>OX387265.1:61878203-63078203 GCA_947562075.1 Orthosia gracilis
AATGTATGCCTAAAAAAATTATGCCGAGGTATTATTATGGCAAAACAAATTGTGCCAAAATCTTTATGCCGAAGTATATTAGGATAAAGAACATTATGCGAAAACTAGGGATCCCTGCAAACATCGGGGATAAGTTGCTGCTTGACACCTCCGTAAGTAACCCAAGAACTTGCATATTTGTTCCGAAACATATAACTAACCTACTAATAAACGAATTTTGTTCAAGATACTATACAGCAACAAGGCTATGCAGAACAAACCAGGAGCTCTCGGACATCGTACTGGCCACGCCATACCTGCCAGGCGACGAGGACATGCCTCTGCCTGAGCTCGCCTCACTAGTGGAGTACTGTGAAAAGGAGAAACTTGAGCTAATCATTGCGACAGACTTGAACGCGCATCACACGCTCCGTGGTAATGTCAAAACCAACAACCGAGGTGAGGAAATGCTTGACTTCATTCTTAAGAGTATAATCTTATATTTATGAATATAATCTTGTATTTCTTTATAAAGGCTCAGAACCTACTTTCATAAACGCAAGATCACAAACAATAATAGACCTAACAATAGCAACCATAGGCATAGCTAATTCATCCAGGACTGGCAGGTCTCCAACGAAATATCATACTGAGACCACTGATGGATCTGGTACACATTAAACTTAATCTATTTAAACCACAACCAAGAAGGGGCCCTCGAAACACAGACCAGTCTAAGATTTTTAGGCTTTTCAAAGCCGAGTTAGGAAAATTACCCTCTTTACCGGCTGAAAAACCTGTAACCAACTTAGACGAACATGTAAACAACATCACATCCATGTTTTTATCTAGCTATGAACAGTCATGACCCCTCACCGTACCTAGGCAGTCCTGGTGGTGTCCAGAATTGGAAAGACACCGTTACAGGTTGTTCAACAGAGCTAGGAACACACGGTCGCCAGAAGACTTGGACCGTTACATTTATATCCGTAGAACTTTTAAAAAACTAATACACCTCAGAAGTAAGACTAGTTGGAGGCGTTTTTGCACTAACATTGAAAACAAGAACCAGGCAATTAGGGTCAAAACCTGTCATGCTAAAGAGACAGAACATTCAATAGGATGACTGAAAAAAAACAGATAGCTCATACACAACAAACGACGCGGAAACTAGCGAGCTGTTTCTGACCACCCACTTCCCAGGTTGCCAGATTGCCACCCATCAATTTTGGGAACCGTATAGGGAAAGGGACACGAGCAGCTTAGACTAGGCAGTAGCTTCAGAAGTTATCGACAAAGATAAATTAACGTTGGCAATCAATACCTTCTTACCTTTCAAGGCAGCAGGGTTAGACGGTATCTTCCCAGCTCTGCTTAGGTGGAGCGGAAGGAGGGGCGACTACACCCAGCCCAAATCTTTTAGACTCATAAGGCTCACCTCGTTCTTCCTGAAGACGCTGGAGAGACTATCAGAAGATCAGAAATCAAATTTTGGAACTGTTTCCTCTACACCCTAATCAACACGCCTACTGCGTAGGTAGACCAACCGAATCAGCACTCTGGTGCGTAGTGTCACGTATTCAAAATGCTCTTAAAGCCAAAAACCCAACCCTAGGCGCTTTCATTGATGTAAAAGGTGTCTTCGACAAAACAAGCTTCACCAGCATCGGGCAGCGGCGATTAAAGAATGGATAAATAACATATTAAAACACCATCCTATTCAATTTACTGTGAACAATACCACACGCGGTATCGTGAGTAGGGACTGCCTTCAGGGTGGGTTGCTGTCACCACTACTGTGGAATTTAGTTTAGCTCATTGCAGAGCTCAACACTAGCAGTCTGTAATCGGCGGGAAACGCGGATGATATAGCAATTCTTATCTCTGGGAAATTTGAGGGCACCTTATGAGAAGAACTTTCAAAATAATCGAATGTTGATGCACTTAGCATAAACTATCGGTTAACCCCTCGCAAATGGAACTAATAATGTTTAACATAATTAATTTGAGCCCATATATCAAATATATTTAATTAGACATTTTAAGCTTAGGTAAAAAAAAATCAATCAATTCAAAACAATATTAAAATTTTCGATATTTTGGCAATTTACATTTTACCCGTAGGTATTTTAATTTTCGATGTTCAAATATGTATCCATAAAATTATTATGACGAATAAATATTATGTCTTAAATATTTATGCAATTCCAAATTATGGCAAAACAAATTAGAACAAATGACATTTATGCTAACCTTTTCATTATGCCAAAGTATTATTATGCTGCAGTATTATTATGCTGATACAAGTTATGCGAAAAAGTGATGCCAAACAACATTATGCCTAAAAAAGATATGCCAAGAAGGGTATTCCCGTGTGTCACGTTCACACGGGAATACCCCTCTTGGCATATCTTTTTCTTTTATTTTTTATCTAGGGGTACCTCTAAGGTTTATTTGAAATAAACTATTTTGATTTTGATTTTAGAATAATCGACTAGTGTAACCTTAACGGACGCTTTTTCGTTGTTCGTTCGTTTCATGTTTCGGTGACCTCTTTGGGGAAACCGAAGGTTTTGTCTGTGCAATTACGGACGAAGTTATCATGACGAATAACTACCGGAGATTTATTGTGAAGGGTGACACGGTTGATATCTTTTGGGCATGTCACCGTCCGGGTGAATCAATCCGCCACATTATCTCTGGTTATCCTTGTCTATACTCCATTTGTTTAGGTAGTTAACTAAATGTAAACAATCTTAACATGTCTTTTATTAGGTATTTACTTAAACCGATGTTAGGTAAGTAACTAAATTTAAATAATATTTGTTGGTCTTTTATACGATTTATTTTATATAAAAAGACATATCAAGATTGTTTACCTTTAGTTAACTACCTAAACAAATGGAGTATAGATAACAAAGAGTACCTAGGTACTTGCATAGACACAACCTAGTAACCCAGGTTATCCATCAGCATTTTGCTCCGAATTACATTCTTCTGGCATTGGAAGTGCCGTACTACAGGTATGTGCCCGACCCAGTTCTCGAAAATGGCTCGCGCTTGACCACTATCTCGCCTGTTGGTAAGCGATGATGTGGCCGATGGACACTTGCCTAGAAATAACCTATTCACTCTTGACTAAAGGCTCCTAGATTGTAGCTGTAGGGAAACACAGACCAAAACTGTGTCTCAGGCCAAGCAAGGATTATAAGAACCATTAATAAGCCTAATAATGCAGTAGAGCTGCAATTAATTGATAAAACGTGCCTAAACAGACTATAAAAAATAAATAGAATATCAAAGGAAAATGGTATATTTTCATATGATCATGAAGAAATGGTTGAAAATATGTTGTATATATATCCATCTGCTCGATCACAACTGACGGCAGCCGCATTTGTGAGAGCGATGTGCGATTTTTTAAATGTTAATAATATAAATAAAATATATTTTGTGAAAAATAAATACAATAACGTATTTTAAAAAAAAAAAATACTAATGAGATTAAAATATATTATATACTAAATAGGAAGGACACGGTTATGTATTTTAAATGATATAGAAAGAGTAGATAATTTAGAAGATAGGAGAGTCATATTAAATGACTTGACATAAGAAGAATGTTTAACAACATTAAAAAATAAAAATAAAAATCTGGCCGGGTCTCGAAAAGTATATAAATAACTTTTTTTTAAAAACCTCTATTTGTGAAAAACAAAAGTATACTGTTATGGTAAAAGAACCCATGGTTATAACCACAACGGCACAATCTTCATTTGAAAAAATATTTTTATACATAGTAGGGTCACTTGATAGAGATTACAAAAATTACACATATACATATATTATCACTTCAATGCGAACTGTCATAATATGTATGTGCCTTTTCGCATTGCTCGTGTATTCGTCAACAACTTCATTCTCGTGCACGTTGTGCCTCGGGAAATCGCAACTGCCAGAGGTATGGAGTTTATGTCAGATGCATACAAAGCGTATGTAAAATTCTTAATATTTCTGAACTGAACTCAACAGCGTATCATCATCAGAGCATTGGCGCTTTAGAGAATTCCCACAAATCCCTAGGGGCTTTTTTAAGAATACACATCAATGAAAGACCGGACTCTTGGAGTCCATGGTTACCATTTTGGGCTTTGCATACAATACCACAGTACATTCATCGAAAAAATATATTATTTTCGAACTTGTTTACGGAAAGAAATGTAACTTATCAAGTAACCTTTAAGAGCAGCAGAACCACTCTACAGTTATGACAGTTATCCCCTTGAGCTTAAATATAGATTGCGGGTTTCGCAAACAGTTGCATGGGAAATTCTAATTAATTCGAAATTAGAAAGAAAAAACAGATATGATCATTATGTAAGACCTATAAAATAAAAAAAAGAATGATAAAAACTTGATTAAAAATGAAACTGGTAATAAGCTCACAAATCTACATATATACTGATCCTTACACTGTTATTAGAGATTTGTCGCCAAATGTAGAGGTACACACCAATGGTAAAAATGATGTTATTCATTAATATAGAAAGAAGTTGTGTTACTCATAATTATGTATAGTAACAATACCTAGGTTACTGGCCTACTCGTACATTGTGATTGTGGATGTAAAATGATATACACTCATGTTATAAAATACCAGCTGGATAGATTATACCAGCTAATAAGTACACGTATTGTTTGTAAACACCAGCGGAACATTTGTTGTAATCTTAGGTATAAGTATCTCTATAACTGGTTATTTAAATAATAAATATTATAAATGCCGCGAGAAACAACAAAGGCATATCTGGCAAAGGCAATCATTACTGATTATTTCCAGTCATTATGTAACCAACTATTTTATATAAGAAATAGTCAGATAATTGTTGTATGAGATGAAAAAAAAATGGTATCCATGGAAAGGTACACTTATTGCCTTGGGAGGTGTGATGTAGTTTGTATATACCTATTATTTTTATGTGTGTAACCAATATAAAACTCGTGTAACATTATAATTAAAGGCAGTCTTGTACTATATCTTGTGATGTTTCATTCAATATGACACCTGACACCTGACCTTACACGGGCAAAGCCGCTGGCAGAATAGAATAGGCTAGCTTATAATAAATGTCGTTAATATTAAAAAAAAACAATTAAATTTTTTTAATGATTTGTATAGCTCTCAAAAACTCGAGTAAACACATTTTCCCTTTACTTTCACATAACCTCATAATAACTTTAACTTTACTTTTTAAAAAAAACGTTGTCCCACACTAGGAATTTCTTCCTGTATCGTGGGTGCGTTTACAAACATATAGACTCACATACACAACACCCAGAGCCGGAACAACTATCTGTAGGTCATACAAATATTTGTTCCGTGCGGGAATCGAACCCGCGACACGCAGCGCAGCAGTCAATCGCTCAACCACTGCGCCAACCGTGCGCCAATAATAAAAACATTGCGTTGTTATTTTCTTTTTACGTCTACTGTGGCATTGGCTTTTTCTATTACGTGTTTGGTGTTCACTAGTTCTTCATTAAGTTTTATAATTGTTTCATATTATCCAAGTTTATAATTGTCATCATCATCTTCCTGCCCGAACGCCTGGATGACGGGGTTTGAGGAAGAATGAAGTCTCAAGAGTCTGCAAGAAGTGGAAGACCACCGCTTATAAGTCAGTCTCGATGACATTTTATGGTAAATGAATATGAAACAAATGGTTTTATACCAACTAGGCGTTTTTCTAGTGATTCTGTTTCGTCATTGCGCACCGTTTGCCACACACTCCATGCAATACATCATCGTAAGCCGACTATAAAACCGTTTTCTTAACGCAAAGACAGAGAGGCACGATTACGTTTTGCTCGGGAATATGGGCTTCAACTAGGAGACTACAGTATTCTCTGATGAAAAGTCATTTAAATCTAGCCAAAAAGGGAGACTTCATTTAAGGAGTCGAGATTATACACGTTATTTAGAAAACAATATTATTCCTATCACAGAATCGGGCAGAATAAGTGTGAATATGTGGGGGCGGATAAGCGCACCTACACGTGCAAACAGCGCCAATTACGTAGAAGTTCTTAACGACGTAAACCCACTCTGCAAAATGTTTATCCCCTAGAAGCCTTTTGTCACAGTATAAATATACAAATAGTATGGAAACTTAGCCTAGTTGATGAAATAATTACCTACGCTCCATTGAAGCAATAGGGTTGTAACTTTTAACGTTTTTTATATTGTTTTTTGTTATAATTTTAATATAACATTTTTGTTATGTAGTGATCAATCAATCGATTTGAAATAACTAGCTTACAGATAAAATTTTAATAGGTTTTCATGGCTTCGGTTAAACACAGCAAAAGACGACATTTTAAAATACGAATATTAACACACAACAACTTGTAGAAATATAATAATAATAAATCTTTATCTTTGTCATTATGGCGTATCCTTTTACAAGTTTTTGTGGTCGAGTACGCGAGCCGTGGTGGAAAACGTTTCATGCGTTCGTTGGAGCGGGCGCACGGTAGACGCGGAGATAAACTTACACATGACTACTCGTCTTGACGCGGCACGCACTACTGAGTCTGACAGGACCGCGAACACTGCTTAGGGGTCTCGTCAGTGCGCATGTTTGTGTGAGTGTGCCGTTTCGAGCGTTTGTAGGGAGTTTCGATACTGTTTGTATATTATACAGGATAATTGTCCAATACACCGTGCCAGCACGAAGGGTTCCGTACCATAATCGCAAAACACTGCAAAAAAATCACGTTTTTTGTATGGGAGCCCCTCTTAAATATTAATTTTATTCTGTTTTTAATATATCTGTTTTTAATTTTCTACATCATCTGTGAAAATTTCAACTGTCTAGCTATCACGGTTCATGAGATACAGCCTGGTGATAGACAGACAGACAGACGGACAATGGAGTCTTAGTAATAGGGTCCCATTTTTACCCTTTGGGTGCGGATCCCTTAAAAATACCTATCCATAGCTGGGACTCGAACCTGGAACCTTGGGCGTAGTAGGCCATCGCGTTTATCATTAGGCTATTGATACGGAAAGCAGCAGCGCCAAATACATTGCACACACGTCTACGTCATCATTTACAATAGTAGTAAAACCTAAAACCTCATAAAACGTTAACTCATAAAAAGTTCCGAATTATTATTTTTACTCTAGCCACATCTGAAATAGCCCTTGAAGATATTTCCCTTTGTTCGCATAAGGACAGATTCTCGTTGATTCGACGTATAGAGTTGACATTCCCTTCCAACCCTACCTGACGTGGTACCTCTACCCTACTTACCTACCAATTTTTTTTTCTAGTTTCATTTTTCCAATCTTAACACCGCCATTCCGAAAATAACGTCAAATGCACAACGCCATCTATCGAATATGGAGTTCAACTATCCGAGTATCTGAATTGCGTGTGTTGTTATATTTTACTTCTTGAACACTTTAAATTCATCTTACTTTTGATAGAGTGAACCGATTGTGATGAAACAAATTTTATGTATAAAAGTTATCTACATTGTTTTCGTACATTTTACGTGGTACGTGCACAAATAAACAGACAAACAGACAAAAATGCTGGAAATGAGTTCTGTTGTTTATCCTTTAACACCCTGGCTATATTTTTTTAATATTCTCGATGTACAAAAACGACTTTTCTACAGATTTATTATAAGTATTGATATTGTGGCCTCCATGCGTCAAATTCTTCTTAGCTGCATAGATAATAATGGATGAAAACATGAAGATCATTTTAAAACATATATTTGTGTCACGTTCTATGGTGCTAGCCGGTAAATTAGTAGTGGTAGATAGTACATTTTTAATAAATTTGTAAATGTAAATAATAAATAAATAAGTAGTAAGATTGAGTTAAAGTTTCAATATTTTTAGCTAAAATAAAATAATCAGTTTAATGACTTACTTGACATAATGCTCTATAACCTCTAGATAGGGCCGAGGGCATCCACAGATGTCCTCCATCGCGATCTTGAGCTTCACGCTTCAATCGCTAAATGTTATTCCGATCCTCGTTTCTTCTGCCAACGCGGTGCGACGCCAGGTTTGACGAGGACGGCCACGCTTTCTTTTCATTCCAGTCCAAAGCATGCTTGGGTATGTGATCGGGAACCCTTCGAAGCATGTGGACAATCCATCTCCACTTGCGAAGCTTGATCTGGCGGTCGATCGGGCTCTCGTGGCATTTCTCCAACAGCTCTACGTTGGAGAGAGTCTCGGGCCAGTAAATACCGAGAATGCGACGAAGACAGCAGTTGACGAAGACTTGTATTTGGCGTGAGATATCCTTTGTGATCTTCCACGTTTCGCACCCGTAGAGCAGCACGGACCCGAGTGAAACGAGTAGGTATATATTTTTATCTTTGTGTGGCGTTGACCACGCCCCTTCACCTCGTTGTTAGACTGTGTGTTGTTATTTTTTTGTTTACATTGAAACATCACGCACACACTTATATGCAAAGAACCGTACAGCTGACAACAAACATTGATATATGACTACAATTTAGATCCCTTAGGGTACGTTCACACGGCATTGTTCGGCACGTTTTTCTCCCGTATAATGTTGGGGTCAAACGGCAACATCCCGCTATTGAAATCGTAAAAATCGTGTCACGTAATGCCGTGTGACATGTGATCCCAACATTATATGGAAAAAACCGTACCGAATAATGCTGTGTGAATGTAGCCTTACTGTACCTATTTTTATTCGTTTTTAATCGACTTCGCAAAAAGGAGGAGGTTATCAATTCGACTGTATTTTTTTATGTTTGTTACTTCAGAACTTTTTATTGGGTGAAAAGATTTTGATGATTCTTTTTTTATCTGAAACCTGATGCTTGTCATGTGATCCCATTTAATTTTCATCAAGATCTGATTAAGAACTTCGGAGAAATACATCAGAACTCTTCAATAAATGACGGTAAAACACTCGGGATAGATGCAATCGCATGTCTGTTTGTTGTTTACACCATTTCATAACATAACATCACACTGGTGGGTGTTATTCACGAAAATTGTACATAACGGATATGAAAAAAATATGAAAACAAATTTAATGTAACAGAAAAGATAACAGATAGGAATTGTAAGGACTAGTACATAATACGTATAAAAATAAAATTTTGTTTAATTTAATGGGTCTTAACGTCATTCATTTTATTCAGGTGGTTAATAAAAAACTATTATTTTGTTTTTTTAAATTTTTCTTCGTGATTATGCAACTCCTTAAATTTCTGAGAGTTAATTTTATAACACCTTATATATGCAGCTTTACCTTTTCATATCTGTTACGTATCAGAGAAAAGTAACGGAGAAATAACATATATGAACATTTAGCTCGTGTCTAACTTACAAACTACTTTGTAGAATCGTCATTAATTAGTTTTAAAAAATTCCTTCTACCGATTTCACTTCTGCAATCACGATTCTTTTCTCATAATAATATAAAACCTGGAAAGTACTTACCGAATTAAGATAGACCACGAAAACAAATATCACAAATAAATGTCGAATTATAACGTTACGCACAAAATTGATCGCACTGAGTGAAAAAACAAAATGGCCGAATTCACAGTCACGCCATCTGTTTACAGTGTTTGTTGTGTAATGTTGCCAGTAAATAATTTTATTTCTAAGTTGGAAATAATGTTGTAATACTGTAACCGAGATGAAAAACAGAGATGAATAGAATATTGGACTTCCATTTAATTATGTAAATAAAATATATTAAATACTCTTTGTTTTATTTATTATAAAGAATAATCAATTTTAATGGATTAACATACTAAAAAAATACTAATTTTTATACTAACACGATTAGATTTTATTAAATATATTTTTAATGTTACTAAAGTAAAAATGGACATGATGATTTGTTTATGAAATTTCTGTGGACACAATATAAAATTTGAAATATTTTAATATCTTCTACTTTCGATTACTTTACTGAGTATTATAAACTATAGTTCTATACTTTTAGAATTAGAGCGAATAAAATTGAGCTAATATTGAAATGGCAAATAAAAAATAATCGAGCTGGACGCGGAAAGGGAAGCAAATGTACAATTTTCGTGAATAACACCCTGGTACGCTCTATAGGGGTACGCAGGTGTGAACAGTTCTCCTTGGTATACTCTCATTGCACCGGTTTTGTTTAAATTTCATGTTATTGGGTTCATCTATTCTGGCTTCACTTTGGGCACTATACGCGTAGTTACGTAGCCTATAGACCTGGTACATTATGTACCACAACTAAAAAGTGAAAAATAAAAAACATTTTTACAAAAAATACAACCGACTTCCAAACAAAAACACTACAAAGTGAAATATAACTTCAATTTCGGAAGTCGGTGTCAAAAAACGAAGAAACGTAAACAGGAACACCGACTTCCGAAATTGAAGTTATTTTTCACTTTGTAGTGTTTTTGTTTGGAAGTCGGTTGTATTTTTTGTAAAAATGTTTTTTATTTTTCACTTTTTAGTTGTGGTACATAATGTACCACGTTAATTTTCGCTTTTTGATTTTATTTAACTATATTACCATGAAAATCATTCATAGCCAGAAGGTCTCTCTAATCTCATAACAATTTAAACAATCCTAAACAAACATTGTTTTGTAAAGGCGTTCCTTCCGGTGCTCACCTTCCGGCTTCATCGCCAGATCAGTTCGATGGTACCATTTTCATTAGAAACATTTATTAAAATTTGCTTCATCATTTAATTATCCGAGATATCTACCCAAAACATACAGTTGTGGTCATATAATTAGGAACGTCTGATGTTGTTAATACTTTTGGCACGGAATCCCAGCGCTAAGAAAGAAAATTATGTTCAAATAAATCTCACTAGATGGTGCGACATGCACCGAGTAGTACACACAATTCAATAGAATTATGTGTAAAATTAACATTTTCTGGCATTGAACATAAAAATTGTTAGTTCTTGTCTAATCAACTCTCCTAAGCACAAAATTATGGAATATTGGGCTCTTAATTCACATTTCAAAGATTATTTGAACGGATCACTTAAAATGGATGCCAATAGATGGGGCGGTTTTAAATGTCTGAGGCATTCCACTCGATTGTTTAAATTTGCATTGTAACACATTTTGGTGCAATTAACTGTAAAAACGTGCAAAAAAATACTATAATACAAATCTTCACTGTATTTATAGAAAAAAATATTTATAAAACGAATAAACCCTTTGACTTGCAAGTCGCTACTAACACCATCTATCGATCGCCATGGAACGGAACCGAACGTAAACGATGTACAAAAAATAATCGGTTTAATCAGACTAAAAACGCTAGTTACGTCCGCACGGTTTCTTTGTATGGGATGAGGCATCTGTATACTAGTATTGTGTAAACTAGATGTTGTGTAACCTTTATATCAACTTACTGATATTAACTTTAAACAATATAGATAAAAAGCTATTTTAATAAGCAAAACAAAATAGCTTTTTTAATAGCTTTCACATAGAAGATATGTAAAAGAGATGAACTTCAGTTAGTATTTTAGTTATGGTCCATTTGATCTATCTATTCAAAACTTCCTAGCTATGGACAGATAATTAGGAACGGGTAAAAATTACTTCATTTAAAACGATGTCAGAATTTATTTTAAGCAACAAACAATGAACATATTTATTTGCGTTCTTATATATTTGTCCTGCGGCCAGTACAGTACAACTATGTTCTTCATGTCCCTCGGCAATCATCGACTTTATCAGCATTCCTCTAATTTTTCAAATAAATTACTTTAAGTTAAATGAATACTAACAACTCTATATACTTCCAAGTTGATTGAGAGTGTCCGGTCTGCACCAAGTGCAAAGGGAAACTGATAGAAAGAAATTCGACCACTGACGAAACACGGAGTTTGCCAAGGGACATTATGAAAATAGTTGTACTGTAGGTACTTTTGAAATACAATGTCCATTTACGATAAATAGGTTTTTATAGGAAAGTGCAATTTTTTTGCTCAATGAGAATCAGTCATCAACACTTACTAATAAAGCTATTATTTTATGTAAATAGAACCTAACAATTTGTGAGATTCGGTTACAGGATATCGGGCAGTGGTAGGTATATAATCCGTCGCACAGCAGGTTTGGGTATCAGAGTCTGCTCTATCGTGCCACACTTACACACTACGGACTATGAAACTCTTGGTATTGACGGCGATTGTCGGTAAGTCATTTAATTTTTTAAATATTCATTTTCTTCAGTTTAAGTTCTTTAGTCCTATAATCGTACGGAATCACTTTGTTTATCTGTTTTTTTTTAACTGACTGCAAAGAAAGAGGTCAATCGGTGAGTTTTATTTTTCAAATCCGTAATTTTTGGGCCCTTTGTTTTTCTTTTGGTAGAGAGACCCTCCATGCCCCCCATGGGCATATTAATTTGATTAATTTTACTTGATTTTTTTCTAAGGCCAAGTTTCTTGATCCGTAATTAACTTTAATTGGTCAAATAATTAAATCTCCAACTTATTTGACCATTTCTGAGGTTTGATGAAGAAACGCATTTTCCCGAAATTTTAAGCCATTCGGTACCATATTTAACCGCTGGTTGAGTTAACTACTGATAAAAATACTGGGCCTAATTCATCATTATCATCAGCCTTTTATGTTCTCACTGCTGGGACACAGGCCTCCTCTCTGTGAGAGGATATGGGCCGTAATCCACCACGCGGGCCAGTGCGGATGGTGGATGTCACATCATGTCTTCGAATTTTTGGTTCTAGGATATGCCGGTTTCCCAACGATGTTTTCCTTCACCGTCTTGAGAGCAATGGTGATGAAATAATTTACATAAAGTATAACGTCTGCCTGGGTTTGAACCCACGACCTAAAGCTCAATTTTAAAATTACGCAGCAGTTGATTTCATAGTGTTCACATTTATAGATAAAAGAATTGCGCGTTACACAGATTGACGTACATTCTATTGATAGACAAGAACATTCACGAAAAAAAATATTCGAATGCTGGTAAGATATAACTAAAGTTCGCTGCAGCGCTAAAACATTATTTATGTTGTCTAATCAAACAATTAAAACATGCAGCGCTACATCGCATAAAGAGTTTAGTTTTACTCGCGATCAAAACGCCGTAAGCTCAATGAATTTCATGGCGCTTACGTGTTTCATTCAACTTAGTATAACAACCTGTCGTCCCTATAGATTTTACACCTCAGAATTGCCACAGCTTTTGTACCTATAAAACTTCATTAGAATTCATACTCTATTTCAAAATTTATTAAGAGTTAAGTAAATAAAAAAAACATGGTAAAATAGAAAAGTATTAAAAAAAAAATGTCATGCGTTTATTTAAGCTCAACCAATGATATTCTAGTAAACAGATATGTTATGAGCGCGCGCATTGTGAAGACTCAAATACGTCCCAATTGGGAGTCTTTAGTCTATGTCACGCATGGCGAAGAGCGATACGGTTTGTTGAAACAAAAACAAATTTAAAAAATGCCATCGTGTGTATTTAGAATGTGTACCAATTATGATAACAATGTACATAAAACAGAAGGGATCTCATACCATATGTAAGTACGCAATACACCTCAATTTACTAATTTTTTTTTTTTTTTTTCCCTAAGTTTCTGATATTTGGAAGTTAGAAAAAGAAAAAAATTGTGGTCAGAATAATGTTTGTTTACATTCACATGCAAGTGACAAACACTAGCCGTCTTTTTTTTTCTTGTTGGTTTTATCAAACCATCTCTTTCGACTTGTAGTGAAACTTCAGATGAATGAAAAGTGTGTATGTGTGCTGCCGCTGCTGTGCGGAACACTTTTTTCTATCGTTTTGTGAGTGTGTAACGTATCTGTATACTAGAATATCATTGAGCTCAACGTTAACAATAGTTAGAAATCAAATTAAATAAAACAATCAAACAAATGCCTCCTGCCAAACGATACTAATTTTTTTTTTCTAATGGAACATCTGCATATATTAGTCTATGATTTTAGATGGCGTGGCATTTAAATGAACATTTTTTTTTCTAGTGTGGTATTATGATATTATGTGACCTCTTTATTCACTTGAACAACAAATAATTTTACAAACTTGACTACTGAATTGTTATTTATGTCGCAGGTTTACACTTTGATTCGAATTCTCGTATTATTACCGCCGCTCCGTACGACACGTATGTCGAAGCCACACTAAAGTAAGGTGTACGGATTGCACTACAGTTCAGTCTGACAGTGTGAGTGTTCAGATAGCCAAATCTAGTGCGTATATCGATGGTTACATATGAATAATTGGTGTTGGGTACTAAATTACACCTAAAAAGTGAAAATATAAAAAAAAGATTAACTTCAAAAAACCAATGGAATTCGAAAAATAACTTAAGTTTAGGAAGTTTTTGTCACTGACTTTTTATCTTGGAAAGCGGACGAGCCTTCTAAATATTAATATTTATTTATGTTTTCAATAAAATAACTGACCACTGACAAAGGGCAATGGGGAGGGCTATGCTCGGTGTTTCCTTGATGTAGAGATCTGCAGGAGAACCAGGGTTACCGACATAATCCGAAGAATTGCCAAACTTAAGTGGCAGTGGGCAGGGACATTGCTCGCAGAACGGATGATTGATGGGGCAAAAAGATTCTAGAGTGGCGACCGCGAACCGGAACATGTTGCGTTGGAAGGCCTCCCACCAGGTGGACCGATGAGCTGATGAGGGTTGCGGAGATTCGCTGGATGCGAGACGACGGGCGACGCTTGGTGGTGACCTATGTCCACAAGTGGACGTTTTTAGGCTGTTATGATGATGATGATGATGACGAAATGACTACTTTGAGGATCATTTTGCTCTACGTTTATCTGTTTGCTTGTCTATAAAAATAAATAATAATTTTATTTTCTCATCACAAATGTTGCAGGAAGGTACAGAAAATGCTTAATCTAATACAAAAAAATACAAAACATTTGTAATAGACTAGTGCCCGAAGAAGGTATTGAATACCTGTGTTACAGGTCACCAGGCTCCCCAATTCTTACAGTTACTGATTTTGATGATACATTTTTTATAGTCTGTAGTCTCGTACTTGATCACTATCTCACCTGGTGGTAAGCAATGTGGTCAAGTCATGAGGTCGACGGTGAAGCACGCTTTCCTAGATAAAACCTATTCACTCTTAATATAAAGACCCCTAGAGTGTAGCTAAATTTGAAAGCTGGTGCTTATCATGTGGTCCCTTTTAAACTTGATCAAGATCTGACAGTAGATAGGTAGGTAGTTTTTGGATTATTTTAATAACAATAGGTACCAAAACTGAAAAGAGAAAATTAAAAAACTTTTATAAAAAAGAAATTAAACCGGTCTTAAGTTAAATAAGTCAATGTCAAAAACGAAAAAAATTATACCGAAGACACCAACTTCCGAAAAGAAAGTTATTTTTTAGTTTATAGTGTTTTGTTTCCACAGAAGTTATTTTTTTGTTCTAATGTTTTTTGTCTATTTGTATCTTTTATATATTAGTGTATCCTTGCACTGGAACGCCTTGCAGCAATTATACAAATGGAGCAATCCAATAATAAACTCACTGTAAGTCTAGGCTAATTTGTTTCGTTGCAATACTGCAATTTTAGTTGCTACTAAAAACAAATAACGGTTCCAACAAGCTGGGTAGGTCGGTATCCCACAACCCCTTAGTCATTGCACACATTCGCATTGATGTACCTATGATATCATTTTTCAATCAAATTAAATATTATGTATTTATCATTAACCTCAATTTCTTCCAGCCGCCGTCACGTCGAGTCCGCTCGCTGATAACACGAAATGGCCCTGGCAAGTAGGAAAATATTTCGTCTATGACGTAGACTCTTATACATGGACCAAATTCGAAAACAGCCGCAGCAATGGCAATGCATTTAAAGCCCATTTCGTCATCCATGTCAAAGCACCAGGAAATCTTATTGCTAAGCTCGAAAACCCCTTGCACGCTCAAATCAAAGGTCAAATTGACCTTAATAATGTTCCTAATGACTTGAAATTTGAACCAGTACAGAAATTTGACGAAGCTTTCGAGATCTTGGTCGATGGAGGACGTGTACTCACAGTGAAAATACCCACTTCATTTCCTGAGTCTAAAGTGAAATTACTAAAGGGTCTGATAAGTGCTCTTCAGGTAGATCTGTCTACTTATGGCCACGTTCACAACTTCCCAAACAGCTTCGACAAGGAAACCTTCCAAGGTCTCTTCAAGAAGACAGAAGCTGACGTCACTGGTGACTGTGAAACTTTGTACTCCGTTTCGCCAGTTGCCGCGGAAGTGCGTCGTGAATTACCCGCGTTTGCTGAAGACCCCATCGAAATCACTAAGAGCAAGAATTACGCTTCATGCAAAAAACGTGCTGGTTTCTCCTATGGTGTGCCAGAAGGCGCCGTGTGGAACGGAATCGCTTATAAAAATGATGAGAAACAGTTCATCAAGCACACTTCTGAATCACGCATTCTTGCTGGTAGACAGGGCACAATCTACAAAACGGAGTGCTTGAGCTCTGTCTTTGTAAATCCTCTTCTGTTCGGAAAACAAAAAGCTGAGGTCTACAGTTATGTCAGGTTCACCCTGACAGAAGTTAAACCGGTAGGTGACGCTAAATGGAACGTAGCAAAATCTGATTTACTTCGTACTAGCGATCTTTTGGTTGAAGATATCGAGTCGTCATTCTTCAAAATTGATCCAGAAAATGTTGTCAAGGCCCAAAAAATACTGCAGGAAATAACTCCATTACTGCAGAACCCTAACTACCTGCCACAGAGCGATTTTCTTTCTAAATTCAACCTCCTTGTGCGTTTCATCATGCTTATGGACGCGGAACAACTGACTGAGATGACTAGCAGCATTGAGATCGCTAAGACTCCAAAAAATGTCTCAAAGATGTGGGTAATCTATCGTGATGCAGTTGCACAGGCAGGCAGCATTGCAGCTTTTGAAGAAATCAAGGCGTGGATTTTGACAAAGAAAATTCAAGGAGAAGAAGCCGCTGGAGTTATCAGTTCTGTGGCTGGTACTCCTTTCCATACTAAGAAAATCTCGAATGAATTCTTCGAACTCGCTTTTAGCCCCGTAGTTGTAGAACAGAAGTTTCTCAACACATCCGCCTTATTGGCTGCCACCAAATTCATCCGCTCCGGCAAACAGGAATTATTTGTGGTTGGAACAGTAATTCCACGTCTCGCCCAAGCACTGAAAAAAGCCGTCGAAGAAGGCGACAGCAGTAAGGCGCAGGTTTTTGTAAGAACCCTCGGAAACCTAGCTCATCCCGAAATCCTCAAGGTCTTTGCTCCTTACTTAGACGGTCGCATTGCCGTGACCAAGTACCTCCGAACTCAAATAGTTATCAGTCTCAAAACTTTGGCTAACTTGAAGAACGAAGAAGTCCGTGCTGTACTCTTCAGCATCTTGAAAAACTCAGCTGAGCCTTACGATGTTAGGGTAGCTGCTGCGCTTAACATCTTCTTGGCTTTCCCTACTGTCGAGATGATGCAAGTAATGGCACACATGACGAATGATGACCCCAGCACCCAAGTTCGGGGCGTACTAGCAACCAGTATTGATTTCGCCGCCAACCTGAAGGACCCACGTTTCGCAGAGCTGTAAGTTGTTTCTTACTTTACAATATTTTTACGGAGTGCTTTTAAAATTTAACGATTTCACATTTTATAATTATGCTATTCAAATGAAGATACAAAAAAGATAAATGCATCCAGTTTGCATGGCACTGAAAACTATGAAACAACAATTAAAGTGTTAACATCTCTTCATGGACAAAAAAAGCAGTTATATGTTAAAGTTTAATTAAAACTATGAGTACAAAAATAAATTGGCAACGGAAGAATTTATATGAACAAATAGGAAACGGAAGAGTATTGTTCATCGCGTTAATGTATTATAGAGATAAACTCTTTATAGCCAGATATTTAATTTTTTACTAGAAAGGAGAAGATATCTATGTCAATGAAGTGTATGTTATAGGTTCGCACAAGTTGACAAAGAGGCACACGCGGTCCGGCGTTGGACCTAAATGAATCCACATGGAATAACCGGGGCACGGGGAGAGCCCTTTTGATAACATTTCGTGGCACTGTATAGCGTAACTTATTTGTGATTTCAATACAATAGAATCTATTGTTACACATCCATGCAGCATTATTGCCGCTTAAAGTAAGCGCTGAGACTCTAAACTTAAAATATTATATCGCTGTAATAACGGTGTGTATGTAATCCTCGTATGATAACATCTATAGTTCATTGTGAGTAGAAACTTTTTCTGCACGAGTTTCAATTTAATTTTATATTTGAGGTAAAACGGTTTCCAAATATCAAAAAGGTAGAGGATCACACGGCTGTTTTAATAAAGAAGGAAGGTAGTATACTATCGGGGCCAACGGCCTTTGATTCGTCCAATAATTTGACTGCACCTTGTACAACTTCTTTTGTGACGTAAATATCAGATATACATGTAGAGCTATCCTGGTATTTATTTGAGGGTTCCCAATTATCAGGATCGAAAGTGGACGTTTCGTAGACAGAAGCAAAGAAAGTAGAAATAAATTACATATTGATATATGTAATTTAGTAGAGCTATCAGACGAGGCATTTTTAAGATACATATTATCTGGATAGTTAGCCTTGCCCTTTCTGTTAGATACATACCCACAAATACTTTAATTGTTTTAGTTATACTGCTTTTAACTGAGTTTATATAATTTCTAAAATAAATAACAGATTCATGTTGAAATAATTTACGGTAAGTGATTATAGTCGTACAACTTATAGTACTTTTTCCACTTAATAACGACCTTGTTTATTTAAAAATTGTGAATGTTTAATTCGGGTTAATGAATGTGTCGTCTAATTATCCCTTAGAGAACATCGTAAAAAGTGCTGACAGCCTGTTCAGCAGACAGACGGGCGAGATTGTTTTCCCAATTTATAGAACTGAGTTCCGCATTAAAGTTGGGATTTTCGCTTTGTAATAGTTATACCTAGGTACAGAATGGCACTTCATAGGAGTAAAGGTCTATAAATACGGAAAAAAGGAGGATGGTATGTATCAGCCTGGAGTAGTGACATACAAGATACAGTCTGACAGTCTGTTCGAAATAAACAAATCAAGTATTCATCCAAGATTATACCTACTCTTATTGTATTGGGAACCGTTAATTCATCATCATCATATCAGCCGAAAGAAGTCCACTGCTGGACATAGGCCTCCTCCAAGCGTCTCGCATCCAGCGGATCCCCGCAACCTTCACCAGCTCATCGGTCCACCTGGTGGGAGGCCTTCCAATGCAACGTCTTCCGGTTAGCGGTAGCCATTCCAGAATCTTTCTACCCCATCGGCCATCCGTTCTGCGAGCAATGTGCCCTGCCCACTGCCACTTAAGTTTGTCAATTCTTCGGGCTATGTCGGCAACCCTGGTGGTCTTACGGAAACGCAAGGAAACTCTGAGCATAACTCTCTTCATTGCCCTTTTAGGTGACTGTAAACTTTCTGATGAAACCCATTGTGAGCGACCACGTCTAAGAGTCATATATCATCACTGGCAACACACACTGGTCATAGACATTCGTCTTGAGATACTGTGGTAAGTTGGACAAGAAGATACCGCGCAACTTCCCAACTGGATCGTTCGTCCAAGGTAGACATAGTCCTCCACAATATCGAGTGTAGAGTCGCCGACCTTGATAGTTGTGGATGTAACATGTTTTGTCCATGTTCATCCTAAGACCCACTCTTTCGGAAGTTCTACTGAAGTCATCGAGCATTGTACTGAGGTCCTCCATGGTCTCACCCATGACCACTATATCGTCGGCAAACCGAAGATGAACGATGTATTCGCCATTGACGTTGATGCCTAGCCCTCTCCAGTCCAGAACCTTAAAGACATCCTCCAGTGCAGCGGTGAACAGTTTCGGAGATATGACGTATCCCTGTCTCACACCTCGCTGCAGAAGGACGGGTACAGAAGTCTGATCGTGACGTCGAACTGACATGGTAGCGTTCTTGAACAAACACTTCAACACTTCCTTGTACCGTACCTGTTAACTACTGATATGAATTTTAATATAAGTTGGCCGCTTGAGTTTGAGCTATCTGCCACTGCATAATTGCCCTGATCGAACCACTTTTTATCGGGCAAGTTGAAATCGTCAACAAATAAAGAATGACTCGGTAGTAGAATCATTAGCAGTCAATTGTAGCATTTCAAAGTTTTGCTTGTATATTATACAGCAATTGAGCGAGTTGGTATGTATGCTGATGATGTGTTGTTTGTGGGGCTGAGATGCAGGTAAATGAACTACAAGCTGTTCGATACAATTCGTTCGTTAACTTCTGTGTGCCCTGGCAGTTGAGTGTGTCATGCCCTCTCTAATTTCTCTCTAATGGTGGCACACGTCTTGGATCATTCGGTTCCCTTCATGATGGTTGAGCTGTGTGGTGCCGATCAGTTGGGATTGGTCATAACTTAGCTGCTTCGGCCTATTATTGCATTTTTTTGTTAAAATTGTTTGTTACTCTAGACGCTTTTACTTGCACGTCTTTTTGCATCGTTCTCACATATATGTATGTTATTCAACATGAATGATGTAACCAAAAACTTGTGATTGAAACTGATGGAAAAGAGTGTCCGTGGAGTTTCTTGCAAATTCTTCTCCATTGAGATCTACTGACGCTTGCGAATTTGCAACTAGAGTCATATTTTGCAAAAGTACCTCTAAGGTTTATTTGAAATAAACTATTTTGATTTTGATTGACAAGCATGGGCAAATTTGGTCACCTTCGTGGAGGATGGTGGCCCACGCGGTATGGCTATTAAGACACCCCCAACCTCACATTTATTCGTCGCTGATAGATCACGATCGCATCTGTAGATAGTGTAGCGATCGGCAATAAATTCGCTATCGTGAATACTAGAAATGAGCCAGGTTTCAGTTGGTATGATAACATCATAACATGAACACGACATGATGCGCATATAAAGCGTATGTAACTTAGTACGAATTTTATTACAATTTTGGTAATATATTACAATGTTAGTAGCCATAGATAACAACCGTTATCACCTAAACAAATTGGCACAGCAATATAAAATATTACGGTATACAATTTGACATCTAATGTTAAATAGAATCGGAATATTTAACAGTTAGATTTATTTTTAGTCCTAGATTATGCTCTGAGCAATGATATTCTAGTAAACAGATACGTTACACACTCACAAAACAACAGGAAAAACTGAAAAAAATGTTCCACACATACACACTTTTCATTCATCTGACATTTCACTACAAGTCGAAAGAGATGGCTTGATAAACCAACAAAAAAAAGAGACGGCTAGTGTTTGTCACTTGCGTGTGAATGTAAACAAACATTATTCTGACTATAAATGTTTTTTCTTTTTCTAACCTCGAAATATCAGAATATTAGAAAAAAAAATTAAATAAATTAGTAAATTGAGGTGTATTGCGTACGTAACCTATGGTATGAGATCCCTTCTGTTTTATGTACTTTGTTATCATAATTAGTACAGTTTCTAAATACACACGACGGCATTTTTTTAATTTTGTTTTTGTTTCAACAAAGCGTATCATTCTTCGCCATGCGTGACATAGACTAAAGGACGTATTCGAGTCTTCACAATGCGCGCGCTCATAACATATCTGTTCACTAGAATATCATTGGCTCTGAGCAACATGACTATAAAACATATTTTACATATTAGACGGGCACATTATAAATTGAATTGCTTCTCGTAAAAAAAAAAAAAAACCTCACGACGGTTAAAAAGTAATTGAAAATGGATAAAATAATTTAAACACCGAAGAATATCCATCCACCGGGGGCTGCCATTAAATGAACTAGTTTTGCAGTTTTATAGTAACGTGAATAATTGGACATTTCTTAGCGCTATACTTACACCCTTAATGGGTAAGCCGTGTCCCTACAGTGGGAATCTTTAGAAGTTGATGATAATACTTATTTTTATTTACGATGAAATTTCAAATAGTGTTGGCAGCCCCCGACAGTTATTCTTGGGTTTTTAAATTATTTTATCCTTTTTCAATTACTTTTTAACCGTCGTGGTTGTTTTTTTTAATTCCTTTTTTTAACTTTTAGAGAGCATAGATATTAAATCGGATTCATATAAAATCGGACTAGTAGTTTTGGAGAAAAATGGCAACATGGATTTGCACAAACAATGTTTGCTGCAGCGCCCCCTGGTGAGTTGTCACCGTAACACCTATCTAAGAACATGCACCCATTAAACCCAAACCCATAACCGAATACTGCTTCAAAATCGGACTAGTAGTTTTGGAGAAAAATGGCAACATGGATTTGCACAAACAATGTTTGCTGCAGCGCCCCCTGGTGAGTTGTCACCGTAACACCTATCTAAGAACATGCACCAATTAAACCCAAACCCATAACCGAAAACTGCTTCAAAATCGGACTAGTGGTTTTGGAGAAAAATGGCAACATCGATTTGCACAAACATCCTCTCATCCCAAAAGCATATACCGTCTCCGTTCCGTCGTGGGAAAAAAACTCAAAGAGTAGATAACATAACAAATAAAAATGTAAAGTATAATTAGAATCTAATAGCATGCAGACAAGGATTAAGCAAACATTAACAAATAGATACACAATGTATACACAGATTAAAATAGGTCCAAAAAATGCATACATGAATTGCCAAACAGGTACAAACGCATTTGTCTTCTCATTATCAGCAATTTACTTATCACACACAGTAATATATTTACTTTTGAGATCATTTTCGGTGCGCACAGCAAAGGTCGCGCCCCCATCTCTCTCGCAAACATGATCGTGACATTTTTTTATCCAAATGTATTTTTAACCCTGTTTTCTAGCGACTTCTTTACATTTACGAAATAAGGTCTTATTTTTTTAACATGCTTTTATTAGCTACCAAGCTAATAAAAGCGTGTTACATAGATACCAATATAAGTATCTGTGTAGCGGAATCTTTAAACGTGATTTTCACCCCCTTCAAAACGTCGGATTAATTTGAAACTTTGCACACTCGTAAAGGACCGATGACAATGCACTAATTTAAATAGTTTGACCCATTAACCTTACCAGGATCTTCAGGATTAGCGATTGAACTAAAAAGTAAAAAAAACTTTTTTACAAAAAAATACTAGGTACCGACTTCCAAATAAAAAAAAGTACAAAGTGAAAAATAACTTCATTTTTGGAAGTCGGTGTCCATAAAGCAATAAATTGGTACCTATGAAAGACACCGACTTTCAAAAATAAAGTTATTTTTCATTAGTTTTTTTATTTGGAAGTGTGTAAAATTTTTTGTAAAAGTTTTTTTTATTTTATTTTTCATTTTTTAGTTGTACCTACCTAATAGGCAAGTTATTTAGTAAGGTAACTATAACGCCAGAATAGATAACCTGAATATCATGAAACTTGAACATAACCGGCGAAATGAGAGATCTGCGTACCCCTTAAGAGCGTACTTGCGTGACGTTATGTTATGAAATGGTATATACAATAAACAGACATACGATTGCTGCAATTACGAGAGATTTGCCGTTATTTATTGAAGAGTTCTGTTCGAGTTATCTTCGAAGTTCTTCATCAGACCTTCACCAAATTAAAATGGAACCAATTTCGGAACATATTCTTTCAAACAAAAAATTTTCAAAATCGGTCCACAATTGACAGAGATATCGGTGAGCATACATAAAAAAAAAACAAACAAAATGTCGAACAAAGAACCGCCTCTTTTGAGGGAAGTCGGTAAAAAATAAATAATAGTTTAAAAAAACTAAAAAACACGCTTTAATAGAAAACCAAAAGATGATTAAAGTAAGATATTCGTTAATTAACACTAGTACTGTAGCGCCTATAATTCCTAGTTCGTCGGATTTGAGACTCATCTTTTCCCGGTAGGCGCTTTGTAATTGTCGCGAAGAATCCGTGATTTTAGATTAACTATTACATTCTTTGGTTTGTTATCTCATTGCAGCGAATTTTCATTGCGTTTATCGGCAAGTTATAAATTTCAAAGTTACACTGGCGTGCTTGCTTGCTCCATGGCATCAATTTTAGCTTCCAATATTGCAAATGTCTGCTCACCATTTCTATTTTCCAGATCAGATAGACGCCTTTCAACCCCACGCCGTCCCGTTCGAAGATTTCGAGTCGGGATTTCATATCCTTATAACTTGCATTGACGAACATAATTGATTTCTCAAACTCTTAGTTACTGGATATAACTTTTCTGTTGTTTCAATGCAGTCACCTTGGTCACTAATTTATTAAGGGCGATGTCTTTGTTGGCTTTCTAAGTGAGCAACATGTTTTTGAGTTCCTCAAATTTCCGGCTCATCATAGCTCTCGTCACCCCTAAATCGTTTGCCTGGCCTTGTTGTGATGATACCAAATTTGCTATCGGCCGTCCTGGTGGAAGCAGACGTACCAGCAATGAGATCAGGTTCCGATTGCGTTTAAAGTATGGGCTGGGCCGTCTATGACCTGCATTTAGGTGAGCGAGGCATAGCTGACAAAAGATGACAGCTAAGCACTCGCCGAAGATGATTAAAAAAAAAAAAATATATATAGGCAAAGCACTGAGGCGTTAAGGCAGGGCAATAAGCTGATAGCGAATACTTATTTCGACCCGTGGAACAGATGACCGCTTGGCCGAGTATGCAAACACACCACGCTGGCAATAGTGGCCGCGCCGGCGCTAGTTCAGCCCAGGCCCAGCCAAAGCAATATTTTTTTAAGCGATTTTTAAAATACTATTTGGTCCATGAACAGACAGAAATTCGGTATGTTGCTCTAACTGCGCCAACTAGGCGTGAACACTCTATAAAGTCACTGCAGGAGTGACAAGAAATCGAAAGAACAACTTTCACAAATCACAGCACAAGAATTCAAAAACTTAATAAAATTCACTGCGCGATGCGTAACACGTCTGACCGCTTACAAGTACAAAAGCTCACTGAATTACTATATTTACTACTGATTTTAGCGCTAAGACTGCCCAGTCAGTCTCCAACATCGTTGCTAAAGAAAAATTCGGATACCGCGCCTCAGCCGACAGCATTATTGATGAGTACACCAGCAGCGATGAGCTCGCCCACTTCAGGGAGCTGTCGTATATCGGCAGTGAAGACAACAAACTACCCAAGTATCACAGGCAAGCTTTGAGATTAAGAGGCACTGGAATAACGGAGGAAACCTGGGTAATTATCAATTATAACGCTATTCCAAAATACTCTTACAAACAAACCCTGATAAACTATTAACATATATCATAGTAAAGAACAGTCATTATATTGTAACTGGAACTACATGACTTTTTTTCATTTCCAGGCCACAATATCCGTCTCCGACGTCCAGAATTTGTTCGACTACATCAAGCAAACTATCTACGAAGGCCCACCAAACCTAGATGTCTTTAAATTCTCAGCCAAGAAGATTGTCGAAGAACTAAACGTCAAACGCAAACCCCGCAGCCCCCTTGAAGGCGCCTTCTTCATTAACATCCTGAACCAACAGAAACTGTTTACTTTCAGCGAAAAGGAACTGGAAGCTTTTATTATAGAAGGCATTAGAGACTTGATCACTGGTCTGGAGACTCAGTTCACCAAGATCGTGATTGACCAACCAGTGATTGTCACTTTCCCTCTTGCTTCGGGTATGCCTTTTGTATTTGCATACAACGAGCCTACTGTTTTCATTGTTGAAGCAAAAGCGAACCTTAAAGTCGGTCTGGACCACATTAAAACATTGAATACTGAGATTAATTTCACATATGCGAGAAACTTGGATGGCAGTGTGGGCTTCTTGGATACTCTTAGTGGAAACTACGCTAGCAGTGGTGTCATTAACAAATACCAACTCTACATCCCCGCCAAAATAAAAACGAAAGTAAGAACTAGAGATGTTGAATTCATTGTTATGCTTCCGGAACAGGATGTTAATCTTATTCACATGAGCGTGTGGCCGTACAGCACTGTCCAGAAGATACACTCTTCGCGGACTGTTGCTGAAGATTCAGCTACCAAACTCGTTGAACGTTCTACCCCCGTTATAGACGGTGAAGTTGCCTTTGAACTGACTGGCCTGAATGTGAGGGCACTCTCATACTCTTCTGACTTCAAGAAAAATGTGTTTGGTGCCGATTTTTTGACGAACATTCGCAACTTATTGTACCAGAATGACATTGCTCGTACCCAATTTGACGTGAAATATGTAGCCAAGGAAGTCAAAAACAAGAAGGTTACCACCTCAATCTGGTATGGTAAGTTTTCAAGTTTGTAGAAGATACATTTAATCTCCGAGTTCTCTTGTTAAATTGTACTATAAAATTATTTTACAACGTTTAATGCAAATTTTCACATCATTATTTATATCGTAAAACATCATAGGTATCTAAATAACATACAGACGCACTTATAAAACAATTAATATTTACAAATATTAGATCTGCTGATAACAATTACATATTTTTTTGTTTATTTTTTTACTTTCTTCTCCAATAGCAGAGTCGTCTCAATCACCTTTCTATTACTTATATATATATATATATATCCTGGAACCGTTTCGGCGTCCATTATGGACTTAAATGCATTTAAAATGGCGTCCACCTGCTTTTCGCGTCCCATATACGGACGTCAGATCGGTTAACATTGCCAAACCACCCATCTTGGTCTAACATACCATGAGAATTAAATTTTTAAAAATAAAAGTGGACGTCATTTTGTAACCACTGTGCAAGAATTTGTATTTTCATTAGTTCTAGATGTTTTCGTTTAAATTGAGCAGCACTGTTGTTGCACGGAGTATATACGATTAGCAACAATGTATGCGACAATTGAGATTGTTCATTAAGCAGAATTCGGCTTATCTACTTTCCGTGTAACTATTGTTTAGTCTAACTAAATTGAATTGGAACTTTGATTTGCTTTGACTTAAATAAAATTAACTTAATATACTGCCGAAGTTAGAACAAGTCACACCGTTCGACGTAAATTTAATGATAAAATTATGGTTTTATTCACATGCCGTTTTGCGTGGTATTTTTTTATGTTGAAGACAATTTAAAAATGTATTTAGCATTAGAAATAAATGAACAATAATAAGAGGCGTAAAAAAATGTTAGCACTATCTGGTTTTTTTGAAAAAGGGATTTTTCTGCAAAAAACCGTACTTTTTTAAGCATTTTCCAAAATCAAAAATTAATTCTGCAGATTTTTTGTTTTGGTTGGTTATTTATTATTATTTAAAATGAATAACCTGACCACTCAGAATACCCTGTAGTTTTTTTTACTTTTTTTAATACGAAAATAAAAAGTTATACCGCCTCAATTAGGTGTACTACCTAAAACTTTAATAAAAAGTTTAAAAATCTGTAAAAAAAAAAACAATGGCCAAAAACAAAAATTAAAAACAGTTTCACCGATAAAATGAACCAAAATTTCACCCCTTTTAATATGTACAGTTTATAGAAAACCACCCTGTATTATAAACCTGCAACATACAATATCGTCATATCAGCCGATAGACGTCTACGGAATGAACGGATATAAAAGTATGTGAGACTTAACAAAACATTCAAATGTTATTGTTGTATAAACACCAAATTTTGCAACGCAGCGATGTACCAACAATGTAACAAGGACGTCAATTGGGCGTTATAGCTGGGAGAATAACCGAGATATACGGCGACGCCGTATAGGAGTAGTTATAGATGTGAGTCCAAATGGGTTCCAGTTTGGAGATAAATTATATATGTATATGTAACTAAACTGTATCACGTAATTATAAAATCGTCACATAATATTGTATACGATTTTAATGCAATATATGCAAAGATATGGCGATAAAAGCCATTGGAACACATGGACGCCAAACTGATGCAAATCAGGGAGACGCCGAAACGGAACTGGGATGTAAATATATATATATGTAATAAAGTAATATATATATATATATAATAAAGTAATAGAATATATGTGTATGTTTATTTTAACTTTTCTTCTTCAGTTTTACTTTAATATTATTTCAATTTTTTGTGCACCTGTCATGTTATCTCTCAACCTTCTTTGGTTGACTGGTAGAGAATGCCTCAGGCATTAAGTCCGCCTATGTAACTTGTATGTTACATGAAGTTTTAATAAATAAATAAATAAATATTATTATTAACTTTCATTTTTTCTTTTAACAGACACACTATATAACCAAAAGGAGAGCGGTGAGTTGGGTCCTGCTAAAGTTATCAGTGATGTCACAGTCAACAGTGATGCTCGCCGCAAAGAGTTCGTCAAACGCGTAGCATCAGGCATCGAGTCCGCTAAAGTCCGCGTGCTTGATATCAGCATCGTATTCGAAGGAGAGGAGAAGAATGAGTTCGTGTTCACCGGCGCTTTTTGTAACAGTGTAGTAGACAACAAGATTCAAGCTGCCGCGTTTGTCTATGGAATTGATCAACAAGTTAACGCCGTTTTCAAATTTATCAAACCAAAGATTGCTCCGCTGAACTTCGAAGAGGCTCTTAAGAACGAAATTAAGGTTTTATATGAAGTTGATTTCAAGTTTGGAAACTCTAAAAACATCCTTTACAAAGGTTACAGCGAGCGCAGTGAGCAATACACTGAACAGTTGAAACACGATCCCTTGTCGAAGAAATGCTTGGACGACACCAGCAAGGGCAACTTCTACCAGAAGGACTGCTACAAGATGATCATCAAGGCGCACGCTCCTGACTTCTTCAACGGTACACTTACATACAAAGACCTCAGCCCTGCTTACTTAATTGCGTTCAAAAAAGTTTTTGAGCTATACAACCCCTTCACCACGAGGGAAGAGCTAGAGGACTTTTCAATGAGAGATATTAAAGACGGAACAGTAGATTTTGAAGCGCAAGCATTCTACTACGATAATCTTATCAACTATAAATTCAGTACCAAATTCGGAGTGTTCCGTATGAAGAACGTAGAGGGACGGTCTTACTACCCCTATAATATGGCTATCTACGCACCTATTAATCACTACGAACGATCCTACAACTGGTTCACTGGCTACCAACACATGCGTGAGTACAATATAGTTATTACATTGTTATTTTATTTAGTTCATGAGGCCCTGGGTTCGATACCTGGAATTTGTCAGTAGCAGCCAGAGACTTCTGCCCGGTTGATGACAATAGAATCGCCTTCTATTACATGGGAGTTAAAACATAACTCAATAGGGGTAATGTAATGTGGGTGAACTATAGGTGTACGTCTTCGTAACTCTTCGGGGAATATAAGCATTATGTATTGTGTCCTTTTTTTATGTGTATCTTTTTAAAATATTCCTACCCTTTTGCCTCCAACAGCTTACTGCGCTGTAGACAGCAGCAAGATCTGGACGTTCAGCGGCCGCGGCTACGACTACAGCCTCTCCAGCTCCTGGCACGTTGTGATGGTGGACGAAGCCAATGACTTCGGCAAGTGGACTGACCTGGTCATCCTCGCGAGGAGACCAGCCGACAAACAAGTAGAGGTTTACATCTCTTACAAGTAAGTATTTTTTAAGTCTAACCATAGTTGTATAGGTATCAATAAAAAAAACCTCAAAAATTCAGGTGAATCATCATCATCTGCACAACCTTTTTTGCTATATTATTAAAACCTAAAAAAAAAACAATATATTCGTAATGTTATGTGTACCAACATCAACCCCATTTCATGTCGAGGCTATCACTGTCCATTCCAGGTTGCCTGGAGGAGATCGCGGTAAGCGATAAGGCCGCCCGTTGTATGTATATATTTTAGTTTTAAGTTTCCTTTTCTATGTTTTAACTTGGTGTACCTACAATGAATCATATATAAATAATAAATAATTTTTTAACAAACCAAACCAAAGAAGAAAATCACAGCTGTGGATAAAATATTATTTTTGATATTCAGCATCTTAATATGGACATACGTGGTTGACATTGACAACCAACCTATTAAAATACTTATTATTTATTGAAAAGTCCTTTTCTAATTAACTTTTTTTCTATCTTTTTAGAACCGATGCTGGAAAATACGTAGAAATTGGCATCAACCCATCAGCAGTAGAGGTTAAGAGCAACGTCGAAAAATTGCCAGAGGGCAAGAACACCATTTACTGGGACGCCGATACGGATTCTTCTCTTTTGGAGTGCTATACCCTGGCCGACGGCGTTCAAGCCTTCCTTATCAACAACGAAGCACTTCGTGTTCTGTACGACAGCCAGAGGCTGATCATCTTCACCGCTGACCACCGCAGCACCACCAGGGGAATATGTGGACAGAGCTCATCCCAAACCAGCGACGACTACCTGACTCCTTACGGTCTGGTCGACCTCCCGGAGCTGTACGGAGCGTCCTTCTCATTGGACGGCGAGTTCAGCGACCCTAAGACCGCAGAGCTGAAGAAGGAAGCTAAATTGAAGGCTTACCAGCCTGTCACCAAGTACACCAACATCCTCCTCTCCGATGATGACTGGGGCAGGTTTAAAAACTATTTTCACTAAGCAATTATAAGATTACTTTTTAAACGCCGAACAGACTATGTTAACTAAATGAATTTGAGTGTGACAAATGTATAAAATAGTATTTATTCATTAATTAAATATCTATTCAAAGATGACAGTGTAAATACATATATTTATTATTCTTACTGTAATATTGTAGAATATAGTACAATACACAATATGTAAAATAATAAGAGCATTGTACAGTATATTGTATCTAGAAATAAAGTAATGTTAAAGGACATTAACCTTATAGAAGTTGCAGTAAAATAAAATAATATCAATATTATTCTTTACAGTTTAACACGCGTTGTAAGATTTTAGTTAGAGCGCTCGTTGCGCGGGCGTCAGCCACGCGCTTCTAGATACATGGGCCGCCATTTTGTTGCACATTTGATCGTACGCTTTCGGTTTGTAGACGCACGTTTTGACGAAAATGGATATCACATTCTAAAATAACTGAAAAGTTTAGATCCATATTGTCTTAATTTTGGATTCAATTTTACAAACATTCCATGCGTTAGTCTTACCTCTTAGTATTGGGTATACCTAAAATTATTATTATACCATTCCCCTTCTAAAAGTTTTGGTGTTTAAATTTAGAACAAACCAAACCTCCTTGCTCATAAAATACTCGATACAAACTTCTTGTGCAAAGAATATTCGACTTTCAAACTCCTTCGTCGATTTAATTTTAAGTTTGTATATATTTAGGATTTTAATAATGATTTTGTTTTTGGTCTAGGATTTTTAGTGAATACTTATTTGGATTGTAATTCTAATATTAATTGCATTGATGTTTTATTAATTATAAATATGTAACGTAACGGTGGTGGTCACTGGCCCTTGAAACACAGGTGCTGTTTACCTAGCTCAGCTTCTATTTACAAAAAGCTGTGAAACCCTGAGGTCTCTCATTTTTTGTGAATTTTAAGGTATTAACCATTTATTTATTTATTATTATTCCTTGTGCTTTTTGCTTGAACCTTTATTTTTCTCGTAGATATTGTATAAAAGATAGTATGCAACTCTTGAATAAAACGGATTTATATCGAGGGCCATGAATAATTCGCGTCGCTCAGGATTCTAACACTTGAATCACTCGCTATGCTCGTGATTCAGTCATCATGAATCACTCCCTACGGTCGTGATTCAGTCGTTGGAATCCTTTACTTACTCGTGATTCATCTATGGCCCTCGCTTTAAATCCGTCCTTTATTCACTAGTTGCATAATTTACTATTGTCTTTTTCGTCGTCTTTTATGGCAACGTTAGAGTAGCCCCAGCAATCGATGTCCATTTTTTGAGATGAGCGAGAAGTATACTCGCCCGCTAAGACTCGTGGAACGCCATACCGACACGGTATGTATATTGTATGTCCGCGTGTCAAACGCAACGCCGATCGCTTAGGGTGTACTAGCCCTTATGGTGGTATTGTTAAAACACAATTTAAACGCAAGTCAAGAGATGCGATTTTGGCTAATTTATTCAACCTATCACAATAGCTAACGTCCTTCAGCTGATTGGCGTAATTAATTTTGCAGTAATTTTCGTTCCAAAACCGGGCCTGAGTCTAAAATCTTAAAAGGAAATTACTCTCTACTTAGGTAGAGAGTAATTTCCTTTTAAGATTTTAGACTCAGGCCCGATTCGTCCCGATTGGTCCGACTCAAGATTTTTCATATAAGATTATTTTTTTGTCAAAATAGCTTCGTGATTAGTCACGAAGCTATTTTGACAAAAAAATAATCAAATCTTGAGTAGCTTTCTGTATCTAACTAAAAAGATAGACAAAACAAATTATTGACATAAACAAATCGTTATCTTTGTTTATATTTTGTAATTAAATATCAGCTGCTATCTGAAATGTGGCTGTTGCTTAGTCAATAATGTTTTGTTTTTGTGAATACTGATTTAAAATTAGAAGGTCCCTAACCATTATCTGGGATTGTATCCCAAATGAGCGGAAGTAAGGGCCAAACAAAAATAATTAAGAAACAATGTGTTAAGCTGGAGAAAGTTTGAAGGGCTTGAAAGATAGGTACGGAAACGTCTTCTGATGACCAGTCTTCATAAGCAAAGTGTACCACTATGACTTTGACTGTGACCTACGGAGAAGATGTACTTAAAGTTGGGCGCAAATAAGCAACAACATGTAAGGCGATACAGCTGCCATTTTGACACAAAAGCTTTTGATGTCTTTGAACTTGAAGGCATAGCACATTGACACGTATGAAGAAAAGGATTTTTAGTTGAGCAATAGTTCAAAAAACTTAACATTAAATAGGAAAATGTTTGCAAATTTTGGCAATAAAGAGTCATTTTGTAATTTTCTGTGGATTCGCATGTTATTATTTATTTGCGTCCAGTTATGGTTGATAAATTGGCTATTTAACATTCAAGTTTGACTTATTACTGAAACCAAGGATGTATGACAGATGTAAAAGTTAACACCATCGAGTTACGTACATTTACAACTACATATATGGCAATATCTATTGGAGTCAAACCCTGACGGTTAAAGGATATTGACGCAGGAGCGAAGAGAATTTCTGATAATCTTCAAAGCATAACAGAGGCTCTAGACAAGTGTCATTCGAAGTCAGCGATGTCGATGATGCCGAAATGTAAGGGATTGAATACGTGACATTTTAATAATGACATTGTCCTAAATTTTTGGCATTTTTCTAATTGCTATCATCACGCTTTCGATGACAGAATGTCACTTGTCTAGGCCCTCTTGTTGCGATACTGTTGCGATATTTAAAGACGCGCGCATTCGACCTTTGAATTTTCGAATAAAATAATGAAAATTAAAAAATATTGTAATTTTAACCATTCCGTTAGTTCCTGTAAATATTCAATTTGAGGTTCAATTTATTATAAATATAAGTTGATTGAGTACTATATTGACGCCTGGCCAAAATCGTACGGACATGAGGGGAGTGGACCACAATTTCTTTACGTCTTTTATCCAGTTTTGATAGGATCAAATGAGATCAAATGCGATCGTCTTTTTTATCCGACTGCGAAAGATTTCTTCTAGGCAAGCGTGCTTCATCGTCGAACACATCATCGCTTACCATCAGGTGAGATAGTGGTCAAACGCAAGCCTATAATCACAAAAAAAAAGGTTTATGTTTTTAGCGCGTATCTTGTATGTATGTTTGTATATTAGTATTTATGTAATACGCTTTATTACCTCTCAACTTTCAAACCGCTAGACGAATTAATATAATTAAGACATCGTTAGATACGTCTTGACCGCCCAAATGTTCTTAGATAGATGAATTTGAAAAAAAAACAAACATGGCGGATTTTGGGCGCCATATAGTGTGAGTCCCAATTCTTTTTGTCTTCCAAAACCATTGTGTGGGGTATCTAAATAAAGGATTTTAAGAAGTGATTACAAAAATATACCACTTATATGTTTAAAAGTAAATCGAAAAAAAAAAAAAAACAAACAGTTGTAAATAAAAAAAGTTAATTTAAAAATTAAAAAACCCGACTGTTTAAGAAGCGAACTAAAAAGCTGTAAACAAGAAAGAATCATGCTGTGCAGTCGGAGGATACATATTTGTGAACTGGCTGACATTCTGATCCTCCTCTGTTTACAGCTTTTTAGGTTTGCTTCTTAAACAGTAGGTTTTTTTTTTATCTGAGTAGAAATGTGTGCACTACGTTGTGGTGACAGGGGTTACTAATATGCTATGTATGTTTTTATAATTTCGCTTCGATTGTGACAAATGCTTACCGACGAATGATAGAACTATGAGTTTGTTAGCAGACTTAGTAGTTCGTAACCAGATGGACAGCATAAGCTTATGGCTGTGGGACCAGTATATGTAAGGTGATTATGATTATTCAGTTACATTTCACCAGTTATGTTCGAACCTATTGCCATCAGAATACCAGTATTGTATTGTTACCAGTATTGTATCACAAATTCTACAAGACTTATCGATGTAGCCTCTTTTTTTGATTTGTGAAACTGGTTGGTTTTATTTTTTCAAATTTTCAAACGATGATAAGAAAAGAGAAGACAACATTTTTACTGAAGGAATGTCATTCATATAAAATGCATTGCTTACAAATCTTCTATCAAATTAATGATATTTTTATAGCAGCTGTTACAAGCGTCAATATTATTTGAAATGGCGAGCAAGATGGCTAGACTCGAGGCTCTAGTCATACCACCAGTTTCTCTGGGCAAAGGTCAATCCCTCGTTTTACAAAAGGCTGTAAATATTATGAAAACTGGTATTTAACGTAGTTTCATATTAATTATTCTATAGAATGTCGCTTTCTCTGATATTTTAGACCGCTTTTTTTCAAAATTTTGTCTGATCGTTTCCTTGTTTGTAGATATCAGTGGTTAAAAGTTGACTGCACCTTCACCGTTCGGGCAAGGCGCCTGACCTCTTGTGAGCCTTCAGTCTTCGTGATTCCGTTGAAGCGTGTGAGCTTAGAAATAATGATAAAAGAACTTAACAACTCTTTCATAAATTTATTAATGTGGTCCCAGGTTGCACAAGCCCGTCAAATAAATTCTGTCTCGTGAAGGTAGGCGTGCAAAGTACTGTCCTGGCTAACGCAAAGCTAGTGACGTTGCGATAGCCGAGGAGTTGAAACCGAGGCTAGAAGACCCGCAGGGTTGTGATGCTGGGATGCGCCTACAGGTTTGGTGAGGGCCGCTAGATGACGCGGCAGCTATCCTCGATAGTATTTTTTCAACGACCTTAGTTTTGCTATGGAACTGCGGAACTGTCTCATCCCGTAATCCAGTATTGGTGCGATACCACTGAAGGGTTTGTTTTCTTCTGGCGCACATCCGACGAGTGGCTGACGTATCATCTTTTATTTACATTTATTTTGTGTTAGAATTAACCTACTACCTTACTTAAATTTCCGTTCTTTTAAATTTCTATGGACTAAAAGCTTAGAGCACCCCGACACGGATAGGTTAGGTTAGAAGGGGATGACAGGAGCTGAATTGACCGAGCAAAGCGAGCGAACTCAGCTCCCGTCATCTCCTTAATGTTAAATTACTTTAGACCCTGTAGAGGTAATCTGTTCAGACTTTGTATAGTTATTGTAGCTAGCTATTCTATATGAAAATCAATGCCAACATTCAAATAATTAAAAACATCTTTTTATTTCTCGGCCCTGAACATTATTCAGAAAGCCCGGTCAATTTAATTATTTCAATAGTTTTTATCATATTGCCTCATGTTGGACATTTTTCAAATTGTCTGGGCATTACGAATAGTGCCGTATTAACCACATGGTCCATAACATATATATATAATCTAACTTAATATTGATACCGAACCGGAGCTTCTGAGGGAGATCGAGAGAACCAGTAAACCCGTAGCGAATCTAGCAAATGACGCTAGAGCTAGATTGACCCGACCCTATACCGAAGACATTCCGGACGTTAGCCTGTACGAGATTAGGATGGCTCTTAAACAGCTTAAGACCAACAAAGCACCGGGTGATGACGGAATCACGGCCAAACTCCTGAAGGCAGATGGAAAACCAGTACTCAAGACCCTTCAGAAGCTTTTTGATTCCGTCATACTCGAGGGGAACAGGCATGGTGCAGGGGTGTGGTGTTACTCTTCTTTAAGAAAGGTGACAATGCCGAACAACTATGGACCCATCTCACTTCTTAGCCATGTCTACAAGCTGTTTTCAAGGTCATCACGAATCAGCTCGCGCGCAGGTTTGACGATTTCCATCCTCCCGATCAAGCCGGATTCTGTAGAGAGTTCATCACTTTAGGCCACTAACATACGCTGCGGCAGGTTATACAAAAGACCGAAGAGTACAACCTGCCTCTCTGCTTAGCGTTTGTGGACTACGAGACAGCCTTCGATTCGATCGAGATTTGGGCTGGACTCCAACGGCGCCTAATCGACCACCGGTATCTCGAAGTGTTGAAGTGTTTGTACAAAAACGCTACCCGTGTCATTTCGCTTTCAGGATCAGACCTCGGCTCCTAGACAGTTCACCGCTGCACAGGAAGATGTCCTAAGGTTCTGGGCATAAACGTCAATGGCGAGTATATCACACATCTTCGGTTTGACGACGATATAGTTGCCATGGCTGAGATCATGGAGGACCTCAGTACAATGCTCGATGATCTCAGCAGAGCTTCCGAAAGAGTGGGACTTAAAAAGATCATGGGCAAAACCAAGGTGATGTTGCACCCACTCCTATCAAGGTCGGAGACTCTACACTCGAAGTTATGGATGGCTATGTCTACCTGGGATAAACAATCCAGTTGGGTAGGGCCAATTTCGTGAAAGAGGTCAACCGTTGAATCCAACTCAGCTGGGCAGCGTTTGGGGAGTTGCCCGGTATCTTCTCGTCCAACTTGCGACAGTGTCTCAAAACGAAAGTCTATGACCAGTGTGTGTTGCCAGTGCTAACCTATGGCTCTGAGACGTGGTCGCTCACAATGGGCCTCATCAATAGCTTACAGTCACCCAACGGGCAGTGGAGAGGACTATGCTCGGTGTTTACTTGCGTGATCGAATCAGAAATGTAGAGACCCGCAAGAGAACCAAGGTTACCGACTAGCCTATGCAAACTACAAAGTGAAAATTAACTTTATTTTTGGAAGTCGGTGTCCATAACGCAAAAAATGGTACCTTCGAAAGACACCGACCTCCAAAAATAAAGTAATTTTTCACTTTGTAGTTTACTTATTTGAAAGTCGGTAGTATTTTTTTGTAAAAAAGTTATTTTATCATTTAGCATTATCGCCAAAGGAAATTCACCGAAATCTAGAAAAAAAAATAGTGCCATATTGAGCGGTGAAGAATGTATAGAAAAAGTTGGCCGAGGAATTGGAAATGTTTCTTTCATTAGTAAGTATATTTGATTTTAAATTGTTTGTTAAAAAAGGGCACGCTTGGTTTTTATACAGATGGAGGGACTTGTATCTAGTTAGATGTATGTCTGTGGTCAAGCATGAAAGCGGCCTACATTCAGAACTGGGCGAAACATAATTATGTCGAAAATTACAATAGACAAGTTGTAATTGACTTTTGTAATCTCGAGTATTTTGTTATCTTAGACGAAGACTCAATTTATTTAGAAAATTATTTTCACACCACCTGCTCGACAATGTCCAATAATATATCATGCAATCTCAACGTAAAATAAAGCATTACCTCTTAAGAGAGCTAAAGTTGTATGAAACTCCCAAGGGAGTAAAGTGATTTGAATTTGGAACGTCAAATTCGTGTCGAGGAAAACTCTAAGTTAAAAAATGCCCATTAGGGCATTATAAAGAGGTTTGTTCGATAATCGAACTGGTCACCATAAGCAAAATTTAAAAAAAATTAAAAAGGCGCGATTTCAAAGAATGTGAAGTAAAAGACGGTTTCGAAGTTTTCTACACCTTTGAGTACTGAAGTGAATTCAACCGCAACTTCCAAAAATGAACCAAACAAAAATGTTACTCTATCTTTTCATTACTAATGTGTCTAATATTAACTTTTGAGTTACGTTATTAAGTCAAAGTCAAAGTCAAAATTTTATTGCGAACTAAGTGTACAATGTTGATGTTATTTCATGTTGTTACTTAAGACTTAGCAGCCTTTTACAAGCATTGCAATTTTCATCCTAAATTAGCATGCATTAAATATTATTTAGATCAGTAAAATTATATTGAGACATTTTCTTATGTCAAAATTAAATGTCAATAGTTATGAATTCAATATAATTATTCAGCAATATTAATGTCATCCGTTTCAGATATTACAAATTATAACTATGATTTTAAATTAATGTAAATAGGATAGACTAATTTTATTTTGTTTTATAGGACAGATCGCCACTTTTGTACATGAGAGATAATCGTTATTTTAAGCTAGCCTCTAAATATTCTTTTACTGAGTAGAAACATTTTTGGATTAGGAATAGCTTTAGCCTCTTTTGGAATATTGTTGCTGATTTTTCAGTTTTAAACGTGTTGGGCAACTTATTATATATTTTTATTGCCATATAGTATGGGCTGTCACTTAAAATTTTAATTCTTGAGGATGGAGCGTATAACCTCTTTTTATGGCGAGTGTTGACGTTGTGAGTATCTTCTACTTTAACGAATTTGTCGATATTTTTAAAAGTAAATAAGCAAATGTCCAGTATATATATTGACGGCAGAGTTAGAATCTGATATTTAATAAAGAATGGTTTGCAGCTCTCCGTATTATCTATTTGGGCTAGAATTCTTATACACTTCTTTTGTATTATGAATAGTTCATCTACATGTACACTACGTGTTCCTGTTTACGTTTCTTCGTTTTTTGACTTCGACTTCCGAAATTGAAGTTATTTTTCACTTTGTAGTGTTTTTGTTTGGAAGTCGGTTGTAATTTTTGTAAAAAAGTGTTTTATTTTTCACTTTTTAGTTGTGGTACATAATGTACCAGTTCTATAGGCTAGGTACCTATGCGTATAGTGCCCAAAGTGAAGCCAGAATAGATGAACCCAATAACATGAAACTTAAACAAAATCGGTGCAATGAGTGTATACCAGGGTGAACTGTTCACACCTGAGTACCCCTTTAGAGCGTGCCAGTGTGATGTTATGTTATGAAATGGTGTAAACAATAAACTGACATGCGATTGCATCTATCCCGATTGTTTTACCGTCATTTATTTAAGAGTTCTTATGTATTTCTCCGAAGTTCTTCATCAGATCTTGATGAAAATTAAATGGGACCACATGACAAGCACCAGCTTTCAAATAAAAAAAGAATAATCAAAATCGGTTCACCCAATAAAAAGTTCTGAGGTAACAAACATAAAACAAAAAACAGCCGAATTGATAACCTCCTCCTTTTTGCGAAGTCGGTTAAAAAGGAGCTTATGTACTATTTCAGACTATAATCTATCGCTGTGAAAAATTTCATCCAGAACTGTTTAACCGTTTTGGCGTGATTGGGAAACAAACAAATATATATCCAAACTTTCGCATTTATAATATTACTAGCTTCTGTGAGCGGTTTCGCCGGCTTGAATGTCGAAAATTATCCCGAGGGAACGTTATTCCCAGAATAAAAAGTAGTCTAGTGCTATTCCAGACTATAATCTATCACTGTGGCAAATTTTGCTAGATCCATTTAACCGTTCGTGCGTGATTGAGAAACAAACATACATCCATTCAAACTTTCGCATTTATAATATTAATAAGATAAGATTGTCTACATTGTAGACAATCTTATCTGTGAGTGTAGACTCTACAACACAGTTATGTAAGTATTATCATTTACATAAAAAGCTGTTATTATTATAGGTATTATGCGGTCCCAAAAGTGACATTTGGAGATAGGTGATAAAAACGGTGTGAAAAAAAGATAAAGCCAAACGAAACATTGGTCAAAGAAACAAATCTTTTAGCTTAATTCTAATCTTAACTTCTCTAATATTATTATGTGGTAAAATTGTATGTTTGTTTGAAATGGGTAGTTACAAACCAGGGACTCAAACTGTAACCGTAATAAGTGTTTTTAACACTGTAATTTAAAACGGTTTTAAAAGAAAAATATTTTTAAATGTAACAGATAATGTTACCGAATCAAACTGTAACCTTTTATATGGGTTATTAAGTGTTGATATATGTAACTGAAATAAACAGTTTTAGCATAGTTTTCGGTATAATTGCACAGTACAGCAACAACGCGCGGCGCGACGACGCGCGACTTCAAAGCCGACGACGATATTCAGTGGACACACACACAGTAGCGCATTCAACATAAATTCGTTCAGTTCCGATTCCGACATCTGACCGCGCAATTAAGAAACTCGCAATTTGATTGATTCAACATACATCTTAAAGTCACTTTTACTCCATTTGCGATAACATTAGACGTTTAAATTAGCCCATTTTACAGCCCGTTCAACTGATTTTGAATTCTATTGCGTAGGTAATACGACAAATGGTAGCTGTAGTAAAAAGTTAGTTTTGGTAACAGGTTTATGCCTTTTTATCTCATCCTTATGTTTACGGGACAGAACTCAAAATCGGTTGAACGGACTGTAAAAAGATTTGGAAACATGTCTAATGTTATTTCAAATGGAGTTTAATTGAATCAGAGCTTTTTCTAATTTAAATTGTTAAGAAAGTATAAACAATTTCTGTTACTTATGTGATTGAAATCTTAATATGTTATTATTAAAATTATAGTTTTATTATTTAATTATTTTGTCCTTTATTCATTTTTTTTCTTATAATCCACATTTTTAAATATTTTATAAAATAAATAATATAAATAACTAGCTGTGCCCGCGGCTTCGCTCCCGTCAACTGACTGCCTACACTACCCTACTTAGCTTCCTGCCTACCCTTTTTTTTTGTGTGCAAAATCATCCAATGACTTATCCCGTTCTGGGTGAAGCGGGAGGGGGTGTCAGATTTTACTGACTAAAACCCACACCTGTACCTTCAGTTGCTTGAGCCAGGGCCGCGGTAACTCTTTTTCAAATTTGTTCGCGACCTGGACAGGCATCGGTCCTAGCGGACCCCGTCAGTTCCAGAAAAGGCCTGTCTCACAAAACACATTACTCATGGGCGATTATTGCCCTCCCTGAAACAATTTAGTTTGCCCATGAGTGCTCTGGCCCTACCAATACGACGTGCGATCCTGCACTGCCAAGCCAGTACAGCTGGTTTCGGTCGTGTAGCTTTGTCATCTGCAAATTTAACGTGGGCGACATGCCGCTACAGCCGCGCAGTACATGATCGAATGTGTGTCAGTGAGATCTTCGCAGTCATCAAAATCGTTAGATAACTGCGAATCCAGAACAGCCACCAGCGCCCTAAGCATGGGCATACGAGGTAATCGTGGCGTAAGTTTGGGTGGCATGTAGCGATATTCCCGAATAGCACACTCCAAAGCACTTCTCAATTCCTCATTGCACTGGGTACTCACGTTTGTAACCCTGTCACTACTCTCCTCGTCAGCGTGGATAGGAATATGGTTGGACTGTGGTGGCACCACAGCCTGCGACAATGGGGCAGTGACACGGTAACCTATTTCCGTTCGGAGGCGATCAAGTACAGTAACATCCAACATACGATTACGCTGGATAACACGCACCTGATCCGAAAGTCGTTGGGCCGAAACGTTGACGGCTGGCTCAAGCACCTGAAACAAAGAGATCATCCGGACACGGTACGTGGTCAGGTTGTTTTCTCCCTCTGTAGCCCCAAACTATGCGCGCATGACTTTTTCGTTAATGAATTGTATCCATCTCATGCGCTGCACACTTTAATGTAATTTATTATTAGTCGAACTTTTCGTTTCCGAATCCGAATTATTAATACAGAAAGACTTTTTTAATCATTTCTATAATATTATTTAATTTGGTATACACTTTCTCATAAATATATTTTATACAAAAAATCATTTAAAAATGTAAAAAAAAACCGCCGGTATCGGGAGCAGGGTCCAAGGTACCGGTAGTTAGAGCTCCAGAGACAGGGACCTCCTCATAATGCGGGCCGTATCGAGGAGTACTGCCCAGTTGTGCTCAGAGTACCTTCTGTATCAACCCTTGATCCAACCACGCAATGACAGCCTCGAGTCTCGACAGATGGTCGTCGAGGTTCTTGGTCATCAGGCCGTTGGCCGTAACGACAATCGGCACAGTGATCGCCGAGTCCACATTCCACATGTCGACAACATCGTGCGCTAAGTCGTGATGCTTGATTTGTTTCTCTTTCTCAGCTTTCACGAGGTGCTCGTCATGCGGGATGATGACATAGATTATCATTATTCCGCGCGCTAATTGGTCTATCACCACAATATCCGGCTTATTAGCAACAATAGTCCTATCAGTGATGATAGACCGATCCCAGTACAACGTGACATGGTAATTTTCGAGAACTGGGTCGGGCACATACCTACATATAATGCAGTACCTCATAATCCACTAGATTGTTCTTCAAAGCAAGTTGCTGGTGAATAATCCTGGCCACTTGGTTATGCCTGTGTAAGTACTCGCCGTTAGCCAGACGAGAACAACCAGAGATAATATGCCTGATGAATTCACCCGGACGGTAGCATGCCCGACCCATATCAACCGATTTTTTATTTTTCACCATCTTCAAGTAATGGGGGGCCGTCAAGACGCACAGCTTCTTGTTGAAGTGGTAAGCACTTGATTTTAGAATGATTGTCATGCTTATGCAGTCGAGGTTTTTTTTAAAGAAGGGACCGTTGTGTTTATTTGACTGCAATGGATCAACCACTGCAGTGAAATAGACACCAAAGTGTTTAAATAAACTTGAATTTTTAATCACGAATATTGTTGTTACTTCGGAGCACGTGTTTTGCGAGAGCACAGGAAGTGAACCCAGCAGAGCCTCGATGGTGTAGCTAAAATCGAGATCGACTTCATCATGTCGACCAAAAAGCAAAAATGTTCAATGAAGTCTCTATGATCAATTCGGTGAAAACCGGGAGCGATCACCGCAACTGCCATTTGTTTTTTTATTTTTATTTGTTATAGGCTCGCGCTTGACCACTATCGCACCTGATGGTAAGCGATGATGTGGTCGACGATGCAGCACGCTTGCCTAGAAGTAATCTATTCATTCTTGACTTAAAGACCCCTAGATTGTAGCTATCGGGAAACACAGACTCCAGCAAGGAATTCCACATGCCATTCTGCAATTTCACCTAAGTTTGCACGGTTATGTTTCCAGATTATTATATAATTTAAATAACATTCAGATAGCCTAGGCTTTTTTGACATTCATCAGTTATCGCCAGGTTTAAAGGTCAGAGTTAATTTTAGTGCGTCAGATTAATGATTACTGGTATATAAGCAATGCACTGCATTTCGCGTGATCAGTGTGCTCCTCCAGCAGCTGAACACGACCCTTGCGAGAATCTGGGAAAATGAAGCTGTTGATATTGATGGCGATAATCGGTGAGTTAACTTTTTTCTTGACGTTGAGCAAACTGTAGTGATATTCTATAAAAATCTCATCATCGGTTGGAATGAGAGATCACTTCGAGATCACTTCACCTAAGTTATCACGGTGAGATGCCTACAGAATCGAGCGTCTGTATTAAATTGAAATAAAACCGGCTAAGTGCCAGTCAGACTCGCGCATGAAGGGTTCCGTATCATTATCGCAAAAAACAGCAAAACACACGTTTGTTGTATGGGACTTAAATATTTATTTTATTCTGTTTTTAGTATTTGTTGTTATAGCGGCAACAGAAATACAACATCTGTGAAAATTTCACCTGTCTAGGTATCGCGGTTCATGAGATACAGCTTGGTGACAGACGGACAGACAGACAGACGGACACTGGCGTCTTAGTAATAGGGCAGCGTTTTTACCCTTTGGGTACGGAACCCTAAAAATAATAGCGTAGCACTGAATGTGTTCATGTTTAATGATTCTACATCTCATCTCAAAGTGTATATTCTAAGGGAACGAAAAAATATTCAAGTCAAAGGGTCCTGAAATTTCAAAACTCAATTAACCCTAGGATCTGACTGCAGATATTTGCAGAACTAAGGGTTTTTGATTAAACTCAATTTTCATGAATGAACTTTGGTAGCAGGACTGCCTGGAAATATCTAGCCGCAAGAACCTATATTATGTTAATTAATTAACCCCAAATATAAAAGTTTTTCATGTGAATCTAATGAAAAAGATAAGCTATCAGTTAGCTGCAAGCTATGGGTTTCCAGTTTACCAGCAAAACCTAGATACCCATAAAAAGAAACTAACTGAGAGCTAGTTGATGTGGCATACGTACCCACGATACAGGAGAAATTCTTCGTGTAGGACAGTGTTACAAAAAAAAAACAAAAGAACGAAAAGCCAGTTGCGGCAAGATGCGGTCAGGCAACCCAGTAGCTATCCTACTGTCAAGAATTATTCATAAAAATCATGTTTTAACAAAAACAAAATGCTTGTATTTTTTGCAGTGGGATCTCAGCACATTCCGTCAGTTTGTGTCAAAGATAAGTGCCGATGCTTAAGGCGATATATACGTCCCAATGTTCAAGCAGTACTGGCCGTGCGCCCGCTCGGAGCCAAAATTTCAATATTGAACCTCCTTTTGAACAGTTTTGTTTGCAAAATATTATTTGATTTACATATGCTATTTCAGTCATGAAGAAATTCCAGCAATCAATTTTTCTGTGTAAAAATATTTTTAAACATCCAAGTCGTTTTGGAGGAGTATCCAAAAGTTGCGAAAAATATCGTGTAGCTTATTATTGTTTTAAAACAAAACCATGTTTAAAATGTACATGAAACAATAACATTTTTTTTTCAAACCTTTCAACCTAGCCTAAGGAGTATGCTTTAGTAAGTTACCGCTTTACGGCGCTAAAGCGGATGTAGGCCCTTAACATTCCATGAAAATATGTATATTGCGTTACGTTTGTCATTTAGTAGTTTCTTAGTGTGCCTTCGTTCTTAAACATAAACATAATACTTGAGGTTACTATACATTTCCATTAAAAAATGTTTTGAATTTGAGAAGTTAATGGTAAGATACACATCTTCGGGCAAAAACGCGGGGCGTTTATTTTACTGAGAGGGAGATGTCAATCCCAACTAGCACACAAGCTACTTATACAGGCATCGTACAGCCTGGTAGTTGTATAGGAATCGTTTAAGTGGTTTACAATTTTCCTTAAGATGTACAGTAGTATATTTATAAACCCTTTAACACCTAGGTGGTACAGTAGCCGTTCAGTAGCAAAAACAAATCTATTAGTGATAAAAGAGCATGCAATAGCGTCGGTAGACATCAATATGACGTATAATAAATAATTCAGTTAATGGAGTCTTATACCACTACTATAGGCATACTAAATATATTGTTAGTGAATGGGTACTGAAGAGGTTAGGGTTTTATGGAGAGTCAACAACGCCTCCACGATCGCCATATTTCGGTGCAGCATAGCTGTCTGAAGATTGTAGTCGACAACTATTTTTGTTGGTGCACCCATGGCTTTCTTGATGAACCGACCGATGGCGTCACTTGCGTCATCCGTGTAGTAGACACAGCTGGATGTGTGCCTCGACACGGCTACTACCGCGTGGGGGACGCGGTCATGGACACGAATTCTGTCTTTGCGGGAGTTGATGATGACTAAGCGCTCATACGTGAGACCCTGAGATTCGTGTATGGTCAGAATGCGGGAACCCTCGCCAGATCCGTATCCCTGGTCACCCAGAATGGATTTCTCCTCCTGAGTGTGGACCAGGAACAGCGTGTTCTGGGAGTTTTTCGGGATGTCCGCACCCGTGAAGCCACACACCCTCAGGGAGTGAATCTTACTCGTACAGGTCTTCGACGAGTAGATCCCACCGTAGATGTCACTGAGCGCGTATGCTACGTCCATAGGGCTCCGGTGAGTACAAAGCAACTCCTGAGTGATTGTGGCCACCATGCCTGGACGGGTATACCTTAGTGGAAAAAAGTTCTCTCCGTCCAAGTATGGCAAGTGGTTCATGAGGGCTTCGTCCACCAGCAAACGCTGGCATTTGTCTCCCCTCCTGAATCCACTTGCTAGGACGGAGGCCATAGTTCGCACCTTGGTCTTGGCTTTCTCGCCGATGCGGTGCGAGAGCTTTCCTCTCAGATCCTTGGCCGCTTCGGTTGTCGTGGTTACCACCACGTCGTTCTCCCCATTGAAGTGGCTAACCACCCACGTCGTTTTTCCGCACCCCGGAACCCCGTTTACCCACTTGATATTTTTGATGTCCCAGTCCGTTATGGAGTCCGTTCCCGAGATAGTTTGGGCCATCTCGAGAATCTTGTCGTCTAGCATTATCTCAGTACATCGTGCAACCACCACTATTGGGTCCTCGTCAGGTGTGTAGAAGACTGGCTTTCCCTTCTTTGCCGTTTCTGCCTTGTTTTTTGTCACAAAGCCGACAGTTGCGTTGTATGCCGCCATATACGACTTCGTCATGCATCCCGTGATGACTCGGGATTCGCGGTTGTCGTATACAGCAGCCTCGGCCTCCTCGATCAAGACCCTCAGCAGTCCCTCAGTTTGTAAGTTGAACGATTGCAAGATCTTTTTGCAGGTCAAGGTGTTGACCTGTTTTGTAGCTCTTACAATCGCCAAAAATTCGAGGAACGCGTTTTGCATGTGGTCAGAGGGTCCTGACACCGAGATGTAGTTTGGAGGCCTGACTTGTCCCTTGTCGGCTCTTGATAAGGCTTTTCTCGGACACGACTCTCCCGCCTCCCTTGGAGATCTCCTCAGGAAGTTGGAGAGAGCCTCTCCCTGTGACGGTCCGGAAGTGTCTGAGTGGGCTAACCCACTGCGTCAGTCTGTGAAGATGTTTTTGATGAAGGATTTGATGCCAGTCTTTATCCCGGAAAGTCGGCTTGACTCCTGTTCCCGTCGCGTTGGAGTGCTTCTTTTCAGCGCTACCCGTTCCCTGTCTTCGGCGATTTTTTGTTGCATCCGCGCTGAGCCACTAAGCGAGGCTGATGGCGATACCGTGCACGATTTCTTTGGGGACTTAAGGTAGCTCAAAGTCTCCCCTCTGTCCTCGTACACGATAACCTCATGCGCCTCCGCGGCCTTTATGCACCCAAGGCGGTCTGCAACTTCGCCCCTCTCGCCATCGATGACAATGGCGTCTATGCTGATTGCTCGAGCCGAGTGTTCTACGAGCGGTCCCAATCTTTGGAGTAACGAACTTGCTTGAGCGAATGGAGTCTCCTCTCCCCACTCGAGCAGTGCAATTCTTTTGTCTTTAAATTGCATTACTCGGCATCGGATGCTGAGGATCTCCATTTTCGGCAATTTGGTGTATTTTTTGCCCGTGATGCTCGTCTTGGTAGTACTTCCATTGATCAGGGCCGTGAGATGTTAAAGAGTACTTTAATAGATAAAGGGGTTTAAAAGGAGTAATAAGATGCTTTTATAGCGCTTTAGAGTGTAGGGAGGCATTTTCTGAAGCCTTAGTTTCTTTGACGGAGATTTTTACGGCTGTTGTATTACTAATCTATAATAGAGCCATGTAGCTCTAGAATAGCGCTTAGAACGCTATATGAGATAATCATAATGGCCACTGTACGGCAGATAGTAGTATAAGGAATCATACGTAACATTTTATACAGCCATGGGGGTTACAGAATAGTGTTATAGCACTTTGAGTATTTTAATAGTATTAACTAGCGCTCTTGTAACTATACCTCTATAACAGAGAAACATAACTTTATACTAGAGCTTAAAGCGCTATATTAGAGATTTATGCAGCGGAAATGTAATGTAAAGCAGTACATTGAAGGTACGTCTATGCGTTAATCGGCCAATGGTGGAAAAATAAACGTTACAAATGCTATAACATTGTTTAAAGCCGTATAGTATCTATTATATTACCGATAATTGATCTGCCATTTGTCTTAGAATTAAGTGAGTGCAACATGGAAATTAGAAAAAAGACAAAACGTTTGATTTTAAGGTTATTACCCATTGATTGACATTTTGGAGATCGTATTTATGCATAAACTCGTAACTTTTGACGTAATTATAGTTACCATTTTTACCTGTGGCCCTAATTAACGTAGTTGCACCAATGATCGACAAGAACTATCAGCACACTTTTGACTGGCTCCCATTGACATTTGAACGAAATCCGCCATTTTCAAACAAAATTGAGAACTGAGTGCGGCTAGAGATCTGGTGAAAGTAACAGATTTTCTTATAGAACACATTGATGAGTACATTTTTTTTGTTAATTATCTTAATGTAATGTGACTTACTCGAATTTAATGTTTTTCACGGGTTAATTAAATTGTTGGTGTCGATCACTGGTTTTCACAAACTAACTTTTCCAATCATCGACACATGTCAATAATAATTTTTTGAAAAATATTTCATTTGACAAGCGAATATAGTTCTTTCGTATTTGGTAGATATTTGAAATTGATTAATCAAAGTCCAGCTACCAATAATCGACAGTGTCGATAGTTGGGTAATAATATGTGTCGATGATTGGTCTTACAGATGGCTCCGACAAAAAATAAAATTAATTAAATTAATCGTTAAGGCTGTAAAACATTGCGAAAAAATTGCAGTTGCTGCGAAAATTTTCGGAGTACCTATGATTACGCTCCATGATAAAAAATTGGGGAAAACGACCATACAGTCTCAATCTTTGTGCATTGTCACAAATCACACCTGTCGCTTCATTTATCAAATTTTTGCTCGTAAAATGCATTTGCATAGGTTGCAGAATATTACGCATATTCTGGAACTAAAAGGATGGAAACCAAAGCTCACTGGAAAAAAAGCCGTGACTCAACGGAAAGTGAAGAACCTTGTCACAATTATTCGGAAAGAGAACTTTGCCCCAGTGCTGCAAAAAGCTCTCACAAATATAACCAAAGATTGCGTCGAAAATGGATTCCGAGCGGGGGCCTTTTTCCATTTGGTCCTAATTACATCTCTATGTCTGAAAGTAGACAAACCGAAAAAGAAACCAGGACTAAAACTAATCCGATCCTAAGACGCGTTATGTCATTCAAATTCGTTGGATGCTCCTACAACGTCAGACATATTGAGGCGAGGTATCACCGACCGATTACATCGATTTATATCACCAAGACTAATATTAAACAACCTGTTTAATACCGGAACTTACTTGACCGATCGGTTCACATGAAGTAGCAGGAGATCTCCAAATGCACCTAATCATAACAGCACAGTTAATACAATAATCGACCAAGCATTTCCGAAACCGAAACCTTCATCTTCATCTGGTTTCCTTATAGTAATAGGAATTAATAGCCTAACTCAACAACCTATCGTTAGTATCTACCATGGAACTGCAGTACACAACACCACAAAATAAGTCTTTGGAAAATATTTTGGGAATGATTGTTCCTTCTCCTTTCAAGTGGAATTTATTTTCGAAAAATTTGTATAGTAATAAATAGAGAATCAAACGAGAAAAATTCCACCAACAGTAACAAATAAAGCTTGGAAAGAATATCACGAGAAAAATAAAAAAAACAGCAAGGATAAGAGGAAAGAGTAAGACAGAGAAGAGAAAAAAGACGAGAAGGTTTGACTTCAGAAGAGTCAGACGTGGAGATTTAATACGCTGAAAGTGATATTATTTATAATTTAGAAGATGACGAAGAGAAAGAACCAGATAGAGCAAAAATAACAAATACAAAGAATCAAGTAGACCTTGATTCTATAGACTCGGACTTAGAGAATTTGCCTTTAAGCAAACTTGCATCTTCTTGAATAGTTAATTTTAGTTAATTACCGACTAAGGTATCACGGTGGTGAGCTGGCAGTTGCACATTGCGGGTAATAGTCGATAACTGGGTGTCGGTCAATGATAACTGTCGATAACTGGGTGTTGATTATTGGAGATTCAGTGTCGATGATTGGAGATTTATACACCTTTTTCTTTTATTCGATTTTTTTCTAATCTTTGTATACTAAACATACCCTATTCTTATCTCAAGAATATCCCTTACAATACTCAATTGTTACTTTTGGTTTAAAGATGACTAAATTACATTTAATGTAAAAGTTGTCGATCATTGATGCCACTACATGTAACCTTCAAAGTCTGATAAATAATAACTTGTTAAAATACAATTTCATAACCAATATATCAATATAATGTTTGCATTAAAAACTGAATATTATGAGGGCGCGTTAAAATTTTGACGATAACATACATATATATTGACAGCAAACTGGTACTCGCACTAATTTTTCACGTACACAAAGAAATAAAACAATGTTATAATTACCGTAGTTATTTTAATAATCCAATCCGTATTAATATTTTATCACTTGTCACTAAGTGTACCTAAGTATGATTAATTTTATTAAAATTTATTTAGTTGTTACCACATTAAACCTACCATATTACTTATTTAAATCGTTGACGTTTAATATTTATTTTTTTAATATACAGGATTTATTTATTTAATATACAGGAGCGCCGAAATAAGTTGAAGTTGGTATAGTGGTGCTACAAGAGCTTTTCCGAAATCTCATGGTGTTAAGCATCGCCTTTAAACAACCTCTGTAGAGCCATTAAACTTACATTTATAACCACTGTATATCCATTGTAAAGCCTTTAAGCTGGATAATATGGGCCTATTTGGCGCTACAAGAGATGTGTAGCCGCTTATAGAACCACTATATTTTTTACTAATGGAGCCGAAGCTGTTATGAAAATCTTTTATCCGGCTACTGTGCAGCTTCTTATAGCGCTTGTGTGCTAGTTGGGATGTAATCATATAAACTTGCGTTCTTTTATAATAAAGTTCAGTATTGTATCAGCTTTCGTTGTGTCATTTACTCATAATATCACTCATCCGTAGAGTACAACAAACAAACAATAAACAGCTATGCGATTACAGCAATTTCGGGTTAACATTTATTGTTGAGTTAAGTATTGTTTATCTTTCTTCTTTCTGTCTGTGTTAAGTTTTCATCAGATCTTCACCAAATTTAAAGGGGCACAACCAAACCACTGCCTCGAGAAATAGTTAACCCAAAAAGATATTGCTGATTCGACATTCATTCGAACAGAAAACCTCTTCCTTACTGATGTCTGTTAAAAACTACGTAATTATTTTTCAGCCGCCGTCGTATCTAGCCCGCTAACCGAAAGCAGCGAAAAAGGCCCTGGCAAGTTGGCCAGGAATACCACTATAAAATGGACTCTTATACTTGGGCCAATTTCGAGAACAGCAACAGTACCGGCAACGCCTTTAAAGGACGATTCATCATCCGTGTTAAGGAACCAGGCCGTCTGGTGGCTAAGATAGAAAATCTTTTATATGCGCAAGTTCAGACTCAGCTGTCGCTGCCTAAAGGAGCCGTGCCAACTGGCCTGAACTACAGCCAGATCCACGACTTAGACCCTTTCGAAATCCTCGTCGATGGAGGTCGTGTTGTCTCTCTAAAAGTTTCAACGTCACTTTCTGTGTCATACGAGAACTTACTAAAAGGTCTTATCAGTACTTTACAAGTAGACTTATCTTCTTTTAACCATGTCCATAGTTTCCCGAACAGTTATGACAGTGAAACATTCCAAGGTTTATTTAAAAAGATGGAAACTGACGTGACTGGTAACTGTGAGACTCTTTACTCTGTTTCACCAGTTTCTGCTGAGTGGCATCGTGAACTGCCCGTGTTTACTAATGAACCCATTGAGATAATTAAGAGCAAGAATTACGGTTCTTGCGAAAAGGATGTCGGTTACCACTTCGGCGTACCAGAAGGCGCTATATGGAAGGGAATCGCTTTCGATAACGACGAAAAACAGTTCATCAAGCACACTTCTGAATCACGAATCCTTGCTGGCAAGCAAGGCACAATCTATAAATCGGAAACACTTAGTTCTGTGTTTGTCAATCCTCTTGTTTTCGGTAAACAAAAGGCTGAGGTCTACAGTTATGTCGGATTTTATCTTTCATATGTACAATTTGAAAGTAACAACGACTGGAATCAAACTAAGGAATATCGCACGGTTGAATCGCTTTTGTATACATACGACGAAGAAAGTTTTACTAAAGGTTCTGTAAACATTGCTGATGCCCAGGCAATGCTTCAGGAGATGGCACCTTTATTGCAAGACCCAAGCAACCTTCCAAAGGCTGATTTCCTTTCGAAATTCAACATCCTTGTTCGCTATATCATGTTTATGAACGGGCAGCAACTGGCTGAATTGACTAGCAGCATTGGAGTGGCAAAAGCTTCCAAGAACGTAGCAAAAAATAACATGTGGATAATCTACCGTGACGCTGTTGCTCAAGCCGGCACAATCGCTGCTTTCAAAGAAATCAAGAGTTGGATCATGACTATGAAGATTCAAGATGATGAGGCAGCTGAAGTTATCAGTTCCATGGCCAGCGTTCTGCGTGTCTCCAATAAGGAAATCATGACCGAATTTTTTGATCTTGTCATGACTCCTATAGTTCAGGTGCAGAAGGGCCTCAATACGACCGCTCTTTTGGCTGTCACGAAATACATTTCGCGGGGTGACGACATCTTTTTTGGAGACGAAAAAGTAATCCCACGCCTTTCCGAAGAACTAAAGCAAGCTATCGAAAAAGGTGATAAAAATAAGGCTCAGGTATATGTGAGAGTTCTTGGCAACTTAGCCGACCCAAATATCTTGAAGGTCTTCGCTCCTTATTTAGAGGGGAAAATACCAGTCTCCAAATACCTCCGCACCCAAATGGTTATTAGCCTTAAAACTGTGGCTAACACAAAAAACGAGTACGTTCGTGCTGTGCTATTCAGCCTCTTAAAGAATACCGCTGAACCTTATGAGGTTAGAGTAGCTGCTGCCCTGAACATTTTCTTGGCTTACCCGACTCAAGACATGATGGAAATAATGGCATACATGTCTAACGACGACCCCAGTACGCAAGTCCGCGCAGTACTAACAAACGGCATTACGTTCGCCGCTGGATTAAAGGATCCACGTTTTGCATTACTGTGAGTATCTTATTTTCTATCTTCTGTGAACTTTTTTAATAAAAATACTCTACGCAAGGTGCACAGTCACGGACATAATTATGTGAAAATGCTGGCAAATTTAAAAACGGTTTTGCTCTAGTATTGGTGGAAGTTTTATGGTGTTAAAAAAAGTAGAATAAATTAAACAACAACATTGTGTAACAACATTTTTATGCAATACGGGGACATAGCTATCGTAAAGTAAAGTTCAATTTAATTTTTGTTTTTGCTTTCCAGCGCCAAAACCGCCAAGTCTGTCTTGAACTTAGTTTCCAAAGAAAAATTCGGAGCCTACCGCTACTCGACTATTAGTTTGATTGATGATTACAAAAACGATGACGACCTCGCGTACTTCAGGGAAATTTCAACCATTGGCAGCAAAAACAACCTTCTGCCGGTATACGAAAGAGCAGCTCTGAAGTTCGGCAGCACTGGGTGGACCGAGGAAGATTGGGTATTTAATTTTATATTTATATATACATCAAATAAAATCACACATACACGTAAGTTAAATATTTTATTAACTATTCTATTATATTTTATTAAGATATGATCATATTTTTAAAACTGCAACTTTCAAAATTGTCGTCAGCTGACCAAAATATCTAAAATATCCTTGTACATTTCCGTGTTGGTATGATAGAATATTTCTCATTTCAGTTCACGGTATCGGTGTCCGACATGCAGCACCTTATGGACTTTCTGAATCGCCAGCCGAACAGCAAACCAGATGATGATTTTAAATTCTCAGCCAAAAAGATTGTTGACTTACTAAACATTAAACCGGAACACCGCTGTGATCTCGAAGGATCCTTCTTCCTAAATGGCTGGAACCAGCAGACACTTTTAACCTTCAATGAAGAAGACCTAAACTCTTTCATAATGGGCTACGCTAGAGAGATGCTTAGCGGAGGTAGATACAATTACACCAAAGTGTTAAACCAAAAACAGGTCTTTGTCACTTTCCCTCTAGCGATGGGCGTGCCTTTTATATTTGATTATAGTGAACCGACCGCCATTATCCTGCAAAGTGAATATAAAGCCAATATCGATGAAGAAAAAATTTTGTCAACCAATATTGACCTGAAATTCACATATGCCAGAAACTTAGATGGGAGCGTCGGCTTCCTGGATAAACTTGGTGACACATATGCAAGCACTGGCATCATCAACAAACTCCAATTTTACATACCTGTCAAATTGAACACGAATCTGAATTTAAATTCTCCAGGTCTTAATGTGTTAGGAGAACTTAAATTCAAATTGGAATTTCCTGAAAAAAATGCAAACATAATCCACATGAGCGTATGGCCCTACACTACTCTGAAAAAGGGGGATTCTCTATTGACCGTTTCTGAGAACCCTTTGACCCAGATAATCAAGCGCAATATCGAGCGTCCACTTCCAGTTCCATCGACTCAGTTCAATGTTTATCCTTACGTCGAGCTTGCTGTCCATGCATACTCCTACTCTTCTGACTGGAAAAATAAAGAGAGCCTTTATGATGATGATCACGATTTCTTGACAAACGTTCGTAATTTGCTGTACCAGAAAGACGTTGCGCTCACCGAGTTCAACTTGAAGTATTTATCTAAAGAGCAAACAAATGATGTCACCTTCACTGTATTTTACGGTAAGTAATTAAGTAAATTCGCAGGCAACACGGAGTAGAATGTTCATATTCAAGCGGGGCCTGAAGGATTAGCTTTTTACTCAAAAGACGTTATTATGTTTCAAAATTGATATAAATAAAAATCTTGACCTAAATAATGAAAATAAACAATGCTTATGTTCTATTTGCAAAAATAAAGGTGCCCCTTTAACTGTTAAATCTATTATGTCAATATAACCTATTATTAGATTGCTATTTAATATTTTTGTTTAAAGATAAAAATATAAAAAAATTACATGATATTCTATCATAGGACAACCAGTACGGCGATGCACCCTCGGTAGGTAGGTACATGGTGGAAATCACACCCATGCCTACACACAAAATGTATTGGGAATTATTGTGCGTACAGCGTTATTACACATAAGAATTCATTATTTTTTCGTTCTGGCCAGCACATATTTTTATTGATGTCCTTTAAGATAGATGTGTGTTGCTTACAGATACAATCTACAAACTAGAAGATGAGTCAGAAGAAACAATTGAAGAAATGGGACCAGCAGCGCCCATGGATGATCTCACTCCAAACAGCAAAGCTCGTCGCGAAGAGATTGTCAAACGCGTTCAGGCAGGCATACAATCCCCAAAAGTTCTAGTCGTTGACATCAGCGCTGTCTCTGGTGGGAAAAAGAAACAGACACACGTATTAACGGGGGCTTTTGCCAGCAGTTTCGTAGATCTCAAAGCCCAAGCTGCTTTTTTCTTTTCCGACGGCCATGCACAAAGCAATGCTGTATTTAAGATTACCAAACCCTTGACAGAGCCTCTGAACTTTGAAAAAGCTCTTAAGAGTGAAATGGGGATATCATACGAAGCCGATTTCAAATTACGAAACGAAGAAAACGTCCATTTCGAAGGTTACGGAAATCGCAGCGTACCATATAGTGAAATGTTGGAAATTGATCCTTTGGCCAGGCAATGTATGCAGGACATCGATAAGAAGAACTTCTTTCAAAAAGACTGCTATAAGATTATTATTAAAGCCCACGCCCCTGACCACTTTAGGGGTAAACTAACTAGCAAGGATCCACACATGCTGGAATACATCCCCTCGATGATGGAATATTATAAGGGCATGTACAAGTCCAGTTGGGCACAAAAAACAATCAATAACAGTACTGTAGAAATCGAAGCTCGAGCTTTCTACTACGACAACTATATTAACTTTAAAGTTTCAAACAAAAACGGATTATTCCGTTTCGACCATGTAGAAGGCAAGTCATACTACCCCTATGCTATGGCTATCTACGCGCCCTTAACGCACTGGGAGCGTACCCAAAACTGGTTCACGGACAACCAAAACCTTCGTAAGTATCATCTTAATTCTTAGTTTGGATGAATGGATGGATGTGTGTTTGTAACTCAATCACGCCAGAACGGCTGATCAGATCTTTCATCATCATATCACATAAGCTACTTTTCATCCCGGTATAATGTCCCCTTGGGATAAGATAACACTTTTCAAGAATTGATCAACTCATTACAATCTACGACATCATCATTTTCTTTTAAATAAATCTGTCTAGCTGTTGTTGGAGTCAGCTTCAAGTCTAACGAGATGCAGACGAGTAACAATATTGTCTCTGTGACCTCTACAATCCAGTATCTGGGTCACACGGTACCTTGGCAAGACCGGTGTCAGTTTTTCGGGGTTCTGACTATTCATAATGATCGTTAAATATACAAGGTGGGCTAAAAATCGTGGATCAAACGAAACAGGGCGATTTTTGGGGCTGTACATGTTGGTCAAAAAGTAAAAACATTATTTTTTTACTCCTCATAATCCCACTCCATTGCCCTTTCTGATGAGGCCCATTGTGAGCGACCAAGTCTCTGTCCCATAAGTAATCACTGACAACACACACTGGTCATAGTCTTTCGTCTTGAGACACTGTGGTAAGTTGGAAGAGAAGATACCGATAACGATGTAAGTTTGCCGATTTAGTCCGAAGAATTGCCAAACTTAAGTGGTAACGGGCTACATTACTCGCAGAACGGATGGCCGATGGGGCCGAAAAGTTCTAGAGTGGCGACCGCGTACCGGAAGACGCAGCGTAGGAAGGCCTCCCTCAAGTTGGAGCGACGACCTGGTCAAGGCTGCGGGCGTCCGGTGGATGCGAAACGCTCAGGACCGATCAGTGTGGCGACGCTTGGGGGAGGCATATGTCCAGCAGTGGACGTCTTTCGGCTGAAATGATGATGATGATGATGATGATGATGATGAATACCAAGTATCGCCTTATTTTATTTGATCTACGATTATTTTCCCAGCCTGTATATGTCGCAGGCAAATGAGGATACCAGGGATTTCACGAAATCCCATGAAATCACGGTATATGTTGAATATTCTTACGTCTTCTTATTAAACATGTTTAATGATATGACAAAATGCTAGTATAATTAATGTTAGTGGTATTATGTCGTTTCACTAAACTTTCATTTGGTGGTGGTGGATTTTCATTAGCTAGAGCATAATTAGCAGGCCTCTTATCTATAAAAGGGAATGGGACTTAGTATACCATACGAGCTTGTATACGGCCATGTCTTGGAATTAATAGTTCTAGGACATGCCGGTTTCCTCACGATGTTTTCCTTTACCGTTTTTATTTAAAACATATTTTATTTCTCGTAGCTTTCTGCACTGTGGATGACAATAAGATCTGGACATTTAGTGGCCGCAGCTATAACTACAGCCTCACCAGCGCCTGGCACGTGGTTATGGTGGACGAAGCCAAGGACCTCGGTAACGACCTGGTCATCATCATGAGGAGGCCTAGCGATCATCAGGCGGAAGTCTATGTTTCCTACAAGTATGTATTTTTCCTAAATTAGTTTGATCGTGATGGTAGAATATCGCTTGTCTAAAACCTTTGGTTTTGTGCATTGGGGTTTCCAGCAATAGAAATCATGGAAATATGTATTATCTTTAATTGACCCCAACTTTTTTTGACATTTTTAGGACTAGAACGGGCAAAGCCTTTGAGATGGAGCTCACGCCAAAAACAATCGAAGTAATCACTAACATCACGAGGCTTTCCGACGGTGGCCTGAGCACTTACTTTGATGACGTTGCAAAAGCTCCTCTCTTGCAGTACTACACCATCGCTGAAGACACGGAACTATACAGCATTAACAACGGAGCTATTCGTCTAATCTTCGACACTCACAGGCTTGTTATCTTTACCGATGATCACCGCAGTACCACTAGAGGTATCTGTGGCCAGAGTACTACTCAAACCAGCGACGACTACATGACTCCGTATGGTCTGGTCAACCTCCCTGAGCTATATGGAGCATCTTTCTCATTGGAGTCAAACGAAAGTGAATACAACGATGCCAAAACCGCAGAGCTGAAGAAGACAGCTAAATTAAAGGCGTACCAGCCTGTCACCAAGTACACCAACATTTTTCGCTCAGATGCTGAGTGGAGCAAGGTCGAGAAAGGGCTTTAATTTATCATTTACACAAAGACAGAGATCTTTCGAACAATGCGTTTTGTAGAATAAGACTGATGATTATTATTTTGTATGTATTTTAAGCAATCATCTATCTGAAAATACAAAATACTAGCTAAATATCTATCCTAAATGTTATTTAAGTATTACTTAGAATATATGACAAACAACAAAGATCATTAAAAACTATCTATGATGATATTATAAAAATGTATGTATCTTGACTTGCATTGATAAATATTGAGTTGATTAAACATCGTTATTTTATTGAGTACATAATTATAAAAATATTTTTTATACCTATTTCATTTAATACGAGTATTTTTTCTACTCACTTCACCTTGCCTGTTCAACCAGTCTGCCAGTCAGTGAGCTCATACCGACACGCGACGCTTCACGCACTTTTTACGATTGCGATACAATTTAGAACTTAATTCACTACAAAAAAGAATGTACATTTCAGTGACATAACTCGAAAAATTCGAATTTTAATTCCCGGGGTATATTCGGATTCTCTCATTGAAATGTAGAGGCTCTAGACAAGTGACATTCTGCCAACGAAAGCGCCGCGATCACAACCTATTGAAAAAGCCAAAAATGTAAGAGACTGGCAAGCGCTATCGAAATATCAACTGATGAATCCCTTACATTTTAGAATTTCAAGCATTACCTTTGCTGCTAGAATGACAGTTTGACCTTAGATACCTTTTTAACAAACTTTCCAAAAAGGAGAAGGTTCTATGTACGACATTATGTTTTTTTTATTTTATTTTTTTTTTGTTTATGTTCACCGATATCTCCGTCAATTGTAAACCGATTTTGAAAATTCTTAAACAGCATATGCCATAATAGCTATGCAATATGGAACTTTATTAACAAACACAAAAAAAGAACTTGAAAAAAAAATCTCGACTTCCAAATAAAAAAACTACAAAGTGAAAATTAACTTTCTTTTTGGAAGTCGGTGTCTTTGGTAGGTAGCATTTTTTTTAGCTATTGCTGCTGCTGTTGTTGTTGTGTTGTTTTTGTTTAGGCAAGTTGTTTAGTACGGTACGGTACAGTTGCCAGAATAGATTACCCGAATATCACGAAACTTGAACATAACCGGTGAAATGAGAGTGTACCAAGGTACACATCTGCATACCCTTTTAGAGCGTACTGAAGTGATTTTTTGTTATAAAATGGTATAATCAATAAACAGACATGCGATTGCAGCAATCCCGAGGGGTTTGCCGTCATTTATTGAAGAGTTCTATTGAATATCTCCGAAGTTTTTCATCAGATCTTAACTAAATTAAAATGGGACCAATTCCGAAACATACTCTTTCAAACAAAAATATATCTTTAATCTTACTTAATATATAAGCGGATGAGCGGCAATGCTAACAAATATTATTTTTATGCTAACCGATTTTAAAATTCCGATGACCAAATAATAATTTTGCTGTTTAAATAACTTTTTCGCTGGTTTTTCTTGCTGACCGGATCCATACTTTAATAATATTAATGCGAAAGTAACTTTTTCTGTTAGCTTTTCACGCTTAAACCGCGGGACAGATTTAGATGAACTTTGGTATAGAGATAGTTTAAGAAAGGACATGGGACAGTTTTTATGCCGGTAGCGTGTTCCCTTGATATGATAAAAAACTTTATACGCGGGCGAAGACGCGGGCAGTACCTAGCTTATATTTAAAAGAAATACCATTTAATTACTTTCCATTAACAAACATGCAGACTTCCTCATTAATGAGGTTAGTGTGATAGTATAGGAATACTAGTAAGATAAAAATGTTACCGTTGTTGATTCGATATGGACTATGTAGCGAGAGTGACCGTTCAGACGCGTTCCCGACTCAGACTGGCCTAGTTACTCCTCAGTCTTTAATTTCCTAATTGAACATAATTAAAAAAATTGAAGTGTTATGTTTGAGCCGTTTGAGGTTGAAACATTAGGTCCATGGGGTCCGAGTGCGCATCGTGTTTTTCGAAAGATTAGCACAAAGCTCGTCGACTCTTCACGTGACCATCGGGCTGGCTTTTTCTTCGGCCAGAGAATCAGCATTGCCATCCATCCATTCCCATTGACATCGATGTGGACGAATTTTTTGATGCACAATGAGCTCTTTTCTGTCTCACTTTTGTATTTGTATATAGGTTTGTTTTTATTTTAGAATATTCAATTGTACATATGTTATTAATTGATAGCTAACATGAAAATAAAAAGTTCAATAAGTAACTGCGTTGAGTAATTCTCTAGTTTACCCATATCCCATTCTGCGCTCACAGTACGGATTTAGACGAGATGTGCCTAGATAGGTAAAAACGTACAATAGTTTTTAACCGACTTACCGAAAAGGAGGAGGTTCTACGTTCGACTTCTTTTTTTTTGTGTGTTTTCACCGATATCTCCGTCAATTGTGGAACGATTTTTTTGTAGGCTCACGTTTGACCACTATCTCGCCTAATGTGTAGTGATGATGTGGTCGAAGGTGGAGCACGCTTGCCTAGAAGTAACCTATACACTCTTGACTTGTAGCTATCAGGAAACAAAGACGCCGGCAGGGAATTCCACTCCTTAGCGATTTTGAAAACTCTATTAAGCAAAGACCTCTTTAATCTTACTGGCCGATCAATTAAATTGCCATTGGCAGCCTTTGTTAAACCCGCTCCTTTTGCCATACTGAAAAATATTGTTCTTCAGAACTAGTTAGTGTTTCGTTTATAACATGCTACAGTTGGCAATATTTTTTTTCTGCCTTTCTGTACCTAATCTATTACATCTGAACGATGACTGTCGCTCCGTGGATACTTAGACTCCCTAAAAAGCTAAAACAAGGAGTTGGACAATGTGACTTATTCAAATTCATATGTACTTTCCAAGTTTATCTTGGACATTGCTGACAACGGCGAAGGAAAACATCGTGAGGAAACCAAGACTTATAGTGAGTTTATAAGATTGTGCTCCATTGGTGTAATTGCTGCAAGGCGTTCCAGTGCGAGGATAAATTAATAAATAATAATAATAATAATTAGTGTCTCACTTTTAATACTCCTCATGCAATCGAATCAAAGTTATTGCATCAGCAGTGGTGATAGTAGTAGGAGTCTTCTTTTTGACAGGAATTCACGCAATTACGTCAAAGATTTGCTTTTTAGAAATTAAGTTTAATTATCTCCAAAACGAAGGTCAAAATTTCATGAACACGTGTAGGCTCCATCATTAATTAAAAATAACAAAATTTAGATCCGTGATATGTCCATCTCTTATCGTAATTTCAAAAAAAAAAGTAATTACAAGAGCAAAGACTAAAAACAATGTAACCAAAAAAAAAACAGATAAGTAAGCAAGTTACTACAATTATTCTTATCTAAAATATATTTTTGAAAATATTACGCTTTTTATAATTATTAACAATGTAGGGTTGCTACTTCATTTAAAAAAGAAAACCTATTTTTTTAAGTTACGCCTTACTGCGGGCTGGTTTCCGGATTGAGAATTTGGTGTAAAGAGCTTGTCATAGTAGAGGAAAGGCAGCATATTTGAAATACTGGTTTGTTTTTGGAGATAAATTGAAAGTGAAACGGGATAGCCCTATAAAAATGCACTAAACTATTGGTAAATTATCAAACTTTAATACTAAAAAACAATCAAACAAAACATAAACCAGAAACCTAATCAAAATTTATATCAAATAAAAAAACTCCAAAATCGTGATTTCACATAGGGTGCAGTTAATTTGGAATATATTATTCCAAATTATATTAATTTTTTAAATAAAATATTCACAGTTTTTAAGAATATATTAGTATTTCTTAAAAACTAATATGTTATTATAATCTTTGTAACAATTTTTCAGACTTTGGTATTCACTCTTTTTAAACAAAATAAAAATAAAGCTCATTGATACGCCAGTACGTATACGGTATTCCAAATTAACAACACGTCATCCTAACCTTAAATTCCATTTGATATTTTTAATTCTAAAAATATTCACAAAATCAAAGTAAAATCATAAACTAACAAGAGCACTTAGCAATTTAAACAATTACAATTCAATATTTGAATTCTTACCGAAAAAGTTTTAAAAGTAGACGTCACGTTCCTGTGTGGCTGGTAGCCGGAATTTGAAGATGGCGCCCTGTGTTGACACTCGTTTCCTTCGTGTGTCTGATGACGTTATCAATCAATCAATCAATCAAACTTTTTATTTCAGACCATGGATCCATATAGTGGTAGTATGGACTTATCCTATGTTAGTAAATAACAAATCACATGAACTTAAAATTATACTAATTGGCTTCATGCACATGTGCACGCACATGTCTGCCAGCCCAGAGTCTAATAAAAGGTCCGTCAACCTTGTCCGCCAGAGTAGCTAATATACTGGTAGGGCTACCCCTGAATCGCCGCAACATCGATGCACACCGTTTGCGTATGATGGCATGAAAGTCATCTATTCGCGCTTCCGCGAACATGCCTGATGCACTGAAAAACCGAGGCAGCCCCAACAATATCCTCAGTGCATTATTATACTGCACGCGCAGAGCGTTGTAAGTCTTCTGCGTATACCTAACCCACAAGCTGCACGAGTAAAACGACTGGCAGTAGGCTCTGAAGAGCGTCAGTTTTACCTCGTCAGTGCACCGCGCAAACCTGCGGGCAAGCATATTGCATCGGACTGCCAACGCTCTGCGCTCCCTATCTATATCCTGGTCATCCATGAGAGAATCCGTGACCACATGACCGAGGTATTTAAATTGCGTGACGACCTTTAATGGTGTTCCTTGTAACGTCACCGATGGTATATTCGTGGGTGTATTATTACGAACTTTAAAAACCACCACCTCACTTTTAGTGGCATTATACCTCAAGCCATGAGCCTCCGCATACCTCTCACAAATGGCCACCAACTTCCTTAGTCCACATATTGATGGGCTGAGCAGCACCATGTCATCAGCATAGCTAATGTTGTTAATCATTCTTCCGTTATGTTTACGGTAAAAAACACAGATAGAGCTTGTAATATTATAGTAATCTAACTATTCCAAATTACCTGCAGTATTCCAAATATGCTGCCTTTCCCTATACCCTACTGGGGTGCAAGAAAGGAGCCTCCTCGGGTGACGTACTCTTCAACCTTCTCCTAGGTCCGACGCACCCTGGGTAATCGACTCACGTCGATTGGCTAATCCTGTCACCACGTTGGCAAATATAAGCTCTAATCGGTCCTTCTCGGGGCCAAACAATCGACTCACAAAACCAGTCCAGTGTGTAGTCTCCATTAACATCGAAGGGTTCTCTCGGGACAAAGCAGAAATTCTTTCAGAGTTGTCCCGCAAGTCTCACTGTGGCATTCTATGTGTTCAGACCCACCGGGATTCCACCCAGGGCAGGCCTCACGTTCCTGGGCTGTCACTTGTCACCGAGATCTGTCAAGCGAAGCACTTAAATATAAAAAAATACAGGTTTTCAGCCTAAAATAGAAATTGATAAAAATAGATATTCAATAGGAAATAACAAAAAATATAGGTAAGCTTTTGAATTTTAAGGCAGTTTCATGACGCATTGTTATATCAAATGAGAATTTAAGGTGTGTACCATTTTTCGTAACATTCAACATTGGTTTTAGGTACCTATATTAAAGGAAATATTTTGTTTTATTATTTTTGTCTGTACTTACTCGTATCAATAGAATAGGCAGAAGTAGTTAAAGTAATTCATGAATTAAAACATACTGCAATTTGAAATCTGTAATCCAAAATATCTGGGACTACAAATAAAAAAAAACTCTTTGCAGTCTATTTTAATTAAAAAACGACGATACCTACATCATAAATAAAAATATTGAACATAAATACCGAATTCAGACAGCCAGGCAACCCTAATTTTGAGTACTAGATAAGTACCCACGTCTTCCTAAGCAGCACGTTGTTGATGGAACTTTCCAAATTGTTTAGATGAAACTAATGAACTAAATATATCAGCCCCGAGTTCGACAATCTTTTCAAATTTTATCTTTGGTTATTATCACAATTTGATTGTTGAGGTTAGGGGTCAGTCTAAACAGCCTAAAATTTCATACGGGTTCGTTCGGGCTGCGGTATATAACCCATCACACAATAGGTTTGGGTATCAGAGTGTGCTCCACCGTGCCACACTGACCACCACTGGAAGCACTTCGGACTATGAAACTCCTGGTATTGACGGCGATTGTCGGTAAGTCTTTTATTGACTTTTTTTTAAATTTTCGTTCATTTTAAATTCTTTAGCTCTAGAATAGTACTGAAGGAATTTATTGGGGTCACTTTTTTTGTCTGTTATCTTTTTTAGGGTTCCGTACCTCAAGAGGTAAAAAAGGAACCCTTGTAAGATCACTTTCTTGTCGGTCTGTCCGTCTGTCTGTCCGTGTGTCACCACCGATTTCCTCAGGAACGGACGGACCTAGCAAGTTGAAATTTATACCAGATACTGAGGTCTATAGGCCTTATTAGATATATAAAAATCAAGTTCCTGAGTCAACACAATAAAAAGATATGGGCAACTATAACTTTCGCGAAAACTTGTAAGTACCAAAATAACCTTTTTTTATTTTTCGTATTTTTTCCTTTAATTGTGACCTTGCTTTCAACCAAAATTGACAATTCTAGGTCAACCGTTAGTACCCCATAGGTTCTAGGTCGAAAACCTATATAGTAGTTGACCTACAATCACGAAATTTGACAAAAAGTAAGGTTACAGCACAAATAAATGAAAAATTCCAAAAAATGAAAAAAGATGTAAAATTAAAGGGTGTCCCCATACATATATAGTTGACGCCACCCTAGGTACGGAATCATTTGTGCGCGAGTCCGACTCGCACTTGGCCGGTTTTATTACTGACTTCAAAAAGATGTTATGCAATCGGTAAGTTTTTTTATTATTTCCGTGATTTCTGGCCTGATTTACATGATTCTTTTTTTCCTTTAGTATAGAAACCGTACATGTGCGCCCGTATTAATTTTATTAAATTTGCTTGAGATTTTTATAAGTTATCTTCAATCCACCAATTCCCAATTTTAAAATTACACTGTTTATGATGTCATAATGTTCACATTTGTATAAGAAGTGATCGTTGTATATAATCTGGTGTTGGGTACTACATTCGATTTAGAGAGTTCAAAAAAAGATTATCTTAAAAAAAAATCACTAGAAAACGAAAAATAACTTGATTTTAGGAAGTGTTTTGTCTTGAATTTTGTTAATATTTTTCCACTGACTTTTGCATCTTGGAAAGCGAACGAGCATTCTATTTGCTGATATTTTTTTTATGCCATCAATAAAATAACTAAACACTTTGAGGATCACTTTGTTGTTGGTACGTCTGTCTGTTTGTTTGTCTATGAAGATGATTTTAACAGTTGAAGTTGTTATTTAACAATAGTATCTATCAACGGAATCCTAACTCAGTCTATGGCAAAAAAAACACGTTTGTTGTATGGGAGCCCCACTTAAATATTTATTTAATTCTATGTAGTATTTGTTGTTATAGCGGCAACAGAAATACATCATCTGTGAAAATTTCAACTGTCTAGCTATCACGGTTCATGAGATACAGCCTGGTAACAGACAGATGGACCGTGGAGTCTTAGTAATTGGGTCCCGTTTTTACTCTTTGGGTACGGAACCCTAAAAAGTTTATAAAATCAAAAAACCCGACTTCAAAGATGTAAACAAGAAGAAAATCATGCTGATATGCGAAGGATATTTATAGTTTTGGTCAGCCAGCGCGAATTTGTATAAAATCAAAAGATATTATTTACTTTTTTTATTAATATTACTTTACAATTTCTTTTAGCCGCCGTCGCGTCGAGTCCGCTCGCTGATAATCCGAAATGGCCCTGGCAAGTAGGGAAAGAATACGTCTATGACGTAGACTCTTATACATGGACCAAATTCGAAAACAGTCGTAGCAATGGCAATGCCTTTGGAACCCAGTTCATCATCCGTGTTCAAGCACCAGGCAAACTTATCGCTAAGCTCGAAAACCCCTTGTACGCGCAAATCGATGGTCAAATGGACATCAACAACGTTCCTTCTGACTTGAAATTTGAACCAGTACAGAAATTAGACGAAGCTTTCGAGATCTTGGTCGACGGAGGACGTGTTCTCACAGTGAACTTACCAACTTCCTTTTCTGAGTCTAACGTGAACTTACTAAAGGGTCTGATAAGTGCTCTCCAGGTAGATCTGTCTACTTATGGCCACGTTCACAACTTCCCAAACAGCTTCGACAAGGAAACCTTCCAAGGTCTCTTCAAGAAGACAGAAGCTGACGTCACTGGTGACTGTGAAACTTTGTACTCCGTTTCGCCAGTTGCCGCGGAAGTGCGTCGTGAATTACCCGCGTTTGCTGAAGACCCCATCGAAATCACTAAGAGCAAGAATTACGCTTCATGCAAAAAACGTGTTGGTTTCTCCTATGGTGTGCCAGAAGGCGCCGTGTGGAACGGAATCGCTTATAAAAATGATGAGAAACAGTTCATCAAGCACACTTCTGAATCACGCATTCTTGCTGGTAGACAGGGCACAATCTACAAAACGGAGTGCCTTAGCTCTGTCTTTGTAAATCCTCTTCTGTTCGGAAAACAAAAAGCTGAGGTCTACAGTTATGTCGGGTTCACCCTGACAGAAGTAAAACCAGTAGGTGACGCTGAATGGAACGTAGCAAAATCCGATTTACTTCGTACTAGCGATCTTTTGGTTGAAGATAACGAGTCGACATTCTTCAGAATTGATCCAGAAAACGTTGTCAAGGCTCAAAAAATATTGCAAGAAATCACTCCTTTACTGCAGAACCCTAGCTATCTGCCGCAGAGCGATTTTCTTTCGAAATTCAAACTCCTTGTGCGTTTCATCATGCTCATGGACGCAAAACAACTGACTCAGATGACTAGCAGCATTGAAGTCGCTAAGACTTCAAAGAATGTCTCTAAGAATAAGATGTGGGAAATCTATCGTGATGCAGTTGCACAAGCAGGCAGCATTGCAGCTTTTGAAGAAATCAAGGCGTGGATTTTGACAAAGAAAATTCAAGGAGCTGAAGCCGCTGGAGTTATCAGTTCTGTGGCTGGTACTCCTTCTTCCCACTCTAAGAAAATCACGACTGAATTCTTCGAACTCGCTTTCAGCCCCGTAGTTGTAGAACAGGCGTTCCTCAACACTTCCGCATTATTGGCTGCCACCAAATTTATCCGCTCCGGCAAACAGGAATTATTTGTGGTTGAAACAGTCATTCCACGTCTCGCCCAAGAACTGAAAAAAGCCGTCGAAGAAGGCGACAGCAGTAAGGCCCAGGTTTATGTAAGAACCCTCGGAAACCTAGCTCATCCCGAAATCCTCAAGGTATTTGCTCCTTACTTAGATGGTAGCATTACCGTGACTAAATACTTCCGCACTCAAATAGTTATTAGTCTCAAAACTTTGGCTAACTTGAAGAACGAAGAAGTCCGTGCTGTACTCTTCAGCATCTTGAAAAACACCGCTGAGCCTTACGATGTTAGAGTAGCCGCTGCCCTTAACATCTTCTTGGCTTTCCCTACTGCCGAGATGATGCAAGTAATGGCACACATGACGAACGATGACCCCAGCACCCAAGTTCGGGGCGTACTAGCAACCAGTATTGGTTTCGCCGCCAACCTGAAGGACCCACGTTTCGCGGAGCTGTAAGTTGTTTCTTATTATACAATATTTTTACTGGAATTCTTTCAAATTTATCGATTTCACGTTTTATAATTATGCTTCAAATGAAGACACAAAAAAGTTAATTGCATCCAGTTTCCATGGTACTGCAAACTATGAAACAATAATTAAACTGTTAACATCTCTTAATTTTAGCGCTAAAACTGCCCAGTCAGTCTCCAACTTCGTCGCTAAAGAAAAATTCGGTTACCGCGCCTCAGCCAACAGCATTATTGACGAGTACACCAGCAGCGATGAGCTCGCCCACTTCAGGGAGGTGTCTTATATCGGCAGTGAAGACAATAAACTGCCCAAGTACCACAGGCCAGCTTTGAGATTAAGAGGCACTGGAATTACCGAAGAAAACTGGGTAATTATCAATTACTAGTTTCTGCCCGCGGCTTCGCCGGCGTAAAAAGTATTTTATCATCCCAATCGAATACAAACTAACCTATGCCCTTTCCAGGGTCTCAAACTATTTTCATGCCAAATTGTATCTAAATCGGTTCAGTAGATTAAGAGGTTACCTCCTACAATCTCACAAACTCACACTCTTTACCTCTTTATAGTATTACAGTATAGTAACTCTATTCTAAAATTCTCTCAAAAACACACATTGATTAACCATTTGTCTCATATTAATAGAAAATCATCATGTTATAACTGACTAGTACATGTCTTTTTTTCATTTTTAGGCCACACTATCCGTTTCCGACGTCCAGAATTTGTTCGACTATATAAAGCAAATACTCTACGAAGAAGGACCCAAACCAAATGACTTTAAATTCTCAGCCAAGAAGATTATTGAAGAACTAAACATCAAACGCGAACCCCGCAGCCCCCTTGAAGGCGCCTTCTTCATGAATAACCTGAACCAACAGTATCTGTTCACTTTCAGCGAAAAGGAACTTGAAGCTTTTATTACAGAAGGCTTTAGAAACTTCTCAAAATTGATCACTGGTCTGGAGAATCCAAGTAGGTACACCAAGATCGTGATTGACCAACAAGTGATTGTCACTTTCCCTCTGGCTTCGGGTATGCCTTTCGTTTTTGCATATACCGAGCCTACTGTTTTCATTGTTGAAGCAAAGGCCAATATGAAACTCGGTTTGGGCCCCATTGGAACATTCAATACTGAGATTAATTTCACTTATGCGAGGAACTTGGATGGCAGTGTGGGCTTCTTGGATACTCTTAGTGGAAACTACGCTAGCAGTGGTGTTATTAACAAATTCCAAATCTACATCCCCGCCAATCTGAAGACAAAAGTGAGGTCTGGTGACCTTAAGCTCACTGTTGTGCTTCCGGAACAGGATGTTAATCTTATTCACATGAGCGTGTGGCCCTACAGCACTGTCCAGAAGATACACTCTTCGCAGACTGTTGCTGAAGATTCAGCTACCAAACTCGTTGAACGTTCTACCCCCGTTATAGACGGTGAAGTTGCCTTTGAACTCACTGGCCTGAATGTGAGGGCACTCTCATACTCTTCTGACTTCAAGAAAAATGTATTTGGTGCTGATCTTTTGACGAACATTCGCAACTTATTGTACCAAAACGACATTGCTCGTACCCAATTTGACGTGAAATATGTAGCAAAGGAAGCCAAAAACAAGGAGGTGACCACCTCAATCTGGTTTGGTAAGTTTAAATTTTTTTAAAAGATCGTTTTTACTCCTCGAGTTCTCTTGGTAATTTTTACTAGAAAAATAATTGTACATATTTTAACATAACAACATAATTGCAAAATATTTTTTTCTATCATAAAGCAACTTAAGTACATAAAAAACATATTGAGGGACTAAATAAGATACAAAACATTAAATATTTTACTGACAGTTTTAATATTAACTTTTATTTTATTCTTCTCACAGACACTCTATACAACCAAAAGGAGAGCGGTGAGTTGGGTCCAGCTACCGTTACCAGTGACGTCACAGTCAACAGTGATGTTCGCCGCAAAGAATTCGTCAAACGCGTAGCTTCAGGCATCGATTCCGCTAAAGTCCGCGTGATTGATATCAGCACCGTATTCGAAGGAGAGGAGAAGAAAGACTTCGTGCTTACCGCCGCTTTTGCCACCAGTGTAGTAGACAACAAGTTTCAAGCTGCCGTGTTTGCCCATGGAAGTGACCAACAAATTAATGCCGTTTTCAAGATGATCAAACCTAAAATTGCCCCACTGAACTTCGAAGATGCTCTTAAGAACGAAATCAAGGTTTTATACGAAGCTGATTTCAAGTTAGGAAACTCTAAAAACGTCCTCTTCAAATTTTATGGCGAACGCAGTCAGCAATACACTGAACAGTTGAAAAAAGACCCTTTGGCGAAGAAATGCTTGGAAGAAACCAGCAAGAACAATTTCTACCAGAAGGACTGCCACAAGTTGATCATCAAGGCGCACGCCCCTGATTTCTTCAACGGTACAGTTACATACAATGAACTCAGCCCTGCTTACTACAACGCTGTCAAGAAAGTTTATGAGCTCTACAACCACTTCACCACGTGGGAAGAACAAGTGGACGTTTCAGAGACAGATATTAAAGACGGAACAGTAGATTTTGAAGTGCAAGCATTCTACTACGATAATCTTATCAACTACAAATTCAACACCAAATACGGAGTATTCAGAATGAAGAACGCAGAGGGTCTGTCTCATTACCCCTATGCTATGGCTCTCTACGCGCCTACTACTAACTACGAACGATCCTACAACTGGTTTACTGGTTACCAAAACATGCGTGAGTACAATATAATTATTTCATTGTTATTTTGATTAGTTTTGCTAAGCATTAGGCCCTGGATTCGATGCCCGGATCGATCAATGTGTTATTGGGTTTTTTTATCTGGAATTTGTTCGTGGCAGCCGGAGACTTCTACCCGGTTTATTTATTTACTAGGAAATTCAACAGCTAATTACTAATCTATATGAGTAGATATTCACCTCACTGTCAATGAACAGCCCAGTGCAGTTGCGTCAACGTTACTAGCATCTTGGTAAACACACACACACATTGCAGTGACAGTGACATGATGAATTATATCTTAAGCCAATAACAAAGTTTCACGGAATGGATAAAGCTAGATTAGGTTAAGTTAATTAGCTACACACAAGTGCAGCTCTAAGTTATCATGTGGGATTGAAGACTCATTGATCGCATGAAATCAGAGTTAAAAGTATCTAAATAAATGTAAACATGCAAATATTGCTATATTAATTAGACAACGGGAAAAAAAAAAACAAAATATTAGCGATATCTAACATCATGAATATCATGCTTAGTCGAAATATATCACACATAATCCTTAATCCTAAGAGATAGAGTTAAGAGTTATGGTAGAATCAGTTCACTAAAAAATAAACTTATTAAACGATATCTGCTTGACTTGTCTCCGGTATGATTGTTTGGATAAATGAAATATATCGACATTTTCAAAACTCTCAGAGTAGATGCGAGGTTGATGGTAATAGGCTCGTCACTTAATACATGGCATTTAATACATAAATCAGGTAATTTGGGTGTACTACAGGTCCACCTCTGCCTTCCCTTGCTTACAGGCGTGATGTTATATTATTTTATATTTTAAAATCACTTTTTACAATATTCTTACCTTTTTTCCTCCAATAGCTTACTGCGCTGTAGACAGCAGCAAGATCTGGACGTTCAGCGGCCGCAGCTATGACTACAGCCTCTCCAGCTCCTGGCACGCCGTGATGGTGGACGAGAGCAACGACTTCGGCAAGTGGACCGAATTAGCCATCCTCGCGAGGAGGCCAGCCGACAAACAAGAAGAGGTCTCCATCTCTTACAAGTAAGTATTTTGAAAACCTAATATTTACAATCCATAACAAACGAACCCAATGATGGAAATGATAGCTGAAGATAAAAACTGACGATCTTAATATTGACATTGACAACCAAACTTATAAAAATAATTATTACATAAAAAAATACCTTTCTAATTAACTTTATTTCTATCTTTTCAGAACGGATTTTGGTAAATACGTAGAAATTGACATCAAACCGACAGCAGTTGAGGTTAAGAGTAATGTCAAGAAAGTGTCCGACGGTAAGTACACCATTTACTGGGACACCGATACGTATACTGCTCTTTTGGAGTACTACACCATAGCCGACGGCGTTCAAGTCTTCCTTATCAACAACGAAGCCCTTCGTGTCGTGTACGACAGCCAGAGGCTGGTCATCTTCACCGCTGACCACCGCAGCACCACCAGAGGAATCTGTGGTCAGAGCTCATCCCAAATCAGCGACGACTACCTGACTCCTTACGGTCTGGTTGACCTCCCGGAGCTGTACGGAGCGTCCTTCTCATTGGACGGCGAGTTCAGCGACGCTAAGACCGCAGAGCTGAAGAAGGAAGCTAAACTGAAGGCGTACCAGCCTGTAACTAAGTACACCAACATCCTCCGCTCCGATGCTGAGTGGAGCAAGGCCGAAAATGAGTCTGTCAAAGGACTGTAAGCTCTGAAAATTATCTAATTAAACTAAGAAATTTATTGTGAATTCCTGAGAAAATTTTGGCGAGAAATTCGGTTAACGATCGACACCTATTGTACCTATTTATTATGTACAATATTTTGATGTACAGTAGTATATAATTAGATGTAACTTATTGTGACTTAAAACTGCATCAACCATTGTAATAAAAAGGCATCTTTATATTTTAATTTCTGATTTTTATTTCACTAAAGTTATCACAAGTGTCCAGCAAGATCTTTGAAAAACCTCAATAGCCCAATTGCGCCATAAATCAATAAAAACGCGAAATATTTCAAAACAGCACTCTGCCTCTGTCATCTTCTAAAGATTGACAATAAGAGAACTATAATTTTAATTCAGATAGCGCTAAATGCATTGAACGATTTTTATTGATAGTCATCTGTAATAATAGATTTTTAAGAAGTACTGACAGTGAGATAAACTCATGCGAATTTCTTAATTTATTTTCTCCTGCTATCATTTATCAGCTACATAAAAATTATCTAGAAATTGATACCTCAACCAACTGTCTGATAAAGTGTGACCCCTAACTGTAAGTAATTACATTTAGTCTACGTACAATGTAATAATTACGAATGTAGGTATCATTAATATATTTATCGTGTTTTTAATTGCCTGTTATCATTCTTACTTGGCTTGTAAACAGAGATAGGTTACCTATATCAAAATAATAGAATGGCATCATCGTCAACATCTTCCTGCCCTTATCCCGTGTTACTTGGGCTCGACGCAACAAGTTTTCTTCTTCCAGTTTGTCCATTAACTGCCACGCTATCACTGATTCCCTTTTATTTTTTTTATTATTGATAGGCTCGCGTTTGACCACTACCTCATCTGATGGTAAGCGATGATATGGTCGTTTAAGCAGGCTTACCTAGAAGTAACCTATTCACTCTTGATTTAAAAACCCCTATGTTGTAGCTATCAGGAAACACAGACTCCGGCAGGAATTCCATTCCTTAGTTGTACGTAGAAAAGAATTTCCAAAACGTTTAGTGGTTAAGGGTGGAATGGCCATCTTGTACTTATGGCGCATCGCCGTACGTCCCGTAGTCCGTAGTCTTTCATATCACTCCTCACAGAATCCATATTTTTTTTCTTTGGCCTCTTCTTCTCCGTTCATACTCATTTATAATGTTAGAATGATTTAAATTAGCAGAGTCGTTCAGTTTTACGGAAAGTTTTGCGAAGGGAAACAAGATGACCACAGAGTGGACGACATGGCGGCAAGTTATGGGAATAATCATCTACAGCTTATCTTGTATGGATCAGATTGGTTGTGTGCTCCCACGGAAATTGATAGAATCCATACTGTTAATAGTATAATGTGAAAGTAACTCTGCATGTTTGTCTAGGTATTTATTTGTTACGCTTTCACGCCTATACCGTTAAACCGCTGTACCTTGTAGAAGGACACAGGCCATAATATTGTCCCGGGGTTAGGTTCCCTTGGGAAAATTTTCAACTTTTATGCAAGCGAAGCCATAAGCTTGTTAGAAATAAATAATGTAAGAGATAGTCGGCCCCGGTGACCGAGAAATTGTGTGGCAGACAGTCATGGTGTGGGCTTGTGTTGCTGAGGCAAGAGGGAAATGTAGTAAGGAAATTTTTGATTATGTATGTGTATATGACAGTAAGGAAAGACTGAAGTTACAATGGATGAAAAACGTGAAAATTTACGAGACATTAGAAGTAATTAGAAGGTGACTACTGGCTTGACAACTAATAGAAATGTGTGCAAGAAGAAAACATGCCTCGCCGTAAATTAAGATAAGGGATAAAGAAACAGCGACAATGTAAAATGGGTAAATCTTATTGTATTAGAGTCACAAAAATAATAGATAAACCAAAATAAATTTCACACACGTTCTAAGAGCAACTAAGCGATGTACGGTCAATACAGTAACCGTACCCGGCCTACAGCGGGCAATACAGCTTCAGTGTGCTTGCACCAAGGGTCCGCCCTCAGTCCTTACCATCATAATGGACGCTCTGACTTTGGAAATACAGGAAGAGGCACCCTGGTTTATGCTGTTTGCCAATGATATCGTTCTGGTTGCCGAAAGTGGCCTAGAGGTACAGATCAGATTGTGTTGGCAGAAACTGCGATTTTGGCGGTCCCTCCAGGTCCGTGTCTATAGCTCTCGCTTGAACACCCATACCGATCTGCTCCGTCTTCCAGTACCAAGGATCGCTTGTCCAAGGGGATGGCGAGTTAGACCAAGCGTTATACATCGGATCAGCTCAGAATGGATGAAATGGTGACAAGTCACTGGAACAACATGCGACCCACGGATGTCCTTCAAGTTAAATGGGAAAATCTACAAGTCCATGATTAGACCTGTCATACTGTATGGATCAGAAAGTTGGGCGTTTAAAAGATGGATAGAAAAAGAATGCATGTAGGAGAGATGAGAATGTTGAGATGGATGTGCGGTGTGACGAGAATGGATAAAGTGAAAAATGAGTATATTAGATGAAGTTTGAAAATGCTCCAATGACAGAAAAGTTAAAAGGAAACCGATTATCCTGGTATGGTCATGTGATGAAGATGGATGAGACGCATGTTACTAAAAGAGTTATGAATATAATATGAATGAATGGAGAGGGAGAGGACGGCCAAAGAAAAGATGGATAGACTGTGTCAAGAGTGATATGAAAGAAAAGGTAGTTAGTGATAGCGTGGCGGGGGACCAGACGGTATGGAAGAAGAAAACGTATTGCGCCGACCACAAGTAACATGGGATAAGGGCAGGAAAATGATGATTTAAGAGCAACCAAACTTAACTGAGTGTAGCGGCACCAACGCCGTCACTTACGAACTAATGAAATAACGTCACATGAATCCTGCATCGCGCAAGCAAAGTTTTCGGCGCGATTTGAACACGTACAACAGTCAGACAACAACCGTCGGGCAGTTGCCCGGACCAGACACAACACCCGTCTGGTCGGAGGATCCTCCCTTTTATATGGAGGTTTGGGGGACCTTACACACTGTTCCACTTACCTCCAAATGAACAAATACTCAAACTGCCCCTTCGGCACGACCCCTTCTGCGCATGTTAAGGGTAAAAGACTTACATACAGAAATGAATAATAATACAAGGCTGTTACAGTCCCTCTGCAGGAAAAAGCCTTCTTCTCGTACAGAGAAGGTACGAGCATTCATCACCACGCTTGCTTAATGCGGGTTGGCGATTTAGAATGTATATTAGTTATAAGTCCAGCAGTCTTATCGCGTAAGTGAATTCAGCAAAAAAACACGTATAGGTAAGACAACTTTAAAATAACGACTTTCGTGTTTTCGCGTCGTATTACACTCGAAAGGGAAAAAAGAATAAAAAACTGGCCAAGTGCAAGTAAGACTCGCGCACGAAGGGTTCCGTACAATTATCGAAAAATACGTAAAAAAAGTCACGTTTGTTGTATGGAGTTTTCTTCATTCGAGGCGTTGCGTACATTTAACTTTCACTTACAAATAATATTTTTTCCTAAGGCCTAGTACCTATCAGTAGCTGATTTTAAAATGAGAATCACGTCTAAACGTAAATATTTATAATATTCTGTTTTCAGTATTTGTTGTTATAGCGGCAACAGAAATACATCATCTGAAAGTTTCAACTGTCTAGCTATCACGGTTCATGAGATACAGCCTGGTGACAGACAGACAGACAGACAGGACAGTGAAGTCTTAGTAATAGGGTCCCGTTTTTACCCTTTGGGTTCGGAACCCTAAAAAACAACAAAAAGAAAGGAATAGAAAGGATATCTATACAACTCATAGGGTAGAGAATATACCCTTTCTAAGCTATTAACGCAATACCAAAAACATTTAAAGGAAAGTGCCATAATCTTTCATGGAGTTTCTATCTTTGCCCTGCCGAACTCACGTACGCAATGAGGCTGCAGGTTTTCTCACGATGTTTTCCTTCACCATTGTCAGCTATGTCCAAGATAAACAGCACTAGTGGACTTTAACACAACATGTGCAAAGAACGGCAATCAATAAAATAGACGATACGGAGTTAGGCTTCACATTAACACGTGTAGGAGTGACGATAGTAGAGATTACTACAATATTACTAAAATGACGCTCTCCAGCCTACATGCGTTTGAGATAAGCTTTAGGAATCTGCGTACGCGCGGACACGTGGAAAGTACAAAAGTACAAAGCCATGTGTAATTCTGTGACACTGCCTGCGATTTGTCTTAAATTTTAAATTTGGTAATTAAACTTGTTTCAACGGATGTATGGATTTAGATAAAACTTGAAACGAGGGTAGACCATTGCCTGATGAATTAGGAGTAGGATTAATTTAAAATTTTGACGCCGTTTAATATTTTCTAATATAATTTTTCCACTGGTTGTCAAAGATTAAAAGTTGCGCATGACACGCCTCTTTCAAGAATCTGAGAAAAGCGTGTCTAGCAGTGGACGTCATGTTCTGAAAAAGATGCGTCTTCTTATTAGCGTGTCAATGGACGTTGGCGTTGGCGTTTCCAGTCTAACCGGATGCAGCTAAGTACATGGAGCGACTGCCTATCTGCTCTCCACAATCCAGTAACTGGGTAACACGATACCCCTTGGCAAGACTGGTGTCAGACCTCAGGCTTCTGACTATCCGTAACGTCTGTCAAAGATCTTCAAATGACAGCTGGGACCAACGGCGTAGCGAGCTTGCCGAGGTACAGATAAATCTTGGCAACCGTTGCTCAACCTCGAAGATCGATCCGTGCGGCTGTTATTATTAAACCTTAAGGGCCTGAAACGTGTATCTACACGAGACTTTTAAATATTATTTTTGGGCCAGTATTCAGCTACGATAGCCATTTGCTGACGCAACCATAAGGTACTCAGATGTACAGGTTATAGGGCATGCGGTACAGGACATAAGGTGACCCATGGTCTGCGGAGAGGCGCCGCACAAGCACTGGATATTGGAACCATCCGAGAACCTCCACAATGTGCATAAGAGTGCGGAAGTCTTATTAGAATTTTGAAGGTCTGCCACGGCAACCCCTGCCTAGGTGGGAGGCTCTCCGATGCATTATTTATTTATTTAATACTTCATGCATACACAAGTACAGAGGCGGACTTAATGCCTTAGGCATTTTCTACCAGTCGACCTTTGGGTGAGGCAGACACAAATAGTTGTAGGTGCAATGTTTAAATTAAATCACGGTACCTAAGGTAGGTTTATTTAAATACAAAGCTATACATACATACAATAGATACGATTCCACGAAATGGTGAAGCCTCTTGAGCTTCTCTCGCCAAAGATCGCATCCCTCCGAGGTAGCGCTACTATGAGAGAGATCCGCGCTGTCTAGAAAACTTTTAAGTATAATGATGAAGGATGATTATGATGAAATATTTGCAGGTTTGAGGTACAAAACCAGTTCAAAACATTTAAAATTCATAAAATACTGTTGCCTAGTTTCCGCATGATATTGGTATCATATGAAAGGATTTACTGAGAAGAATACGAAAAAAGCTTGTATTTAAAAAAAAAATATTTTTAATTAATAAATTATTTACAACAAAATACATTTTTTTTGTTTTTTATTTTATTTTTTACATTTTTTTTTATTTCAATCGCTAATCCTGAAAATGCTGGTAAGGATAATGGGGCATACTATTTAAATTATTGAATTGTCATCGGTCCTTAATCAATACGTTTGCAAAGTTTCAAATTAATCCGACGTTTTGAAGGTGGTGAAAATCACGTTCAAAGATTCCGTTACATAGATTCGTAGATACATAGATATATACATACCAAGCTAATAAAAACGTGTTAAAAAGATGAATTGAAGAAAAAAAAAAGCATAATGATCAGAATAGACAAACATATTTTTATGTATGTTAAGAAGTATATCTTCATATATCTTCATTTAGATCCACCCGTGTTGCAGTTCGTTACACTGCTGATGTCATTAGCAACATTGTTACACCAATTCCCTTTCTTTAATTTTTACTTGTCTCATAACCTTATTGTTTATACAATTAATATAACATTACGAAGAGGTAAAATTGTTTGTTTGTTTGATTGTTCTGCTATGTTAATGCAACTCTGCCTAGCCCTTTGGGGAATACAGGTATGATGTTATTTATATGTGTGTAATAAAACAAAATCAAACAATAATTCAGCGTGTATTATCTCATCCTTTTCAAGTAATATGGACCAATCCCGCCTATAGGCGTCAAGCACGTCGTTGACATTTGGTTACTTTTAGTGGTACCGAAATAATTAAATTATTCATTAAAAATCTTTTTAACCGACTTCAAAAAAAGGAGGAGGTTCTAAATTCGTCGGATTCTTTTTTTTGTATGTTCCCCGATTACTCAAAGACACCTAGACTGATTTGGGAAATTCTTATTTTGTTTGAAAGGATATAACTTCACAGGTGGTCCCATGGTCATCAAGTCAGGATCTAATGATGGGATCCTAGAAAATTCGAGGGAACTCTTTAAATATTATAGGCATATATATAGCGATTTTGTTATTTTCATCAACAATGCAATCGTTTTTATTCGGAAAGTATTATTTAGTGAAGTGGAACTAATGAAGAAAATCACAGATGGCCACTGGAACTCCTATATGCTAAGTATGTCACGGGTATAAGATATCTCGAATAGTTAAGCGACTATGATGAAGCAAATACATAAAGGGTACTGATGAATATGGTACCACCAAACTGATCTGATGATGAACCCGGAAGGTAGGCACTGGAACACAGAAATAAAAAAATGTATTCTTGTTGTGTTTGGGCTTGTTTTAATCTTCATGATGTTCTTTGGATATAAATGATTTTCATGTTAATTGGAGGTAATCTACCAAAACTAAAAAGAGAAAAATAAAAAAAACTTTTGAACAATAAATCAAACCGACTTTCAAAACAAAACACTACAAAGATAAAAATAACTTTCTTTTCCGAAGACGGTGTCGAAAAACGGCAAACAATGGGTACAAAAGACACCGCCTTCGGAAAAGAAAGTAATTTTTACCTTTTTAGGTTTTTGTTTTGGAAGTCGGTTCGATTTTTTGTTTAAAAGTTTTGTTAAAACAAGCTTGTTTTCGTATTCTCCTCAGCAAACCCTTTCATTTGATACCCATATCATTGCAATGCACAAAAAATAACCAGTCCGCCATCTTGGGCCGTCCGCCGTATTGGATTTAGAATGACGTCACATAGCTAACCATGAATTGTCATCCAAACTAAACGTGTATGCAAAATTTCATCTTAAGCGGTGGAGGATAGCTGCTTTAAAATTCAGTTGCAAGATTTGACCCGAACACACTTACATACCTACATATATACATATCTTGCAAGTTAAATAAAAACTTGTAAAATGAACAAAAAGGGAACAGTTTCTGTCGGCTATCACAACAGTGGGATCCGGTTCTTTTGGGAGCGAAGCCGCAGGAAGAAAATGTAATGGAAAATTGAGTTTGGTCAGGAAGACTTTGACGTGTAGCAAGCCAAAGATGTACAACAATAAAATAATATTGCCTATCCTTCAACACATCAAAGTTGGCAAAAGCTGTCCGGTAAATAAATCAGGATGCTTATGTATGCTACAGTGAAAAGTTCTTTAGTTAAAGACCTAAACGCCATTTTAATACAAAAAGCAATCAACGGCGTTGAACTACACTAGATACTATTTATAGATACTTTATTAGGTACCTAGGTACTTACATCGAAGCTGTGGCGTTCTGTAGTTTCTGCTATGGCCATGAGGGCCTTCTTCGTCCGCAACGCGATCCCTCTCAGTCGGCTGCGACTCGTGTGCATTCGTGCAATGGACTGCCTACTGCAGACTTGATCTGGTCGATCCATCGCATGGGTGACTTCGCCGCGCTCTCGTTCTTTCCACACTTAAAAATGTAGGCCTGAGTTTAGATATGCGAATATGTAATGGTGGTCCAAACCTACTTAAAGTAAAGTAGGTAAATAATACAAAAAAGAGATTGTTTTAAGAAAGAAAGAAAACATTTATTACCAAACACTGTACGTTTACAATCTTAATACTAAATAGTGTTAAACATAGATGTGGCAATATGAGTACATTCAGTGTGGTAAAAGGAGCGGGCTTAGATAGTAAAGAACTTAGTGGCCTACTACAATTTCTAAAAATCGAAGGAGAGGCTCGTGGTTAAACAATAACTTTGTAGACGACGTTGCTATCATTTATGTATTTGCGAAACATTTTGGTGTCATGAGCAGTTTTTCCTGTAAAATAAAGTATAAAAAATTATCATTAGGATAAGGAGATCAGTCCTAGATAGAAAACATTGGGATTCTTAAAGGAGGCCTACACTCGCGGAGGGATCCTAGTAGATAAATCTTTTAAATATAGTGTAGTACTAGCGGACGCCTCGTGGTTTCACCCGCCTAGTTCCCGTTCCCGTGGGAATAAAGGGATAAAAAGTAGCCTATGTCACCTGGGGATAATTTAGCTTCCCAACGGTGAAAGAATTTTTGAAATCGGTCCAGTAGCTTTTAAGTTTATTCGTTACATACAAAAATACAAATCTTTCCTATTTTTAATATTAGTATAGTATAAGGATCATTTAACTATTTTAGAAGCCTTAGCATTAGGGGAGCTATCTATTGCGTTTTATTAAACTACCTAGTAATTACGCCTTGAGGGTTAAAATTAATTTGAAGAATAAAGAACCTGTCTCAGTATGCTTCTCTTATATATATTCGAAAACTATAGAATACCAAGGCTCTAGACTAGACAAAGTCCTATTCTATCAGCGATTGCGATGAATGAAATACCAAATTGTGATTACGTGAAATTTTGATAGCGTTGGTCATTCCCATATATTTTTTAACCAACTTTCCAAAAAGGAGGAGTTCTATGTTCGACATCAAGTTTTTTTTTTTTTTATGTTCTCCGATATCTCCGTCAATTGAGGACCGATTTTGAAAATTCTTTTTTTGTTTGTTAGAGTATGTTTCGAAATTGGTCCCATTTTAATTTGGTGAAGATCTGATGAAGAACTTCGGAGATATACAGCAGAACTCTTCAATAAATAAAGGCAAATCTCTCGGGATTGCAGCAATCGCATGACTGTTTATTGTTTATACCATTTCATAACATAACATCACGTCAGTACGCTCTAAAGGGGTAGGCAGATGTGGACAGTTCACCTTAGTACCCTCTCATTTCACCGGTTATGATTAAGTTTCGTGGCATTCGGGTAATCTATTCTGGCATTATAAGTACCTCACTAAAGGCAAGTTGCTTAATAGGAACAACTAAAAAGTGAACAATAAAAAAACTGTTTTACAAAAAATGTACTACCGACTTCCAACTAAAAACACTACAAAGTGAAAAATAACTTTCTTTTTCGAAGTCGGTGTCCATAACGAAAAAAATAGGTACCTACCAAAGACACCGACTTCAAAAAAGAAAGTTATTTTTCACTTTGTAGTGTTTTTAGTTGGAAGTCGGTAGTATTTTTTTGTAAAAAAGTTTTTTTTATGTAATTTTTCAAGTCACTTTTGCCACGCTTTTGTTAATAAAAAGTCACTTGTCTGGGCCTCTGTTGGTCTGTGTTCCATATTTAAAATAATCAGATTCTTAATACTTTTCCAAGTAGTTTGAACTTGAAATTTCTATTCACAGCCGAAACCTAATGTAAGGCCTAGTCTAGCATCTAAGCAGATAAGCACAATTATATCAAGTCAATCAATTTTCAACAAATAGATCTACATTGTAACTATCGATCAACAGGTTCACGGGTCGGTCCTGAACCTTCTCCACGTGTATAAACCGGGTATATAAGGTCCGGAGTCAGGCGGATACATCAGAAGTACACTTCTCCAGTAACCATCAAGTACCAACACACCAAAAGACTTAGATATGAAGTTGTTGGTATTGGCGGCGTTCATCGGTGAGTTTTTAAATATTCATTAATTCTTAGTAATTTTTAATATCTGCTTTTTTTTTGGATCCCACCTTTCAAAGTAAAAATCTAATTTGTGCTGTAACATTAACTCCTTACTTGTCTAGTTTAGATAACACCCTTATTGGATAATGCTCTTGTTTTGTACCCTTATATTTAAGACTATGATTTCTAAAAACATATTATTGGCATCGTTATAAATTTGATACCAACTGATCTTTAAATTCGCTAAACTGTATGATCAGAAAATAGTGTCCTGTGCTAAAATCGTTTTTTTTTTGTAGCCGTCGTCTCCTCAGGGAGTCTGAGCGAGCAGCAGCAGCAGCAGCAGCAGGAGGATAGCCAATGGCCGTGGCAAACTGGCAGACTATACCGCTATGACGTCCATACGCACACCCTGGCCCATCAAAAGGAAGGCGCCAGCTCCGGCAACGCTTTCAAGGCCCAGTTCATCATCCGCGTCAAGGCTCCAGGCCGCCTCCAGGCTAAACTGGAAAACCCCCAACATGCCCAGTTCCACCAGCAGCTGCCCAAGAACATGGTCATACCTTCGGACCTCAAGTTCGAAACCGTACAGAACTTGGACAAACCTTTCGAAATCTCCGTTGAAGGTGGTCGCGTGGTCGGCCTCAATCTGCCCTCTGCGTTCTTGCTTTCTCACGAGAACTTGCTGAAGGGTCTGATCAGCACGCTCCAAGTCGACTTATCTGCTCACAAACACGTGCACAACCATGAGGACAGCTACGACAAGGAACGCCAGCAGGGATTCTTCAAAAAGATGGAGACTGACGTCACTGGTGACTGTGAAACTTTGTACACAGTCTCCCCTGTGCCCGCTGAATGGCGACGAGAGCTGCCGCAGTTCACTTCGGAAGAGGACCCCATGGAGATTACCAAGAGCAAGAACTACGGCCACTGCCACCACCGTGTCGCCTACCACTTCGGAGTGCCTCAAGACGCCGAATGGACAGGAACCGCTCACAGCGTTGAAGAGAAACAGTTCATCTCGCACTCTACCGTCTCCCGCATCCTTGCTGGCAAGCAAGGTCCCATCTACAAGGCTGAGACAACTAGCTCCGTTAACGTTCACCCCCATTTATATGGCAAGCAGAAAGCGCAGGTTCATAGCTTCGTAAGCTTGAATTTAGTGTCCGTTGAACAGGACAGTGCTGCCGAGTGGCAGAAACCTGAAGGCACCCGTCAAATCAAGACCCTTCTGTACGCAATGAGCACCAGACAAATGGCAATTCACGACCAGTCTTCCGAATCACAGGAATCATCTTCTGAATCCCATGAGCACATAAATGTGCAGTTGGAAGAACAGAAAAGGAGAGTGCGCCGTTCTAATAAGCAAAAGACAGAGTTCAACAAGGATTGGAAGTCCTCAAGTTCCAGTGATTCTTCATCAGCATACATCAACGATGACGTTCCTAGGATGAATGAGCCTGCGTACGCTGCTCTTTACATGAGTGCTCAATCACGCGGGGATAAGAAACAGAACACAATGAACGTCCAGAAATTGCTCCAAGACATCGCTCAGCAACTGCAGAATCCCAACAACATGCCTAAAGCTGACTTCCTCTCCAAGTTTAACATTCTCGTTCGCATTATTGCTTCCATGAGCAGTGACCAGCTCGCCCAAAGCAGCCGTGGCATTGAAGTCGGCAGGACTTCAAACAGTAACGTTAAAGTTGATATGTGGATGATCTTCCGTGATGCTGTCGTTCAAGCTGGTACACTACCAGCTTTCTTACAAATTAAGACTTGGATTACGACCAACAAACTCCAAGGCGAGGAAGCAGCTCAGGTGATCTCTACTTTAGCACGTACACTTCGTTACCCTACCAAGGAAATTATGGTACAGTTCTTCGAGTTAGCTATGAGCCCAGAGGTCCAACAACAGGAACGTCTTAGCACTAGTGCTTTAATTGCTGCAACGCAATTCATTCGCATGGGTCAAGTAAACAACGAAACTGCTCACTCCTACTATCCCTCTCACATGTATGGCCGTCTTGCCCGCAAACAAGACAGATTTGTGCTGGACAGTGTCCTTCCTCGTCTCTCTGTACAGTTGAACCAAGCTATTGAGGCTAAAGAATTCAGCAAGGCCCTGGCGACCATTAAAGCCATCGGAAATTTAGGTCACCGTGAGATCATACACGTATTTGCCCCTTACCTGGAAGGCCGTATTCAAGTGTCTACGCATCTCAGAGTTCAAATGATTGTACAGCTTCACTTTCTAGTGGACCAGAAGGATAAGCAAGTGCGTGCTGTACTCTTCAGCATCTTGAAAAACACAGCTGAACCCTATGAAGTGAGAGTTGCTGCTATCCTAAACATATTCAGTGCTCACCCGACCGCTGAGATGATGCAAATAATGGCCCAGATGACCAATGATGACCCGAGTGTCCAGGTCCGTGCTGTTCTCAAGAACGGCATCGAAACGGCCGCCAGCCTTAAGGTTCCTGGCCTTATGCACCTGTAAGTAATTCCTATTTAATTTATTAATTCAGCTAAAATATAAGTACATCTACTAAACTACACACAGTGCAAGCTTCAGTTGAAAACTAGCGTCAAGCAACTATGAACTAGTAATCTAACATTTTGCTGAACTGGTAATATTTGGCGCAGTAGTGAGTGAGGCACACTTTCTCTCATGTTTTTTGTTTAATTTATTTTTTCGAGAAAACTTGTTGACTTTGAGTTTATGCTAAATACATTTATTTTCTTTCTTTATTTCTACACAAAGATATTGATGATGTTTTTGTGTTATTATTTCAGGTCAAGGACGGCTCAAGCTGTCAAGGATATCGTAACAACTGAAAATCTTGGTAATCGCTACTCTAACAAATTCTACAAAGACGACTATGTAAATGACGATGAACAGGAATACTTCCTAGTGACATCCTCCATTGGTGGTGATAGCAGTGTTATCCCCAAGTACCAGAGATCTTCTTTATGGAACAAACTCGGTGGATGGGCCCTTACAAACACGGTAAGCTAGTTAAGCTACTTTTACTTGTTTTAATCACCTGACTTAGTGGTAAACCAGCTTTCATTAAACCATTTATCGTTTTCAGATTGGTGCTTCATTCTCCGATGCTCAGGAAGTCATGGGTTTCATTAAATCAATGATATCTGTGCCCCTGAAGTCTGATGCCAACCACAAATACAGTGCCCAAAGGATTTCCGAATTGCTGAATATCAAGCCTGTACTTCAAAGACCGATCGAGGGTTCTGTCTTCTACGATATTTTGAATCAGGAGAGATTCTACAGTTACGACGAAGAAGACCTTATCAGACTGGTACAAGACATCATGAAGTTCTTGAAACAGGCAGAAAAAGGCGTTGAGCAGCATTACACTAAAGTATTTAACTCACAACAGGTGTCCGTTATGTTCCCCATCGCCTCAGGTATGCCTTTCATTTACAAATACAAGGAGCCTGTCGTTATTCACATTCAGAGCCAGGTTGCGGGCAAAATCGATCGTGACCCCAAGAACTCCAAAAATTTGTCCTCTTTCATGGATGTACATGAACTTCAATTTACGGCTGCTAGAAACATTGACGGAAGCGTTGGTTTCATGGACACCCTTAGTAACCAGCTTGCTAGTTCTGGAGTCGTCAAGAAATACCAAGTTAACGTTCCTGTCAAGTTGGCCTTCGAGATGAACTCTGGAGAGGCTAAAATGAAGATGGCACCACTGCGCCCTGACCAAGACAACACCATCGCTCACTACAGTGTTTGGCCATACACTGCTTTCCAGAAGAAGGATACTTTAGTGCCTGTCTCTCAGGATCCTACAACCAAAATAGTAGAGCGCACAAGGAAGGTACAATCCACTGACGTGAAAATCGGCCAACAAGTTGGCACTGTTTTCCAACTGCAAGGATACTCCTACTCTATGGATTTCAAAAATGCTGGCAATCTATTCACGGCCTTGAACAACATGGGTGACTTAATGGCTGCCCGTGATATCGCTTTGACCCATTACAACTTAAAATATCTTGGAAAACAGTCGCAGAGCAAGGTTGTCACCTTAACTGCCGCTTATGGTAAGTTTCAATTTACCTATATTCAATAGATACAACTGGTGCACTTCTGCCGGACCCCTCGTGGTTTACAGCCATGTTATGTTATATATTCCATAGATTTTTCTACATTTTTAGTTTTGATTATGAAAACTAAAGTCATTTCTACGGCTAATATTTTAAACATATTCTTTACAGAAGAACTTTTCAACCAGAAACAAAGCGGTGAACTGGGACAAGCTGATAACAGGAACGATGTGAAGCCAAACAGCAGAGCCCGCCGCGAGGAAATGGGCAAGCGTGTTGCATCCGGAATGAACAGCGCTAGAGTACGCGTTTTCGATATTAGCGCTACATTTGATGGTCCCCAGAAACAGGAGTTTGTGTTAACTTCCGCTTGCGCCACCAGCCCAGTCGACAAGAAAATCCAATCGTCTGTGTTCGCTGGAAGAAACTCAGCCCAGCAGGGTAACGATCAGATCAACGCGGTCGTCAAGATCACCAAGCCTGAAATAACGCCAATGAACTTATTAGAAGCTCTGAAGAAAGACATGAAGATGACTTTTGAAGCCGACATCAAGTACGGTCAGAATGGAAACATTCACATCCAAGGAAACACTGAACGCACTAAGAAGTACACTGAACAGCTTAAGAATGATCCCATTGCTGCTTTGGCACAGGAGGAGATAATTAACGGCAACCTATACCAGGTGGCTTCCCACGAGATGCTGATCAAAGCCCATGCCCCTGATAGCTTCAAGGCGTCAGTGACTTACAAGAACATGAGCCCCATGGTCATGAACTGGACTTCACAAGCACAACACATTATGAAGCAACTGAGCTGGAACACGGTGATGAACCCAATGAAGAAAGTTGCTGACGGTAAACTGCAGTTGGAGGTTGAGACTTCCTACGTAGACAACACCCTTCGTTTCGAGATGACTTCACCGTCCGGCGTGGTTCGCATCGACAACGTGCAGATCCCCGAATTCACTCCCGTCATGGTGTCTGTCTACTCGCCCTTGGGAGGCTCTTGGGACCGCGTCGCCAACGACATGACAAGCTACCAACACCAGCGTAAGTACCTATTTCATACCGTTAGACATAATATTTTAATTTTACTAATAAATCTTCGTTGATTAAATTTTTTATCCAAAAAAAAATACTATAAGTATTCATATAAATAATAATCATTATTATTTTCCCTGCAGCTTTCTGTACCGTTGACGTCAACAAAGTGAGGACCTTCAGCAACCGCTCCTACGACTACGAACTGTCCCGATCCTGGCATTTGGTGATGCGGGAGGAGTTAGACCCGATCCGTGGCAAGTGGAACGAAATGGTCATCCTCGCCAGGAGACCCAACCAGAAACAGCAGGAGATCTACATCTCTTACAAGTAAGACTTTTATTTGTGTCTATGGCAACATTATTAAGTTAAAAGAGAGTAAAATAATTGTTTGAAACCTTAGTTCACTTTTACAATGTACCTACAGATAAAAAACAACGCAAAACAATATTGTATTTTTTTTCTAGAACCGAAACTGGCAAGGACTTGGAAATTAATATTTCACCGTCGCAGTCTAACAAGGCTAACGTGCAGGTGAAGACCTCCAGCAAGAAGATCTCTGAAGGTGACCTGACCATGTACTGGGATGATGTTGAAGAACGCCCTCTTCTGGAGTACTTCACCCAAGCCGAGGGTGTCCTTATGGTTAACATCCGTGATGGACGTCTTCGTGCCATGTACGATGGTCAGCGATTGGTGATTAGCACTCAAGACCACCGTACGACCACCAGAGGTATTTGTGGCCAGAACAGTGGTGAGCCACGCGACGATTTCAAGACTCCACATGGTTTGGTTGACCTGCCTGAGCACTTTGGTGCCTCATTCGCCCTTGACGTCGAAGACAGCGACCCTAAAACTCAAAGCCTGAAGATGGAAGCTCAGCAAAAGGCTTACCAGTCCATACCTAAATACACCGCTATTCTCCGCTCCGATGAAGAATGGAACAAAGCCATCCTGCAGAGGCACCAGGAATGGGATTCTACAAATGCATACAGGACCAGAAGTCACCTGAAGCACCGTGGGGAGTGCCAGCTGCAGCAGCAAATCCAGTACTATGAGAACCATGGGGAGATCTGTATAACCACCATTCCCCTGCCCGCCTGCCAGTCCCACTGCCACGGAGAAGGGTACAAGGTCCAAGCTGCCCAGGTCATCTGCCAGTCGAAGGTTAACCCGCAGTTCATAACTTATAGAAGCCAGATCCGACAGGGCCAGAACCCTGAGGTTTCTGGTGTTTCTAAAGTAGAACAGTTTAGAGTACCCACGTCTTGCAAGGCGTAAGCACTCTTCCACCTACCACCTAATCAATTACCTATTATTAGAAAATACCGCATGAACTTGGACCACGAATAATTTTGTTATATGTGATATTGTTATTATAAACTATGTGTTCATAATTATCCTTTTTGGCAATATAATATTTATATGTTCGAAATTTATTGTAGTAACTATTATTTATTTATTACTATGACATTTATTTATGTATCAAATATTTATTTTATTACGTAATTTTATGTATTTATATAATGACTTTATAATGTATTATTATTGCAGTAGAATAGTTTGTAAAGAGCAAATGATAAAAATCCAAAAAAATGTTAAAAAATACTATGTATTTCACTACTATAATTTACTATGTATTATAAAAGAATAATAAAAAATACAAACAAAAATTCCTTAACTTTTATTCGCCGTTAGTAGCGCCCTCTTTCGATCACACGACACACAGACTGTGTTCCACTTGAGTACCTAGTTTATAAATTTTCCAGCAGATGGCAGTAAGCGCTAGAAATCTCGCTTGTTCAATAATTATTTAATGCGAAAATTATAACATTATAAATTCCTAGTTTTTAATCAGATGATTTAACAAAATTTGATTCAGAAATATTACTTATTCAAAATTTTAAAAGTTTTTCAAAATTAGTATCGAATCCAAAGCATAAAGCATCCATTAAAAAAATCCCATCTATATTATACTGACAACATTAAATTTGTAGAACAGTTAGAATTGTACAATACAAATAATTTATAAAATACCTAGGTTGTGGCTTGATAGGCCCCACCAAAATAAAAAGAAGACAAGTGCCTATCTCAGCTGTTTGTCAATGTCAATAAAATTGTCAGTCCCTGAATCCCTGTCCCTGACAGCTTCGCTTCATGCTTCGATTTTTTTCATAAAATTCCATTAAACACTACATTATTTGCGTTCTTCTGAATAACTTGTCATGTGAATTAACTTAAATATGATTAGTGAGTTTTTATCCAAAAACAATCTACACAAGTTTTGTGAACCGAGCCAGAAGGTGTTTTGTTTTAATTTTATATTTTTTCTGCTTGTTTCCGGTGCCGCATGAAAATTGTAAGTAGCCAGTATTTTCTAATTGAAGTATTTTACTATTAAACTATTCACTGTACTTAAATAATTAAGTATACTTTACACATTTATATTTAGATATGTAACCGTAGTACAATTATTTAATGTGAGTGAGGTTCTGCTATGAAAATATTAAGTAATTCAGAAAAAAAATCGAGTTTAACAGCCGGGTGAATAGAAAATTAATTTTTGCTAGGCATAAAATGCTTGGAAAATTAACAATATTTTTTCTTTTATATTTTCTGTCACATTCGAAATTTCGAATATTGTTGTGAATGCTTGGTGTAGTGGCCCTACCACTCCCGTTTACTTACTTAGACTCCCTTTTTATCCGTTGCGCGTGGGAATGTCAAGGAATCTGACAGAATAAAAAGTTACTTCAGTTCAGGTTCTTCAGAAGTTCAGAGGGTCGTTTTATGACAGGCATACAGTTTGTGATAGTTTCACAATAACCTCTTGTAAAAACCTAAAACCTTTATATATTTTTGCAACCTCTCACTGGAACATTGCAGTATCCAAAATGCTGTTAAACCAAACATAGGATGTTTAAACAATTAGCCTCAAATCAAATCTTTTCTTGTATCATAGGTAATACAGACAGATGTTAGGTAAATTACAGTTCCATTATGTCCTGCCTAGTAGGCATACAATAATTGTCAGCAAAACTGATGGGGTCCGCTAGGTCCGATTCCTGTCTGGGTCGCGGATATATTTGAAAGAGAGTCACCACGGCCCTGGCACAAACAACTGAAGGAACACGGGTGGGTTTTAGTCAGTAAAAGTCTGACACGCCCTTCCGCTTCACCCAGAGCGGGAGAAGTCATTGGATGATTTCCCACCCAAAAAAAAAGGTGTACAATAATTATGTCAACATGCAATTTTTTGCAATTTTTCATGCATTGTTTTACATGAGTTTTACTAAACAATACAGCACACACTGTACAGTGGAAATTATGTTCTTGTTTTCCTACTCCTCCCTTATTCTTTCTGATTAATTTCATTGCGGGATCCAAGACAGTTAAATTCATTCTCCGGGACTTCATCGAGCTTTATTGCCTCGGCGCTTTTCTGGTGGTTGCCACTGTTGATTCTGGCTTTCAGGAGTTGCAGTGGTTTGGGAATAGTGCGGTGGTATTGCCCAAATAAAAAACAATACAGCAGAAGTCATTATTAAATGTAATAAATTGATCCCTAAAATACCTTAATAAATAAAGGAAAAAAAACCGAACAAGTGCGAGGCGGACTCGCACACTAAGGGTTCTGTACCATTGTCGCGAATTGTTCCAGTGGCTTTGAACCCTCTCCCAATTCGTGGAAGAGTTGAATTGAAGAAAAGAAATTGTCAAAGAATAAGTGACAATGCACACCTTGGTGACTAAGTAATAAATGATCTACATAATGCTAAATCACACCAGTTCTTCGTTCAATCAACCGCCGGTGGATTAATTGCTGCATGGCCTTGGTACGGATCAAGTACGTATCCCAATCTAGTTGCTGCAACCCAGAAATTATATACTTTCCCATCTAATCGGTTTTCCACATATAGGTATATAATAATTTCTAATTTAGTTAGAATTGTTTGTACATAACAATTTCAGATGAGAATATTTCAGTAGGTGGGTTTTAATTTTTAATTGAACTTATTTTTGTTAGAGCGTGATGACGTGACCTTTTTTAATTAAAATTAAAGTATTTTGGGGTTTTCGCAGAGCCTGAGGGAACATGCACACATACCGGTCAAAAACATAACCCTCCAATTTGCTTCGCCGTAGTCGGGTAAAACTTGTTTATTTCTTGATAAATTACAAATCAAAGTATGGGTATACTATCTTCTACCGACGGCTTCGCCCGCGTGGAAGTCTAAAATTATCCCGAGGGAACATATTCCCGGGATAAAAAGTATACTATGTGCTATTCCTTACTATAATCTATCTCTGTGCCAAAGAACAATGGCGAAATTATGCTGACTTAAATTTAAGCGTCTGAAAGTGAGTTATATACGAAAGAAATTCCATTAATTGTGTACGATTTTTCAAAGTATAACGTTAACTGGTTCACCACGGATAAAAAAGAACATTATAAACGAAAGTTATTTTTTTTTTTAACTTTCATTAGTTTAGTGTTGTTGCCATTTGACACTTATTTTGCCAAGCGACAAGTAGTGACTGTAGTAAGTTATATCATTCTTGTTTTTGTTATTATAATCTATCCAAAGACTATTTTACATTTCGTGCTTAAATAACTAGGTAAAGGAAATACTAATGTGATATTGCTCTTATACTGCCACGAAATTGAGTAATATTACTTATAAACACATTTTTTAAAGTTACCCAGACATAACCTACAAAAGTTCATGACTGAATATCTTTTATTCTCGGCGTTCTCGAAAAAAAATTCTTGCTCAAACTATTTCAGAACATGACGCTAAGTTAAGTCAGATATTTTCCATTTACAGATGTAGGAATTTAATCTCAGTTAAAACAATTTATGGGTTTCTGCCCTTTCATCCAGATCCGTTCAGCCGTTCTTGCGTGAAGAAGTCATAAACATACTAAGACACTCTCACAAACTTTCGCTTTTTTAATATTAGTGTGATAGAGTTCAAAACAATGTACTTGCCTCATATTGACCATTGCTGGTATGTGAAACTTAAAAGAATGACTAATTACCTAATATAAAACTATGATTACTTAGGTACATGTATAATATATGGCTTATGAAATTCAAAATTCATGATTTCATGAATGTTCTTAAAATTATCTATTTGCATGGGTCTCATTGGAATTGCCAGCGATGCCATAAAGTTTGCGTTTTCCTCGTACAATATGTGTAAATATTGTGTGGTGTTGCGTAAGACATGCGTCATTGCCGTGCCCCTTCGCGGCGAGCTCCCATTGGCCGGCGCACACGACCTCCATCACGTATGCGCCCGCGCAACCTGAACCGGTATGCAAGTGATAGGGATGTAGTAAGCGTCAAACTGTATCTGTATGTTTTAAATGTATTGATTTCGCTTTCGATATTCCCAAGTAGGTATTTACGACATATTTTGGGTAGTCTGGTGGTTGGTGTATTTTTTTACAGATCGAATCTCCAGCCTTTTGAGTGTGGTCGATGCTTTTGAGCGATGATAGCTGTCCTTTTTTTTTTGAAAGGTGTAAATGAGTAGGTAGGTATATCGTTTTTGATTCATTTTCAATACTCATTATTAAGACATCGATACGTAGGTAGATAAGTACTTCGAAGTATTTTATATCGACAAAAAATATCGATACATCGATATATTATAATTGATAAGCCTGGCAAGTAAACGAAATAAAACGTGATGCGGACAAGCCCTTTCAACGGTCCATGACATGACTCGTTGCTAACTTAAAGTAAACTAGCGGCTTTCAAAGTTTTTAACCGGTTTTGAGGTAATGTTCAAAGAACAGAGGGGTGACCATAAGCTCTTAGAGCAAGGTTATTTTGAGTGTGCATAAGGGACAGATGTATATGACTTGTATTCATCTGTCCCTTTTTTACAGTCGTAATATGATAGTTTTGACACGTCAGGGTACGGGGCAGGTTGAATTTACCCAAATAATCATTGTATAAAAGTTTTACTAAACCAATTTTCCCTTGCCCCGCTGCGCCTAGCTCCTATTTCTGTCTGCAGGGTCTAATGTAACCTAACATGAAGGAGATGACGGATCGTCATATCCTTCGAACCAACCTATCCGTGTTGGGTTGTCCTAAGCTCCCGAGCACGCTTCGCTCGCTCTTGAACTAATTCAGTGACCATAAATATCGAATTGCCCAACCGTTACGTAGCAATATTCATAATGACCAGACAATGTGATAAATATAGAAGTTTAAATCAGTATTCATTACATTTCCCCAAATAACTTTACAAGAATCATGATGGCCGGGCATTATACATAGTGCATATATTATTCACTAGCTCCGATTACACATATACCTCATATCTTTTACGAAATATAGAGACGTTTGCTTAAAAACTTGATTAATTCCAATGACTGCACATACAAAACACGTATTTATTCATAGAAAACTTGCTGTATCACGTTAAGGTATATTCACGATAGTTCAGCAGTTTCGCAGCCAAGATTAAAATCTGTAATTTATCAAGTTTTCCTTATTCCATCGATTCGCATAGATATGATTAGAAAAGGCAGCTCACGTGCTGCGTGTGACATCAAATTATAAACGTATATAATGATTACCCTTATCTATACTAATATTATGAGTATAAAGAGGTAAAGTTGGTGAGGTTGTATGGGGTATTCTCTGGATCTACTGAACCGATTTAGATGAAATTTGGCATGGAAATAGTTTGAGACCTTATGGAGGACATAGGTTTGTATTACCTTGTGTTGATAAAACACTTTTTACGCGGGCGAAGCCGCGGGCAGAAGCTTCGAACATCGTTAGGAAACCGATCATCTAACATCTGATTTGACATTCCGCACTGGCGCCGCCAAATCGTACCGACCCATCACTCTCCCAAAACATCATGGGTAAACTACAAGAACGCCTGCTCTTGTCGCGCCTGCGTCAGACGGCCGATGGACTCCAACCGCCTTTCCAACATGGCTTTACCAAGAACAGAAGAACAGGCAAGTTCATCATGGATGCTCTGGAAGCGAGTGAAAGTGTGGCCATGGTCCTGACAGATCAGAGACTTTCGAAGGCCTTCGACTCAATAAACCACGAAGGTCTGATGAAGAAGCTTCAAACAGCTGACGTCCCGAACAACATCATCAAACTAATAGATAATTACCTGAGCGGTCGCAAAACCTACGGACGCTTCAACACCATCAATAGTGACGTAAAACCATAAATATATGCCACGCGGAGTTCCCCAAGGGTCTATCCTGGGTTCGGTCATTTTCAATCTGTACGTACACGACGTCTGGGACCAACGGGACCGTATCCGTGGACTGAAGCTCTCCCAATACGCCGATGACCTGTACATCCTTAACAGGTCTCCTGACCCGAACTGCGCGACACACCGCGCGGGCTGGGCCGCCGACACCGTTATCGAATACTGCCGTCGCTGGGGGCTAAAATGCAACATAGACAAAACGGAGTGTGCTATGTTCACTGACAAGAGAAACTACAGCAGAACCATTTGCATCAAATACTAGGTAATCGAATTTAAAAATAGCGTAAATTATCTGGGAGTACACTTAGACAAGACCATGACCATGGGCAAACAGACGGATTACGTCGTGCAATAGGCGCGACGAGCACGCGGTGCGCTAGCCCCCATCATAGGATGGCACGCCAAGACGGATATAACTGTGGAACTTGCTGTCGTTCAGGCCTGCCTACTTCCTATATTGGATTATGGCGTGGTACAATTACTCTCACGTTACAGTAAGAGCAACTTATTAAAAATAGAACTAGACTAGGTGAAATCGACTATGTACTAAAAAAAGACAGGAGTCGGCTGCTCAGCAAGCGAACGACCGCTCCACGTCCCCATAAATTGTAATTAGCTGTAAATAGGATAGGACAATATAGAAGAACATTATAAATATATATAAATTTATTCCGTACACACTAACAAGCTCACAGCACACACTATACGACACTTATATAGATCTTTTTCAGATAAACATAGGTAGACTGTAAGTAGCTGACACACCCACAGGCCGAATACACCATTGATCTGTGGACATAATGTAACATATGAACTAGGGAAATAAACATCTTTCTATTCTATTCTATTCCCGGATGGTAATGTCTTTTCGGCGCGAATTCAACGTATACAACGGTCTGACAACAACCGTCGGGCAGTTGCTAGTAGCTCAAAATTGAATAGGTATAGCAACCTATCTACTTAATCGCGTATCTTATGCTAAAGATTAATCTTGTTTACTTAATCTTGTTATTATTTGATGTTGATATTTGAATGGTGTTAAGGAATTAACTCGATTCAAATATCGTTTTAACCTCTTTTTTCTTTCTCATCATCAGCTGATATCAGTCCACTCCTGGACATAAGCGCCTGCTATAACTCGCCATTCCACTCCATTTAGCAACTCTCATCTCTCATCTGCTACCAGCCACACTAAAGGACGTCGCTTCTTCTCTCTCCAACTACCAGCTTCGCCTTTATCCAACTATTTTTAGGCCGGTTTTCATTGTATTTGGATACAGCCGAATATAAGTGTTTTACATGTAGCGCCTTCCAAGCTAGAATTAAATCGTCTTGCTAAGCAAGATTACAGATCTGATAAGGCTTTGTAAATTATGTGTTGCTTTTCAAAAACGCAAAAAAAATAACATAAAAATATCATCGATTGAACTTTACGAAATTTATTTCGTCGCCGACAATGCAAATTTTGCAAACCCGGATGGTTTAAATGTCACATCTATTTTCGGTTTTGTTAATTTAAAGTTATTTTTCATACTTAATTTGTTGATTAAATTAATAAATCATGTTATTTGGTATTTAAGGGTCCCCGCACACGGGGCCACCGGCTACAACCACAAAACGCCGCGACCAGCATATTTTCTGTAGTTTTCATACATTTTGTATGGACTCGCCGCACACGGTTGACGCCGGTGGCCGCCACACGCTACACGCTTCTAGCTTCTCGTGGCGGCGTTTGTGGCTGTCGCGTGTGGCTGTCGCGTGTGGCCCATGTGCGGCGACACTAAATATATTACCCAGTAAAAAAAAAACAAGTTTTTTAGCTTACCGTGCACTGTCATTAAAAAAAAAGTCTATGCAAAATGTCAACCCTGTCAGCACAGAGGTTACATAAATTCAGTTCGCAGATTTGACCCACATATACTAACTAACAAGGCAAGTATTTAAAATAAAAACGTGTAAACAGAGAATTTGCTACAAATTATCAAATTACCTACTCAAAACATGAAAGTTTGACTCGCAAGCCCAAAAGGCTGGTATTGGTTTCGTTTGTTATTCAGCCTATAATGAGCCGAATGCCCAAGAGCTTATCTAAGACTCCAGCCTTCTCCTGTGTATGGAAACGGGATAGTGGACTGTGGAAGTTGCATTATAATATCTTCTATTTTTAGGTGTTTAAGTACGTCTAGGGCAACTACTGACTAGGGATGAGTCCTAACAGCCGTTGCACAGAGGGGATTCCGGGTTGGTTTTTAAGAGGTCACGGGGGTTCTAGGTGCTGATAATGATCACAAATCCACTCGATTTAGTGGGGTAAAAATCCCACACTCCCTGGCCTTTACCCCAAAAGTCCCGGCGCCTTTTGAAGGTTTCCACACGTTAACAAAAACTACTGAAAACTCGCGCTCTACAAAAGTATGAAACTAGAAAATATTCTCTGAGAATATTTTCTAGTTTCTTCTTCTTAAGGTTTTAGTTATTGAACTTATTTTTTATTTAAAGTCTTTTGGGGTTTTTGCAGAGCCTGAGGGAACAAATGAACATAAATGCATAGATACATACATATATAAAGATCAACAAACACTTTGCATCGCCGTAGTCGGGTAAAATCAGTTTTCATGACTGTGACGGGACATATATCTCGCAAACGGTACGCTTGACAAAAATATGATGTACCAAACCCTACCCTCATTTTAAAATCCCTGTTCAACGAAACCACACATGAAGGGGTCTAGTGATTTTTTATTGTGCCCCCTAGAGAGCGCCAAATTCAATTTAATGTAACGTCACATAACCAGCGGAAAAACAGCATGCTTCCAACGACACCTCATTTGTCAAATGATCATAAGTAGTTTGGAAGTTATGAGGGAACAGACGAACAAACATACATATACAGGTACATACAATACATATATACCGGTCAAAAACAAAAACAAACCTCCCTTTTGGCCTTGCCGTATTCGGGTAAAAAGACCAACTAATGGCGTGCCTGTCATTGGTACAGTTTGATTTGTGGCTTTGTGCAAACGCAACAATTTAATACCTAAATAGAATCTATTAACGAAAATATAACGTCTTCATCTGATAAAATGTTGTTCTTAAATCCAATACAATATTTTTCCATAAGCTGAACTTCATATTTCTCAGTTAGTTTGGCTACCTGTCTCTAATCACGTACACGCATCGGCGTACCATCGCTGCGGATGCCACACTTTTTAACGGTCATTATCACCACGTTTACGCACGTGATCAGTGTAAGCAACAATATTACTCGTAGATACTATTAGAAACTACTCAATTCATTTCTGTTTTAATCTTACCTCTGTTTATGCCGAAAAATGCAAGTCTTGTGTGATATAGGCCTCACGAGCGAAGACATAGGAAAAACTGTAACATGAAAATAATGATTCACACCATAAAAATATAAAATATAGGTATCTATGAGTCACACATACATTTCTGGCAAATTAAATCGGTTTGTATATTTTATTGGGAAGTAAAGTTTACTTCAAAGTTTATTTTTGTGTGTTTGTTTCGTTATTTCTGTCACCTTTTAGTTTGATCTTTTTTCATACATCCTGATGTTTTTATCACCATTCATTCATTAGACAAAATTTGAGAAGGTAAGAAAGAAAAATATGAGTTGTTCTCTGCAATCTTTATATTTTGTCCAGTTATGGCGTACAATTATATATACAGCATAATTATTTTTACTTTCCTCCTGCCTCGAAAATAAATAGATATTAATAAATAAAACCGGCCAAGTGCGAGTCGGACTCGCACACGAAGTGTTCCTTACCATTATCGCAAAAAACGGCAAAATCAAGCAATCAATGTTGTATGGAAGCTCCACTAAAATATTTATTGTATTCTGTTTATAGTATTTGTTGTTATAGCGGCAACGGAAATACATCATCTGTGAAAATTTCATCTGTCTTGCTATCACGGTTCATGAGATACACCCTGGTGACAGACAGACAGACGGGTCGCGGAGCCTCAGTAACAGGATCCCGTTTTTACCCTTTGGGTACAGAACCATAAAAAATGTGAATGTACTATATTGGCTGGGTCCTTCGATCCCAATTCGGGATTCCCTCAGACCAGACACATGGAATGTTAATCTACGTGAAAAGCATTATTTGTTCAGACCCAGTATGTTGGTTATGCCTACGTGACGGTTGGTACGCACTGCATCTGCTGACTCAGCAGTCTAAATATGAATAATCGCATAACGGGACTTCTTCGAAACATTGACCTACCTTTAATTGGGAGCAATCGTGGTTCGGATGATGGGCTTGTTATGACGGCTCCAATGTTGTGTTCAAGCTTAAATCTAATAATTTAGTTTAATTTGTTATTTTTGCATGATGTTTGTTCGTACATAAACTAAGTACTGTACGTGTTTATTTCGCCGCTTTGATAGTGCCTGTAATCCGATGTCTATTTATAACACTCTAGGAAGCAAAAGAAGCATTAATTGAACACTTAATTGGTTTTGTTTTGATGATTGCCCTCATTTTGATTTTAATATCATAAATTTTTGTGAACTTTATACAAATAATTATATTTGTATTTAGGATAATGTTTTTGTGTTCACCAAAAATCTAAAGGTACATCTATGTATGCATTTCTAAAATATTGATCTTAAACCCTTTTTATTGTTTTACTATAATTAAACTACTCGGCCAACAAAATATGTTACATCAAACAAATTCCAAATTAACACCAAGATATAACACTTTTTTACTGTAGTGCGCTGCAAATATTCTATTGTAACAATAACTATTTTATTCTTCCCCGAAAAATACTGATCGTGCACCAAATATTCCTGCTCGGGAGCTTAGGGCACCCGGACACGGACAGGTTAGGTTCGAACGAGATGACGTGAGCTGAAGTGAGCGAGCAAAGCGAGCGAACTCAGCTCCCGTCATCTCGTTCGTGTTAGGTTACTTTAGACCCTGCGGACGGAAATAGGAGCCCCGCGCAGCGGGGCTCCGTCGACTATGTTGCCAAAGTACTATACATTTTGCAGTGCATTATCTGAAGTAAAACTAAAAAAATAAATGCTTGTTTTTAAAATTAGGTGTATTACTATTTTTACAAATTTGCAACAGTTGTTAAGTAGATGCTCGTTATGACATATTTTAATGAACATATTTTGGTGCACATTCAGTATATTTGGTGGAACACAGGCAAAATTAGGTAAAAAAAATGGGAATAAATTGAAGTACTTTTAAATACCATCCTTGTATTTATAGCTGCTCTGCAATACTCGGCATATTTGGTCTCAATTCTTTTGTAATTAAATTAGAATTAAATCGAATTATTACAATTCATTGATATTATTTAACCCAAATCTATACTATAATATTATAAAGCTGAAGAGTGTGTTTGTTTGTTTGAACGCGCTAATCTCAGGAACTACTGGTTGGAATTGAACAATTCTTTTTGTGATGGATACTCCATTTATCGAGGAAGTTTAAAGGCTATATAACATCACACTACGACCAATAGGAGCTGAGCATAAATGAAAAATGTTGCAAAAACGGGAAAAAATATTCCTTTTTGAGAGATTTCGTTGCGTGCGCTGCGTAAGCGGTTAAAGTTACGCAACAATCATGTATGTAGTATAGGTAGGGTAGGTACGGTAGGTAGCCAGTTGACGGGACTGAAGCCGCGTGGGACAGCTAGTCTCTTATAACCATAAAAAACGTAAACAAAATCACCTTCTAGAAAAGTTGTTATCTCAGTAATGTGCCTATTGTGTGGGTGCAAAATGGTAACAATATAATCTATATAATAATGTATGTAAAATCGTATTTTCGACATATCATCATCGGAGTTGACTTCCACCAAGCGAGTCCAGTGCGGGTTGGACATATCAACTAATGCAAAAATATTGGCTACTAGTCTACACGTCTGAACATACTCATAATTCGGGGTCTCTTTTTACCCGACTGCCGAAGGAGAGTAATGTGTTTATCAGTATATGTATATATGTATGTATGTTTGTTCTTACGTGGCGTTCTAGAGACCAAACGCGTTGGCCGATTTTGATGATTCTTACGTCAATCGATTCTTCTTAACCGTCACTTGCTGCATTATGATTGGATAATAGAGAAATGGCGGATTTTCGCCATGTTGTTGGGGACCAATTTTTTTTCTCATCCAAACCTATCTTTTGGGGTATCAAAGTTGATTTCAAAAATATGTAACACTTATATGTTTAAATGTACCTAATTCTAAAAAAATAGAACTAAAAAGTTGTAAATAAAAAAAGTTATTCAATAAATCTAAAAAGCCGACTGCTTAAAAAGCTAACTCAAAAGACGTTAAGAAGATAAAAATCTTGCTGTGCAGTCGGAGGATACATCTGGTTTTGGTCAGCCAGATCGTGAATATGTATCCTCCGACTGCACACCATGCACTTTTTAAGCAGTCAGGTTTTTAGATTTTTTGAATTAACTTTTTTATTATGATATTAGTTAAGAAAGGTAAGCACCAAATTAGCAGTAAGTAATTAATACATTGTCTATCTAGGGAAACATCAACCGTTTATATTAGCGATATTTCAATCAACAATCGATTTATTTTGGCGTCAGACTTGACGCAAATTCTGGGACAATATTGCTTACGTCAATCTTTCCAATAAAATTTCCAACTTCGTCTGCAAAATTCGCCTTTATTGCTGTGATGTAAGATTCTAATTTGATTCTATGGGCATTATTAAAGTTGCCATCAGAAATTATTTTATTGTACCAAGGCTAGAATATTGCGTCCTGGTCTGAATCAATTTGTTTATGGATCATCCATCTTATTTCAGGCTAGACAGGTTGGACATTAATTTCAATTACAGAATATGTAATGTGATTGTATAACGCATCATTTGTGTATTTACACTTGTTAATGGAGCTATTTTTATTGGGTGTTTGTGCTGATAATTTGCGTCAAATATAGAGTTACTATGATGTTAAGTTAGGGTTGTCAATTTATTCTATTAAATCATTTTTATTTTGTTGCCTTCACAAAAATCACGAATCTCTTCAAAGTTAGAGTTAATAGGCTTCTTCTGGGTAAGCTCACTCCATCGTCGACTTTGTCTCTGTCACCTCTGACGTAGACTAGAGTCAAAAACAAACCCATAATAAAAAATAAAAAAAAAAATGTTCGATATTCGAATTCACTTGGTAACGTCAAAAGCTAAGTGCACTGTTCCAATTGGTTGTTTCCTATGGACAAGAGCTGGCAAGAAACTGCATAGTTACTCTACTTACTCCTAAAAAAAATACTGATTTTTATATTACTTCTACATGACTGTTAATGTAAATAACAGTACAGTGTATATCTGTCAACACAGTAGGTACCACATAGTTAACAAAACGTAGGTATATCCAAATAAAGAAAATAGAGAAGAAAATGGTTGACCAATCGAAGATTCTTTGAGTCTACAGCGTTAATATAGGTACATTAATACCGCCTTAATTTAGTGTAACATCTTGCATGCCATGTGTATGTATACTCATGTTTTGAACAAATGAATGAATCTTTATCTTCCACTTCCAGCGAAACGGGCTCCGTATTGAGTCCGTTTAACTTGCAATGGCGAACTGTATAAAAGTGCTTCCACTGAATAAGAGTTAGCAGGCCCGACTAAATGAATTCTAAAAGTCACGAAAGTGTTCGCAGATTCGAGCGGATTCCGTACGGACTTTGCTCGACTCGCAAAACTGATTTTCATACGAGCGGAGCGGATTGAACGATTTAAAATGGGGTCCGCTGTGTCATGGCGTCGCACGCTAGTTTTGAACGGACTCTGCTTGGACCAAATAGCTTTTCTATACTTCTTGTCTTTTCTGTATATTTTCTTTTATAAGTGACAGCAATTTCTCAAATTGTTCTCTAGTCACTCTGGAATAATTTTTGAAATGTTCATCTTATAGATCGTAAAACATTCGCAATAAATCGCCTTTGCCAGCTCTTTGTTTGATATGGTTGCTCATCTAAAATGTGTTTGCTGCGCTTGCTATTTTTACTATAGTTGCAAAGAAGCTAACATGTTATTATATTGTATCATTAAAATCAGGATCACTTGAATAGGCCGATATCATCGCACACTTAAAACTTCGTCTGACACTGTTTGCCAGATTACTCCGCAAAGTCCGCCTCAAATGGAAGGTCAAAACTCGCTCATCTGTATTTCCCACATCGCACGCTCAGCAAAGTCCGCTGGCAGTGGAAGGCAAATGCTGAAACTCTTTCTTAGTGGATGTGCACAACTATTTTACTTCAGTCTGCTCAGTTGGTTACATCCTTTTCCGCTCATTACCATTTTTAATGGAAGTCTGGCAACAAATACTCCGTAGTTCATAGTGTTGCCTTCATAGTCATTTTAGATAATATAGCACGTAACATGATGTTTAAATTGGACCCAGCCTAGATTTCTAGACTCGCTCGCAAACGGACCATCCTTCCCAGAATTCTTAATTTGTATCACGATCGTTTGCTTCATGCGACGCAGTTTCTTCCGGACGTATTTCGAATACGTCATCAATTACTGTTCCACGCCCATGTTCCTTGAGTTCACTTTGGAGTCAATAACTTTCATGTTTGTATTCTAGTGATTCAGTATTTTAGACGCCTTTGTCTTTGATTGCTTCAAGGTCTCAACCTATAAAAAACAAATTTATTTAGGCATAAAGTGATTGATTTTCTTTTAAGTGATGTTTCAGATCGATTGATTAATGGATTTGTGTTGTAGTATTGGTCCTATTAGTGTCTAGGAGATGGCTCTTATTTGAAACAAAAAGATAACAAATTTTATTTTACTGACGAATTGTGGTTGTACTTAACAGCTCTCCCTAATCCTTCATCATCATCATCATTTCAGCCGAAAGACGTCGACTGCTGGACATAGGCCTCCCCCAGGCGTCGCCACATTGACCGATCCCGTGCGTCTCGCATCCAGCGCCTTCCCGCAACCTTAACCAGGTCATTGGTGCACCTAGTGGGTGGCCTTCCAACGTATCGTCTTCCGGTTCGCTTCCTAATCCTTATTATTCATATTTGATGCGGAACCACACATAGAGTAATCACTCAATACATAAAATTCCATCCAAGTCTTCTCCACATTTGTCTCCCGTATGTGCTGAGTTCTCAGCCCATACATCAAATTGTTTACGACAAGACACCTTTCTTAGCGGAAAGTGCCGGTGTGTACTCTGCAGCGATCGATCTCTGACATTGACATGTGCAGTTTACGATACTAACGGCAACCTTGATGAGGGCTTCATATGTTTGTGTAAACAATGTGTTCTTGCCTTGATTCCTTCCGGAAACTTTTGGTCTAACTGTTACTGGGTTGAGATAAGGTCCTTGCTCCAGAAAATTAACTGCTATGATCCTTGTGCTGTTTCATTGGTACCGTATAGGATTCATGCTGTAATGCACCTTTTTGGTAGTAAATATACTAAATTTAAAGTAAACACTCTAAAGCAGGGACAACTTCTGAAGCCTCTTGCAAATTTAGAATAGTATTTTAGAAATATAGACAACAGAAAATGGTCTAAGTGACTGACAGACCGTAAAATAATAAAAAATATATTTAAAAAATAACAAAAAAGCCCGACTGCTTAAAATGTGAACTAAAAAGACGTAAACAAGGAGGATCGGAGGATACATATTCGCGAGCTGGCTGACCAAAACCAGATGTATCCTCCGACTGCACAGCACTTCTTTCTTCTTGTTTACGTCTTTTTAGTTCGCATTTTAAGCAGTCGGGATTTTTCAATATCTTTTTTATTTACAACTTTTTAGTTATTTGTTTTAGAATTAGGTATATTTAAACATATAAGTGTTATATATTTTGTAATCATCTCTTAAAACCCTTTATTTTGATACCCACACGAAGGGTTGGAAGAAAAAAAAATTGGGCCTCCACATTATGGCGCCCAAAACCCGCCATTTTTGTATTTTCTAATTTTAATGTAGCCAGTGACACTCGCAGGGTTAAGACGAATAGATTGACATAAGAATCATCAAAATAGGCCAACGCGTTCGGTCTCTAGAACGCCACATAGGAATAAACATACATACATAAATCGACTGATAAACACATTACCCTCCTTCGGCAGTCGGGTAAAAATTAATTCAAATATTAGGAATAAATTCCTACATGCGACAGTCTTGTCTCAGGTCTCGCAACAGTATCAAGTTCTAATGATATCACAAGCTGAATATCCATGTACATAAATGATTATTTTTCACAATTTTTAACCGACTTTCCAAAAAGGAGGAGGTTCTAGGTTCGAATTCTTGAATGTTTTTTTTTTGTGTATGTTCACCGATATCTCCGTCAATTGTGGACCGATTTTGAAAATTCTTTTTTTGTTTGATAGAGTATATTCCGAAATTGGTCCCATTTTGAAGATCTGATGAAGAACTTCGAGATATAGAACAGGACTCTTAAATAAATAACGGCAAATCTCTCGGCATTGCTGCAATCGCATGTCTGTTTATTGTTTATACCATTTCATAACATAACATCACGCCAGTACGCTCTAAAGGGCTACGCAGATGTATACAGTTCACCTTGGTACACTCTCATTTCACCGGTTATGTTCAAGTTTTATGATAATCTATTCTGGCATTATAAGTACCTTACTAAAGGCAAGTTGCTTAATAGATGCAACTAAAAAGTGAAAAATAACTTTCTTTTTCGAAGTCGGTGTCTTTGGCAGGTACCAATTTTTTTCGTTATGGACACCGACTTCGAAAAGGAAATTTATTTTTCACTTTGTAGTGTTTTTAGTTGGAAGTCGGTAGTATTTTTTTGTAAATAAGTTTTCTTTATGTAAGAAAACAAATTATGAATGATTATTCATCATATGTACACCAAGATTATAAAGATACGCTTTGTGCTAATATTGGTATATTATATTGCGAAATAACAGTGACAAATATAGATATTTGTGAGTGTATCTATAATATAAAAATGAATCGCAAAATGTGTTGGTAAGCGCATAACTCAACGACGGCGACGCCTGGACCAATTTTACCAATTCTTTTTTTTAAATGTTCGTTAAAGTCCAAGGATGGTTTTTACGAATAATGCGAGAAAAATTCGAATAATTTGCGGGAAAACCCTAAAAACAGCCCTTTTCTTTTTCCCATACAAACGTTTTCTAACTAAAATGTAGAGTCAATTTGAACTTTATTACTATTTGATAAAGTTAGTGTAGGTAGGGTAGATTAGGTTAGGTAGGGTAGGTACGTACCCTGTAGTGTAATAGGGTAGGTAGGGTAAGTTCGGTAGGTAGGGTAGGTGGGGTAGGTATTAGGTAGGTAGTGATAGGTAGGTAGATAGCCAGTTGACGGGAGCGAAGCCGCGGGGGTCAGCTAGTATATAAATAAAGATAAAGATAGAATTACTCCTTTTGTAATGTTATTAAGAATTGCGTACCTGTTATCTCAAGTTATTGGATTCTAAGTTTGTTTTATGATTACTGTGTTACAATTTGATAATGTTATGAATGTCAAGGACTTTTCAGTAATAGTTAATCAATATTCTACGCTGATGTGCTGATAAAACAATGGCAATGCTTATCAGCTAGTTATGAATTTCATCCAATTACTATTATAAACGCGAACGTTTGTGAGGATGGATGTTTCTTACTCTTTCACGCCAGAACGGCTGAACGGATCTGGATGAAATTTTGCACAGAGGTAGATTATAGTCTGTTATAGCACATAGGCTACATTTTTTAGGGTTCCGTACCCCAAGGGTAAAACGGTACCCTATTACTAAGACTCCAAGATCCGTCTGTCTGTCCGTCTGTCACCAGGCTGTATCTCATGAACCGTGATAGCAAGACGGTTGAAATTCTCACAGATGATGTATTTCTATTGCCGCTATAACAACAAATACTAAAAAGTGAATAAAATAAATATTTAAGTGGGGCTCCCATACAAGAAACGTGTTTATACCATTCCACCTCTAAAAAGCTTATTTTATTCACTGAAAACAGTAAATAAAAAGCACTTTTAATCACTGTTTTGGTGTTTGAATTTAGAACACATCAATACATTCAAACTCCATCTCAATGCTATACAACCTCCTTGCGCATAAAATACTCGATACAAACTTCTTGTGCAAAGAATATTCGATTTTCAAAGTTCTTCGTCGATTTAATTTTGAGTTTGTTTATGTTTAGGATTTTAATAATGGTTTTGATTTTGGTCGAGGATGTTTAGTGAAAACTTATTTGGATTGTAATTCTAATATTAATTGCATTGGTGTTTAATTAATTAAAATTATGTAACGTAACGGAGGTGGTAATTGGCCCCTAAAACACAGGTGCTGTTACCTAGCTCAGCTTCAATATACAAAAAATGTGAAACCCTGAGGTTTCTAATTTTTTGTAAATTTTGAAGGTTATAAACCATTTATTAATTTATTATTATTCCTTGTGCTTTTTGCTTAAATCCTTCTTTTTCTCGTTGTCATGGTATAAAATATAGTATGCAACTCTTGAATAAAACGGATTTATATCGAGGGCCATGAATCACTCGCGTCGCTCAGGATTCTTATACTTGAATCAATATTCTTTATTCTTGATCGTGATTCAATCATCATGAATCACTCCCTACGGTCGTGATTCAGTTGTTAGAATCCTTCACTTGTTCGTGATTCATCTATGGCCCTCGCTTTAAATCCGTCCTTTATTCACTAGTTGCATAATATACTATTTTTTGCCTTTTTTTTACGATGATGATACGGAACCCTTCATGTGCGAGTCCGACTGGCACTTGGCCAGTTTTTTTTTACTATCACGCGGGCGAAGCCGCTGGCAGAAGCTCATTATACATCTAAGGCTTCTAGAACGTACAGCAAGGTCTTTTATGTTTAAGCTTTCATGAATTCAGATGAAAGAAATCCACTGCTGAACATCATCCTGTGCGTCTCGCAACCTGGCAATGTGAAGTATTTTTAAGGATCTAATTTTAAAAGGGAATTACTTAGTTCCATGTGTCACAGTGGTTTTTGTGGAGATCTATGCAGCGTAGAAATTGGAATTGGTAGGTCTACAAGACCCGTACATACATCACAAAACACCAAGAAATGGTAGGTCAATTCGTTACCTTGAAAGAAAATCTATACTAATATTATGAAGCTGACGAGTTTGTTTGTTTGTTTGAACGCGCTAATCTGAGGAACTACCTACTGGTTGCAATTGAAAAATTCTTTTTGTGTTGGATATTCCATTTATCGAGGAAGGTTATAGGCTATATAACATCACGCTAAGACCAATAGGAGCGGAACATAAATCAAAAATGTTGCAAAAACGGGCAAAAATATTCCTAATTGAGACCTTCCGTTGCGTGCGCTGCGTAAGAGGTTAAAGTTACGCAACATTCATGTATGTAGGGTAGGTAGGGTAGGGCAGGTAGGTCGCCCGTTGACGGGAGCGAAGCCGCGTGGGACAGCTAGTGTTTAATAGGTGAAGGTTAGACGTTAGGTTTCTTTTAGTAAAAACGTTCTTCTACAAGGTTTCCAAAACAAATGCCGCTCGCATTAACGTTCTTATATTTCGACTTTGCTCACTTTCTAATTAAGTACTAAGTCTAGGTCATGTTATTTGCCAATTTAATCGATTGCCAGCCCACACCGCTACCAACCAACCGTTTCGACAAACTATGCATTATGCAGATACAACGACTTTATTGTCATTTGGCATTTTATTTATTAAAATAGTATCTGATGATATGCGATGATGCAGTTCATGTAGTCCACTATAGTGAATATGTCTAAATGTAGGTAATAGTATATAAATATATTATACATTCTGTTCATTCATTTTCGCCAAAGGTACATCTGCTCTTAATAACATGAACTTTGAACATGACTAAATCTATAAAAAAATACTCTCTATTGACAATGTTGTTGTCTTAAGTCGGAACCACACGTACCACCAATCAAACGACTCTGTTCCAGCCTACGTCATAACGCAACGAGTTTTGTAGCCAATCAACTGCGTCGGAAGGCGCCACGAGTGCCACGCCACGTAAGTGTGGTTCCGTCTTTAGAAATAGGTTTGTGCTATTTCAGGCGCCGATTCCCTTTTGTAGCTGATTTTAAAATGAGAATCACGTCTAAACGGCTAGTCGTATTGTTTTGGAAAAAATATGTGTTGTAGTGTAATTAATTTGTAAAGTTACGTCTAAAACGGAAAAAAAACACGACGATCGCACCAAAACCGCCGGCGTATTTTAATGAAATCAACACCATCTCAAAGACAATTTAATTATCTACATTTTGATCTAAGGTTTTTTTTTAAGTCATAGAATAATGAGGTAAGTACAAAAAAACTATAAAATTTTGTGTCGCGCGGCTGTGAAATGAGTGCGCGTTTTGTTCCTTCAAGGTCGTTGGCGTTAGTCGTCGTCTTCAACTTCTGTATCCAATAACACAGATAACCTACCGCTCTTATCTGATCTGTCGATTTTGCTTACTTTCTAATTAATGATCAAGTCTAGGTTACGTTGTTTGCCAGCCTACACCACTACCGGTTTGATTTGAACACACCCTCCGTTTCGTCAACCTGTTATGCAGATTCAACGTCTTTAGGTACTGTCATTTGGCATTTTATTTTTGAGAGGATTTTTATTAATTTTATTTTTATTTTAAACTGGTATCTAATCAGCAGTCGTTAATTTTCTAATTATGTTTTATTTTAAGTACAAACTCATTATTTAAGAACTTCGCAATTTTTGGTATCTGTTCTGCACATGCTGATGATTTCAATTAGTAATTCTATACTACTACTGTATGCTGTACTGACAGCAAATGGAGTTCATAGAGACGCGGAATTATTTGTATTTTACTTTAGCTGAATAGAATATTTTGCAATAATAATATTAGTTTACAATATACATGGATACTCTATACAACATCCATAGAATTGTTTTCAGGTATGGTTACCCAAAGTCTGCCTGTCCACTTGGCGCGGAGCGGAGTAAAAAGGAGCGGAGCCAAGAGCCAACTAAACGAATTGCATAAAAAAGCCGATCGCGCGTCGGAGCGGCGTTTTTATGCAATTTGGTTGACTCCGCTTCTCTTTTCTCCGCTCCGCGCCAAGTGGACAGGCCCTCAAATACACTGCAACACTTAGCCATGACTTATCTGCGATTAAGAACAATTAATTTTGCAACGCCTAAATACATTTTTGCTCACATTAACATAACATTACGTCATCATGTCCTAATTATTTTGCTGACAGTAAGGTTACCTTTCTCAAACACCACTGCGTCAGATATTTCTTGTTTGTGAAAAATACTAAATATGTAGTGTATTTAAAATTATTCTATTGGCACCTGTTGCTTTAACAACTGTAAAATAAGCAAATAAATAAAATCATCAGCTTTCTGCCCTCGTTTGATGTTACTTGTGGTCGGCACAACTCGTTTTCATCTTCAATTCCATATCTACTGCTAACCATCAAGCTATCTGACTGACTTAGTTTTCTTTCATAAGCTTACTCGCACAACCCATTCATCTATATATGAAGTGACCAATTACTTTCATATGGGGTCCGTATCTTAAAAATGACATGAGCGTCGCGGTTCCTAAAGTTTAATGCCGTCTTTTACAACGTTTTTTGAAAAAAAAAAAAGATTTATGCCTTGAACTATCCATGCATAAAATGCATACTATATACTATACTATGCATGTATATAAGAGTATATAAATATGAATTATCTATACTGTATTCTTCTTTATTGTAATTGTTTAATATATTTTTCTTTTGTTTCCCCTCTACACACGGTGTCTACATTATCTTTTTTTGTAACTCTCCTCTCGCAGGTATGCTGGAAGAGATTTCGTTAGAAATAAGCATACCTTTGTATAGGTCTTTATGTTCCTTCTTCTTGTCAATGTAATTTGTGTGTGTACATTAATGGTTAAATAAATAAATATCCATCCGAAATTTAGACTATAGTTAGCGCAGGCTATTGTCATTAAATCTTGGAGATGATCATCGGGAATCGGATAAATTATTAAGATACGTAGATACTTATTCAATAACACAAGTAAATTAAATTGTACGGTCCACACAAAATAGATCGGCGGTCCGGATTCGGACGGCGGCGGGCGGTCTGCTATTTGATGACCCCTGATCTTTATCATTATTTTAGAACACATTAAATAATGATCTTTATTGAGGACTAGCTGTCCCGTGCCATCGCTCTCGTCGTCTATTCTACAGGAACCGAGCACTTGTTATCGGAAAAAATGCCAGCACTCAACGAAAGTGTAACTTTGTGTCATTGAAAGAATTTCAGTAATCCAGACGTTACTACCTAGAAACAAACCAACAATCTTTCTTCTTTGTTACACCTCGGTAGACGGTGGCCCATATGCACCAAACGTTTTGGGAATACTTTCATTGAGCGTACAACTAAAGAGTGGAATTTCCTGCCGTACTCTGTTTTCTGATAGCTACAGCTTCGGGATCTATAGGTCAAAAGTGAATAGGTTACTTCTAGGCAAGTGTGCTTCACCGTAGACCACATCATCGCTCACCATCAGATGGGATAGTGCCCATCCCGAACCTATAAAAAAAAACCTAGAGGGAATACATACAGGCTTGGTGCTATATTATATAATAGGTTGAGTATTTGGCGCGATGATAGTAAAGTACTAGGAATTAAAACTGTATATTTTGTTTCGCATTGCAAAATAATAGGTTTATCAGAATAATCGCAGTTTGTTTTAAAAGATTTCACGTTCAATTTATCGGCAGCGCGTACGATACGGAACAAACCGAAGCTGCTGTGATAAGGACATGACTGTTGTAATGTCTAATATTATCGAGATCTAGTTATCTGAATGGATAATTAATAGTTTCTTGACTTTGCTGTGTAGGCCCAAATAAAAACTGACCGACTCACGTGTACCTACAAGTGATTTAAATAAGAGATTGCGTCTAAAATCAATTTTAATTGACGTCATTCTTTGGGGGTGTCAGTAACTGGGTTGTGGATATCAGATACGCAGTCGCTCCTTGTTACGCATGGTATTCAGCTTGATCTAATGTTCGTCGAATCATTCTTGAAAAGTCATCTTCGGAGATGTCTGTTTCCAGGAGTAATCTCTACAGAACTGGCAGAAAGCTTGATTGATGCAGGCAGGATGCCAAACGCGGACCAGCTGGAGCTGGACTGACTAACTACAGTCAAAATAGCAGAAAAGACTCAAGCCTTACAAATGCGAGAGGCCCAGCACTGTGTCATTGTAAGAGATTTACAGACTCGGTATTTAATAGATACGGGTTAAAGAATAGAGAGAGAGGATCCACAATACCCTCAGCATTGTCGAATCGGGTGGACAGGCTTGCTGAATAAGAGACACTCCATCCTAAATGCTGTATAAAAATTCTGTTTCCTGTAACATATTAAGACCTTTCCATTCCTAGTGTACAGTAAAGAGTATATATATCTTTCAAAGTGCTGCGTATGCGTCCTATTTGTCCGTAACGGTCTATTGCAACTAGTTGGCAGTCTAGCACTCGAGGTCACTCACTTTCTAAAGGATACAGACCATGGTGTGATGCAGGAGCGGGTTTTAGCACCGTAGCTATGCTAGGCGAAATAGGTCTGTTTGGTCTACTTAGATGACTTCTTTGTTGCCCAAAATTATTCGGATGAGAAAATTAACGTTCGGTCATCGAAAAGACAGTTGTATGACTTGAGTTGAATGTGGAAGTCATTTTGTGCGCTTTTCTTCTCCTACTACACTATTTTCGTATTCTCGAATGCTTTTTCTTTATTCTCTGCGAATCCTTAATCTATACACCCACTCCTTAATCCACGTTGATAAAATTATCTACTTTAGAATCCCAAGTTTCTAATCAATATCATTCAATAAAAAAAGTATAGATTTCTAATACTTCTCTAGTTTTTAATAAAATACCACCAGTAAAACACGTGTTCAATAGACCTTGAGCGCGCCATTTCGAGCGGTTGCACGGTGATGTCACCATCAAGCTTCACAATATTCCTGTTACTACCTAGACTCCATATGGATAATGTATTACCTACGTTGCAAAAAGTCTTAAATAATTAATCCTCTTTAGAACTAGCGATTACGATTCTCCTTTAAGCAAATATGCAACCTTCTTTGTTATGTCATCATGCGTGAAACAACGAGTTTGAAACTTGGAGCAATTTACCGTCTGCACTACGGATCTTAGGCAAATTAATCGTAGGTAAGTTATACAAGGAAAACAAACACAATATATTATACCAGCTAAACACAAACATGACTTGTATGTTTCTCGATGCACTTTAGAGGTTTAAGAACTGTGCCTTACTCCGACGTGTCAAAACTATGATGGTTCCACTGTTAGAGAGAGACGGAGCTAAATAGAACAAATAACACTATGCCTTTTGCACAGCAGAATCATGATGACGTTGACAAGTTATGGTACGGTCCCTGAAGAAAATAAACAGAGGAGATGAAAGATGACGTAGAAAATTAACTGGTTAAAACGACCTGCCTTAATGAACCTTAAATTATTGTAAGTAATCCCGTTTATTGTATGAGGTACAGGCCGGGAGTAGCAATAAAAGAACCGGTCTTAGAACGTGATTACATAGTTGCAGCCAGGTGGATCAACGACGTTGAGGAAGCTAGTATTGATGACTAGGAAGATGAATAACCGAGTGTCACTAGTATAGAGAGTACCTATATGGATTAGATGTGTGTGGAGATACTGTAGGAACACGCTGGCGTTTCATCATCATGATGTCCGCATGAAGGAGTTAGTAGAATTTAAAATGATGAAGTAATTATAATAAAAAAAACTGTGAAGCTTTGAACAAACAAGCGACTTTAAACGTAAAAAAAACTCTGCAGTCATGATGATTTGGCGCTTAGACACTTTTATTCAAATTTTCAGCTTTATCAGTATCCATGGTTGATTTAGTTTCAGTTCATTTGTAATCCTAATGAAAGATTATTTCTACAATCAGGCACTAGGCACTCAAGTTACTGCTATGGCATTTGTAATTTTCTAACTACGCCATCTTATTGGAATCTGGGGCTTTATATGCATCACTCATTGTAAACTCTTAAAGCAGAGCATTCTTAACGTTCTCATTGCCCTTCAACTTCAAATAAAACTGTAACGATGTCAAATTGCAAGATAACATTCAATAAACTATTCATAAATCGCTATCGCCTTCACTGTGGCTATAGTTTTTCGATAATATGCGTGCGCCGGGGCCGATGACGTCACGGAGGCGCGATCCGGCCAGCCAATCAGCAGGCGTCGTTTCGGAGGCTTGCCGATCTGTCATGGCCGCCGTTTATTTGTTTGTGTGATTGTGAATGCACAGCTAGGGGCCTGCTGTCTCGATAATGACTTGAATTTATTGTTTCACGTTAAGAGTTGCTCGCTCTGTTGGTTGATAATCTTATCGTTTGTCTTTGTAAGAGTTCAAGGTGAAGGTTTTGTATGGAGAAGGTGGTTAACCTTTATCCGTATTATTGTATGGATCGTGTTCCACGGGATATCTATACTGCGTAGATACTTCGTTTAATATGTCCCTGCTAGAACTATAAAATAGATATTTCATGATACTTTTTTCTTTTCATAGAAGCGTCTTTTCTTGATACTTGATAGGACAGAAGTCTTCGTAGAAAATAATGTCTTCGCCTTCGTTGTCTTGGAAGACTTCTGTAAAGTTCTTTTTTATAGTCTATAGGCTCGCGCTTGACCGCTATCTCACCTGATGGTAAGCGACGTCGACGGTGAAATACGCTTGCCTAGAAAAAACCTATTCACTCTTAACTTAACCTACATCTACAACTAATGGTAATTACTTAGTAAATCGGCACGGCACATACGAGTGATCAACTCGATTTTCTTCCACACGAATTTGTCATAATCCTAGATTGATTGTACTAAATTTCCTTATCTGTTTGTAATAGAGTGTAAGTTCACTAATTTATAATTATTTAAACAAAAATATTTTGCTAAAATATTGAAATCATTTTCGACCTTCAGTGCAATATTCTGCAGTTTACAGCATCGAACTCACGTGTTGGAAAACGTTTAGGTCAAAGGCTATCCACGTGCCCAAGTAGCTACAGGTTGTCAGTGCATGCAGAATTACAGACTACGCAGGAACTCATTTCCTTCAATCAATCTTTTAACAGACAAACATATAGTGTGTTTTTGTTCCGACACTATGTGGAAAATATTGAAATCTGACTGAAAATTAGAGAGTTATTTATGGATTCCTGATTAATTAGGATCAGATTCGGTACCAAGAACGTGTAGGTACACTAATTCATTTCTTAATTCTGTGTCATCAGCATCCTTATCTACCTTGTAAGTTCTCTTCGTAATTTTTCTTGTAAGAATTTTGGCTGAAAGAAGACCCGTTCTTGTTTCTCTTCTAAATTTTGGTGATGATTTCCTATGTAATCAAAAAATGTCTCTACATATTTGCACTTCGCTTCCTCCTCCTTCCTCACTCATCTCAAAACTTAAGATTTTGTGTCGACTGTTTGTTAACTTAAATTTAAGGCTATGATAGTCAAATAAAACATTTTTTTCATAACGTATAAATATCGGGTTCAAGCGATAAAAACTTGCAATAATGATTACTTTGATTAGAAAAAAAATATATTAGTTTTGCAGATTGCAATACGTAACTTGGCTTGATGATTACATTGCTAGTTCATTAATTATTAGTGCCTATATTCTTGTTTATAGTTAGTTTACTATTAAATTGATTTAGCTGAATGACTGCTTATTATATTATTTTAATTTTATCATCGGTGTTTCCTTGTTGAGGTTCGTGCGAAATTGTTTTATTTACTTATTACACGAGAAAGAGGTCAACCGTCGAATCCGTCGGCTGTGCAGCATCCGGGCAGTTTCGCGGTATCTTCTTGTCCAATTTACCACAGTGTCTCAAGACGAAAGACTGTGCTCAGTGTGTGTTGCAAGTGATGACCTATGGCTCCGAGGCGTGGTGGCTCACAATGGGCTTCATCAGAAAGCTTACAGTCACCCAGAGGTAAATGGAGAGGGCTATGCTTGGAGTTTCCTTGCGTGATCGAATCAGAAATGTAGAGATCCGCAAGAGAACCAGGTTTACCGACATAGACCGAAGAATTGCCAAACTTAAGTGGCAGTGGGCAGTGCACATTGCTCGCGGAACGGATGGTTGATGGGGCAGAAAAGTTCTAGAGTGACGACCGCGAATCGTAAGACGTTGCGTTGGAAGGCCTCCCACTAAGTGGAACGATGCCTTGGTAAAGGTTGCGATGTGAGACGCACGGGACCGGTCAATGTGGTGACGCTAAGAGGAGGGCTATATCTAGAGCTTATATTACAAAAAAATCTTTCAGCAGACTGTGACAGAGTCGGTTCTTAAAATTCGACGATGTCTTTAAAAAAAAACCGCATTGTGTCATGGCGGACTTTGGAGCACTTCACGCCTCTACCATTTGATGGGTCTGCTCTCTCATGTTTTGCCTTTTTTATAATAATAGGCATATCGAATCGTATGTTTGCCAGTAATATTTTTCGCTCAGTATCTATCATGCAACAATATATTTAGTATTATTTAACAGCAATAAGGTTTTCAACTAATGAATTTAATAATACTTTAATATGAAAAAAATTAATAATGTTTTCCATTTAAAAATAATACGTATTCCATTCTTTTCCGTGTACTTTACCAAATGTATCAATAATTGTAATTAAATCGACTAATAATCACAGTTCTGTTGGGGCCCTGGTAATCTTTGTTACAGGATTTCCTAGTGCAGATACCAGTCCACAGAGGATTTATCAAGTAATATTGCACCATTATGTAATAGTTTATAAGAAACCTTTGTGAAAGAGAAATAAATATGTTATTCATTATAATGCTATCATTTTGTTTAGACAAGAAAGAACCCTTTTTAATAATTTTGTATGCAATCGTTTACAAGTCATTGGCATCTGGAGTATGACATAGTTCTCTATTATTTACCTGTAACTATTTTTTTTATGAAAGTGTGCTGGCTTCTAGTAGAAGATGCAACAACCTGTATGTTGTGTGACGCACATTCCTTGTTTCTTTCCTACGAGTGTTCGAGTCAGTTCCAATCTACAATAAGCTGGTGCATGTTTTAGAGCCACGTGTAGGAACTATCAGTAATTAGGCGAAGACTGCCTGAGTAGAGCTCAAAAGCCGCATTTCTACCTGCAAGTAACTCGCAAGCAAGTTTAATTACATTGAGGAGAGATGATTGATCCAATTGTGCCTCAGTAGCCCGCAATGTAATGCAAATTGCATGCGATATGGTTGCAGGTGAAAACGTGGCCTAAGGATATGCCTCATCCCATACAAAGAAACCGTGCCGAGGTAGCTAGCGTTTTTCGTCTGATTAAACTGATTATTTTTTGTACATCGATTGCGTTCGGTTCCGATCCACGGCGATAGATATATGGTGTTAGCAGCGACTTGCAAGTAAAATTGTTTACTCGGTTTGTGAATATTTTTTCTTAAAATACATTGACCATTTGTTTTATAGTATTTTTTTGCACGTTTTTACAGTTTCACTACACCAAAATGTGTTACAATACAAATTTAAACAATCGAGTGGAATGCCTCATAAACAGAGGTCGGAATTAGGTAGAGTTATTCATGTACTTACATTGATTTCATACAGCGAAAGAATAAAGTGGATATGCCTCAAATCCCGGGATTAATTTTAATGAGCAGAAAAAATCCCGTGATTTTTAAATAAAAAGTTATTTACTTTTACACAATTTAAACTACTGCACGCACGACGTTGCCAAACTTACATCAATGACATCGGATGTCCAAAGTTGCAAAATATCAATACGCGCGATGTTGCCACATTTGTAGTTCGCACAACATAGCTTGTGAGAACAAAATAATACAATAGCGCAAATGCGGAGCACTCCCCGCTTAACGTAATGTACTAGATTGTGTCTCTTTCTACCGCATTCAAACTATCTATTAGCAATGAATCGGTTTACTCATTCACTCAGCTCATTCGCTTACCTCGGTTCGTCGAATGCGCTCACTTGTTTCCTATTGTGTTTTGTGTGGTGAATCCTGTTTGACCCTGGCTCGTTTACTGGATTCTGGACTCTACTTAATACGACTATTTCGGCACGCATTAACGGACTTTGATTTGGCCTTACTGTATTGGATGATTGGATATTTGAAATTGGTGATATACTTGGTAAGTTTCTTGTTCATATTTTTATTAAATTTCCTTTAAAATAGATTTTCCCTATGTAGAACGTTTTCTTGTATTGTTATCAAAATCGGTATTGTTTAACTTAAGATGTTCTTTGATACAATCACAATAAAGTAACAATGATTTCAAATGCTACTGAAGAAGCTTAACATACGGGTCTCGTTTTTTTAATTGATTGAATATATGGTTAACGATTGGAGTTAGATTTTCTGGTAATCTTTTATTGATTTTCTTTTTTAGCTTTAAACTTTAGTATAAAACAAAGTTCGATTCCCGCCGTCTGTCTATCTGTATGAATTTACGCACGCTTAGATCATTTAAACTTCGCAACTGTTGTGCCCTATCTCTCACATACTTACAAACACATTCATACGGTTTTCTAAAATTTATAATTTTTTTGCTCCAGATTAAAAGTATTATCATGGCGCAGAGTTCAATCAAAGAAGCCACCGTCAACAAGTGGATCAAAGATAATCCGGAGCTATTTTACGACCATGCAAGTGGATTAATTTACTGCTCTAAATGCGAAGCACATTTGAATGCAACTCGTCAGAGTGACGTCAAAAGACATGTAGAAGAAGCAGTACATAAGGGCACGAAGAAAGAGCGCCACACTCCTTTAGAATTTTACTTCGACTTAATCGAATTTATGATTCTTTGTAACATACCATGGTCCCAACTGAGCAACAATGCATTTAAAACATTTTTTCATAAGTACATGTGTTGCAATTGCAAAAATATTGAACTACCTAGTGAATCCTTATGGAGAAAAGTTTACCTGGATCAGCTTTTTAAAATCAAAGCACAAGAGATGCAAAGTAAGATTGTAGATAAAAAGCTATGGCTTTCAGTAGACGAAACTACGGATTTCTTAGGAAGAGCTGTCGTACATTTGTTGGTGACACCATTAGAACCTAGTAGGTGCCATCAGCCTTACTTAGTGGCATGTAAAATGCTAGATACTGTAAATGGAACAACGATATCACAATTTGTTCAAGATTCTTTAAACAATATATGGGGAAGTTCATTTGAGAGCAAACTAGATAACGTTAGAATGTTATGTACAGACAGTGTGGCATACATGATATCAGCTGGTAGAATTTTAAAATCAACTTTTCCAAAAATGTTGCATTTCACATGTTTAGCCCATGCTCTAAATCTTGTTGCGGGGCAGATTAGAAAAGAGAACCGTAATGTTGACAGTTTAATTTCAAATATGAAAAAAGTTTTTTTGAAGGCACCAATAAGAATTAAAATGTTTAAAGAAATGTGTCCGGATTTACCTTTACCTCCTGCACCTGTATTTACCAGATGGGGTACTTGGCTTGATGCAGCATTCTATTACGCTAAGCATTTCGATGAAATTAAATCTGTATTGTCTGTGCTGAACAGTCAAGAGGCAAAATCAAAAGAGAATGCTTTAAACATTTTTAATAATAATGACAACATTAAGGATGATTTGTCTCGTATTTACGAAAAATTTTCAATTATACCAACAGCTTTAACATCACTTCAGAAACCCGATCTTTCTCTAATGGAATCATTTGAAATATTTGATGCAGTGAGATTAGCTTTGAGGTGGGCAAATTGCGAGAGCTTAGAAGATAAAATGGAAAAAGTCATGGATATAAATCCTGATTTGGACACTATCAGAAACATATCAGAAAAAATTTCTTTCTGCACTAATGACGAGGAGAAGGAAGTGTATAAATTTGCTAACCTCACCTCAGTTGACGTAGAGCGATCTTTTTCAATGTACAATGTAATGGATTTTAGACGTTCGGAGAAATTCATTGAAGCCAAAAAATATTGAAAAGCTTATGGTTATATATTTTAATTCTCACAAAAGTTATACAGTAATGTCGGCAGCGAACACTTCAAATCTTACTGGTAATCAATCGGACAAGGAAAATGATTCTGATGGGCCGTTTGAATAAGCAAAACCTCACGAGTCTAGGCTAGAAGCAAAAGTATTCGCTCGTATTTATAAAAAAGGCGAAATTTGCGTATCAGAATTAGCTTAAGACTATCAATAATTTGTATTGTGAATTAATGTAAACTAATAAAAATTGTATGTTAATTATCTTTATTTATATATATACTTTATTGTACACCAAGATAATAAAAACAATACATACAGAAACCTTAAAATAGACACAAACATACAACAGGCGGCCTTATCGCGTTCTGCGATCTCTTCCAGGCAACCCAGAATGGAAATAGATCTTTGTTTTATTTGTCTATCTCTGACGTTCTTATTATTATTTAGTTGTAATATTGTTGGCCACACGGGATTGTCCGTTAGAAATCCCGGGAAGGTCCACATTAATATCAACATTTCGATGCAAGTACATAAATAACTCTACCTAATTCCGACCTCTGCTCATAAATTTAAAAACGCACCATCTATTGGCATCAATTTTAAATGATCCGTTCAAATAATTTTTGAAATGTGAATAAAGAGCTCAATATTTCATAATTTTGTGCTTAGGAGGCTTGATTAAACAAGAACATACAATTTTTATTTTTAATTCCAGAAAATGTTAATTTTACATACATTCAATAACAGATCGGTGCATATTGCGCCATCTAGTGGGATTTATTTGAACCAATTTTTTTTTCTTAGCGCTGAGACTCCGTGCCGGTAGTGTAGAAAGAATTAACCTAATGTAAACTGAGATTGACATCTTATCATCATTAAACAATTGAGAGGAATGCCTCATAAATTTAAAACCGCGCCACCTATTAAGAGCCCAACATTTCATAATTTTGTGCTTAGAAGACTCGATAAACAAGAATATACAATATTTATATTCAATTACAGAAAATGTTAAATTTACACACAAATCCGTGCAAATCGCGCCATCTAGTGGTATTTGTTTGAACCAAATTTTCTTTCTTAGCGCTGGGGCCTCGTGCCTAAGGGAAAGAAAACTATTATACTAAAAAGTAATTTGAATCGTTTTTCTAGCGGTGCTTCTCCGGTGGTTGCCACTGTTGATTCAAGCTTTCAGGAGTTGCAGTGGTTGTTGACCTTTCATTATTTGAATGTCAAAAACATCTTTAGCATCATTTTTACTCTTATGTTAATCCCGTCTTATCTAAAGTATCATGCACATTTATTTGATTGTGCTCCAAATAGCTCCACCATTACCAAAATTCATCCAATGTCTACTGGACTCGTATCTTGTTTTTGTTGTTAAACAAATCTTAAGACAAACAAATTATCTTCGTTTTGTGAGAATCAATGGCATTGTGAATATCGTGATGAGGCATTTGCCGAATAACTCCTTTTCCACTCTATATAACACAAACAGAGGACGAGACCAATATCAAATCATACAACGAAGCTATAAAGTTTAGATTTGTTTGTTTCTGTAGAGCAGTTTGCAAACTCGTGATTTTGAAGTTAGGCTGACAATTAGATCGTTTTATTATTGCCAAATATTTTTAAATCAAATGTGTTACATAACGGGCTGAAACTTCCAGTAGATAGATGTAATAGATCATGATGGAACCGAAAGTTTGATTACAGCATCTGTTAAGATAAACTGTGGTATCTCTCTCAAATATATGAAAAGATAGAAGTCTCTACTGCGCAGTTGTTTTGCAGTTTCGATGTAGTTATGTCAACCGCACTCAAACTTGTAGCTGACGTGCAGTTCACATGTCTAAATAAAACCGTCATTACTCGTACCTGTATTACCTATTCGCTTCATGCTAAAGTGGCTTTTTTGGACCTACTGCCAAGATGTTAGGCGCTTATGTGATTGCTACTATAAAATTAAATATTATCTTCTCGTTTAATAGATTCTTGCGTACCTACCTATCTGTTATGTTTTAAAGAGATGACTGAAATAAAACACAAGTATATTGTGCTATCGTCTTTTGGCATAACTCAAATGCTCATATCCGATACCGATCCATCAGTAATTATTATGCAATGTTTGGTGCAGCTCTGGAATAACCGATACATTAAAAAGTATTGGAGGGAACTCAAGAGTATTTACTGTTCTGAGTCTAAAAGCATTGCAAAGCCTCAAGAGAGCTCATGCATTTGCAGCCGTCATTACAGTTTAGTCATTTAATTTTACAGCAAAGTAATCCAAATTCTAAGAATTCTGTACTTACAGAGAAGATTTTGAGAATTGTTTTGTCTTTGCGTCGTCCTGTACTCCCTCGCAATTTGTAAGTTCGTTACCGGACATTACCAATTAGTATACATAATAAGGAAAATTAGATATTCGGATTGTAATACGTACTTAGCTAATCCGTCGGCAAAGCTATCATATCATCTGTCCTAGTGTGAATACTTGCAAATGGTACTCGTAGTAGAGGTTTTAGTACTATATTTTTTGTAAAGATTATGCTTTTGTATTTATTGCTGCTTTGGTCAAGAATGGCACAGATACGAGTATGTGGGGATTGGCACGATAATAGAGAGACCCATATCCAACAGTGGTCAAAGTCGGGCTGTGGATGATAAGGATGGTCAAGTTTGAGAGGAAGAAAGTTGTTTTTGTAGACATAAGTAGGTAATACAAATTAATTGCTATCTACCCGTACGAACATTATAAAGTAACGAAGCAAAATCTATAAGTACAAGTGTACCACTAGAAAAAGAACAATTACAGAAGTCTATAAATGGAACATTATGTTAAAATCTTGCGCACGGACACGCGTCAAACGATCGTAAGACATTGGCTGGCCAATCAGAGAGCAAAACGGGCGACACACCAACCAATACTTGTTACGTCATCTTGCAGCTGATGTAGAATGCCATGCTTTAAGAATGTAATTTTTTGTAAGAAGGAATCTTTGAAATAGAAATTAAACTTATTTTTCTATTCCATGATGAACTGATGACAAATGATGAACATGCTCTTGACATCGATCTCGTCTGATGGAAAGCCTGTTCACTTTATCTATGAACGCTGACGTGTTTATAGATGGTATAAACCGGTGTACCTACTTAGCAAACGTCCATCTGTGAAAAAATTCGTACCTATGTAATTCACATATATTATTGGTCCTTGAATTCAAATCAGTGACAGTTTAAATAAATTAAAAATAATTTGCCGCTGTAAATTTTAATATTCGTGCGGTGCCAACAACGAAACAACAGATAGCCTTGGCTGATAGCTTGATATTATAATTTATCAGTTCGCAAATTGCTCTAAAAATATGGGCGGGGTTTCCGGGTTGATAAACTTTGTAAATATTGTATCTGTTTTCTGGTATCGATGATATGGATCAGGATACGATACATGTTAAAATTAACAGTTTTACACGACTTTCTTGTTTTACAATTTCAACGAGATGGGGCCGGTTTCCTCAAAGTCAAATGTTTTTATTTCGACGAAGCCATTATGCGGCACTTTCAACTTGTTTCAACTTGTTAACAATTCAAATTAACAAGTAACTAATAAAATTTGATTCTACCGTGCATTCGGAAAAGTAGATTGTTATGGAGAAGAATGCACAAGAAACTCCATACAACTCTTTAAAAAAAAAATAAGCTTTTACAATTTCTTCCTGGCTGACTAGGTAGGTACTCTGAAATAAATCATAGAAACAAACTCAAAAGGTTTATGTCTCTTTTATATTACATACAATTACAAAGAAATGGTCAGATAATATAAGAAGCATGAAGCTTAATGTCTGAAGTGGTCTTTTGAATAAAGCACCATACAGATTGAGAGGACTTGTCCAAACAGTGCAGGATGCATGATGATACCTACAAATTAGTTTTGGTGTAGTTCTAATTACCAGAAAGTCAGGCATAATTAGGTCCTACGTCTTATTAAATTTCTTCGGGTTCAGCTTTGATGGAGTTTAAGTTCATTTTAAAATCTACGTTTTCCATGGACACGGTAAGAAGTAGAAGAATATCGTTAAGTATCAGAATTGGTAAATATGAAAATTGAAGCATGTTTCTTAGAAATAACTGAGTCCACAGATAAAGTACTAAATTCGCAAAAAAATACCGAATACAACGAGCCCCTTTCCACTTAGTGACAATCAAACTGGGAAAAGCAGAATCGAGTATAAATAGTACAAATGGCAATGAATTGCAGTCAAGTACTGGCTCACTATGTGTACAATAGCGATCTCGATACACACTCATCCTACACGTGGTTTCACGGTCACCGCGTAAAAACGATTCCTTTACAGTCTTCGTCAATTACGGAAAACACCGCTTGGAAAAATGGGATACTTCGTTTGAGAAGCTTCTCTAAATTGATAGGGCTGGAAAGTCTTGCGAGGCAGCGATTTCTTTTATAGTTAACTATTTTGTTGCCGTAATCTAGAATAACTGTATATTCACTGATTTCTTCGGTATAGAAGAAACTAAACATTTCTTGGCGCGACACTGTCCCGTTTTCATATTATTTACAACACTCATATTCTTGTTGCTATGCTCCATTACATAACGTCGCTCTACAATATCGTTATTTCCCCTTATAAAGGCTAAAATATGCCTGTCTTCAAAAACACTATAGGAACACTGTAATGCAAACGCAATGCGTCATTCAAGGTTTATATCTTGTTGATTTGCACACACTTAAAAGGCCTATACGCACACCTCACTTTCATCCAACTTGTATATGTGTGTAATATGTTCGCCACACTATACAATGCGAAAGAGTCATTCAGTTCAGTTCATATCTGACCGTCACACGGCGCGGACGTCTCGTTTTTCAGAAATTTTAATTTTCGCGAAGTTGTCGTCTTGATTTATAATCCTACAGTGGGCTGTGTTGTGTTGTGATTATTCGATCAAGTACCTACGGTAAGTCGAACGTTCCGCTTGTAATGGTTGTGTAACCGTGATCTTGATGCTTCGAACTCCGTAAGTCCAGAAATAACCGTTTTGGCACACCACGCCGTTCTTTACCCTTGACGTGATACTGAACGAATTTGCAGTTTTTTTTGTCCCTTTTGTGACATGTAATTAGCCTGTATTTTAACCAAACAATTTCCGTTTGATTCACATTCTTTATTTTCTAAAAAAAACATATACATTTCTGAAAGCATTTTTCTTAAATGTCGATGTGTCACTTGTTGATTTTCGCTTTAGCAATATTATTTAAATATTTGTCGCGGTCTTTGTCGATGTATTTATGTTAATTGTGTTAATAAAATTGCACTGCAACATAACTTTAGTAGTGTCTTTTAAGATACTTGTTCGTAGTATTTTTTGCATCGCAAGAACTAAGTGTTGGCTGGCAATTTTTCTTGGGTTTCAAGGTTAGGTGGTCAAGTTAATGAGTTCTGGCAAGTTTTTATGTGATAGGAATGTGTGTTTCGATTATTTTGCCAAGACATGGTTTCTTCGCTTAGGCATTCGGCTTCGCTGAGGGGCATCTTTTTTGATGAAAGTTACTTTTCTTCTTGCTTATTCGTGAATTGCTGTCGTATGATGTCTGAAACAGTAGATTGTTTCAGTTGGCAGTTACGCTGCGCTTGTTATAAGTCACCGAGTGTTAAAAAGTCATTGTGTAGATTGTCAGTCAGGCCACTTTACCTCATTTTGTTAACTGTTTAGCTTGGGTCTTTTACAAGACATATTTCTTGACATGAAAGAAAATTAATTGCTTTATTTAAGGCCTAAAAAGACCTTTTACTAAACCCTATGAAAAGGATGTCAATCAAACAGAAAATGCTGTAATCTATTCGGGAGCACTGTTGCTTCTAAAATTAGAGCTTCATTTCGAGAAAATACTCGTAGTTGTATAATAAAGAAAGAATGTTATGGAAGTGTTATTTAGTTTCACTACCAATATCACACCACTACACTGTCATAACATACTTACATAAACTATTATTTGTTTTATTTTACCAGTTATGACTAATATCATTTCTAGGCCTGTCGACATTTTTGCCCAGGAATGTTCGCCATCTTTTCTTCCTTTGATTCTCTTACTGTCGTTATTTATTAAATCCAATAATTAATGTTTAATCTGATCATCTTTGCATTTACGTTATTTTCCCACATCTGATTTTGGTTACTTATTATAATTGCTCTTATGATTGTATTGTTTCTTTTTATCTATTTTGACCAAGTAGTCAGACAACCTTGGCAAGTTAAATGAGTTAAATAGGCAAGGTCAAGATCAAATGTCTCGTCAGACACTCCAGTAGTGTTATTTGTTGTCACGACGTCCTTTCATGAATAACATGACATCTATACCTTGATAATGATTGTCTCATGAGTGCAATTAATGACAGACATAATGCGAGGGCGCATGGCACAATAGAAGGAACATCTGCAGTCAATTTAACCCTAAAGTTGCGTATGATCTTCAAGACTGAATGAAGTTACTCACTATCAACTAGCTCCTTCCAATCTGGTTCCTGTTTACGAAAATTGTCTTCCATCTTGTCAAATTAGCTCCAATCATATTCTCATTGTCTTAAAGGAGTTTAGCGACTGCCTCCTTCTAGTCTAATCCCTGTTTAGGAAAATGCTCCTCATCATATCAAATAACCATCTTTCTTATTTGCTTACTCCATGAACAGCCGTTGCTAACATGGTCTTCATACATGAGATGATATACTGCTTATGCCATGTTCATAAAATGATAGATAATTTAATTGGAGTTAATAGAATAAGAATATTATGGATTTTGTTACGTCTTGTTTATGTTCTATGTTAGTTATATCCCGTAGTTTCTATGTAAGTGGGGATTGCAACTGCTTTAAAACATTTCTTCCTAATTACATTATGTTGTGTCAATATTCTTTTCTTAAACGCAGGGAAACACTACCTATTCATGAACTTTTTCATTTACGAATTCTAAAGACAGCAGCGTCCGGAGATTTGGATATTCGATGAAATATTGACCGATTTTTTTCACGAGTTTCTTACATGCGTGTGTGTCCTTTGTCGCGTCATTAACTTCACAATATAATGATTCCGTCTCTTTTTGTTTCCAGACCAGATTTTTGCTTGAATGTTTTAGTTGTACCTATGCGTTATGAAATATTTCGTACGGTCTTTCGTATCCACGTGGGATTAGAGTGATACCTAGCTGACTTCTCTGAGAAGAAACACCGAAACTAATTCTATTGTAAAACTAGTTGTTTTCTTTAGATTTCGTCGCCTTAACACCAATATAGAAGATGAAATCTCAGAAACTTGAACTTGTCTTTTAAGGACAACAATATTCAAGCTTCTCGAGATAAAATCGAAACAAATCACAGCTTGCAGATTCAGACAAGAATGAATTTGACCCATCCCAGTGTGACATCATCAAACCTAGTCGATCAATTAACACCAAAGGTCTTTCTGTCATCTGTGATTGAATTTTTCTGTTACTCTGGTTCTCCTTGACTCGTAAAAATGTCAACAGTCGAGAATCGCGATATTAAGTATTGGGTTAAAGCTTTTTAAGCGGTATCGCTTACTTTAATTAAAGGAAGGAAAATAACCTGGTTAAAATAATACTGAGAACTGGTTTTATTTTGCACCGATACACGTTACTTCAGTTTTCTCGTAGAAACAGCAGAGTTCCGTGTATTCTATGAATGGATTCTAAAAAAGACTATAAAATCAGCAACCTTATGCTGAAATGGAACAGCTCATTCCATTTGATTACGTACTTATTGCTGTTATAAGTGGAATATATATCCTATTTGTGGGGAACGAGAGCTAACGCAATGTGGCTTATTAGTAAATATCATCATCGGCAATAAACTTGCAGTATTCATTTAAATCTTAGATTAAAGAATTTCTATAATCTGAGATTTAAATAAATAGATTCAGTTCGTTCTCATTTTGACTTATTCCACATCATCACCAAGACGTACGGCGATGCGTCATCGGTACGTGATGGTCACCCCAACCATACGCACCAAACGTTTTGGGAATACTTTTATTATGCGTACAGCTAAGGAGTGGCATTCCCTGCCGTAGCCTATATTTCCTGATAGCTACAACCTGGGAGTCTTTAAGTCAAGAGCGAATAGGTTTCTTCTAGGCAAGCGTGCTACATCATCGACCACATCATCGCTTACCATCAGGTGAAATAGTGGTCAAGCGCGAGCCTATCAATAATAATAAAAAAAATCTCTTGTCCTTACAACAATTTTTTTGTTTTCGGGGCAATGAATTCTCGATTAGTCGCCTCCACATCAATCTTTGGTCTTGTTTCATTCCTAACTTAAATGATATCCGAATTTGATGAGTCGGTTGGCTTTGTAAACCTTGATTTTAAACTACAGCCGTTATAGGTGTATATTGAAGGGTTTCTTCAAACGTGTCTTCGGTGTCAACTTTTATGTCCGTCATATCATGAAAACTGTTATTATTTCAAATCCTTGCTAGAATGCTATAACCTCTCCATAACAGCGCCACGTGCAAGTCACGTGTCCACTGATTGCATGTGTCCGTTTAACGCCCACCTTATCACTAGGAAACTAGCAAATACGTGACGCTAATATCAATTATGGCTTTTTATTCCATAACGAACGTGCCAGTTTGTATTCCCTACCATCTACTATAACCAGCTCTCTCCATTGTAAACCTCATCCTACTTTATCATCAAGCATCATAGAGGTCAAGAGTGATCTCATAAGAGTTTAAAAATGAAAAACCGGCCAAGTGCGAGTCGGACTCGCGCACGAATGGTTCCGTACCCAGGGTGGCGTCAACTATGTAGGTATAGGGACACCCTTTAATTTTCAACTTTTTTTATTTTTCCTTTACTTGTTCTGTGTTACCTTACTTTTTGCCAAGTTTCGTGATTCTAGGTCAACGGGAACTACCATATAGGTTTTCGACACAAAACCTTTAGGGTACATCCGGTTGATCAAGAATTGACAATTTTGGTTAAAAGTAAGGTCTTACAGCACAAGTAAAAGGGGAAAATTGCGAAAAATAAAAAGTTGAAATTTAAATTAAATATTGTTACTTACAACTTTTCGCGAAAATCTAAATTTGCCCATATATTTTTATCGTGTTGACTCAGGATCTTGATTTTTATGCACCTAATAGGGACTTAGACCTCAGTGTCTGGTATAAATTTCAACTTGCTAGGTCCACCCGTTCCTTAGAAAATCGGTGGTGACACACGGACAAAAGAGTGATCTTATAAGGGTTCTATTTTTACCTTTTGATGTAAGCAACCCTAAAACTACAAGGAACACAAAGCAATTGTGTGTAAAGGTCACATATGCAATCTCTTTATCACCAGATTATTTCAAACACCGTTTAGAATATATCTTGCAAAATTATACATAAATGTACTTATGATATAATGTCAAATTATTTATATTCAATAAATCCTATTGAAATTCGATATTTTACAATATATCCCTGTTTTATCGCGAAGAAATAGTTTATCTCTCAAATTGTATTGCCGTCGTCTGTCAGTCTGTCCTTCGGTTCGTCGTCTGTCACACAATTTAGTTCCGAAGAATTTTTTAAACTTCCCATTGGCCTATGAACTTGAAATTTGATGATAATGTTTATTATTACGTATATTTTACTAACAAATACCAATATATTGATAAATCTTAGTGCGAAGTCCGACACGGCCAAGTGCCGTTTTTTTGTAAACTTACGGTGATATACGGCAACCAGACCAGAAATGTGATGATGATCGAACGTGTATTTTCAAGTAATGTCTTTGATCTTGGCCTGGAATATTTAGCGTTATCAGCTGTTATCTCTGTTATGGGTGGAAGGACCCGTCGAGTGATTGATGACTGTTGCTAATTAGTTCTGGACTTGGATACGAGTATATGACCTTCAATACGCTTTGGTTCTATAATGACGTATATACCTGTGTGATGACTTAAAAAATGATACATTTTCTTATGCTTAGTTATTTGCGGTTTCTGAGGGATTCCGTTTATACAAAGTCCCAAGACAACCAAACCATTTTTACAATCTACCTTTTCACATTCTCGAACTGTTGACCTGCCTAAATTTTATTGTCAAAATAACTTTAAACGATTTTTCTCTATCTTGTGCTTATTATTAAGTTACTCTGTATGGTTGTCTCTTATTCATGAATAAATAAATAAAAATTAAAATATCATAACAGTAAATCTATATAAGTATGATTATATCCATTTATAATATTCCACACAGAATTATGACAAAAACGAAAGATTTAATATTTTTTTTCTTGCCAGTATACTGCTCTAAAGAGTGGATGACTGTTGCTTTCGAGTTTCAATTGATAATCTTGGCTTTGCGATCCTATTCATTTCAATCTTAATATTATCTTCACGTTCTTATCCCATGTCACGGTAATGATATCATTACCGTGCCCATGTTTACTTGGGTTCGCTGCAACACCTTTTCATAATCAATTCTCCTTGTTTACCGTCACGTTTTCATCCACTCTTATTTAATTTTAATCATATCATACTATCTTCATTAATGCATCGTACTGTAAACTCAAAACTGGCTGAAATTGTGCAGTCACTCTACGGGATTGTTTTATATACTGATACTTTTGATATATGATTCAGCATTCTACCTTGGCATTGCATTCATTGCACTGCATTTTGACTATTATGTAAGTTGTTAAAACGTTCAAGTACGATTTACATGTTTCCATTTACTACGCTAATTTGTTTGTAGTACTGAGCCAAAAGCTACCTACTCGTACTTGTAAATCTGTCAGCACTTCAAGTTCAAAGACCAAAAGCTATTTTTGTATCCAAATTGAACTCGCTATCATTGGGTATTCCTATTCCTTATATGAATGCAAACGTTCAAGTTCCACTCTAATGCAGCCACTAGGCTCTGTATTAAAATCATCATCGTCTGCATGCCCTTGTCCCCTGTTACTGGGTCGGTGCAACAAGTTTTCTTCCATAAAATTTTTCATTAACTGGCTTCATGTTACTTTCGCTTTTACACATTTTCGTCTTCTATTCTTCTGTCTACCGTCACACTAACATTGACCCTTTTCTTTCACATAATTCCATCGTCATCTTTGTATCAGAGACAAGTAAAAGATTATGGCTATGCTAAGGCTCTGGTTCCCGTGAATATACTTGGCAGATAATTTCATACAAATTCTATTCCTTTTTCAAATGTACTTTTTGAGTTGTGGATTATCGAACATCCTGAAAAAGGTCAGTGAACATTATAAAAAAAAAACAATTCTAGACTAAACCAACTAGGACTAAAACTAAAAGAATACTAATTGTTTCAACAATGACGTAGCTTCATTGAACAGCACCTAGCTTATCATGCATGTGCCTAGCCCCGTCAGCTGTTAACCACGTGACGTCCCGCTGTATTACGTAAACTGCACTAGGTAAGTACCTACACTACCGTGATATCCAGGGTCAGCATTTCAGAACGTGATTTCTTGGTGTTGCCAACCATGTCCCATGTTTGCAAAGAGTAATTTGGAAGGTAATTTTTATTACGTTCTCGTTAACAAATTTGTAAACTGATATAAAAATGAGCGGTCCTTCGAGGCTTCTTTCATTATGTTTTCCGTAAAAGGACTAACCTTTGCTTTAAGTTTTTACCCGACTACGGCGAAGCCAAAAGGAAGGGTTATGATTTTAGCAGTCTGTGTATGTATGTTTGTATTTACATATGTTCCTCCGTAACGCCTAAACTATTCATCTGATTTTGATGAATAAGATGTCAATCGATTCGTTATTATAGCTCGGGTAACATAGGCTAAAAAAATGGGTAACATTAATTTTCGTTATTTAAGGAAGAATAATGGTGGAGAAAATTAAACGCATTACGCAAAAAAGCGGACTAAGTATTCAAAAAGGTATATTAAGGACTGCTTCAAAGTAAAAGTCAAGGACAAAAACTATTGATTTTAAATACTAACCTCTAAACTCCAAAGTATAAAAAACATGTTAAAAACGACATACCTTTATGCCAAACCCACGTATTTGCTGTACTTCCAGCATTAATATTATAATTAATTCGGTTACCAGTTCGCACTAGCCATTCTCAATGTCAAATTGTATTTATTATATTAATATTATTGGCTTGGGAATCGCATTATAAATGTGTTCTGTGTCTCTCTTCCTGGTTTTAGACACGGCATAAAGAACGGGTTCCTTATCTTCAACTAGAATTCTAGATGGAACACGGGCGCTGGTCACGGGTTGCTTTTACTCCCTTCTATCTTTCGCCCGCTTAGCCAGACTGAAATACGAAATTTATCCACGGGAACGTTCCACCAGGATAAAAATTATTATAAGTCCCAATTTCAGGTCATGGTCTTATACGTGGATCAAATTTTGTGACACTTTATAATATTAGTGAAGTTGAAGGAAGCAAAAGGATTATATAAGGGTCGTATCAAGTAGGTGGCATGCAGTAGTTTTGGCCTACCCCTATGGGAATAACGCAACGCTTCTAACGATACCACTATACATTGATATTGGTTCAGCCGTTTAGAAGTTATGGTGGAATAAAGAAACTCACAAACATACATGAACATAACACTCCTTTTTTGATCAGTCGTGTAAAAAAGCGTGAGTTTATGTAGGTATGTTTTTAGGTTAGAAATCTGTATTATTTCACTGCTGGGAAAATGTTTTTCCAACCATTAAGAATTCAAAGTATTTCTGTAATACAGTCCTTTCACATATCAAATAGCCCAAGTTTTCCTTTTTCGCGCGTTCTTTTCCTGTCATATGCTCTGGCTAAGATATCACATCAATTTGACACGACTAATTTAATTTATAGAATAGAATAGAATAGAATAGAATATACTTTATTGTACACCAAAAAATAAAGTAATAAAAGAGAGAGTAAGAGAGAGTAGTAATAAATAGTAGTTTATAATCAATTATTCGCAATCAAAAGGTTAAGTGTTGTAAATCGTGATATCAAGTAGGGTCATCGCTTTGTACTGACCTCGTGAGCACCATTTAACTTCTGTTCTCAGATAATGTCAATAGATTAGCAGATATTTGTTTTTTATTTGGTAATTAGTGATTTGGTGACAATTGGTAGGCCACTCTTGTGTCCTTTTTTACCCAAAGGTTGACTGGTAGAGAATGCCTTGCTGCATTAAGTCCGCCTATGTATCGCCAATGTACATGAAGATTAAATAAATAAATAAATTATTGAAATCTGACTACAGTCTTTTCAATGTCTATTACGTTCTTTGTTACTGGGTCGTGGATGTCAGGTAGAAAATTGCTCCAAATAAAATACTGGAAGATAGCTACATCTGGTGAGACTGAAAGCAAACCCCGACAAAGTTGGGAACAGGCTATGCAGATAGATTGATAGGCATTATTAAAAGGTTCATGTCATACACGCTTGGACGTGGAGTTTTCGACAGCAGCTCGAATGCAATAGCATATATATGAACACAACAATAACCAATGTTACAATAGACGAATGAACTACGACGATGGTTGTTGTAAAATGAGTTTAAAACATAAGCAACAGAGGTTTGACGTTGAAAAATCAAAAATATATCAGAAAGTAACAAATTTTATTGCGGCGGTAGTGGGAACTTTATTGTATGTACGGAGAAAACGTTTTGGGAACACTTTTATTATGCGTGCAGGAGTGGAATTCCCTGCCGGAGTCTGTGTTTCCTGGTGGTTACAATCTAAGGGTCTTTAAGTCAAGATTAATTAGGTTTTTATAGGCAAGCATGTTTCACCGTCGACCACATCATCGCTTACCATCAGGCGAGGTAGTGGTCAAGTGCGAGCTTATCATCATTAGAGGTTAGTGGATGTCACATGTCTTCCAATTTTCGGTGCTAGGACATTTCAGCCTATAGAGTCTATAGGCTCGCGCTTATAGTCTATAGTATAGACTATAAAAAAGGTAAGTGAAGTTTTGAGCATGAATACGGATAGCTTTAAGAGTAGATGAAGACCAGAAAATCGATGGATGAACTGTTTAAAAGATGAGATGATATATGACCAGAAAGATTACTACTGATATGACTACTTAAAGATAATAATGAAAGAAGAAAGTATGTTGAACTGACCTCAAAAACAAATTTGGATAGGGAAAGAAAATGATAATGAAAGAACAAGTCAACTGTACAACTGCCAGCAAAAAGATGTACGTGTAACACGAACTGTATAAGTAGCTACAGCTAAGTACATACGAATAATACCTTGATCTTCACACGGCGACGGAACAAGTTATTTCTAGATATGACCGGTAACAATTATTTCATCTTACAAGCTCGGAAAACTTCTTGCAAACATTGGACCATTATTTGGACAAATACTGGTCCGTGTGCACAACGAAACGATCACGATGGATGGAAAGGTGAAAGATGTTGCGCTAATTTATGAAAAAAAAAATACATTCAATTTCTCTATGCAGATAATTAGAATATGGAATGTGCTAACCAATCGCTAAATGGTTGCCAGATTTAGATAAGTCTAGAAAGGTAGTGACACATGACAACTGATGGAGAAGTATGAAAAAAAAAGACATTGCGCTGACCCGAATTAGATTGTGCTAAGTGCAAAAGATGATTAGTACTTGCGTACAACGCATGAAATTGTGACGTATCCAGAGATTATTTATCGATGATGCAAAAAAAACAACTGCATGGTAATGCTGCGTGTGCAATTAATTAAAACCTAGTGATAGTGTAATATGTTACATAATAATTGCTTAGTGAGTAGTCGTTCGTCATTCATCATAGATGTCAACCGTATCCCTTGACTGTGTCGGCAAATGGTGTTACCGTGGCTGAATACTGGACCAGACAAAAAAAAAACTAGTAAAACAAAAAATATATTTTAGCTGTTATTCGGCGTTAAGAAGAACCTTTCTAATGACGCATAAAATTCCTTTGTGACAAACATTCTGATGAGGTTTGGATCTTAGATAAATAATGTGTACAATTAAGTATATTCTATACTAGCTTTTACCCGCGGCTTCGCTCGCAGTGAAGAAATAAAAAATAAAAAAAAGTATCGTATGTTACTTCTAGTACCTCCAAGAATATATGTACAAAGTTTCATGATGATCGGTTCAGTAGTTTTTGCGTGAAAGCGTAACATACAAACTTAAATTCACATTTATAATATTAGTATGATTAGTAAGGATATTCACACATCCCGATTCCCTTTCCTCAGACTAACCATTATTTTCAAATCATTTATTTTCTTGAAGTGCAGTACTGTAGTCTACGTTTCAAATATCAACTCTAGCTTCACTCTTATTTATTGCCATTTATTTTTGAAACAGTTCATGCTCTCTTGTGGCTTCTCAAAATAATTTACTGTTACGAGACAAGTACAATTTGGAGAAGTAAATAATGGCTTCATCAATCAAGATGTAAATGTCCACTGCTGAAGAAAATGGCGATATTTCTCTAGAAACAATTTGAATATAATTTAAAATCCCGTATTTTTTTAACTGTTTATTTGCATAGTTGTCTGGTGGTGATGAAGCAGATTTGTTAAAAAAAAAAACTGTTATTTTACAGTCAATTTATTTATACATAATTATATATAAATTTGAACTAACTCGGTAACCCTAAAAATAAACAATTCTAAAGTATTGCGTCCACATCACTGTCTACTACAATCTTTATTACAATTAATTAAAATTATGGAAGCAGAAGACATGCTGATATCTCTAATACATTGGGTCAAGGGTAAAAAGAAGGATGATACTGATGAATTCATATCGATTTTAAATGAAAATCCAGCTTAACATCTATAGCTAGAATAAGACGTTGAGCGGAAGCACTATTCGAATTTCAGTCTCAAAAAAATTGCTACAGATTTTGCCTTACCTCACATAAGTAACAATCATAAAGGCATACATGGACACACTTCATAACATAACACACCGGTCTCGCAAATTGAGCTAATTCGATCTAATTTGCTTGTTATAACACCCACGCCGATTCTCGGCATGAGCAATCATTTGGACGGACATATCTTTCTAAATTTAGACTTTGTTATGTCACTTAAAGGTAACTGCAAATGGGCGGACAGCTGAGAAAGGTAAGATATACTTAGCACGGCTTGCTGTGTTGCTAAGAATTTGGTTTTTATCTACGAAAATATTTCAACTGACTTCAAAAAGGAGACTGACTGACTTTCGTTCTCAGTTAGCCTTTTTTATTTTTGTTACACGATAACTCCGCCAATTATGAATCGATTTTGATGATTCTTTTTTATTTGTTAGCTTTTGTTGATCAAGATATGAAGAGTAGTTTTTAAATTATCCTTAATAGTGCGTATTTTCATGGTAAATAAAGTAAGAACCAAACTAAAAAGGGCAAAAACAAAAATATTTTATCTACGAAAATAATAGGCACCTATATCTTTTTGTATATAAAACCTATCAAGAGGTGAAATTGTTTATTTGTTAAAGATTATCTCTGCGATTATGAACATTCTGTTACTGAGAGAAGGCTACAATATCTTTGAGTACCGCGGGTACTTTTTATCCCGACAAAGATTAAGGTTTCTGTGGGCCACAGAAAGGGAACCGCTAGAATTTTGGCAAAATCTAGAATTTTAACAAGTTTAACATATGCAGTATGACCTAAATACCTGATGCAAGAAATTCAATGCAACAGTTAGTACTAGCAATATATCTCGAATATTAGAGTCTCATCGATCAACCGCTGCACGAATGTTCTTTGATAACTTGATAGGTAAATTTATTATCCCTTTACCTATGCATATGGCGAAGGGGACACCAAATATAGTATGAGAACCTTTATGAGTCCTCTGGGTGCGAGAGACACAGGACTGGTGGATGTGTTGACGCTTGAGGTAGACGTATGTCCAGCTTTGGTGAAATTTTTATGATAATGAAGTGCAGTAGTTGCTGGAACGTGGTATAGTTCTCGCCAAAATTCTTGGCGTTGGAAGTTGGCTTTCTGATGCGCAAGGCACGGGTCGGTGCTGGTTTAGTATGATATTTACTACTGGCCAGCCATTATTGCCAACTTCAGGACGGCCAAGAAGTTTGGCGAGAACTATACCACGTTCCAGCAACTACTGCACTTCATTATCATAAAAATTTCACCAAAGCTGGACATACATCTACCTCAAGCGTCAACACATCCACCAGTCCTGTGTCTGTGTGTGTTAGTGTCTTGAGTCTGGAGTGTGCACTTACCTTTAGAATTTGAAACAATTTACAGTTCTAACTACTTAAGATCAAATATCAGTCTTCACTATTACGTACTTGATCTTATGTCCAAGCTTAATGATAAAATTGAGCTCATGAAATCTAAATTAGTAGAGTTAAAACTACATGTACTTACTTATGTCTTAATTTTTAAATACCATAATTATTTTACTCTAGGCAGTGGGGTCTCATCCCATACAAAGAAACCGTTCCGACGTGCTATACTGATTATTCTGATTATTTTTTGTAAATCTATCGCGTTCGGTTCCGTTCCATTCTGTTCCACGGCGATATCCGTGGAACGGAACGGAACGCGATAGATTTACAAAAAATAATCGGTACTTATAATCAGATGAAAAACGCTAGTTACGTCGGCACGGTTTCTATGTATGGGATGAGGCATCTGTATACTAGTATAATATTATCTGTGCTGTAGGTAAACAAGATGCTCAATCATGAATCGCGAGTGCCTAAAACGATTATCCCCGGGAGACACAATGGCTTTTTAATTGTTTCGCTAATTACGGTATTCAACCGGTCAAATAAGTATGAAATCATTAATTACAGTTTAAAGTGATAATTGACGAAAAAATTTAACGACCGGAAATAGGAAACGGTAAAGCAAGGTGATCTACATTGCTAGGTAATCTGCTAGTTACTGTTAAAATGAAGGTCATTATTGCGATTTTTATGGGTGTGGTTTACAGGAAGTTAGACCAAGCCGATGTACAAAATTCCGAATCGGAATTTGGGTTCCGACTCCTAGGTATTGTAAATGTATTAAATTCGATGTGGGCGCACGCTTGGCGCAGCGGTTGTGCGATTGACTGCTGCGCTGCGTGACGCGGGTTCGATTCCCGCATGGAACAAATATTTGTATGACTTACAGATAGTTGTTGCGGCTCTGGGTGTTTGTATATGTGAGTTTATATGTTTGTAAACGCACCCACGATAAAGGAAGAAATTCTTAGTGTGGGGAAAAGGAAATAAAAAAATAAAAAAACATGCGGATGCGAGGGTAGCGCACTCCTTCATTTAATGGCTTCAGTGGGTAGGTACTATACTGCGGCTACTTCGACCTGACATTTCTCTGATTCGGATCGGTTGCAGTGCGGCACTGAGACTCCGCGGTCCGTCTGTCTGTCTGTCTATCCTTCTGTCACCAGGCTATATCGTGATAGCTAGATAGTTGAAATTTTCACAGATGATGTATTTCTGTTGCCGCTATAACAACAAATACTAAGAACAGAATATATAAATATTTAAGTGGGTCTCCCGTACAAAAATCGTGATATTGTTGCCGTTTTTTGCGATAGTGGTAAGGAATACTTCGTGCGCGAGTGCGACTCGCACTTGGCCGGTTTTTATGTACGATATGTCCAAGGCCATAGGGGTAACTATACGAAATCTCAATAAAAAGACCAAGCTGTCTTTTTTCATTGCTGATAATAAACACAGATTTTTATAGTAGTTTTTACAATTTGACACCTTCGAAAAATCAAAATAATCCGTCATTGCATAAACGTCATAGTAATAATGATTATGTAATTTTGTATTAATTACTGCAGAGGTGAACCGAGTTCATAGTACGTCATCAACACGTAGTAATCACGCTAATTTAAATGTTGCAAATATACTGAAATATATTAATTTATTATGCTTACGTATAGGTACTGATACTTTCATACGTTGATGGATATCACGCCTAGCTGTGGTGGGTGATACTGGCTGATACCGCGGCCTATTTTGTTTAAGTGCCGACATAACTCGTCAATTCATTCTATCTCATCTCTGAAATAAACAAATAAATAGAAGTAAAACATGTTAAAATGTTTGTGTAAGATGTCAGTCTCAGTTTATATTAGTTTAATTCTTTCTACACTATCGGCACGGGGTCTCAGCGCTATAAAAGAAAATTTGGTTCAAATAAATCTCACTAGATGGCGCCATATGCACCGATGTGTTATTGAATGTGTGTAAAATTAACATTTTCTGGAATTGAACACAAAAATTGTATGTTCTTGTTTAATCAACTCTCTTAAGCACGAGATTATGGAAAATTGGGCTCCTAATTCACATTTCAAAAATTATTTGATCTGATGGTTTTAAATTTCTGAGGCATTCCACTCGATTGTTTAAATTTGCATTGTAACACAATTTGGTGCAAAGAAACTGTTAAAACGTGCAAAAAACACTATAAAACAAACCTTCACTGTATTTAAAGAAAAAATATTCACGAACCGAGTAAACCCTTTTACTTGCAATTGCTGCTAACACCATCTATCGTCGTCGAACGGAACCAAACGCGATTTATGGACAAAAAATAGATCAGACGAAAAACGCTATTTACGTCAACACGGTTTCTTTGTACGGGATGGGGCATCTGTATGATAGTATTATATTATCTGTGCTATCGGTAAGTTTCATAGGCAACGTTGAATACCGAAAAAATGCACGGTCTCAGCACAAACGGGAATATTGATGATTTTGATCATTTATTAACTTTTCTTTAGGTCACTTTTTGAACATCCATGAGAAGAACTTACCGAGCTATGATAAAATTCATGTTACATTCATTAAGTCAATAGTTACATCATTAATCTTGATGCAGTCCAATCATGAATAAATAGACGCATTTGACAGATAGGTCACCCACCCATCGAAAACGCAGCCTAGCTGATGGTCGCTTAACATTATAACGATCTCATAAAATACTACATACTACACTAACCAATCATGCGATCACAAATTAATAGATTCTACAACGGAATTTAAATACGGTAGACGAAAATGTCATTGACCTACAGTTTTGGTATAGAACTATAGAGTATAGAGTTAGTTATACAGAAACATTGCACGCGTTACCTACGTGATCTTTTTTGTCTATGAGCCAGGCTCTTTTTTCTGTCTTAGTTAGTCTATGTGTTCATTGAACTTTTTCTAAATATAAAACACGCGTAATGAGAAATTAGTCTTTAATAATTTTGGTCTTGACATCCAGGTTGTGCTGGCTGGTTGGCTTGGGCTATATAATTTTGCAGATAAATAATAAGATTGGGCTTGTCTGGCTAAATTTCATACATGGATGTCTAGTTTATGCTGTCATTCAGGGATAAGCCAGTCAGAAAATACAATAACGGGGCAGAATTGTCTCCATAGGGTGCACCAATCGACTGCTTGCCGTAGTTAAGACGACGATAGTCGCCAACGACCTTGAGGGAACAAAACGCGCACTCGTTTCACCCGGGCGACCATAAATTCAGTACCTTTCCTTATTATTCCAAGACTTTAAAAATAAAGCCTTAGATTAAAATGTAGATAATTCAATTCTCTTTAAGATGGAGACAATTTCATTAAAATACGCCCGGTGGTTTTGATGCAATTGTCGTGTTTTTGTCCGTGTTAGACATAACTTTACAAATTAATTACACTATCATGTACGATTAAAACTCAACATTTTCTTAGATCAAATTAGTAAAAAAATGTTCTAATGTAACATATATTTTTTCCAAAAAATTATGCCCAGACGTTCAGACGTGATTCTCATTTTAAAATCAGCTACTTAGGGGTATCTGTGCCTTAATGATAAATAATAAATTGTTTACGCACGAAAAATCTTTGTTTCATCGTTGTCACACTATCGCATCGACCCTGTCTTGGAGCTTTAAACCTGTACACGATGGATAAAAATTCCAAGCAGTAATTAAAACTAGATATTATTAAACATTTTTAATTTATCAGTACCAGTAATACAATTAACTGTGGCCTTCCAACAGAAGTGCGAGCATAATGTATTGCGAATACTTAGCCTCGAGCAGAGAAAGTAAACAAAGCATTGTTCTAAGACCTTGGCTTTGATACCATTTGTCAATCTTCAGGTCTATAATGTGGGCTTGTAGGGATTCTCTGCAAGACTTCAATTGTGTTTTAATCAGTTCTAGAAAGTGGTCCATTGTTTTTAAGGTTCCGTAGCCAAAGGGTGAAAACGGGACCCTATTACTCCACTCTCCGTCTGTCTGTCTGTCACCAGGCTGTATCTCATGAACCATGATAGCTAGACAGTTGAAATATTCATAGATGATGTATTTCTGTTACCGCTATAACAAAAAATACTAAAAACAGAATAAATATTTAAGTGGGGCTCCCATACAACAAACGTGATTTTTTTGTCGTTTTTTGCGATAATGGTACGGAACCATACGTGCGCGAGTTCGACTCGCACTTGGCCAGTTTTATAATTGGATAAGTTTCATAGGCTATCAAAGAATACTATTAATACGACAGTGTTCTGTTTGCAAGTAAAAATAAACCCGTGGTTCTATGTAAATGTATTTCATATCAAAATCAAAAGACATTATTCACTTTTAGAACGTGAAGGTTCTGTATAAAGGCAGTTTGCTAATACGCTTGCCCCTTACTCCTTCCTAGTAGTTTAGCATAGTTCAGAAATAGGTGTGGACGAATTTTTGATGCACACATTCTGAAGGTAGTTCAAATCTATCATGACTGTCCAAAAACCATGACTTGATTACGATCATACCGCGTGATAATCTCATGGAGAAAAATACTTTTTTTTTTTTTCTAAAAATCTTCCCGCTTGAGCGGGATTAATCATCCAATGACTTCTCCCGCTCAAGCTAGAGGGCGTGGTACACTTTTACTGAGTAAAACCCACCCGTGTTATTTTAGTTGCTTGTGCCGTGGCCACGGTAACTCTCTTTCAAATTTATCCACGACCCAAACAGGCATCGGCCCTAGCGGGCCCCGACACTTTAGCTGACATCTCTTTGAGGCGCGCGTGGAACACTACGCGCCGTCGACTCGGGCCTGGTCCTTATCGGACGGCGAGCTACCCATTACTCGCCGTCCGCAAGCCCGGTGGGCAAGTGGGGTGGCCGGGAATCGGCTTGCGACTCCCGACGCCCGGGGCATCTCCTGCGGTGGCTAGGGGCGTGAGGGCGTCATGGAGAAAAATACACCCTAGCTAGTCTCCAACAAGACTACCTAAATATTAATTTTATAAGCAGAACGGAAATGCTGTTGTGTGAACTGGTCCTAAGTAGTACTGGATCTACATGAAAACTGAAAGTTTTTCGCAGTAAATAATAATAAGTTTATGGAAAACCATCAAACCTTTGACCTACACTGATAAGATAACATAGTGGAAACCTGGCTTCCATAAAGGTCGCATAGATCAGCATAAAGATTCTCACACACAGGCACTATGCTGTAATGCGACAACGCTTTTTCAGATATTAGATCTAAGAACTTAGAACAATTTCTTAGAAAATGCGCAGTCGCATCAGTCCAAGTCATCGTTTCCGAATGGAGAAAACGGTAAATACCTAATTCTACTAAAACTTCTTTAGATCTAATAATGTAGCTTAATAGCGATTCTCGGCTTCGTACTCAAACTCAAATAATGGAAATCAATTAAACTGGCTTTTTGAAAGACACTTTTAAATTGTGGATAAGAGACAGGATCCTATGTATGATGATAGTGAACCCGATTAGGTCAAATTTGGTATAGAACTATATAGTATCTATAGAGTTAGTTATACAGAAAGATTGCAAAGCGTATGTAGATCTTTATAGAGAAGAATGAGCAAGAAACTCCGGTTACTATTTTAAATACATCGTAGGTTGTCGCATTGTCACTTCTGCGTCGTGCTTGTCTGCGGGAGTCTTAATATCTCAATCTGGTGACTCGTAATGCTTAACGTCACAATAATGATAGTGATTGGTAATTGGTTTATCTAATGTTTATAGTAAACATACACGCCTTCTTGGAGGTCGTTAATTACGATTAAGACATTGTATAGTTTCTTTTGCCCGCGGCTTCGCCCGCATTATTCCCCCAAATTTTGTCCAAATCAGCTGTTGAGGCACGCACGATTGATAATTATCATCCAAACATACATACAGACTTTCATATTTAATACATTACATCCATCATCGCCCCCTGGAAAACTCTGAATAGACTCCGCACTCAGGTCGGCCGCAGCAAAGAAATTCAATATTATGTAGATTTAATCTATTTGTGAAGAAAAACGTTTTTTACAAAAAAATGCAATCGTCTTCCAAATAAAAACACTACAAAGTGAAAAATAACTTCAATTTCGGAAATCGGTCACCTGTTTTCATTTTTTTGACACCGACTTCCGAAAAGAAAGTTATTTTTCGCTTTGGAGTGTTTTGTTTTGGAAGTAGGTTTATTTTTTTTGTTAAAAAGTTTTTATTTATCTCCTTTTAGTTTTGGTACCTTTCATATATTACCATGAAAATACGCATTGTCAAGGATAACTTAAAAACTACTCGTCAGATCTTGATAAAATTTAAATGGGACCACATGAGAAGCACTAGCTTTCAAATAAAAAATAGAATCATCAAAATCGTTTCATAATTGGCAGAGTTATCGCGTAACAAACACAAAAACATACAGTCGAATTGAGAACCTCCGTCTCCTCTTTTTTTCGTCGTTTAAAAAGTAGCATATGACACTCAGCGAGTGTGTAGGTAACTTATTATCAAAGAAAGAATTTTCGATCAATACTTCCAGATATTAGATACATAAACTCACGCCTTTTTTCCATGGGGTAGGCAGAAACTACAGAACGCCACCTGCTTACGATCCTTACATACTTTTGCTTCACTCACGTTCATCATCTACAATATGACTGTATCTAGTCATACACATACGCCGGTTATGAGTACCTACTGCGCCTGGCCTTTCTGAAGAACATCACCAATAAAGTCTATGTATGTCTTTCTAGTAACCATACAAACAAACATACCATTAAAATATTCATAATTAAGATTTGTTTAAAAATACTGCTAATTGATTTTGTAATTAGTATCTACCAACATATCGTGGGTAGCAAGGCCGCCCAAGAATAGATAAATTTGTAAAAAATGTTGTAGCTTTTTGTCATTAGCAGGTGAAGTGGAAAATTATTTGAAATATTTCGGAATTGGCGAAATTGATGATGGCTATTCTGTAGTTTGTTGTGATATCTTGAGTAGATCCGATACTTTATAAATTAATTGCTTGTAGCATGAAACCGTAAAAATGCTAGAAAAAATATAGAAAGGAGCAAAGAATATTTAGTCTCTTGTGGACGGGTGTAAAAGTATTTCAGGCGTCAATTTTATCACAAACTAGCTGTCCCACGCCGCATCGCTCCCGTCTACTGGCTACCTACCTACCCATTTACCGTACCTACCCTACCGTACCTATACTACATACATGATTGTTGCGTAACTTTAACCGCTTACGCTTCGCACGCAACGGAAGCTCTCAAAAAGGAATAATTTTTCCCGTTTTTGCAACATTTCTCATTTATGCTCCGCTCGTATTGGTCGTAGCGTGATGTTATATAGCCTATAACCTTCCTCGATAAATGGACTATCCAACACAAAAAGAATTTTTCAATTCCAACCAGTAGTTCCTGAGATTAGCGCGTTCAAACAAACAAACAAACTCTTCAGCTTTATAATATTAGTAGATATAAATAAAAACTTTTTTTCACAAAAAATAAACCGACTTCTAAAGCAAAACACTAAAAAGTGCAAAAATAACTTTCGTTTCGGAAGTCGGTGTCTTGAGTTTTGGTTTGAAGTCGGTTTTTTTTTAAGTTTTTATTTCTCCCTTTTTATTTTTAGTACCCTGTCACTAAAAAATGAGCAGTCTATAGTCTATAATTTAATTTCCACATTCGTGCTGATTGTCGCTAAGGAGTTCGGTCGTGTGTTATATGTTCCATATCTTGAAAACTGCTTTACCGATTTTGATAAAACTTGCACTGTTTCCTAACTTGAGAGATACTTAATCCAACAAAAAAAGAATGATCTCGATCCGATAAGTAGTTGCCGAAACTACTTATCGCAACGAGATCATTCTTTACATTGAAATGCGCGGACAAACATACATAGGTACACTTGTAAAATTTAATCACATGTGTTTAGAAGCCCATACAGAGTAGCATTATGTGAATATTGTGCAATTCCAATAATATTACATACATACGTGTCGAATTGATTACCTCCTTTATTCCGAAGTCGGTAAAAATAATATTCTCCTAAACCTGTTTTCACTAGATACGCTATCGTTCGTACATATAGTATTATGTTCTATAAATGGTCCAAATATTTTTATTGTCTGTCTAGACATCGTTACGTCGATAACGCTATCCCCCTTTCTCCTCAAAATCTCGATAAAACTTATCATCTTTTATCTCAAATATGATATGAATTATGTCATAATTTTTTTTAATATTCAAAACGGGTCTCTGTCAAAATTACAACGACCGTAGACAGTGTACGTATCGACAGTAAACTTCGTTCTCTTTCTCTGGGTTACGCCAAAATCGATAGTTGAATCAAAGGTTCAAGGTTGTAGTATTTCAAGATACTTAAGCTATCTTGAAACTCTATTTCTGCTCTTTTGTAAAATTTGTTACAGGTAAATTTAGTTAAGTTTGTATTGTTAGTTTTATAGATTTCGAGTTCTTGTAACTGAAAATGGGAAAATTCGACGACCCGAATCTTTCGTCGCGGACACCGGGACGGTCTGTTTAAAAACAGCAGGCTTATTACGTAAGAGACAGCAATTAGTAATCATCGCGCGATCAAACGTTTTATGTTATAAAAGTCGGCATTACCTACAGTGTAGGTATGGTAGGCCCTACACAATCGTTTGCTAATCAGAATTTCTAAAAAAACCGCCAAAACTCTTAAAATTCTTTATTGAACAGCAATTATTGCGCAAAAAAAAATGTGTATGGTCATGCATGTTAGAGACGTGGGATTCTGTTTATATGTATTTGCAATTAACACATATAAGCGGAAGTCAGTCTATTTACTCAGTAAACCTTCTATCATCTTCATCTGACTTTGTTGGTTTAGTTTTCCGCAGTGGTCTTGAGTCAGTATGCTAATCCGTGATAAAGGTAAAATTGTACACATAGCGTGTGTGAACAATTTTAATAACAATTTTGTTACCATTTACCCCATTAGTCGCATCCCACTTATGTTATAAGGGCGAAAGTTTGTGAGTGTGTATGTTTGTTACTCCTTCACGCTCAAACGGCTGAACGGATCTGGGTGAAATTTGGCACAGAGATAGATAATGGTCAGGAATAGCACATATGATACTTTTTATCCCGAGAATGCGGGCGAAGCCGCTGGCAGAAGCTAGTATTTTGTATAGAGTAGACCTAGATATCCCAATAAGGAACGAAGTATATGGTTTGGATTTGGGTTAAGGTTTATCCTAGTAGTAAATGGTTTTGGGATAATTGCCGAATTTCACACGGGTGAAGTCGTTGGAAAAGCTAGTTTAATTTAAAGGCAAGAATTGTTTCGTGGAACTAGCCAATAAGGAAGTTGAACTTTTATTTTTCTTTGCTTTGACCATGTCGTATACAAGTAAAATTTTAATAACCCCCGACACATTTCTATTTCATGCTACATAATTTATCTAGTAGTAGACACGCTTCGATCGACAATCTATTGAACACGTAATTATGACACGATATCTTGCGAAAACACCCTGATGCAAACAGTACAACGTCCATAACTTTTGAACGGCTGAACCGATTTTCATCAAACATCGCTAAGAACACTCTCTGATAAAGTCACCGTTCAAACAACAAAAAAGAATCATCAAAATCGGTTCATAATTGGCGGTGTAATCGCGTAACAAATACACAAAAATATTCAGTCGAATTGAGAACCTGATCCTTTTAGAAGTCGGTTGAAAACACACCAACACCCAAAACGGTCGATTCAGTAAAGACCTCGCCGTGAAAACTTAGGCGAAATGAGCTCGAAGTGACTGAAACCTTCCAATGCTTGACACCACATCATCGACAGCCCGATTTCACCCCCTGATGATCATGATCAAAAAATAAAACTGACTTCTGTCTTTGGTACCTATTTTTTTCGTTTTTGACACCGACTTCCGAAAAGAAAGTTATTATTCGCTGTGTAGTGTTTTGTTTCGGAAGTTGGCTTAACATTTATATTATATAATAAAAAGATTTTTTTTAATTTGATTCTAATTGTTCAGCTTTACAGGTTGTTTATGAAAATTGGGGTTGCTTGTATGTGTTTTGTGTTATTTTCTTCGTATTTTTGCAAATACGTATATTTAGCTCTCCCTTGTCAATTGTCACATTGTGATTTAATTCCTTTTCATTCATATCTTTGATAATTTATTTTATTCCTACACATAATTGAGTCTCGACGTTTTTTTTTAGTAAACACAATTATTAAAAGTGCCGTCCGCTGACTTCCCGTAAATCGTTAGCGGGGACTTCCCAATAATATCAATTATTTTCCTGCTATGCTACGATTATTTTATGTTATAACTACATTTGAATTAGGGATTGCAATTCAGCGACATTTTCAATCCAGCTGGATTTAAGCGGGATCAAAGCAAATTAAATGCAGGGATTGCATTTAATCTGCTTTGATCCAGCTTTAATTTGAATCAAATTTCAAAGAAAACTTAAAATTAAATATGGTTCCAGTGGCAACTTGACTGATAGGATTTACCAAATATCGCATTAGTACCTCATAGAACACTTATAATAAAGTTGATGACTGATAAGATTTACCAAGTATGGCTGAAGTACCTCAAAGAACACTAAAAATGAAGTTGATGATGAAAATTCAAGCACACAAAGTCGATAGTCCTCCTATTTACCCGACTGCCGAAGGAGGGTAATGTGTTTATTAGGTTTATTATGATAATAATCTATAGATACATCTTTGTGGCCTATGCCTCACTTTCACCTTCTTTCTCTTTCGTGAGTCCAATACAAACTTCTTCTGGTAGTTGGTCCTTGAACCCAAACATAGTATTATTATACAGTTTCAATTTCATTAAATATTGTTGGTTACAATAACACCTTGAAAGCTCTCTTCCTTCATAAATACTAGTATAACATTGCCAAGTGCCTTTGAATTAAGCATCCTCTAACTGCATAATCTCCTGCCTTTTTCACAAAAAATACCTCGTCTTTCATCGCAGTTTGTCCTCCACTATCAATCAACGCGCTAAAATTATCTCTGACGTTATTCCTTGGGGGTGTGACCGTGTGATCTCTTGGAGATCAGCCAGATGAATGGTGCGATAGCACGTGTTACCCTGGTTCCCTTAGGTATGTCTCGCCCGTGGGTGGGGCTGTCACGTGAAACAATTGAATACGTCAAGAAGTGATATTGCACCAGTGAACTATTATGGACAAGGGGCGGTATACGGTCGTAATAAACAAACCTCTTGTGCGTATCTAATGGCAGTCTGTTGATTGATGCAGCTGCAGAATTCCATCGTCACTGAATATTCTCATAACATGACACACTTTGCTTCTTTCATAAATAAATACCAGTCCCTTGATCTCTTCAGAGTGTAATATATGAACGTAACTTTCGCTCTGATATCAAATGATGAGGAGTTTTTTCCACCTTGACAGGCTCGGACCTGATAAATTTCTATAATATTACAAAGTTTCGAACAGACACTGATTCGAGATGTAGTAATCCTAAGTTACTAGTCGCCGTTTATTTTGATGCTTCAATGGAAGTCACGCGAATGAAAGTAATCCATGCACGAATAGCAAATTAGCAATTAAATAAATAGAATTAGCTATTCATAGTTATCGATATAATAAAGAACCCTAGCAGGCTAAGAACCGTTGCTGTTATAATTGGTATCTTAAAAGATTTTAGCTCTAAATATACCTACCATATTGGGATGAAAGAACCAGTATTTCTCGTTATATTTTTATCAAGATTGTTTCAGCCTGACATCAACCACTGGTGTGTTAAGATGTTCTTCCTTACTGTTCTGTTATAAATCCTAGTTCTTTGCTTCCCTCGAGACTTGTGACCTTGATATCCCCGAACCGAGGCGCTTTTGGACGCCCTTGGTTTCAGTGTCCTAACCTTGGCCACCATTCGGTCAATACCTTACTCTAGCGGCTATCTCCGCGTGTTTTATTGAAAGTATTTCTTTCAATGTAATAGACGTGATTGCTAATTATAGCAATATGTCGGTCCTGGTATGTAATGATAGATTTCTATCATTGCTCGTAAGTGATGTCAAGATATGGCGACAGTGTAAAATAAGTAATGATTGGACAGTTCAGCAGCATCAATTTTATATTTAAACTCTATTGAACCTACTGACCGACTGACTTAAATCAGTTCGTTGACTACACAGTTCAACAGTACTGTTATTTCATCTGAAACATATTTCTGTTTATAGGTCATTTAATTAACTAGTGCTATCCTTGTTTCTTTTAGAATTTAAATGCGAATTGTGTGTCTTAATATATATGAGCCATGTGATGAGGAGGGATCTAACGGTCGTGACTGTATGACTTATGAATATAAACCAGGATAGATGGAAAGGGCGAAGGTCAAAGAAAATATGGATTGATTTTGTTAACTGACTTTCCAAAAAGGAGGAGGTTTCTCAATTCGACCGTTTATATATTTATTTTTTTATGTGTGTTCGCGGATAACTTCGTAGTTTATTAACCGATTTTAATGATTCTTTTTTTTTTGGAAAGGAGATATCTCAAGGGTGGTATCATGATAAGGAAACCAGAATCTAATGATGGCATCCCAGAGAAATCGAGGAACTTCCTCAAATATTATAGGCATACATATAGCGATTTTGGTATTTTTATCAATAATGAAATCGGTTACACTTAAGAAAGTATCATTTGGTGAAATGCAACTGATGAAGAAGACCACAGATGCACACTAGAACTCCTTAATGCTTAGTATGTCACGGGTATAAGATATATCGAATAGCTAACCGACTATGATGAAGCAAATATTTATAAATAAATGGTAATGATGAACATGGTAACATCGAACTGATCTGATGATGAAGCCGGAAGGTAGGCACTGGAACTCCGAAATAAAACAATGGATCCTAGTCGTATTTGGGCTTATTGAAATCTTCATAAGGTTTACTTTGTCTTTAAATGATTTTCATGGTATTTGGAGAGATACCTTCCAAAACTGAAAAGAGATAAATTAAAATCTTTTAACAAAAAAATCAAACCGACTTCCAAAACAAAAAAACTAACCGAAAAATAATTTTCTTTTCCGAAGTCGGTGTCGAAAAACGCAAAAACAATAAGTATCGAAGACACTTTCTTTTCCGACTTCGGAAAAGAAAGTTATTTTTCTCTTTGTAGTTTTTTGTTTTGGAAGTCGGTTTTGGAAAAAGTTTTTTTAAGAATGATTTATGGTTGAACCGTGACGGCAGACGGAAGAAGAAAACGTGTTGCGTCGACCCCAAATAACATAGTTCAAGGACAAGAATACGATGTCCTTCATATTAGTTTTTCGGCCATTGCCATCCACCAGGCAAAGCACTTTTCCACCGAATATTGGCCTAAACATTTGTCAAAGGGACCAGAATGTTCCACCACGTTTCCTTAGCCAAGATTGGCCAAAGGTAGGTCAATTTTCCAATTGGTACGACAAGAGGCAATTGTTCGTGAATCGCGTCATACCGTTGTTCCGTAATTCCGCATACATTGGATGTATTTTGTATTTGTTTACTCTTTCAGAATAGTGACGTTGGCTTCGGATTTTTGCATTATGGTGTATCGTAGATGTTACCTGCCTTATATATTTATAGTTTGATCGCAATAATTCTGAAAAGGCAAAGTTTTATTTCTAGGGTTCCGTACCCAAAGGGTAAAAACGGGACCCTATTACTAAGACTCCGCGGTCCGTCTGTCTATCTATCTGTCTGTCACCAGGCTGTATCTCATGAACCGTGATAAAAACAGAATAAAATAATATTTAAGTGCGGCTCCCATACAAAAAACGTGATTTTTTTGCCGTTTTTTGCGATAACGGTACGGAAAGCTTCGTGCGCGAGTCGGACTCGCACTTGGCCGGTTTTTTGTTCTCTAATCTGTCATATCCTATACTCCTAATATTAGGTATGATAACGAGAACATTGTAGAGAACGATGGAACATTTTTCTTTAAACATTTAATAGTATTATCTATATGACATCTATGCAGACAAATATTTTTAAATACATTACGATCTAAAATTTGTTTGATTTTGAAAATGTCTTTTCCAATGTTAGGTTAGGTAGGTTGGTCTTTTTTCTTATCAATATTCCTAATACAGAAACATTTTGATTCGTCTATTGATGGCAACATGGTTATACGATGAGCTATGGAAAATATTGATGAACAATAAAAATCAAGTGATGCGTAAAATTGATTTATATTACTGATATAATTATATTACTGATAAAATAAATTACGTTTGTTGTATTGGAGGCCCACTTTAATATTTATTTTATTCTATTATTAGTATGTTTTTATAGCGGGACTAGAAACACATCATCTGTGAACATTTGAACTGTCTAGCTATCGCGGTTCATGAGATACAGCCTGGTGACAGACGGACAGCGGAGTCTTAGTAATAGGGTCCCGTTTTTACCCTTTGGGTACGGAACCCTAAAAATGCATATGGACTGAATAACATCAGAACAAAACCAAGAAATGTTGTAATATGACGGTAACGAGATATACGATTTACATACAATAACTCATTGAAATATGGGTAGTTTGTGTGCAGCCTTGACTTGCAGTAGAATGCAACGTTGAAGAAATTATTTTAGGTGCGAGTACATAGAAACGTATTCTAGCTATTATATTTTTATATTTTGAGTATGAATATATCAGAGTAAGGAAATACCAGAGCAACGATGGATGAACTGTGTGTTATCACATAAAATCATCTTCGATTTGGATAGGAAAACTTTTTACAAAAAAATAAACCGACTTCACTAAAAAGCGCGAAAAATTATTGGATTAATTTTGGCTCATCGAAATCCTTGGTTACTGCTGGCATTTAAAATAACTCCTCTGTATCTAAATCTGTTCCCTCAGGAAAAAATCCAATCAACTATCATATCAAACTGCGTACCATAATTCCAGGATATAATATGCTTCCCGCTTTTTTTCCTGCATCCGATGTCTGTATAATACCGCGTCACCTGCAAATCCTGCAATTTATTTTATTGAAAAATCGTTCCGCATGACTGGGTTCACTGCGGAACTATCGAGACCCTACCTTGGGGTCAGGTAGTAACCTTGACAGGTGTTTTCCCGACGTGTTTGTCTTCTGTTATTGTGTGTTTAGGTCCTCTTATTAGTTTAGGGTCCTTGTTTGATTTTTGGTTCGTTTGGAAATAATGTATGACGGGCTCCTTTCTGTATGATGTGTGTTCATCATCGGCATCATATCAGCCGAAAGACGACCACCGCTGGACATAGGCCTCCCCCAAGCGCAGCTACTTTTATCGGTCCCGTGCGTCCCACATCCAGTGGATCCCCGTAACCTTCACCAGGTCATCGGTCCAACACAACGTGCTCCGGTTCGCGGTCGCCACGCCAGAACTTTTCTGCCCATCTTTCGGCCATCTTTCGGCCATCCGTTCTGCGAGCAATGTACCCTGCCCACTGCCACTTAAGTTTGGCAATTCTTCGGGCTATGTCGGTTCCGTTCGGTCTTGCGGATCTCTAGCTTTTTGATTCGATCACGCAAGGAAACTCCGAGCATAGCCCTCTCCATTGCCCGTTGGGTGTCTGTTAGCTTTCTGAAGATGCCCAGTTTTTTTTTTGTTTCATGATCACTAATAAATAATTAGTGACGAAGCCTTTGGCTCTCCGAGACCGTGTTACTTTTGCAATTAGATCAGTAGTTCCAGAAAGCCTACTTACTACATTGAGAGATTCTTGGTGGTACCTGAGTGTCACAGGATACGTCACAATGAAAAGCTCTTCAGTATATATTTATAGATTGCAGAGTGTTAAACTTGACACGGTCCGTACTGCTATTGTTTTGCTAATCCAGTCTATTGTCGAGGGCAAATTGTTTATACTTAGTGCTAAAAAGTAACTATTTGACCGCACGAGGCTGTACAAAGGCACGACAAAGGTTACGTAATTTAGTGCTGCTGTGGCGTGCGATTAGGTGCATTTGGTTGATATACTTGCGTAGTAAAAGTTTTATTTTAGAAGCAGAGTGGTTTAGTTGTTGCTACGATAAATAAAAGTAGGCAATAATATCGCTAACATTTCGTAACCTTTGTGACATCTAACTTTCAATATCGAAACCACACATAAAGAAAGAAATACAGGTAGGAACTGCTCTGCCGTAAAGTGGCTAGTTAGCCAATTTTAGCTAGCTAGTTATAAGGATGAGCTTCTAACCTAGCCTTTTTATAGGCTAACAAATCTGGTGATACTAGAAGCCTAAATAGCTATAAGATAGATATTTAATATTGTCACGCTATCAAAGAAAATTTGGTTCAAATAAATGTCACTAGATGGCGCGATATGCATCGATTTGTAATTGAACTGTGTGTAAAATTAACATTTTCTAGAACTGATCATAAATATTGTATTTTATTTTTTATTCAACTCTCCTAAGCAAAAATTATGCAATATTGTGGTCTTTATTCAAATTTCAAAGATTATTTCAACGTTCAATCATTTAAAATTGATTCCACTAGATGACGCGGTTTTAAATTTCTGAGGCAATCAATCAATCATTTATTTCTTTGCAAACATGGGTAGAGTACATAGTTGTTTTTATAATAAAGTTCTCCATATTTTACCGTCACATGGGCATGCAAAGGTTTACAATTTCAAATAATAAGTACCTATATCAAAATTAATTGGCAGATCATTAGAATTTACAATATAATCTTATTTTAAAAAATGTCAGCTTGATCACAAGAATAAAAATTAAAATAAAATAATTCAATGAGAGGATCGCAATAATAACTATGTCAATCAATATTAATAATAAAAAAAAAAAAAAAAAATGTCAGCTTGATCACTGCATAAAAAAATAAAATAAGTCAATGAGAGGATCGCAATAATAACTATGTCAATCAAACTTAATAAATGTCATGAACTTAATAATTTCATGAACTTAATAATGTCAGCTTGATCACAGCAATAAAAATTAAAATAAAATAAGTCAATGAGAGGATCGCAATAATAACTATGTCAAACAATATTAATTTAAAAATGTCAGCTTGATCACAGTAATAAAAATTAAAATAAAATAAGTCAATGTACATGTATGTCAATCAGTTAGTGAATAATCATTAAGAAAATCATCAATCGTGTAATAAGTTTTCATAATCAAAAGTTCTTTAAGCGCCATTTTAAATTTTAATGTAGTCATATTTTTTATAATATTAGGTACTCTATTGTATATGAGTGGGGCAATACCAAAAAAACTTTTTTTCATAAGTGCGGTTTTACATTTAACTTGACATATCTGATTGATGTATTGTGTCCGAGTTGGATTTTTTCTGACTTCTGATAGTTTTTTAAATAGATGAGGATAACATTTTACAAACAAAGCCGTTTCCATTATGAATAAACAAGGCAAGGTTAAAATTTTTAACGATTTGAAATAGAGAACACAGCTATCAGTTGTCTTAAGACCGCACATTGACCTGATGCATCGCTTCTGTAGCCTAAATACCAGCTCCCTATCAGTGGACTGCCCCCAGAAAATAATGCCATACCTCAAATTAGAGGCAACCAGTCCATGGTACGCGGTCAGAAGAGCTTGACTGTTAACTTTCTTTGTGAGTTGGAAAAGAGCATATGCGGATTTGCTAAGTTTCTTACATAGTTCTTCAACATGAGGTTTCCATGTAAGTTGGCTATCAATTGTAATACCTAAGAACTTAGCCTTATTAGATTCTTCAATATCACAGCCCTTGTAGGAAATGCTAACATTTGGGTTTTCACGGCGTTGATAAAAATGCATGACTTTGGTTTTGCTCAGGTTTATAACCAAATTATTATTATCTAACCAATGTATAATGTCACTTAAGCAAGAATTAATGTCAGTATTATAATTATTTGAATTAGTACATTTTATTATAGCTGTACTGTCATCTGCAAAAAGAACCATTTTGTTGGTTGTCGCTTTCGGGAGATCATTTATGTATATCAAAAAAAGTGGCGGACCCAATACACTACCTTGTGGGACGCCATATTTTACATGTCTTGGTTTAGATATATATATAGTTTCTAATTTAGTTTTAGGACATATCCTAGTAATTTCCGTGCATTGAAGCCTATTACTCAGGTATGATTTTATTAACTTTAAGATGTTCCCTCTTATACCATAACTATTTAGTTTGTGCAACAGAATCTCATGGTCTACATAGTCGAAAGCCTTTGTCATGTCAGTGTAAATTGCACAGACTGGCTCTCTTTTATCGACAGACGGCATGATGTTAGCTAGCAAGTCAAATAGTGCCATATTAATCGTAGTGTTCTTACGGAAACCCTTTTGTTCTGTGCAAAATAAATTATACTTTTCGAAATAGGCATATAAAGAGTTATAGATTACCTTCTCGAAAATTTTAGAAATAATTGGAATTTTTGCAGTGGGTCTATAATTCTTAAAGTCTGTTTTATCATCTTTTTTATACAGGGGTTTTATTATTACTTTTTTGAGCTTGTCCGGGAAAATGCCATCAACTATGCACAAGTTAATTATATGGACTAATGGAGGTGCTACTAGTTCTTTGGTAAATTTCAATACTTTTGTGGAAACTCCATCGTATCCAACAGTATTTGTGTTTTTAAGGCTGCTAATTATTTGTATTATATCGTCAATTGTTACAGGTTGCATGAATAGTGAATTCAAAGTTTGATTGTTTATATTTGTATTATTTAATGTGATGTCAGTTTTAACATTATTCTCAATTGTGTCAATAAAGTAATCGTTAAATTCGTTTGCAATGTCCACGGGGTCTGTAAATGTCAAATTATCTCTTTTCACGCATATGACAGGCTCCAATGGCAGACAGAATTTAGATTTATTTATAATTTGCCAGGTAGCTTTTGATTTGTTTTGTGCGGTATTTATGAAATGATTATTCTGTGCTTTTTGTGTTAAGCTGATAATTCTCCTATAGAGTTATAGTTTTTAAAGACTAATTTCTTTTTTGAATCTGAATTTAATCGATATGCCCAAAGTAACTGCCTTTGCTTGTTACTACAAGTTTTTATGCCGCGTGATATCCATTTCGTTTTCTTGCTGGTTTTAATGGTTATAATTTTTTCCGGAAAACATAATCTATATAGAAGTATGAAATCTTCCATGAAATTGTTAAAAGCTTCATTTGCGACCTTAGCTTCATATACTCGCTTAAAAATAGACAGCTAAGATGTCTCTTAAAAGTAATTAAGTTTTCCATACATGTGTCCTGCTTTATTGTTTTCCAAAATTTTAAATTGCAGGTTTTGCTTATTGGTACTTTAAGAATTTGGGATGTATGATCCGAAAGGATCAGATCTACAACTTCAGCTTTACATTCTTTCCGATAGTTATAAGCAAAATTGTCAATACAGGTTTGACTTTTTAACCTAGTGGGAGAACAAAGCGCCAATTTTAAATTGTACTTCATAAGAAAGTATTCAAGATCTAGTGTAACTTTGTTTCTTTTCAAAACATCAATATTAAAATCTCCACACAAGACGATTTTCTTATTTGAAGATAGACAGATTTTATTTAAAATATATTCCAATTTATCATAAAAAATGTCGTAGTTATATTTTGGGATTCTATAAATACAAACAATAATAAGTTTATAAGCTATTATTTCTACAGCGCAGCACTCAAAGATGCCTGAAACCGATTGTTTTGCTATGGCCGATATTTCTGTAAACTGCAATCCTACTCTTACGAAAATACCTGTTCCTCCTCTCTTAGTATTTCTAGAGAAGAAAGCAGCTGGACAAAAATTCGGAATATGCACTAAATTCTCAAAACCCATTTGCATGAAATGTTCTGTAACACAAATAACATCTATAAAAGTTCCCATGTCAATTAATTCCAACATGCACTCGATTTTTTTTTTAATTTGTATTGTAACTCATTTTGGTGTAGTGAAACTGTAAAAACTTGCAAAGAAATACTGTAAAACAAATCGCCACTGTATTTAAAAAAAAAACGTCACGAACCGAGAAAACCTTTTACTAGCAAGTCGCTGCTAACACCATCTATAGTCGCGGTGTGGAACCGAATGCGATCGATGCACTTATAAAAATAATCATCTTAATCAGACCAGAAACGCTAGTTACGTCGGCACGGTTTCTTTGTATGGGATGAGGCAACTGTATGCAAGTATTATATTATCTGTGGTATTGTCAAGCGACGAGACAATACACAGATACTTCTTGTGCTGTACTTGTTGTTTGAATTTTGACCTACAAATCTGATTCAACTCATTCATTTATTACAATTTTATTCGCTTTTACCTTTTGAGCAACGTTAAATTTAGAATAACTAAATTACCATTAGATACGACTATTGTTTTGTCGTGTAACATAGTTACGGTGTCAATGACCGTTGTTTTCCTTTTTGTTTAATTAATTTTCCGCTTGATTAATTACTTGTGCGCTTCTTTATATTGGGTACAGACATAAATCTAACTAGATAACGCAAGTCCCTCCACCTGTACGAAAACCAAGCGTGCCACTTTTTCGCACACAATTCAAAAAAAAAATTTTACCAGTGATTGAAAACATTTCCAAAGCTTCGGCCAACTTTTTCTATACAGTCTTTACAGCTCAATATGGCATAAAAAGGCATTTTTCTAGATTTCGGTGGATTTCCGGTGTCGATAATGTTAAATGAAAAGCTCAAATTACGGTCATTGATCGTAATTTTACTTGTCTTGACACACGAAGTTCATACAATCGCGTCTTCTAGTTAGATATAAATCTATGATATTGGTCATCATCTTCTTGTTCTTTTTCAAATTTAAATAGATTATGAATATTCACCCCTAATGCTCGTCTTCCTTATAGAGATTACGTCGGAGGCAAGATCATATGGTTTGATAAAAAAACTTTTTTTGCAAAAAAATACCATCGACTTCCAAATAAAAAAACTACTAAGTGAAAAATAACTTTATTTTTGGAAGTCGGTATCTTTAGTCCAATTGTTTTGCGTTATGGACCCCGACTTCTTTCATCTTATGTTATGAAATGGTATAAACAATAAATAGACATGCGATTGCAGCAAACCCGAGAGATTTGCCGTTATTTATTGAAGAGTTCTGTTGTATATCTACGAAGTTCTTCATCAGATCTTCACCAAATTAAAATCCCAATTTCGGAACATTCTCTTTCAAACAAAAAAGAATTTTCAAAATTGGTCCACAATTGACGGAGATAGCGGTGAACATAAGTCAAAAAAAGTCGAACATAGAACCTCCTCCTTTTTGGGAAGTCGGTTAAAAAGAAGTGATCCATCCATATCCTTAGAGCCACATCATTTTTCACAACGAACGTCTGTCTTTGTTTTAGTATTTCGCCATAACCCCCTCTCTTTTATGGGTGTTAATTAGTGTTATCAGAATTTTGCTATTGTTTTTCTACCAAAACATGACATTTCACAGCCTTACCTCAGTTTCCAGAATCACACATTATCCTCGTGTTTGCCACACGTGGGTATACAAACAGTATTCAGTCCTGCAACCTATTGAGTTATGTATCTATGCTGCCGTCTTATAGCTGAAGTGTCACTATCTGATAAAAGCATATTTTCAGTTATAAGCGAAAAACATAAAACCGCGAAATCACAGTTATATTACTTATCACAAATAATATAATACTAGCATACAGATGCTCATCCCATACAAATAAACCGTGCCGACGTAACTAGCGTTTTTCGTCTGATTAATCTGATATTTTTTTGTACATCGAACGCGTTCGGTTCTGTTTCACGGTGATAGATAGATGGTGTTAGCAGCGCCTTGCAAGTAAAAGGGTTTACTAGGTTCGTGAATACTTTTTCTTTAAATACAGTGAAGGTTCGTTTTATAGTATTTTTTTGCACGTTTTTATAGTTTTTTTTTGCACCAAAATGTGTTACAATGCAAATTATAACAATCGAGTGGTATGCTTCAGAAATTTAAAAATGCGTCATCAATTGACATCAATTTTAAATGGTCCGTTCAAATTATCTCTGAAATGTGAATTAAGAGCCCAATATTCCATAAATTTGTACTTAGGAGAGTTGATTAAACAAGAACATACAATTTTTATGTTCAATTCCAGAAAATGTTAATTTTACACACATTCAATAACAGAGAGGTGCATATCGCGCCATCTAGTGAGATTTATTTGAACCAAATTTTCTTTATTAGCAATGAGACCTCGTGATATTATAAACGCGAAACTTGCGTATGTTTGTTATTTCTTCACGCTCAAACGGCTGAACGGATGTGGATGAAATTTGGCAAAGAAATCGATTATAGTCTGGAATAGCACATCGGATACTTTTTATCACGGGAGTATGTTAATGGGGGATAATTTTCGACACCCACGCGGGCGAAGCCGCTGGCTGAAGCTAGTAATAATATAAAATTTGATGTTATTTATAAATTATAAATAAAATGAGAATGTTTCTGATGTTAAAAAATAGATCTAAATGTACACTTTCGAATGTGCACTTTTGTTAGCTTCAATCAATTATATATCTCTTCAATCAATAATATATATATATATATATATCTTATCAAAAATAGGTTTGTAAACATAGCAATTTGGGCCGTTTTTATTTTTTAATCTATTGATAGTAGGAAAATCGAATCGAATCGAAATTTTTGATAAGATATATATATATATATCTTATCAAAAATAGGTTTGTAAACATAGCAATTTGGGCCGTTTTTATTTTTGAATCTATTAATAGTAGAAAAATCGATCGATGGGAATTTTTTGCTAATTACGGTGATATTAAAAACTCAAAATTGGCTAAATGTCATATAGTGGCACTCTAGCTATAAGACGGCAGTATGCAGGTCCTGACGTCACAACTCACGTGTCAAGTACTCCCTGCCGCAGCCGACTCACGCTTGACGCCGACGTCACTCGCAAACTCACATTGTGACAACTGACAACACAATGCACAATTGTACAGACAATTGGCATCCGCCCGTCGGGACGGACGGACCGCTAATTTTAGATTCTAGATAGTGTGCATCGATTCTTATCTGATTTTACATTGTTTTTGAATTAACTGTGAGGATTATTACGATGTTTTTGGTAAGGTAAGATTGGTTTTTGCCCATAGATTTAACGAAATTTTTTGATAGGTTCAAGTTTGGTCTACAACATGACCATTACATCAAATGAATCTGTAGGTTTTGTCTGTAGTCTTTATTGTGTTAAAAGTTGCTGTATCACGATTCCATTGCTACTTTGATCAATTAAAAGAATAACTACGTCCAGAAATATAATATATAATTTGAAAATAATTTCCAACTAGCTTCTGCCTACGGCTTTACCAGTGTGAAAATTATTTTATTATCCCAAGGAAACATTATCTTGCGTGTTAATCCAGGTTATGCGATGGTCCAGGTTATGGATCTTTATGCAAAACTACATCCAAATCCGTTCAGTCGTTTTTACGTGATTGAAACACAAACACAGACATCAATAATTAACATTTACCTAATTCTGCTTTTCCTTGTTCCAGATTTGCCATGTCGACTTCTAAAGTTTGAAGTTACTTCGCCAGCGTACCGCCCAAAATGACAATCCCGCCCTTCAGGAGGAAGTCGTTTAAAAACCTGAGCACATACCTCAACACGTAAAAATACTAGGACCAAAAATTACTGACTCAATAAAACTTTATCTAATTTTTAAGTAGTGCAATTTTGTTCCTGTTAATAATTTATTTACCGAGTGATATTAGTGTAAGTGTAGTGTTGTGCCATTATCGATAGTTTTTTGTCGATAAAGTGAAGATGTATAACAAAATGTGGTGTTTATTTGGTGCGATCCTTGGAGTGGCTGCAGCGATGGATAGGAGCCACTTGCCGCCTACCTGTTCTAGGTGAGATTTTTTGCTTAACTTGTTTAAAATAGGGTTTTCCTTTTCAATTAGAAAGACCTCGTGATCATTTTTGTAAAAAATACTTTGTAAATATAACCTATTTTATTCTAAACACAAGTCGCAATCATCATCATCATCAGCCTTATAATGTTCCCACTGCTGGGACACAGGCCTTCTCTCTGTGAGAGGGAATGGGCCGTAATCCACCACGCGGGCCGCAATATTTGCAATACTTTCATTGAATTAATCTTCATCTAAAAATTGTAATTAATCTTCGTCTTGCACGTTCAATTTTTTATTTATAATTAAAATACCTATTTGTTTACATAGTTTCTGAATTCCGGTATTGACGTAGATAATGTTTTTGTGCTGGCTTTGAAAGAGAAACATGATTAAATCTTGTGGATTTTATGAATACGCGGCATCAAATGAAGCTCACCCGTATAGTTTAAAACATTAGCTATCTCATTGCTGTCAAAACCCTTCAACTAGTGCTTTGGTTTTTTACCCTATATCATATCAATTGTAATAACACTGATCTTTTCTCTAGTTTGCTCCTTGTAGAATTCTTAAATTCATCTGCATCTGGTTATATTGGAAGCTATACATACGTGTTATGAAAACCAACGCATATAGTAGTTCCTGTGGGGTTTCTTCCATAGTCTTCTCCATATAGGTCTGCCTTTTGCAACGTGCAACTGGCTTCATATTTTTGAGTGGCCGACCTTGACTTTTAATTAGTGTTACAGGTTTGGTTTAGTAGTTGTAAATGTTTTGAGTTTCGACTTTAAATAGTATAAGGAATAAGGCACACTGGTCTATAGTCTGGTGACAGTACCTGTTTCACTAGAACTATTGAATAAAATCTATCAACAACTGAGCCGTATCTTGGACGTAGATCAAGTAGATCAGGGTTACGCTAGATGCGTTACCGGAAGTGCTCATCGGTTTACCATGACTGTGACACATCGCACAGCGCAGAACAAGCGCAGATAGGTATATTAATAAATCAATGTAATATTTAATATTTGTACTCAAAATCAAAAATCAAAAACGTTTATTTCAAATAGACCAATTACAGGCACTTTTGAATTGTCAAATGTCGGTCAGTCAAACTAACAAGTGAAGCTAAGTTGCACGTTCCAAGGAGTAGATCTCTATGGAGAAGAACGTGCAAGAAACTCCATGGACACTCTTTTAAATAATATGTGTTACATATAATGTTTGGTTACATACTTCTTGTTGCTTCCATTATGTGAGCACAATGTAGATAATAATAAAAAAAATATTATAAGATAGGAACTGAATTAAGCCACTGGCAGCTAAGAGATGACCAGTCTCATCTGACGGCACCCGTTCACGAGCATGACGCGTGCATCAACCCCACTCAGCTCAACCATTTTGAAGGGAACCGAATGACCCAATAACACGCGCCACCAACAGCGAGACATTTGAGTAAGCATGACAAACTCTCAACTGCCATGCTCGCAATGTCAAAATAAACTAATTGATAGAGTATTTTAAAACCAAACCTATGGAGTGATAGATGACAATATTCAAAGTGTCTAACTTACACGTACTGTGAGGGGTCTAAGACGCCTCACATATCAAGGTCGTTGGGTCATCAGCTAATACAGAAACCCACGGCTAACTTTGATGATATTTAAATGATTAAAAATACTTCATTATTAAGACTTCATGAGCTCGTCTTAATCAAACCTGCCTGTATTTAACAATCAACGTCTTTTTCGAACGCAAACCAATTCTTAATCAAATCCAGCCTGTATGATGAAAGGTTTCTGGCAATCTTTGATGTACCGAAGCAAAAAACTTAGCTAGTCAACCAGTTTAGGGAGTTTATTTATTATCCCACGTTTTATTTATTATCTTTAACCGCCGTTAAAAATAAACAATTGGTCCTATTCCTCAAATTAACAATTTTGCAAAAAGAGACCGTGCTAAATCGCATTGCTCCTAGATTGTGAATCACGATATTTATTGCGTATAAATCAAATTAACACGTACGGTACAGATGTCAGAAGTACAACGGCCTTATCGTGATTGACTCTGAATGTGTTGACACTAATTTTATACTACACAGTTTACATTTATGTAAATTAGGTCCCATGTTGTTGTTGTTTTTGTTTTGAAAGATTACGACTTTCAAAACAAAAACAACAATTTTAATAGCTTTATGTAATAACCCTTATTAGCAAATAAATGATTATGAATTATGAACGTTTTTGTTGTTATCATAATTATTAATGCATTTTTCTGTGTAATGATTGGCTTAGTATAACCAGCTGCGTAAGCCCCATGTATGTTTTAATTTATTTGCAAATCGTCACTACACGTATTTAATACGATGCGTATTGCCTCATTGTAAATGTATAATGAGGTACCTATTTTTACTAAATAATAAAAAGTTAGATCAGGTGGCACATTACTAGTATCATGATAACTATAACTAAATAATCTTCTGATAATAAAAGTTAGTACACGTCACTATAGAAACTGACGCCGTTTTCAAACATAAATCAATTTTACGCTTAATACTTCTTGTGCTCAAGAATTTATCGATAAATTTTATACAAACATCGTCCATCTCTAGTTTCCGTAGTGGTTCTAAGAAAAAAATAACGGTCAGTATGAGCTGATTGTCAATGCACTTATTTGTAAATGAATACTGTGGTATTTAGTTCCTATATTATGATTATGAGATACCTAGGTCGAGTTCGTGACTGACTTGGCTTGGCAACGCTTAAGTTACCGTGTCAACATTGTCTGTAGATAGTCGTCTTCACAAGGTTTTCGCCACAGACATAAATCTAACTAAATGACGCGATTGTATGTACATCTCGTGCCAAAAAACGGAGTAAAGTTACGATCAATGATCGTAATCTGAGCTTTTCATTTAGCATTATCGGCACCGGGAATCCACCGAAATCTAAAAAAATGCCTTTGTATGCCATATTGAGCTGTAAAGAATGTATAGAAAAAGTTGGCCGAGGCATTCGAAATGTTTTTTTTTTAATTTGTAAGTAAATTTGTTTTTAAATTGTTTGTGAAAAAGTGGCACGCTTGGTTTTCATACAGATGGAGGGACTTGCGTTATCTAGTTAGATTTAAGTCTGTTTTTTTCGCCTATACTTTTGTGGCTATAAATTATCTTATTCTATCAAGCATTGACTCATTCTCAGATCATCATTACAATCAAGCTAATGTTCCCACTACTGAAACACAGACCTCCTTAAGAAGGAGTAGGCCGTAATCCGACAGAGCGAGTTGGTGAATATAGCGAATTTTTCTCTATATCCGGCTTCCTCAGGATGTTTTCCTTCACCGTTTAGAGAACTGCGTTGATGATTTAATAATTTACCCAAAGTAGAGTGTCTTTCTGGGTTTAAAAACGAACAAAATTTCGTACTACACTGGCTGTTACCATTGGGCTTCTACTGCTCCTAAAAGAAAAAAAAAGAAAAATATTTATGACCCGCACTGGAGACACGAGAAATAAGCAAAAACAAAAAAAAACACCTCGTGCGAGACCAAAAAGGCTCCTAAAAAGAAAGTATGAAGCAATAAATAATATTTTCAAGTAATGACACAATTTAAAATGTATGTTTCGCGATCCACGGGGAGCAAACCGCATCAATAAGCAAGTAACAGCAAGGCATTATAATGAAGTAGTTTCTAAGGTTCTAACCTCCGGGCCCCACTACCACCTAGCTTAAGAACTAGTATTTTTACTCCCTCATGGATTATTCCACATGAATACCTCATGGATTATTTTCATCCGCACCGACTCAAAAGAACAATGAAAGGAAAAATTGTTGTTGATATCAAAAATAAAAAACTTTATATTCAATTATTGTTGCAACTACTAATACATTACTTTGTTACTTAAATACATATTTTATTTATTGTTGTGCCGATAAAAATATCATTAATATCGGGGTATTATTGCTATTATTACTCGTGCAGTATACGTGACCGATAAATAGGTGCAAGTATATATTTACATGTAAATAGGTAGGCATTGTATGACGTAGTAAAAGAAAGTCTGGGATAGGCTTAGTTGTAAAATTACTGGCTCTCGTTTGGGAAGAAAATAAAAGATTAATAGGTGCTTGACTGGAAGGTAATTGATTTTACAACAATCACTGAAAGCGAACTTGTTCTTTTCTACTCTTTAAGGTGGTGAAAATCCTCAAAAAATAAAGAATATGAACAATTTTACTGTGGAATGATTTTTAAATAAAAGATTTCAGTTCTTACATAAATGCTTAGAATTTAGATACCTACATAATTATGTTAGCTTCTTAAAAGAATTACCTAGTTTCTATTCAGAGTACATTTACCCTCTGCGAGATAGTTTATAAATTAAAAGTCACCTCGTCATATTATTATGACTAAAGGCGGTCACGCACTACACGTCCGTGTCCGTGATCCGTGTCCGTAATTTGAATTCCGAGTTCAAAATGTTCTGATTTATGACAGACTAGCTTCTGCCAGCGTCTTCGCCCGCGTGAAAAGTGTTTTCTTATCCGAAGCCAAGGGAACCGAAGTAGGGATTATACCGGGTTGAAAAGTAGTCTATGTGCTATTCCAGACTATAATCAATCTATGTGCCAGATTTCATACAGATCCGTCCAGCTGTTTGAGTGTGACGAAGTAACAAACATACAAACACACACACTTCAAACACAAACTTTCGCTAATAATAGATTAGTGTGAAGTAAGATTTTCACGGATAGAGTTCGGATGTGGTGCGTAAGCTTCCCTACAAGAAGTAATACGGCTACTTCGGAACCGAAATTTTACGGACACGGATCGGATATAGTGCATAACCGTCCTTATGTGCTTTATAGATGAAATAGAAGCATCATTTTGAGGGCAAAAACATTATTTACAATTCAAACAGCTCAAAGAATGCTCTTTTTTTAATTTATAAATCTCATCTCTGTATTCCCTGTAGAGTTACGTACGAGGTGCACCAATTTAGGAACACCCACATCCAATGTTGCTTGTGATTCCAGCCAGCTAGTCATCATCATCATCATCATTTCAGCCGAAAGACGTCCACTGCTGGACATAGGTCTCCCCCAGGTGTCGCCACATTGACCGATCCCGTGTTATCCCAGCCATTCAATTATTTTTCAAGCTCAAAATTCTTCTTCTTATTCCAGTACAATCTACTGTCACGGGCCCCTGCTAGACACGGTGCAGATGGCGGGCCTGTACAACGACTCTAAGACCTTCGTGGACATGAAGCTGAAGGTCTCCGCCAACATCACCATGGACCACTTCCATGAGATGATGACCAGGTATACACTTGCTTGCACTTGGCCTAATTACAAGCTTTTATTTAACTTGCAATGTATGTATGTGTGTTCAGGTCTAATCTTGCAACTGAATTTTAAAGCAGCTATCCTCCACCGCTTAACATGAAATTTTGCATACACGTTTAGTTTGGATGACAATGCATGGTTAGCTATGTGACGTCATTCTAAATTCAATATGGCGGACGGCACAAGATGGCGGACTAGTTATTTTTTGTGCACTGCCATGATATGGGTATCAAATAAAATCGCTGAGAAGAATACGAAAAAAGCTTGTTTTTTTTTTAGGTAATTTCAGTGAATCGAAATTTGATACTGTTAGCACTTGCACGATGTGCGTGTGGACTGAGTGATATTTTCAAAAAGTTATTTTAATTTCTACAGAAACCAAAAAGGTTTTCCTAAATAGTTGTTATAAATGATGGAAAATGATGAATGGGATGCAACCATTATGAAAAAAATGCTCTAGATAATGGAAAACCGCAAAAAAATCGATTCTTTGGTTTAGAACTCAACAGACAGGCTCAAAATGCGATTTTGTTTTATGTTCTACGTATATATAAAACAAAATCATCAACCTTTTAATGTGAAATTACTGATGGGACACAGACCTGCTTTCTGTGAGAGAGGGGATAGGCTTTAATCCACCACCCGAGCGTGTTGGTGGATGTCACATGTCTTCGAATTTTCAGTTCTAGGACATGGTATCCTCACGATGTTTTCCGTCACCGTTTTTAAAGCAGTAGTGTTGAAATAAATTACACAAAGTAAAGCGCCTGCCTGGGTTCAAACCCAAGACGTACGACACGTTAGTCGAGGCTGTTACCACTGGGCCACCATGTATCTATAAGTAAATAAAGCTTTACTTATATTCGGGCATATACAGTCCACCCAATAAAACGGATGAAAAGATATAATTCCATATACAGATACAGTCCACCCAATAAAACGGGTGAAAAGATATAATTCCACCAGTGTGCTGAACTGTGCGGCACTGTAAGGCAAACTGTGCGACACAAATATTTATTCTGGTCGACTCACTCAAGCAAACAATAACATCCTAGAAATGCTCGTGTACATCTGTACTTTTATGCGCCGCCTATTGACAGCATAAAAGAGGTACCTAGTTTGATATTGTAGTTGGAACTAGACACAAAACTAAAAATATCTGTACAAGACGTATTTTCTCCAGCATCTCGTACTTTAAACGTAAACCGCAAAGCATCGCAATTTCGCGTGGCATTTGTCATAAAAAGATGGTGGAAATACTTCCACGAAGACTTGTCACCATCTATTAGAATTTCATTATTGGTACAAATCAAATCAATCTGAATTGGTGCAGTGCCGAGCGTTTGTTTACCTGCCTATATTTGGCACCGACAGTCCTTGCTTGTCATCTTCATCCGCATATTCTTTCTAAGCGTCACCGCTCTGTTGACACTCAACATGCTTTTATTAATCTGAATATTTCTTCAGGACAGGTTCTCATCCGACCAAGGCTGACATCCAGGAGTTTGTCAATCAGAACTTCGACCCTGAGGGTTCAGAGTTTGAAGACTGGAGGCCCACTGACTGGAAGGATAACCCTTGTAAGTATACTAAGTATCTCTTGATACTTCATCGTCATATTTTATTTATTTATTTATTTCAGACAATTCCAGCCCATAGTTAAACATGATACATTGAATTATATTATACACAGGTAAAAACCCAAAATAAAAACAACCAATAATTAAATTCAAACAGTCGAAAATTCATCAATATCATACAGTCAAGTAATCATAAAAGCAACAATTAAAAAGGTCCAAAAATTATAAAAATGTCAGAAAATTTATAAAACAATGCCAAATGTAAAATTGCCAAATGTTGAATGTTATAAAAATGTCAAAATATTAAAAATTAAAATTATATAAATTGTAAAACAAAATAATAAATATTAAAATAAACTATGGTAATTATTCTACATTTTTACCTGCCCTGCTAATCTTCTTGTCATTGTTTAAAATCACAATTTACAGCAAATGGTGTTTGGGTAGAATGCATTTTCTTCTTTCATCCGTTTCAGTCAGGGAGGAGCTCGTGGTTAAAGAATTACAGCCCCATGGGTTGATCTGTAAGGTTAGGCAAATTTTTCTGAGGTCGGTCCGTGAGTGGGTGACCATCTTAAATACCCAATTTCTCAAAGGCTATGGTTACTTTAAAACTAAATTATTTTCCTTCAAGCTCGTTGCCTCGCCTTTCAGTGTTCTACATCTGACTGCGAATATGTACAATCTGCACATCATATCTTATGGGAGTGTATTCTTTGGCAGAATTAACGCAATATTATGTTGAATATTGTACAGGCTGCATCAGGAGCTGTTTACCATCTCAAAGATAATTTAATTATCTACATTTTGATCTAAGGCTTTTTTTAAGTTATAGAATAATAAGGAAAGTTCAAAAAAACTACTGAATATGGGTCGCGCGGGTGTCAAACTAGGGCGCGTTTTGTTCCCTCAAGATCCTTGGCGACAGTCGTCGTCTTAACGAATTATCATTTATACTTCCTACACGGTTTCATGAAGGTTTTTTATTCCGACTGAAACTTAGTTGACAATGATATTATGATTGTAAATATTTGTCCAGCTGTAGGTAAGGATTAAATTCGCGACACTGAGCGCAACGCTTCCGTCTTCATTCATAAACATTTTATTAACACGATTCTATTAAATTAATAAAAAATATTTTAGTATTTTTAATATAAATTCACATGTCTCATGGGCAAGAAAGATGATTTATTGATTTAATTACAACGGTTGTTAAGTAACCAATTATAGTAACTAATTATAATTAAAAAGAAATAGTTAAAAAACCCTTTAAAATATACAAAATTAACAAAGTAAAATTTGAAGTAAAAGCATTAAAAAAAATAAAACTTTCAAAAAGCCCTCTCACGGTACTTACTTCAGACATGTCAATAAAATTTTCATCTACTCATCCACAAACAAATCGTTTGTTCGATTAGAATCCAAGAGATCATTTAGCGCAGTCAGGGTCCAAGGTATTGGCGAATTAGCATGTGTGCCCGTGGCGACACGGAGACACAGCAAACAGCGTGTGCTTTTTGCCGACGGTGAAATTAAAATTAAATAAACTTTATTTCAGAATCACTTCCATATTTGCTTGTAAACTTATAAATAGTGTTAGTAACATTTATTCTAAGCTGAGCGAGGCACGGCGATCCTGGGGCAAGTCTATTTGACTGCGCGCAGTCGTATCCATCGCCCCAAGATCGGAGAGTCAAGACCTATCAGCCAACGCTCTAAGAATGGTGTTGGGGCTGGCGCGAACACGGCGTAGTAGAGATGCGCATCACTTGCGCATGATAGCCGCAAAACTGACAACATCCGCGTCGGCAAAACATGCCGGACGCGCTACAAAAACGCGGCAGCCTCATCAACATCCGGAACGTGTTGATGCCACTTTCTTTTTTCATAAATTTCAATATCCTCTCATCAAACGATCTACCTTTGAATATAAATGTGGATGGATGGAGAGGGAGGGGACGCCCAAAGAAAAGATTGATGGACTGTGTGAGGAGTGATATGAAAGAAAAGGAAATCAGTGATAGCGTGACGTGGGACAGGACGGTATGGAAGAAGAAATCGTGTTGCGCCGACACCAAGTGACATGGTACAAGGGCAGGAAGATGATGAATCGATCTACCTAGCCTTATCCTAACATATTCGGGTCTGGTTTCAGTGTATTGGGTGCAGTTGAATAGCTGTATCTTACATGGTGCGACTGCCTACCAGACCTCCACAACCCAGTAACTAGGTCACAAGATAGCAAGGCTGATTATATATACAGGTGGTGAAAAAATAGAAGTTCAAAAAAATTTTGGTCTCTCGTATTGTGGAGTATCCAAATCACCCCTCATGTATGTGCCGCGACTTTTAATAGTTTTCAAGTTATGATATTTTTTCTGAATTTTCGACCAGACCAACTTAAAAAAATCTATTCTTCATGAGTAGTACTTTTACGCATAAAATAATCAGCTGCGTTACTATGATGAAAGTTATGAAAATGTTGGTCTTAAGTGAAAGATTTAAGTATGGTGAATTTTCAACTTTAAATTAAAATTCGCTTGTGGAACCATGAGGGATAACCTCATGGTTCCACAAGTGTTTAGATATATATATATAAATATGTACCGTAGAATGGGGTTACATTGAGATCTGGGGCAACTTTGATGATAACTTTATTTTTTAGGTTTTTAAAGCTAACTCAGTGAAAACGGAATGCATCTCAATTTTCTTTTTAAAATTTGCAACTCTGACAAATGTCAGCCATGTTTGCATCAACCTCAGCGCAAGAATACGATTAATTGATGCAGAAAAAATATATTGAATTGTACAGTGTGAATTCAATAAAAATAAATTGTAAATTGGGATTACTTTATATTGCTATGAAAAACAATGGGGTATCAAAGTAACCCCATTTTTATTTTAACGTTCATAGGCTCGTTTTTTTTTTATTTTATCCCAAACTATGGAAGAAATTTATTTTTTATTTTTGTTTATAAAAATTTTTGTAAAGTCGCCAACACTGCATTTATTTCATATTTTTCAAAATACAATTGAAGTAGTTATGTCAATTTTAATTTCAAAATTAATCAATTTAACCTCGTATTACCGGTAATTAAGTGTTAAATTAAGTATTTTATGCATGGAAGACTAGTACATGTATATTCATTTGCAAAAAAAAATCTTGACAAAGTATTCTACGTTCTTTTTAAATTTTTTTACGTTGATCAGGTACTCAGGTCAAAAATTCACAGAAAATCAGACAATTTTTTACAACTCGAAAACTATGAAAAGGCGCGGAACATACATGGGGGTGATTCGAATACCCCGATACGAGGGACCTAATTTTTTTTTATTGGGCGTCAATATTTTGGCCACCCTGTATAATCATACATTTAGGCTTCTGAATACAACTTTCAAAGATATACAAATAAACCGAGACCGAAGGCTTAACGTGGATCTCTTAATCCCAAACTATAATAACCTGGTCTTTCGTTTTCAGCATTTCTGCAGAACATCAAGGATCCGCTGCTGCACCAATGGGCAGCTGAGCTGAACCGGCTTTGGCTGCAGCTGGGCAGGAAGATGAAGCCGGACGTCAAGCAGAACCAGGATCTGTACTCCATCATCTACGTAGATAACCCTGTGATTGTGCCTGGTGAGTAAATTGCAACCTTAGTACGTTGGGTTATGGTTCGAATCCATAACAGTTATGGTTTCTGCAACCAGATTACTGATTTAATATTTTGTCAAATTTTTGGGATCCCAACTTATCAGAACGCTACACAGAAAACCCGAATTGATGGAGGCCACTGTAAGTAGAGGCCAAAATACCAGTTTCGTGGCAAATTGTCACCCATCCGCGAGCTGATCGGAGAAAGCACGGTCTCATAGACTGGAGTGGTTGTGATCTAGCCAATTACGCCACTGTGCTCTAAGAGTCGCGTAATTCAATACGCGGCAGTACGGGATAATAGATACACATAATGTCTTTGAATGTTTGGTCCTAGGTCTATAATAGGACATGCAGTCTCCTCGAAATGTTTCGATCCGTTTTGCAGTATATTCTTGTTAGTAAAAATCCTGAATCTACATTCCAGGTGGTCGTTTCCGCGAGTTCTACTACTGGGACTCGTACTGGATTATCAAGGGTCTGCTGCTGTCGGAAATGAGGGCTACCGCCAAGGGCATGGTCTCCAACTTCTTGGACATCGTCGAGAGGATCGGCTTCATCCCCAACGGAGGCAGGATTTATTATGCTATGAGGTTTGTTTAGTTTTATATAATACTTAATAGGAGAAGAATATTTATTTGCCACAGAACGGTCATGTATACCTATAATTTTAAAATTAAACTAGTTATCCGTAATGATAGTATTGGTAGCACTTGAATTATGTTAGAAAAGACAAAATTAAGACACCGCAAGACTGAAGCCGGTATCTTTTTTATCGTTTTTCGACACCGTGTTCCGGAACGTAAGTTATTTTGCACTTTTTAGTGTTTTGCATTTGAATTCGGTTTATTTTACTGTTCGTTACTGTGAAAAAGTTTTATTTCTCTCGTTTTAGTTTTATTAGGTATACCATCACTACAAAGTGAGCAAGTTCTATAGTAAGGTACCTAAAGGATAATACAAAATATCCATATTAACTCAATTTACATATTCGTGCTGTTTTTCGCTAAGGAGTTCGGTTGTATGTTCCATATCTTGAAAACTGCAGAACCGATTTGGATGAAACTTGCACTTTCCCTAATTTGAGAGATAAGTAGTTTCGGAGAAATGCGTGGACAAACACTTGTGAAATTATTAATTTGGCACACATTCTTAGAAGCCCAATTAGAATAACATTTGTGAATATTGGGCAAATCCAACACATACATACGTGTTTTGAAGTCGGTAATTACTCGCCATTTGGATATCGTAGTGGTAGCATTACTATAATGGTTCTACAATGATAATGTCCTATGACAAAAAGCTCTGGATGGTCTGAAAGAAATGAACCAGTCCAGAATACGTTCACTCTTACTTTCAAGGTGTATTACTAAATTAATTGTAAATTCTAATAAAATATATCTAATTTGCTTATCCATATTTTCCAGGTCACAGCCTCCGCTCCTAATCCCCATGGTTAAGATAATCCTGGATGATATGGATGATATCGAATTTCTAAGGCAGCACATTCACACGCTGGACAGAGAGTACGACTACTGGATGACCAACCATACTACTGAAGTTAACCATAATGGGCACAGGTGAGAACAACATCGTATGCAGAAGTCTGTATTAATAGAGGTTACAGACGCAAAATTGAATGTTCTAGTTGTGCCCGCGGCTTTGCTCCCGTCAGCTGCCTACCTACCTAATAATATCCTGAAACTTTTACCAATATTAATTGTAAAATATCTTGTTTTCTGGCAGGCATTATTTAAATTGCAATTTCCTGGTGGCATGTTAAACTTAAGTTGTATTTTGTACAAAAAGAAGCTAAGACCAAATAAACACACATTTCAGATACACACTAGCAAGGTACTACGATCAATCACAAGGACCAAGGCCCGAGAGTTACAAAGAAGACGTCGATGTTGCCAAGTAAGTCTTTGTTCTTTCTTTCCTTCACTGGGCCGTCGTGGTGGAACGAAGTCCTGAGACACAGCAAGATAAAAATCTTGTTTAATCATAGAGAACGAGTCGTAAATAACATTATTTATTTTATTATCATATAAAACTTAACAAACGCCAAATAAATAGCAAAATACCGATTATCTCCCGAGGGAGAATTGCACTGTTTCTGTGGGATATGCCATGAAAATTTGACGTCATGGTTTGCGCAGTGGTTGAGCGTTCGACTGATGCGCTGCGTATCTGCGAACAAATATTTGTTTGGCCTACAGATAGTTGTTCCGGTCTGGTTGTTTGTGAATGTGAATTTACATATTTGTAAATTCACCTATGATACATAAGAACTAGTATGTAGACAACGTTTTAAAAAAAAGAAACAAGAAAATAAAAGTTATAAATAAATTGCTTGCCGTATGTTATTGTGTTACTTTCACCTATATTATTACCAAAAGACATTGTCTATGACCATTGTGTGTTGCCAGTAATTACCTATGGGACCGAGGCGTGGTCGCTCACAACGGGCCTTATCAGAAAGCTTAAAGTCACCCAAATGCTCGGCGTTTCCTTGCGTGATCGCATCAGAAATGAGTTACCGACATAGCCCGAAGAATTGCCACAGTTAAGTGGCAGTGGGCAGGGCACATTGCGACGATGCGTTGAAAGGCCTCCCACTAGGTGGACCGATGACCTAGTTAAGGTTGCGGGCAGGCGCTGGATGCGAGACGCACGGGATCGGTTAATGTGGTGACGCCTGGGGAAGGCCTATCTCCAGCAGTGGACGTCTTTCGACTGAAATGATGATGATGATGATGACCTCTGTTATTACATTTCCAGAAATCTAGACACAACTGAGAAGAAAGAGGAATTGTACGCCGAGTTGAAAGCGGCTGCTGAGTCTGGTTGGGACTTCTCTTCAAGATGGTTCATCCTCAATGGTACCAACAAAGGTAAGTACTGAAAGTCGCGAAATAGTATAGAAAAATATTTATTTATATGTCAAGTTTGAGAGGAAATGCGGTCGCAGACATCCGACTGAATATCCTAAGTTAAAAATCATAATTCGAGGTTAACTGTTCGCCTATTTTCTCCTCCAATATTGGATCAATTTAAGAGATATTCCATAAACCGAAAAGTAAGATATATAGTGTGCTTCTATGTTTTCCTTTTTGATGATACATTATCTTTAGAAGCCCTTAAAAGATGCTCAAAATTGCGCTATCAAAAGAGGCCTAGTGTACAAATTTGACAACTATAAATGAGAAAAATAAAACATAGAAGCAAAACATATATCTTTGTTATTCAATTCATGGAATATCTTTTAAATTGGTCCAATATTGGAGGAGGAAATAGGCGAGAGCCAAACTTCGAATTATGACTTTTTACTTGGGAAATGAAGTCAGAGCTATCTGCTCGAATTTCCTCTTAATATGCTTCGGAAAAAGTAATTCTTAGATTAAAAAATATTATAGCTTTTCGTGGATTCTGCATCATTAATGTGCCAGTTATAATATGAACAAATAAGCTATTAACGGACAGGACAACGTTAGTTTTATTTGATTATTCTGTCACAAAGAACATTTAAATGATCCGACTTTATGTTAGATTAATGGTGATAATCAAGTCTCCGTTATTTTCGTAAAAAATCCTGTCGAATTCTTTAGAAACATCATGTTAAAATATTGTGTCCCTGTTTTGTCCAGAATATCCACGAGCAACTAGTGATCTCTCTATTTCTGGATATACCCAAGCTGGTGGTATGTGATGCAACAATTACATTGTGTGACCCCATTTTACTTCACTAGTTACTAGAAGACAATGAGCACCAGCCATTTATACTGGTGTCCTTCATAAGTCCTGATTTTGATGGGATATAAGTACACTACTTATATAAGACGATATTCATAGGTACTAAAATAATTTACCAAAAACATCATGTCATTATTAGTCCACTACTAATGTATTAGCAACATATTTATGTAAAATTACATATCAGTAGTGTTATTGTTTAGTTACCAAAGATTGTAGCATGAAGAAATTACTAAAGCACGTAAAATGAATCAACATGAAACTAAAAAGTAATCTCAACTCATATTTTCCCTTGTTGTAATTAGCAGAAGTGTTCCATTTTATGAATATTTAATAGCTAAAAAAAACAATCAATCCCAAATTGTTATAAAAGCTTCAAACCGAGAGAGTCAAAACAAATGCACCCCATAAAATTGGAAAGTACCATTATGTTGTTTGTATAATACCACCCTTCCACCTTTTTCACACATTGGGTTCTAGAATAAAATATCGATGGCATGTCCCAAAAATGATTCTGTTCCAAACATACTAATCGGTTTCCCCTGTCCAGGCAACCTCACGAACCTGAAGACCCGCTCCATCATCCCCGTGGACCTGAACGCCATCATGTGCTGGAACGCGCAGCTGCTGAGAGACTTCCACACGCGGCTGGGGAACATCGACAAGGCGGAGTACTATAGGAATGTGCATGCGAGGTTCATGGATGCTATTGAACAGGTCATTAATTTATAGAAAATATTATAAATTGACATAATGTCATACAATACTAAAACGAGGTTAAATTGATTAAGTTTTTCGCGCAAGCGGACCTTAAACTGGCAGTTTGGCAGTGTTCAGTAGACTGTGGTATGTGATAATTAGGTAACAATTGATTTTCTATTGTTAAACACCTGATTCATGGTTTCATCACAGTTGAGGGATAGGGTAACTTCTAGCCGAAGCTGATTTAAAACAAATGGAATCAATACGATGAAGAAGTAATAAGAATCACTGTGAGCCTTATTTTACTTATTAGTAACACAAAAAAAAAAGTCAAATTGTCCATTTCAATTTTTAACTAACCTAAGCAAACAGAATAGAATAGAGTAGCATTTATTTGCAAATATGGGTAATAAATAAGTCAGTAGTATACATTAGTCAGTTCTTCCATATTTCACCATTCGGCTTGCAAACATTTTCATTTTACAAAATTATTAAAATTAAAATTGTCATTAAAACATTACATCAATTATAAAAATAATAAATGGCAAATACTGTGACAAATATATTTACTTATATACAATTGAATGTTCTTAATAGAAAAAAAACAAGCCTTATACAAATGGAAGAGGGAAAAGGGCTCATTGTGTATCAAAAAATTCGTCCACATCGATTTCAATGGGAAACGTGTCCAGAAAACTGTTGTCACAGGAAATTAAAAATTACGAGTACTTAATTTCATTTATTCAGTTAATTTTTCTCGACTTTTAGAACCATAATCAGCAATCCTATCTTACTATTTTACTTCTTACTAATCTTACCTTACTATATTATAAATGCGAAAGTTTGTATGGATGGATGTATGTTTGTTACTCAATAACGCCAAAACCGCTGCATGGATCTGGATGAAATTTGGCACAGACATAGTTTACAGGCTGGAATAGCACATAGGCTACTTTTTATCCCGGGATAATGTTCCCTTGGGATGAAAAAATACTTTTCACGCGGGCGAAGCCGCTGGCAGAAGCTAGTAACATAATTTGACGACGATTGGACTAGAAAAAGACTATTAAACCATAACGATAATATCACCAGGTCCTCTGGCACGAAGACGTGGGAGTGTGGCTGGACTACAGCCTGGAGTCGGGGCGGCGGCGCGACTACTTCTACCCGTCCAACGTGTCGCCGCTGTGGGCGCTCTGCTACGACGTCGCCAGGAAGGACTACTTCGTCAACAGAGTTGTCAACTATTTGGATAAAGTTAAGGTAAGATGCTCAAAGGCCTGTATCAATAATCTGCTCGTTTGACATAATAAGCATAGTCTTCATGAGTAACGGGTCAAGTTGATGAGTTTATTTTGTCCTTTATAATTTTTGACGAGCTTTAAAATAATTTACATTAATATGTGCACCGTAGCCGTTTCTTGCAGTTTCAATACAAAATTATAAATACTTAAAATTACATTTTATTATTTCATAAAAATTTGATAATGAACTCCATTTTGCATGCGAATTTCACTTGTTTTATAAAAGATAATGTTGCACTAATTTTCTCAACAAACAAACGACCTTCACACTTGTCAGCAACAGTTGTTATGCATAAGCGCATACTAATTCATTCCAAATCTAGGTAATTAAGAAAGATAACGGAGGTTACGTCACCTCGATAGTATTGAACTACATTTTCGCCGCTATGTATATGTGACTCCGTGGCGCAACGGTAGCGCGTCTGACTCCAGATCAGAAGGTTGCGTGTTCAAATCACGTCGGGGTCAAATGTTACTTTTTGTGTTTTTTCAAAATGTTTTATTATTTTTTTGGGTTTTTTGAGTAAATTATTTAATTAGAATTTATTAAAAATAAAAAGATATCGAAAAATAATATTTTTTATAAAATTCTAGTCATCTTTCGTTTTGAGGCGAGTGCCTATTCGAGTATTTGTCCAACATTACAACGTGTTTAGTTTTTTTTTGTTGCAATTATCATTTAATCAGATAATACTAAAATCAATTTATATGTTTAAAAATTCTAGATCTTTTTTAGGTCTATTTAAAATACCGATGTTCGGCCAAGAGTATTATTATTTTGTATTATAGTATTATTTGGCTGATTTTAAATAATGTTCATTACATTCCCAGGTGGACATCTTCGACGGCGGCATCCCCACGACATTCGAACACTCTGGCGAGCAATGGGACTACCCCAATGCGTGGCCGCCACTGCAGTACATAGTGGTGATGGGCCTGGCCAACACGGGCCAGCCCGAGGCCGTGCGACTGGCCAGCGAGATCGCCACTAAGTGGGTGCGTTCCAATTTCGAAGTTTGGAAGCAGAAGACTGCTATGCTTGAAAAGGTAATTCTTTTTTTTTACTTTTGTTTTGAATATTATTTGCGGTGAAGCGTTTTTGTCATAATTCGTGCGGCTCTAAAGTGGCAGTCTTATCAGCGATGGCGTGCCGGTATTGTCAAAAATGTATTGCATGAGGGCTATCGCATTTCAATTTGCCGCTAGGGGCGCTGGTGTAGATTGAGGTATTCAACATAGATTTTTAGCTTTGAGCACCGATTTACTTACTTTATACTTTTTTATTGTTGTGAACATTTTTTAAATTTGGCAGATTAAGATATGTAGGCCGGGTGTCTCAACGCTAAATTATCGCAAAATAAATGTGAGAAATTGTCAAGCACGCGTTATCTGCTGTGATGGATTAAATGAATTTCTATTTTCAATAGCCAAACACAGCAGATTACCGGCAATTATTCATCGATTACGTTAACAGTCCGATAATTGAGTTTTGGGAAACCGGGGTTAGGCAGAGAACAACATATCCTCTGGTATGGGGTTCATAACGAAATCTAAAATTAATTGATATCATTTTTGAGGCAAATTAGAGAGTAATTACAACATGAAGATCTGTAAAACAAAATAAATGTAGTTACTCGATCCAGTCTTTGGATGTCTCATAATTTTGCATAGACATAATAATTATCATAAAAAAATTGCAGTTTTAAAAAAAATCTAAGACACTCAACGATTATGTGATATGAACCTTAATACCTAAACAATAACGTCCATTTTCCAGTATGACGCGACAATCTTCGGCGGTTTTGGTGGAGGTGGCGAATATGTTGTACAAACAGGCTTCGGATGGACAAACGGAGTCATCATGGCCTTGCTCAACAAATGGGGAGGTAAGCTATTGTGTGCTTTATCTGTTTGGTATAAGGTGTATTACGGCTTGGACAAATAACATATTTTATTTTTTTGATTAGTAGAGTGATTTTGAATGTGACTTAAAAAAGACTTTGAGCGAGGCATATTCAAATAGAGTCTTGACTCAAAACAAGGCATGTTTAAAAAAATAATGGTAGCAAAAAATAACTATTGTACGAAATGCAAAAGTGACGTTGAAAAAAACTTGAATGTGTCTTGTAATTCTCTAATTGAAATAAATGATTTGACTTTGCTTTTGAGAGTCTAACCCTCAGTTTCCCAACTCAAAATATTCGCAGAATTATTGTGACAAATTGTCAAGCACGCGTTATTTGCTGTGATTGGCTGAATGAATTTTCAACAGCCAATCAAAGCAGATAACGCATGCTTGACAATTTGTCACATTAATTCTGCGATAATTTTGAGCTGGGAAACTGAGGATTAGACTCTGCTATGAAAGTATGCAAGGATTGAAATACGGGTTCAATTCCCGTTTTATAGTAGTTTTTGTGAGTTCACTTAAACCATTTTTGTGTGAGATTTTGAGATATAACACCGGTTCCTGAATTAAGAATTCGAAATGGAGTAGGTATTTGTCAAACACTACTTTTGCATATAAACCTGACACACTTTGGTGTTTAAATTTGACACATTCTTAACTCCAAATTCTCAATTCAGATACCGGTCTATAAAGTGAGAAAATGAGTAAGCACCCCAAATAAATTCAAATAAAACTGGCCAAGTGCGAGTCGGACTTGCGCCCTGAGGGTTCCGTACAAACAGCTACATTCACCAAAATAATTAAATAACATTACTGAAATCATAAACTATGAGGGCACCGAACATTGTTCTAACGATTAGATAAGCAGAATTGAAGTACAAAATTAACTTTGCCATCGGAAAACTGTAGTCCCCATACATCTACAAAGTCGCGGTCAGTTTACCAAGTGCAAATAAGTTAATAATCTTTTTTTTTTTTATATAGGTACAAACTTACGGATTTCGGATTTTTCCTTTAATTGTGCTATAAGACATTGCTTATTGTCAACGGGAAGTACCCTGTAAATTTTGATTCCCTTGTGAGTGTAAAATATGCTTCATTAACGACTGTACCTCTTGATTGCGTTGTAGAGAAGTTTGATTTTTCACTGCTGCAAGGGGTTGCAAACATTAATTTCAACTCGATACCTCCATGCTTTCCCGAGATAAACCCTCAGTTTCCCAGCACAAAATTATCGCAGAATTAATCGCGTTATCTGCTGTGATTGGCTGTTGAAAATTCATTCAATCCATCACATCAGATAACGCATGCTTGACAATTTGTCACATTAATTCTGCGATAATTTTGAGCTGGGAAACTGAGGGAAAGGGTCTTGACAGACAGACAGATAACAAAGTGATAAAGGTTCGGTTTTTCCTTTTGAAGTACGGAACCCTAATAAATCCCTCTATCATTGCTATAACATAATCCTGTGTTTCCGCTTCAATTAATTGTTTTGTTTTCTGTTCACCACCCATTCATTCACCGTGGAAGTTGGTGGCATCGGTAGGTCGTGCATTCAATTTTATGTTGTGCTTGTCTATGTAGATGTGGGTCCTGTACTTTCTTTCTTGGGTATTGAGCTGTGAACATTTTTATGTCAGAATTTGTGAAGGTTATTAGAATTTTAACTGAAGAAAAAAAGTTTTCATTGAATATGGGATTTTGGCACACACCAAACAGTTCTGCTCATTCAAATTACTTCCCAAATCGAGGTTAATATTTGTTATGAGTTTTATTTTTTTTCCAAAACCAGAATTGTCACAGATAATATAATACTAGCATACAGATGCCTCATCCCATACAAAGAAACCGTGCCACGTAACTAGCGTTTTTCATTTGATTATACCGATTATTTTTTGTAAATCGATCGCGTTCGGTTCCGTTCCACGGCGATAGATATATCACAATATAATAGTCAATCGATATCGTGGATAAATCAAATAATCAGTATAAACAGTACAGTACGTCGGGACAGTTTCTTTGTATGGGATGAGACACCACTGCTATTGTTATTATTATGACATAAAAATGTTAAATCAAACGTTTGTTGTGTTTTCGTATTCTCAATTGTATTTTTTGCTGATTTTGCCCTACTTATTATTGGTAATGTGTAGGAATCTGTTGAAACTTTATTTGAAACTAAATTTATTATTTTAGTTTTTTTTATTTACATTTTTAACTAACTTTGACTTAATGTTTTACTCATAGAATTATTGTTTTATATGATTGTAATTTATTGATATTAATTATTGGTGAATCTCAAGTATTATTTTAATTTTCTTTTGGTACTTTTTACATAAATTCTTGCATTTTCTATAGGTTCTCAATTAATAATACTTATTTTGTAAGTTTAGTGCACTAATAATGTTGTACTATTATTAATAATTTTATTTTTATCATGTTTTTTTCACTGCATGCGTTGGTGGGTAAATCTAGACTAATGTCACGGGTTTTGTTCTTTCTGGTTTATTTTAATAATTGATTTTTATTAGTGTACTTTTATTTTAACACTGGTGTTAGATATATATATTTTTAATCTCTGCTTGATAGGCACCTATTTTTAGTATAGTAATCAATGTTGGTATTTTGTTTAGCCCTTATTATTATAGTTAATATAAATCAATAAAATTCGTTTAAATATAAATTGACACTTGTTCAGTAGAATTTATACCTTCTAGTTAACTTTTAGTGTATCTGTAGTATATTAGTGGAAACATTTATTTTGTAGTATTTTCACTTATTTTAATTAATTTCAAGCAAGAGTACAAAAGACTGATATAAAATTTTCAAAAGAAAAAAATATCTGAGTTTTAAATTATCTAGAATTCATGAGACTCAATTCTAAATTCAAAAAGAATTAAAAAAAAAGAAGTGCTAAAGAAAACATAAGAGACTCCATTCCAAATTCAAACAGAATTAAAAAACAGAACTGCTAAATCAAAGCTACAAAACCCGCTAGCTAGCTAGATGAGCCCACCGGTGCGCACTCGCTCACCGGTTGGCCATTTGACAGGTTCCATGACTTCAGCGGACGCGTTCGGTACCGGGCCCGCTGCTGAGTCGGGTGCTGTGTATGGAGCGCAGGTGGGAGCCAGCGGAGTTGCGACGGCCATTCTAGTAGTGTTGGCATCTTTGGCTGCCGGAACCCTTGGGTGAGGTGAGTGTCACAACTTTTTTAAATTGGTTCTAGATAGTATGCTGCTTGCTAAAAATAAGCCACATAATTTAGACACATTAGTAATTGTATTAGTTATGAACTAGTTCACTTCTGTCAAGAGTTATTGAGGCTGTAAAACTGAAGGAGGTTTTAAAGAAGATCTTGGTATGTTCTTGTCTGTTATACTCTACTAGGTAAAGTTTGCCATTAAATCAGTACTATAAAAAAAAATAAAGAGATAAAAAGTTTGTTTGGAGAAGGTAATTTCTGCAAGTCTTGATCATAAGAATTCTATCACTGGTAGAAGCTACACCATTGCTTAGGGCCATATTATGCTACATTTAACCCGGAAAAATGCAAAACCACATGAAAAAGGCTACGGGAACAAAGCCGCGTGAAAAGAAAAGCAAGTTATTCAATTACTATTTGTGGCGATAAAACCCTGTTTATATAAGAATTTCAAGCAAAAACTCGTCGATTAAGTAAGGCCTCCCATACTCCCTATGCACGGGGTCTCAGCGCTATAAAAGAAAATATGGTTCAAATAAATCTCACTAGATGGCGCTATATGCACTGATCTGTTATTGAATGTGTGTAAAATTAACATTTTCTGGAATTTAACATAAAAATTGTATGCTCTTGTTTAATCAACTCCCCCAAGCACAAAGTAATGGAATATGGGGTACCTCATTCACATTTCAAAGATTATTTGAACGGATCATTTAAAATAGATGCCAATAGATGGCGCGGTTTTAAATATCTGAGGCATTCCACTCGATTACTTAAATTTGCATTGTAACACATTTTGGTGCAAGGAAACTGTAAAAACGTGCAAAAAAAATACTATAAAACAAACCTTCACTGTATTTATAGAAAAAAATATTCACGAACCGAGTAAACCCTTTTACTTGCAAGTTGCTGCTTACACCATTTATCTATCGCCGTGCAACGTAACCGAACGTGATCGATGGACAAAAAATAATCAGACGAAAAACGCTAGTTACGTCGGCACGGTTTCTTTGTATGGGATGAGGCATCTGTATACTAGTATTATATTATCTCCTATGTTACTAGCATGCCTAACCGTCTTTTTCTTTTGTTTCAGATATAAATCTTTACATAAACTAATTCGTCATCACAATCATGCCACAGTTACCCAGTGCTTCATGAGACCTGCTAAAAGTAAGATCTTTCCATTATTTTTATTAATTAGATAATACAGTTGGTACAAATCACGAGCGCGCATCTTGTGACTTTTGTGTATATTGACATAAGGTTTAAATTGTTATGATTTAAATGGGCTTGTGAAATGTGAAAACTATAGTGGTATAAATAAAGATCTGCGCACTTATCGCCGGTTTCTGGAAAGAAATTAGCGACAAGGCACAAATTAAACACGATTTAAGTGAAGCGATTTTAACAATCGCGTTTGACATTACTATATAATGTAGATAATATTCGTTTCAGAGCCTTAGATCTGTGTTAATAAGTACAATGTTTAATTGATTACACATAAGACATTATTCCTACGCAATGTTGAGTTTTCAATCAGTTAAGAAGTATATCGAATATGAATCCTTTCCAAAAACGTCGGGCAAAAGATCCTGTAAAATCTTTGTGCCTCGATCAAAGATCGTGCCTTTTAAAAAGGCTGCCTTGAAATAAGTTTTGTCTGGAAAGGTTACTGTAATAATGTCTTATGTTATTTATGTGATTTTATTATGTTTAAAGCAATTAATTTAAATTATTATTAAAATGATATGTGCGTATTTTATAAGTTTAAGATTATCACAAGGTCACAAATATTTTTATTGCTATATAAATTAGATGTAAGACTTTATGCATCATTTTTGGTATTTTCCGAGTTTAAAATATTCCTTCAAAATGTGATATTATTCTATGTTCTTCGCCAGTATTTTATTAGGTGTAAATAAAACTTAATGTTTTCAATATCTTGTTATAATTTAGCACATTGTCTATTTTTTTTTTTGTATATTTGTTCAATACTTAAACCTTAGTATATAAAATAGTGATAATATGAGCATACTGACATTGTTAGTAAAGCTGTAGGTTAAACAGAACGCAATGATCTACATCTATCTTAGTTTTATCCATATTTATATTCAATCACTTTTTGAAATCTATACTCACTCACTCACTCATTCTTTTGAGTGAATGAAAGTGTTAGCATATCGGATATCTTAGTTTAAAGTGGATGCTCCGATTGACCGTCCATACAATGTTTGTAGGGATTATACGCTAAAAATAGACACACTTTGTTTCAAACGAATAATTTTATCACTTTTTTACAATCAAATGCACAGGGCTCCAAAACCATAGCGTTTTTTCCTATCAAGCACCATTGCTATATTCAGGGTACTGGTGCGGTGTTACAGTCACATATGACTTTTTGACTTCGCCTCGGGATCTTATTAATGACAGTAAGTACACATTCTAGGACATAACTGAAAGATGAAAGCACCCACAAGGTATTCCTTTCGTTATTTTTTTTACAAGCTTTTATTTAACTTGTAATGTATGTATGTATGTAAGTGTGTTCGGGTCAAATCTTTCAACTGGATTTTAAAGCAGTTATCCTCCACCGATAAGATGATATTTTGCATATACGTTTAGTTTGGATGACAATGTATGATTAGCTAAGTGAAGTCATTCTAAATAGGTACAATATGACGGACGGACCAAGATGGCGGGCTAGTTATATTTTGTGTACTGCCATGAAATGGGTATCAAATGAAAGGGTTTGCTACGAAAAAAGCTTGTTTAAAAAGATATTTTTTAATAGATTGAATGAAAAAGCTGAAAACAGAGCCAAACACAAAAAAAGAACAACATTTATAAACTATATTTATCGTAACGCTCGTATCGTAAAAAAAAGATTTCTTAAATAATAACTATTGCCAAAAAACATCTTTTATGTTTTGATACATGTAGTTCCTAACTAGTAATGCAGCACATGACATGAGAGGAATAAATCTATACTTAATATTATAAAGCTGAAGAATTAGTCTGTTTGTTTGAACGCGCTAATCTCAGGTACTACTGGTTGGAATTGAAAAATTCTTTGTGTTGAATTGTCCACTTATCGAGGAAGGTTATAGGCTATATAACATCACGCTACGACCAATAGGAGCGAAACATAAATGAAAAATGTTGCAAAAACGGGCAAAAATTACCTTTTTGAGAGCTTCCGTTGCGTGCGCTGCGTATAGTGTAGGTAGGGTATGGTAGCCAGAGTAGATGGATAGATACGTAGCCTGTTGACGGGAGCGAAGCCGCGTGGGACAGCTAGTAAAATAAAAAAAATTGCAAAGCATATTTATTTAACAATAAGTAACTTTTACTAAAATCTTTCCAAACATGCCACAGACAAGAACCTACTTCCTTTCTTCTCTTCGTCTCGTTATCCAGTTAGTTCCAGGTTCTAACAGGAAGTCTATAATCCTAACATGGTGTTTACCTAGTTAGAGGGTAATAAAGTACTTATTGTGCAGCTCTAAGATAAAAGTGTCGGCATATCCTCACCTCGTGTGACTAGATTAGCTATGCGATTTACTAAGAGGAAAAATCGCGTGATAATTTACGGTCCTATGATACTTACCTCATCATATCAGCTAAAAGACGTCCTCTGTTGCCCCCAAGCGCCGCCACATTGATCGGTCCCATGCGTCTCGCATCCAGCGGATCCCCGGAACCTTCACAAGGTCATCAGTCCACCTGATGGGAGGCCTTCCACCGTAACGTATTCCAGTTCGCGGTCGCCATTCCAGAACCTTTCTGCCCCATCGGCCATCCGTTCTGCGAGCAATGTGCCCTGATCACTGCCACTTAAGTTTGGCAATTCTTCGGGCTGTGTCGGTAACCCTGGTTCTCTTGCGGATCTCTACATTTCTGATTCGATCACGCAAGGAAACTCCGAGCATAGCCCTCTCCATTGCCCTTTGGGTGACTGTAAGCTTTCTGATGAGGCCCATTGTAAGCGACCGCTTTGGCAACATCAGAAAAAAGAAAGGTCTCAGAGGCATATGTCATCACTGGCAACACACACTGGTCATAGACTTTCGTGATGAGACACTGTGGTAAGTTGGACGAAAACATACCGCACAACTTCCCTAACGATACTTACCTACTTATAGGTAAAGTAGCTTCTGCCAGCTGCTTCGCCCGCGTGATTATTATACCAAGGCAATGTACCCCCGTGACAAAAAGTAACAAACCGACAAAGTTACTTTTGCATTTATACCTAACTAGCTGACCCACGCGGCTTCGCTCCCATCAACTGGCTATCTGTCTAACTACCACTACCTACCTATCCTACCTACCCTACCCACCCTACCTAAACTACCTACCCAACAAAAAACAAATTCTTCAGCATTATAATATTAGTATAGATGTTGATAAAACTCCTTTGCAAATGAACAAATTTGATTACCATAAAAAAGTTATAGTGAGTCAATCTTAAAAGATAGACATAAGCTGTCGCGGACTTCTTTTTAGAAATTTTAAAAAAGGAACAATTCCATCATACAACATATTTGATTTTTTCAATCCCAACCAGTAGTTTCTGGGATTAGCGCGTTCAAAGAAACAAACTCTTCAGCTTTATAATATTTTAGTATAGAAGATATTCGCATGGATGTGTGAAGAAGTTTTGATTTTCTTCTTCATCTTATTAAAGAATCCAGTTAGTTCCAGGTTCCAACAGGATGTCTATAATCCTACCGCGGTGTTGACCTACTTAGTGATTAATGAAGGACTCATTGTGTAGCTCTAAGACAGTGTCGTTATATCCTCACTTCGCGTGACTAGATTAACTATGTGATTTACGAAGATAATAGTCTGTTTTATGGTACTAAGGAAGTAGTCAGATGGGTATTGCAGGAGACTTCGATTGTAGGACTTGTTTCGACTCTTGGGTTTTATTTAGATTGAACAGATATCAAATACAAAATGTCTTTGACGTTTTAGGGCACAGATATAATTCTACATAGATAACGCAAGTCCCTCCATCTGTATGAAAACAAAGCGTGCCACTTTTTCACAAACAATATAAAAACAAATTTACTTACCAATGAAAGAAAACATTTCCGATGCCTCGGACATTTTTTTTTATACAGTCTTTGCAGCTCAATATGGCATAAAAAGGCTTTTTCTAGATTTCGGTGGATTTCCGGTGTCAATAATGCTAAATGAAAAGCTCAGATTACGATCGTTGATCGTAACTTCACTCCGTTTTTTGGCACGCGAAGTACATAAAATCGTGTCATCTAGTTAGATTTATGTCTGTGTTTTAGGGCCTGCTTCCATATATTCCATATTTTTACAGATCTCTAAATATCTATATTTTTTCTGTCAATCGTCCTAATCGTGACGATGATGACACAGGTTATAAAAAATATATATTGTACTAGCTACCGCCCGCGGCTCCGCCCGCGTGGTATTGGTGCTTCTTCTAATATTTTTATAAATTATAGCCTATGTGTTATTCTGATGTATAAGCTATATTTCTGTAAAGTTGCCTCAAAATCTGTACATTAGTTTTTGCATGAAAGAGTAACAAACATCCATCCATCCATCCTCACAAACTTTCACGTTTATAATAGTTAGCTTTATTTTTATTAGCCGGATTAGCTTCTGCTATCGAATTCGCCTGCGTGAATGACGGAATTTACCTCAAGGGAACGTTCACCCGGGATAAAAATAATCTAATGTTCTTATCCAAGGTACAAACTATCTGAATTTCAAAATCCATCTAAATTGGTTCAACGATTGAACCGATAAGCCGTCACAGGCAGACAGATAGTTACTTTCGTATTTCTATTGTATTACGAGTGACCTGCTCCGGCTTCGCACGGGTAGCAGAGTAAATTATATCTAATATTCCGTCATATATTGCTTTGTTATATATCAAAGGGATTAAGCAGCGTTTTCAAATAAAACTCCCAGGCGGCTTGACATTTTCCTACAATTCAATAATTGTCGTCATATTATGTCAACCAATTTACACAAAACTTTAACAAATTATACACTTACCTTCCTCATGATCATTCTGTCTATTGGTGAAAACCGCATGAAAATCCGTTCAGTAGTTTTTGAGTTTACGTGAACAGACAGACAGATAAACGTGGTGGAGGTCTTTATTTTTATAATATGTTTTGATTTGTGGATTGGCATTCACTACATCCTACTACCTACATACATTTCTATTATTGCTTTCATATTATGTTTAAAAGTGTAGGTACCTATTTTTCATTTCATAAGATCTTCCTAACCTACCTTTAGTAAGACTGATTCATTCCTTCTCCTTCCTTATTGAATGCTTCGAGGTCTTTAGTTCCTTGCTCGGATGTCGTGTTTTCAATCTATGCCACTTTATGCATTGTACCTAACTTCTTAAGTAAGTACCAATAATATGTAGGACCTCGACACTTTGCAAGAACCTTTCAAGGTTAAGATACATTTTGAAAGTTCACCTTTCAACTTCTTTGTGTCTTTATAATTATGATGATCCTACAGTTGTTTGTATCCCATTGCAAGAGTCTCCCTTCCGTCTATAGAGAATTTATCTATCTTTTGCTACATCTGGCCAATCCTTTATATAAGAGTCTGCCTCGTCACGTCCTGTGTCTTTTGATACTCAATAAAAACTTTTTCACAAAACATAAACCGACTTCTAACGTAAACCAAAGTAGAAAAATAACTTTTGTTTCGAAAGTCGGATGTCTTTGGTACCTCTTGTTTTATACGTTTTTCAACACCAAGTCGGTGCCGAAACGAAAGTTATTTTAGCACTTTTAGTGTTTTGCATTAATGTCAGTTTATTTTTTGTGAAAAAGTTTTTATTTCTCTCTTTTTAGTTTTAGTATGCTATCACTAAAAGATTCGGTTGTATGTTCCATATCTTGAAAACTGCTGAACCGATCTCACACTCCGATGACAAACATACATCACACTAATATCATAAAGGTGAAAGTTTGAGAGAGTGTGTGTTTGTATGTTTGTTACTTCTTCACGCTCAAACGCTGTGACGCATCTGGATGAAATTTGGCACAGAAATAGATTATAGTCTGGAATAGCACATAGGATACTTTTTATCCCGGGAATATGTTACCTCGGGATAGTTTTCCACTTTTTGAAGTCGTTACAAAATAATCCCTTCACTATTCGATTGACTTCCTATAGCCTGCATCTATGTCATTGTATACTATGTTTAGGTACCCATATCATTTATCCTCGCAATGACCAAGACCTTGCTCTCACTAAAGGACGGATGGACGTACAAGATTTACTGCAGGACGTGTGTTATTAGACGCGCACGTTTTCTGGGCACGTCCTCATGACGTGCCCAGGCTTGATTTGTAGCTTCATAAGGGACTACTGTCGTTTGTCTGAGGCCACTCCGTGAAATGCGTAGGAATTAATTCTAAATAAAAATATACGTTTATTAGTATAATAATTCGTTTAATTAAAACAAGAGATACTTTAAAACTATTAACAGAATGCTGAAATAGCTACAGCTCAGCATAATGTCAGATAAAGGAAAGGTAGGTAGGCTGCATTTAGGCATAACCATATTGATTAGGTGTACAATCTACTAGGACAAATTTAATTATTTTTTAGGGTTCCGTACCGAAGGGTCCAAACGGAATCCCTTTTGCTGTCACTCACGTGTCCACTCGCCCGTCTGTCACACTTTTTTTCGAAGAATTTGTTTACTTCTCATTGACCTTGAACTTGAACATTGAACTTTGGTGATAATGTTTATTATTACGTATATTTTACTACAAATACCAATATATTGATAAATGGTACGAAACCCTAAAGGTGTGAAGTCCGACACGCACTTTGTATTAAAATTATTTTTAAAAGTGCGTGTCGTTTTATAACTTTCAATGTATGTATGTGTGTTCGGGTCAAATCTTGCAACTGAATTTTAAAGCAGTTATCCTCCACCGATTAAGATGCAATTTTGCATACACGTTTAGTTTGGATGACAATGCATGGTCTAAGTGACGTCATTATAAATCAAATATGGCGGACGGCCCAAGATGGCGGACTAGTTATTTTTTGTGCGCTGCCATGATATGGGTATCAAATGAAAGGGTTTGCTTAATAGAATACGAAAAAAAACTTGTTTAAAAAAAAAAAAAAATAACAATAGTCCAGTTCCATTAGCACATTACCAATCCGTTTTCGCCTCAAAATTTTTGACTTCGGTCATGTGAAGAATACAGGTGTATCACACACAAAGGAAACCTGCCTCCTTCCTTACTTCAAAATACAACTGTGTTCAACAATATGAACTGCAGAGATCAAAACTAAAAGATTGTTTCGTATAAAATATCAGTAATTAACTGCATCCGGTCATCAGCTTCGTCATGTGTGAAGTACTATGGCGTCATGATGATCAATTCGTTTTATTGTCTCTCAATACGACTGAATGACAACTTAATTCTCATGTCATTATTTATCTTACCACTTTAATCCGACCTCAATGTGTTTAGTCATCGCCTAGGTCTTGTGAATTCTTACTATAAATTACCTTTATCGAAGCAAATTAGAATTAAGTATGTTCAAAGAATCAATCAAGGTATTAATATAATACTTGCATACAGATGCCTCATTCCATACAAAGAAACCGTGCCGACGTAACTAGAGTTTTTCGTCTGATTAAACCGATTATTTAAAATTAAGTGAAGCTCCCAAACAACAGACGTGATTTTATATCGTTTTTTGCGATAATGGTACGGAACCCTTCGTGCGCGATTCCGACACGCACTTGGCCGGTTTTTCTTTCTTTCTGATCAAAGTAAGTACCAATTTAGCATTACCGAAACATGGTCGGTTCTAGTACCTAATTCAAATTCATTATCATCACCTTCCTGCCCTTATACCATGTTACTCGAGTTTGGTGCAACACGTTGTCTTCTTGCATTCTCTGTCACGCTTTCATACACTCCTAATATGTCCTACTTGGAGTGAATGAAAGAAGACAACGTGATGCAGCAACCCCGATTAACAGTCCCAGTCCCTGATCCTCCTAGTTGCATCCGCTGCATTCGAGATCGGCACCTATCAATGTGGCGATGCCTATGTCCAGCAGTGGACATCTTTCGGCTGGTATGATGATGTCCTACTCCAACTCAGGCGGTCTAAATTAAAACATCCACAGCCACACTTACCAGAATCCTTGTTTCAATTGACACTGTTACAATTGATACCTAACTGTCCTCGATTGTTATAAAAACAACGTTTTCTACCAACTGGTAATTATCAGTTATAAATATCATAGCTAACTGAACGTTCACTTACCTTGAGTTAATTGTTGTTTTATTAACGTTTGCCTTTGTTACTTCAGTTTGTTAAGTAGTGTATTACCTTCACCTCGAAGTGTCTCGATTGTCTTGTAAGTTCTGTAGGAGATTGGGTCACTTTAGGTTGCCACTTTTAGCTCCTAAATTATAGAAACACATTATTATTTTTACCCGAACTGGAAACTAGAGATACAAGTCTTGGTGCTAAACCACGTCCAATTTAAGCTGACTATTGGTTCACGTACATAGTGCTACGGTCAGGTTTTGGATCCACGACCTTACCTATTAGATAGATTAGCTATTTGGCTAAACGGTTTGATTCCATGAAGCCAGTACGGTTCGATTTAAAATTACTAAAGTGATTGAACACCATAAATACATACTTGGGGATCGAGTTTGTGTCAGTATCAATAAATCCAGTTTTTCAATCATAATTTCTCAGTGTGGAATGTTGTTAGTGACTAATTGATAACTTACAGACATAACATTACGCCAGAATTTTCCTAAGAGGCAAACCTAGATGAAGACAGTTTGGTTTAAGCGCCATGAAAAGGGCGACCCAACTGCCAGTAACACAAATCCAGCTTCCGGAATGCTACTGAATATCCCCATGCTTTACCTAGAAAACAGATCATATCCTTAATCCTACGCTCAGGAGTCCGTGTGCAATGTATCTTAACTACATTGCACACAGAAAATATCAGTTTCTAACATAAACCAAAGATACTCCACGTCAAATCCCTGCAATCATTCCAATTATCTCACTGCAAGGCTGTTCAGACTCTTCCATTGTGTCGCTAATAACCGGAAGTACTGACAGAGCCAGCTTCCGGAGTCACCTGTCATGGGATGTCCTTGTCCTGTTTGTTTTCCACTTTTGATATAGTCCATTTGTATGGATGTGTGCTCTTAATTGTACTAGTTTTGTGTGAAATGGAAAAGGATAGGATTTTCTTGGGTCAGAGAAGAGTTTTCTTAGTAAACAATTCTGCCAGCGACTTCGCCATCGTGAAAGTCGAACATTATCCTGAACATATTCCCGGAATAAAAAGGGCTATCCCTGACTATAATCTATCTCTGTGCCAAATTTCACGCAGATCCGTCCAGCCGTTTGAGCATGAAGAATTAACAAACATACAAACACATACACTCACAAACTTTCGCTTTTGTAATATTAGTTTGAAAGTACCTACCTAATATTGCTGTTTATATTTTTTTGAGTTGTGTAAAGGAACCCTTGCTTTATTTTTACAAGCTGTTATTTAACTTGCAATGTATGCACGAGTATGTTTGCATGTATGTATTTAAGTGTGTTCGGGTCAAATCTTGCAACTGAATTTTAAAGCAGTGATCCTCCACCGATTACGATTAAATTTTGCATACACGTTTAGTTTGGATGACAATGGTTCGCTAAGTGACGTCATTCTAAATCCAATATGGCGGACGGTCCCAGATGGCGGGCTAGTTATTTTTTGTGCACTGCCATGTTAGGGGTATCAAATGAAAGGGCTTGCTGAAAAGGATAACATTTTTTAATGAATAATTCTATTATCTCGCTTGAAAAAGCACGTATAGATGATAATCTATTCCTACTCGATTTTACTTAATTTTAATCAACTGTGGAAGTGACCTGCCTCTATTCTTAACACAAATGAATGTCCCGATAATGTCTCATCATCCAAAGTTACCTTAGTTACCTTACTTACCTACCATACCTCATCATCCAAAGCCAGACTTCTCGTTTCTTGCGCCTATCCTACTAAAAATAGAAATAAATTACTTTATGAAACTTTGCGAACAACTCCGTTGGATTTGTTATTTCTCTGCGGATCTCCAAAATCCTTGTAGCGTGAAGTTGTTATGAGGCATTGTGTTGTTTGTAAATGTCAGTTTTTATCTCACACGCAGCTTCAGTAGTGACGTACATACTATGTTTGTATATGTTATTAACTATTGTTTTGGCCAAAATGATAGCAATTAGTATGGTGGTGATGATTTTTAGTTATTCTACGTGTTCCATGTCCAAAAGTTCAGTTGCTTATTTGTTATGGCTAGATTTTTCCACAGTAACTAGTAAACAGACCGACAGACCGTTTTGTTTAATTTTTGCCGAACGTATCTACTTACCGATTTATTATCAACCTCTGTACCCCAAGCTTTGCTTATAGATAAATTCATATGACATATTTATCAATCCTCATTACATAGGCATGGTTTGAACCACAGACAAAAATATAAATAGATAACGCGAGTTTTTCAATTTTTCATTGTGCCACTTTTTCACAAACAATTTAAAAACAAATTTACTTACTAATGAAAGAAACGTTTCATTTGCGTCGGTAAACTTTTTCTATACATTATTTACAGCTCAATATGGCCCAAAAAGGCATATTTCTAGATTTCGGTGGATTTCCGATGACGATAATGCTAAATGAAAAGTTCAGACATAACTCTATACCATTTTTTGGCACGCGAAGTACAATCGCGTCATCTAGTAAGACATATGTCTGTGGTTTAAACTCAATGATTATGTTTGAACCCGCTTGATCGCCTATATATAAATAAACGTAACCCACCTTTATTTAAACCTGGCTGGTTGTCCGTCTTTAAAACTTTATTATGATTTGTGAATTCGTGATAAAATAAAACACAAAACCTTTGGCAAGTTTATTATAAAAAAATATAACTAAAATTAAAATTCTATTTCTTACCAATACCTTTTAAAGTTGACCCAGAGTAATTATAACCTCAAACTTTAGTAGGTACTTTATACTCTAGTTAATAATCAATGTACGTTCATATTAAATGCAAATACGTGGAAAGTTTCTCCCAGATTAAGTCACTGGCAGTTCTGAAAATAATAAAAAAAACAATGAGTAATTTGAATATCAAAAAGAATGATCCATTTATACTGGCCATTAAGTAGTCAGTAGGTAATTGATGACGAAATCTAATACTTTTAAACGAGCAATTCTCGAATATATGTATGTATATATATATAAACTGAATCTCGGGAACGGCTCCAACGATTTTCATGAAATTTAGTATGCAGGTTTCGGGGGCGATAAATCGATCTAGCTAGATTTAATTTTTAGAAAACGTCGTTTCTCTCGCAAAATGATAAATCATAGATTTTGCCTTGATGATAGGCTATTGTTTCATCATCATCATCATTAGCCTATTAATGTCCCCACTGCTGGGACACAGGTCTCCTCTCTGTGAGAGGGAATGGGCCGCGGGCCCAGTGCGGGTTGGTGGATAACACATGTCTTCGAATTTTTGGTTTTAAGACATGCCGATTTCCTCACGATGTTTTCCTTCACCGTTTTGAGAGCAGTGATGATGAAATAATTTACACAAAGTAAAGCGCCTGCCTGGGTTCAAACCCACGACACACAAATTGTAAAGCTATTGTTTATAGGTTAAAATATTCACAGCCTAAACTGTAGCATGTCAATTATTTTTTTGTTGGTTTTCCTTCAAGTACTGTCATGGTTTTAGGTTGAATTTGAAAAATAGCTGCGTGATTGTGGACTCAGCAGGCTGGTCATGTGGAAATGAGTAACAGAGAAACTTAGGTCATGTTCTGCCTATACGGGTCCTATGTGGGTATAAATAATGTTGCACCTCTACCTAACCCTTCGGCGAATACAGGCGTGATAGTATGTTATCCTACTACAATTATAAACGCTAAAGTTTGTAAGGATAGATGTATGGATGTTTGTTACTCTTTCACGCCAGAACGGCTGAGCGGATCCGGATGAAACTTGTCACTATGATAGATTATAGTCTGGAATAGCGCGTAAGCTCAATTTTTTTTTTAATAATCTATTATCACGCGGGCGAAGCCGCTGGCAGAAATTAGTGTTCCTATAATTATGAACGAGTAAATTGTTTAACCTATACCGTCCCACCTCTGGGCTAAGGCCTCTCCCCTTGTACCTACTAGCTCTCAAGGTAAGCGACTTGCCACCTCTTTCTGGGTAGATCTCGATGTTAAACTTATTTTACGTGTATCCCCTCACACAAATACCTACAACTTTTTAAAGTTGTTCCATCCTCTAAAACATACTTTTAAGTAGAAAGAGTTAAACAAGTAAAACAAAAAAAATATATTTAAAATAAAAAAAACCCGACTGCTTAAAAAGGGAACTAAAAAGACGTAAACGAGAAGAAAATCATGCTGTGCAGTCGGAGGATAAATATGCGCAAGCTGGCTGACCAAGACCCCACACGATGAGTTTGGAAGAAAAAAAAAATGTTGTCCCCCACGATATGGCGCCCGAAAGCCGCAATTTTTCTATTTGCCAATTTTAATGTAGCCAGTGACAATCGCAGGTTTAAGACGAATCGACTGACGTAAGAATCATCAAAATCGGCCGACGCGTTTGGTCTCTAGGACGCCACATAGGAACAAACATACATACATACATAGACTGATAAACATATAACCCTCCTTCGGCAGTGGGGTAAAAAAATAAAAACCTTGCAAATCTCTACAGGTGGCATTTTGACTTTAGCTCACCTCACATCTTTAAGTTTAATTATATAAGTATGGGAATTATCTTTAATAGTGTTTACTTGTAAATACCAGATGTGATTGTTATGTACTTTGTTTACTGTTGGCACACATTTTATTGCAAGGACCTGTATTTACGTGTATAATCAATGATGAAGCTTTTTTTATTATTATTGTCTTTAACAACAAGCTGGACTGTACAAACAGTATTCTAGATACTAATCTCCAATTACTGAATTATGAGTTTGATTATTTGACTATTTTAGTCTAAAAGGGTTTGCACGTTCTTAATTCCAAATATCGTCTCAATTCAGAAACCGCTTTCATCAAAATTTATTCCAGTTTGGTACAGCTGTGAACACTGAAAAACTAACTGTATACCTAACTAACTTTTCTTGTGATTTTATGCAGTTTCAAGTAACTTTGAAACATCTAAATTACATTAAACTTACTAACAAAATTATTAAATTGACGAACCATTACGGAAGCTAACATAAATTATTCGACATCTTCGTCTATGTATCATCTAAGTATGCAACCCATAGCTTTTATTGCATCAGGTAAATTGCACTTTCTTTAACATCGCTCAAGGGAAAGTCCATCACAAAATCACAAACACAAGAGAAATCGCTATAAAAAGAAAAAACACATAAAAAATTGATTAATCTTACCTTAAAAGGTAGTTTCATCCACAATTGCCCGAAATAAGATCTTGAAAAGTACAAAAAATTACTGCTACATTTCTAATTTGATCATTGAACCTCCATCTTCAGCAATACTGCCTTCTCATGTCCTCTTCATTGTAGTAATTTTCCTCTAGATACATCGTTTAACTAGCTCACAATATACGTCGCAGTTCCATCCCGCGGAAAAGTTTTAATAAAAATAATTAAATGGCTAACGTGTGGACTATTTGCTGGTTACGCGACTACTGAGCTCGTGAAGTGCATTCGCTAGATCTCGTTGCGTGCGTGCATATTTTGATGCAATTAATTCACAGTCGCGTTGGCTTTACAGCGTGTTGTTTTTTTGAAGGTTAATTTGATTAACCATAAACGTTTATTTGCATACGTTTGTAGTTCTTAACTTTAATACAATACAGAATTCAAATTCGTTTTATTAATAATAGAAATGTTGACGTCGCATCAGAAGTACTCTCCATCGCTTTAAATTCTTTATTTATTGTATTGCCGGTTAGATGCGGTCTTGGTTTAGATTTTGATTTCTGGTCTAGATCTTTTTGATAAAGTAAATGGCTGTTTTGATCTTCTTTAAAATAAATTGTGTTCATTGCAATACGTTTGAGTTGCATAGAACGTAAATGTCAAGGACATGTGTATCTATTGTGATCCCTTGATAGTGCCTGCATGTAATAGGTTTATTGTTAACCAATTTATGTAGTTCACTGCCAAGGCTTCCCGTGATTACTGCACTGTGGTAGTCATTTGCTTTTTTGTCTTTAAGGCCGGTATTCCGGCAGCATTGACTCATGCCCATTTCAAAATAGACAGTTGTGATTGGGTGGTTTTTATTTTTTGACATTACAATACAAATACTTTATTATTTCAATTAGAAATCACAATAAATGTTAATGTGAACGGAGTCCCCATTTAAGCAAACAATGCTTGTATTAGAAGGTACATTAACATGCTCAAGTCCAAGATCCCAAACGCCCCAAACATTACTGAAAGCTTTCAACACAATATCAGTGGAATTGAGTAGTGTTATTATATACTGTGACCGTAAACTAACTTGGACCTAACTTAGGCTCATATTTTCATTATTTACACCTATGAATGAAACTGTGATCAACTTTTAGTCTTGTGAGTAAGACCTCATTCAAGGTGACGACTAGCTCTGAGACTATTATTTTTACTAATTACGCATTGAATACTATTTAATTGTCCGTCGGCCGTTCAAAGTAACTAAAACTACACAATACTTACCACACATTTTGTGTAGAAAGATTCAGTAACATCTGGGGCATCTGGGATCTAGCTCTATTGAGTACACAAATATCAAGCTGAAGTATCATAATTATGCCAAAATCAAGAGTTGTGACTGCCTCACTCTAGGAATTTCTTCATGTATCGTGGGTGCGTTTACAAACATACAAAATCCCATACACAACACCCCCGTTCTATTATAAGTATACCTATAGTTTTCTTCACGAGTGTTGGCAAATGAATTAGTGCCTTTAGTCATTTACTCACTTCTAGTGTATTAATAAATTATAACCTACTTAACAAGACGTATTTTAAAATCAACCTGTATAATACAAGTAGCATCATAGGCTATTGTAATTTTATTCTTTTTACTTTCAAAGTTTGGTTTTGAAACATCGTGGTCCCCTTCTATTTAACACTCTTAGAGGGGATTTTTATTTCTACATAACTCAAGGTCAGGTTTGTCTGTGAGAAGGAAGCTAACATTTTTGGTTTCCGGTTCTTAAGGAGTTTTTCTGTGTATCTTGAGCTTCCGTTGACCCCCCCTGACCATATTAACTAAACCACACTCCCAGCTGTTATGATGGATCCTTCTCTGTAACTGCAGTGCACCTCTGGAACTCTCTCCCATACTCCCTACGCGATAGCCTTTCTCTCGATGTCTTCAAGAGGAAAATTAAAGAGCATTTCCTTTTAACGCAATGTTAGTAGATATAAAAATATATGTATTTATGGATGTATGTATACTCGTATATTTATGATCTATTTTTATGATTATAATTATGTAATTTTTATATTGTACACTGGATCCTACCCTCTTTTGTCATCATTCTCTGTCACCCTAGGGTTTGCTGTAAGAACTCAACATTGAGTTAAGCTTGCCTTTGTACATGTACTTTATTATCACATTGTATTGAATATTGTTTTTGGTGTACAATTAAGAATTAAACTGTTGATGAGCAAAGCTACTTGGTAAGCTGATATGCACGCGCTATTAGCTGTACTGATTTGATAAACTTAGATGGCATGCCAGTCAGACTTCTTCACGATACAATGCAATCCTATCGCATCAATTTCGATAAAGTGGGCAGCAATTTTGATAAGGTACGTCTGCTTATATTGTAGCTAGCTGTATATTTATACATCAGTGTTTTCAACCGCATCAATGTATTCTTCATTATGATCTATCTATTTTTTTTGGGACAATCCCACCGCACTATTCCCAAACCAGTGCAATTTCTGAAAGCCAGAATCAACAGTGGCGACCACCAGAAAAGCGCCGAGGCAATGAAGCTCAACAAAGTCCCGGAGAATGAATTTAACTGTCTTGGATCCCGCAACGAAATCAATCAGAAAAGAATAACGGAGGAGTAGGAAAAAATACAAATTTCCACTTCCCTCCATATCAAGCAGGAGACAATAAACAAGGCCAATAGGCACAACGGGTCGGTTACAACTGAGATTAGCCCAGTTGCCTAGCACCACGGATAAAAATTAGGATTAATATTAATGGGTCCTAACATTGAGAGCTGTGTGATGTTTGATTACAATAATAGGTATGGCAAAAACGCTGTAACGCACGGAAATTGTTCTAGTTTCCACAAGGTCCGTATAGTAAACAACTGATGCATTTATTATGATTTTCCGCCACTAGTACTTGGTGCCAGTCCACTAGCACTTGAGCAAGCCAGCTTAAGCTGGCATTGCTCAAGTCACACGATGTCTTTTCCCCAGTCGAATACAAACACTTAAATTTGCTGACAATAGGTTTTGCACCAGAGTCATATTTACACTTGATAGACTTGCATTTGACCTCCTCCTTCCTCAATCGATGGTAAGCGATGATGTGGCCTGCAATGGAACATAGTTGTATAGAAATCATTTATTCATTCTTGTCTCTAAGAACCTAAGGACTGTTTTTGTTCACTTATTTGAAATTGGTATGGAAGATTCTGGGGTTTGGCTTAGTCATAAAATCTCCTACTTTGCCCCTGACGCGTCTCACAAAGATAAACGGATGTTAATAATGGTGTTTACAAAGCCAGATGCGTCGTAAACGAGATGTGTACTTGGTCTAATGCCTTCAAGAACGTGTGCGACACGATATGTCTGTTTATGCAGTTTTTATTACTTGTTAGTGTTGATTGCTACTTTGTTATCAGCTGAAAGAGTCTAGGTATCGACCACATCATCGCTTACCATCAGGTGAGATAGTGGTCAAGCGCAAGCCTATAATCAATAAAAAAAAAAAAAAAAAAAAAAAAAAAAAAGGTATTTATATTTATCATCTCAAAACATTAAGCTGCTTTTGTTCTGAGTTGAGGTACCTACAATGATAAAATGCATGTACGGACATGTCCAATGCCCGTTTAAATAATATATGTATGTTTCTTTCCTCAAAACACTTTACGCACATTTATATAAAGAATATACAGTTTTGCCAATTTTCTCCTTGCAAGGAGGGTAATGTGTTTATCAGTCTATGTATGTTTGTTCCTATGTGGCGTTCTAGAGACCAAACGCGTTGGTCGATTTTGATGATTCTTATGTCAATCGATTCGTCTTAACCCTGCGAGTGTCACTGGCTTCATTAAAATTGGAAACTAGAAATATGGCGGATTTTGGGCTTCATATTGATTGATAGATTTGATTCTTGTTTACGTCTTTTTAGTTCGCTTTTTAAGCAGTCGGGGTTTTTTTGTTATTTTTAAATATATTTTTTTAACGGAAGATTATATTCGTATTTTTTTTTTACCAATAATGTAACCATGAAAGGCCGAGCCTTTAAAAGTTTTAGACTAGTGATAGTAGCGACATCTTACGTGAACATGTCGCAGTTTTTATCCTCATAGGTGTGTGCTTTAAAATATAATTGTGTAAATAATGTTGCAATATTAAAACGTTATATCGAGATAATGTTTTAGGTATATGCATGTAAGTTTAGCAGGTAGCTTCGGAAATTGGTTGCTAACTAGCATACCTACTTTAATTTGTCAACAGCTTATTATTAATTTACTGCATTAGGTATACCGTAAGAGGTTTCATTAACCATAATCGTATCGTTTCGTAACGATTAACTTATAATATAATGTATACGCCTAGTTTAAGACCTTAAAACGTTCATTTTTATCACGACAATCTGTAGCCAGCAATGTCTAGCAACATTGTGCAGCATCAGGACGATATTAGTGTCAAAATGTCATCAATGTTGCCAACACGCGAAATTTTCGGCAATATTGTAGTGATTGGTCTGTAAATTCCAAAATTGTACGGCAAACATGGACCACCTTTTCAGGCCATATTTGCTGACTGTACACCATACGTTGCCATGAAAATGTTGATCGTTTTATTGTTTTAATATTCTTCGCGTGCTATAAAATATAAGGATAAAAGAAGATGAAGAATATTTAATAAAGAAGTCATTTATGTATAGGAATGAAGAAAGAAGAAATAATATCTACTTATATAATACGTACCCGGCACGTAAGTTGGCAAGGTTTTGGCGTAGTGGAGATAAGTTCATGCATATGGCGTGAACTGACCAACCACCATAAAGAGCGAACGGAACGTGGACGCGACGCGATTGGTCAGTCGATCCTTGTGTCAACTGACCAACCAATTGCGCGCTCGGAACGTTCGACGCGCCCCGCTTCACTAAAAAACTACTTCTGCGCATATAACGTCTCTTGCCAACTTACCTACGTGTCGGGGATTATAAATGCGTAAATTGTCACTGTAACACAATGTCACCTAGTGGCCTTCTGTTAGATACATACTTAAGTACCTGTATAATTCACATGTCGCACCCCCAGAATGAAAGTGACCTAACTCAAAAATTGCAACTTGTGGAAAAAAAGTATAGTATTGAGTAAATTTAAACCACCCGCGTTTAATTGAAAATTATTGTTTTTTTTTTTTTTTTTTAATTTTTTATTAATAGGCTCGCGCTTGACCACTATCTCGCCTGATGGTAAGCGATGATGTGGTCGACGGTGAAGCACGCTTGCCTAGAAGTAACCTATTCACTCATGACTTAAAGACCCCTAGATTGTAGCTATCGGGAAACACAGACTCCGGCATTTATATATTTATATTTTATTTAGGTACAGATTGCAAACATTATATTCGATTTAAATGTATTAAAAATGTTTATTTGGACATTAAATAGTTTATAATTATGTCAATCTTTCTATATATTTATTTCTAGGACTTTTTATGAGTTAAGCCTCTTCAGAATTCAGAATTTTATTACTAAAGAGACTTATGTAAAAATGACCAATAAAATCTAATAAATATTTTGTAATAAACAAACTTATTTCAAAAAGGAGTCAGTTTAGCACGAATCAGAAATTGTGCAAGTCAAAAATTTTACAGAGTAGTATTGTTGTACAAGTCTACTAGAGAGCACCTTTGACGAAATATTGATTCTGTCTCTTTCACATAACACGCATAGGTGAAAACCCCGATCAACTAAACTGGCCGATGTCTTAGGCTGTCCCTTTCTTACTAATAATTCGGACTCTTTTTCACCGCAAGGTTTTAGAGTACCTACGCTTTTTAAGGCTAGTTTCTAGCAAAATCAGAAGTTACAGGAATTTTGAGTTAGATCACTTTCATTCTGGGAGTGCGATGTGTGCATGTTTACCTCTGATAAGACTGAGGATGAAGATATTACTGTGTTTGTACATTATCTAATGCTGTGTGCACCTCTGTGCCTAAGGATATGTAGTTGGTAACGTCTTATGAAGTTATAATTATAAATACTATGTATGTTATAATAAGCAATGTTTTTCAACACGATTATTTAAATTGCGGGTCTCATGATTATTTTAAGATTGTGTCTTTGAATATGAAATATTTCAGTGCGTGAAAGTAGTCTGAATTGAGATAATGAACTTTAAATATGTTTTCAAATTGAAATATGTATGAAAACAATATCATGCTGTTCAGTACCTACGTTTATATATGCTTAATTCGATTAATAGGCAATAATTGGTAAGTGGTTTAAGTAAAATTTGTCCCCATTCATGAGTAATTTCACCCCATGAAAAATTTACACTTAATTAGGCTCAGGTTTCTGAACTAAGAATATGGAGTTATTAAGAGGAAATGTGGGCATAGAGCTCCGACTGAATATCCTAAGTAAAAAGTCGTAATTCGAGGTTTGGCTCTTGTCTATTGCCTCCTCCAATATTGGATCAATTTAAAAGTTATTTCATAAACTGAAAAAGAAAGATATATACTATGTCCCTATATTTTTCTTAAAAACGTGTCAAAAATTTGACCTGGTTTTTACGCTCAAGTAGGATTTCAACTTCAACTTCTTAATCAAAACCTAAAATCACTCGTCTGCTTGAAAAAGTCTTCCCCATGACTTCCAAATATTTCTAATCATTATTATGTTTCCTTTACTCAAATTCCAACTCTCTTTTTACAGACTTCTGGTGTACAGAAAACGCAGAGAATACATTCGAGTCACCGGCGGAGAAGACTACAAGCTCCTTTCCCGAAGACCTTACACCGAACTCAGGAGCCTCAACGGGGCATCGAACCCGCGACAACGATGAACACCTACCTCTACCTGCTACCCGATCGCTGGCGAACGTGAGTGTGCAGTTACCCGACTTCGATGGAAGTTATTGGTTAACTGGAATATTTGTGTGTACTTGGATGTAAGTGCATTGTGCTGTAATCTGTCATAAATTGACACGCTGGTCTATCAAATTCGATTGAAAATGGTGTGAATAAAATTGCTTAAAAGGAGAAACTATACTCCATTTGCTATAACATTAGACGTTTAAATTAGCCCATTTTACAGCCCGTTCAACCGATTTTGACTTCTATTGCGTTGGAAATACGACAAAGGGTTTTGGTAACAGGTTTATGCTTTTTGTGTCATCCTTATGTTTACGCGATAGAACTCACAATCGGTTGAAAGGACTGTAAAAATGTTTGCAAACATGTCTAATATTATTTCAAATGGAGTTTAGGTGCAGCAGGCACCTACTACTGGTATTCTGAAGCAAAAGGCTGATGTAAGGATCGTAGCAGTTGGCATTCTGTAGTTTCTGTCTACCCCCATGGGAAAAAGGCGTGAGTTTATGTAGAGTTTACATATGTAGGTATGTAACTTAAGAGCCTGGCGCGAAGACATGTATTTATAGAAATTCACAACCTAAATACAGTCAATTAACTGTCATTGCAGTATCATAGCAATTAACAGCAGTGATATTTTATAATCAGCTCACATCATCTAAGTATTCAATGTAAGATTTCAACAGAATAGGCCGGTGGAATACCAGTAGCAACATTGCCGCCCTTTGGTTGTCAATACAGAAAAAAATGTCAATTGTAACCAGCGTGTCATAAACAGAAGAATATATTTTTTAAGCCAGAGTAAAAGCTTGCCATTTTACAGCAAACATAGATTCAAGATTTTTTGTCTGTACGTTAGGTAATTCTTAATAAGCTGTATGTGGATACTAGATATCATTAAAGATATCGTAGCGATTAAATAAATATCATCTAGAGTGAAATAAAAAGTTAATTCTGAAACTAAAGAAAACTTGTATAAATAGATAGTAAATAACGACGATAAGAGTTTTGTTTCGGTCGAAGTCAGTTTCGAGTTATCTTTGCATGTCAACTGACTTGTTGTTTGCATATTCATACATAGAGATAAAATATATTTTCATAAAATGATCCTTGCGAAAAACTAGTGGTAAAATACTGTATAAAAATAGTCGACTGTGAGTTATTGACAACTATTTGTAACAACGCCATCTATTGAGAAAGAGATGAACTGAAAGCAGACCATGCAAAGTATATTTTTGGATCCACTTACAAAAACATAAAGAATTTTTCATTTTTGCTTTAGTTCAATTACATTTTTGACTAAGCATTATCGCTCAATCTGTTGACAGAATTCAAGTAAGAAAATACTTTACTGACACGAAATATAATCAAGTATTGTCGTGACTCGCCAAAGTTTAGTTCTTTGAGCATATCATTTAGACTATTTACTTGTGATCTACAAAAATGTCGGATTGAAAAAAATACTGTTGAAGAAAATAATTCGACAAAAACTAATAAAAAAGGCGTTTGTTTGTTCTACAGTGCTGTGAATATTGGTTGGGGTGCGGTTTTTGAGCGTGGCATTTGCGTAGCCTTTGCGATACTGCAACGACGAACAATGATAACAGTGAACAGAGGCAGCGATAATTTTAACGGAATGCCACGCTGTCGGCACGCCATACGCCCGTAAAACCCTACCTGGACTTCTTGTATATAATAGCTTACAAATATCGCTTGTATTAGCTTAGTCTTAGTTTTTAAATTATAGTGAGGTGAAAATGTCGATAAAGTATGCAATTTTGTTATGTTTTTTCTTTAGATAAATTAATTGTCCTATAAACTATAAGTAAGTCGCAATGATGTCGATATGATCAAAGGACTTACCCGTTCGTCAAACAAAAAGTATCTTAAATTTTTTGTGACAAATTTTCGCAATAATATTGTGATAATTTTGGTTTGAGGAACGTGGGGGCAAAACTGCGACCTGCTAAAAAGTATCGGGTATCCCAATTTTAGAAGCTCAATTTTTCTCCAACTAAGCAATATAAGTATACCTTTGTCTTTAACACAACATTCTGAAATCGCATTTCTGCTGTATTTTATTTTAATTGAATATCTCTGTCTCCTTGGGCAAATGTTATTTAGATAATATCAGTCTCAAGACCTATGATTCTATGCTTTAATCTCACATAGTCTGTTAAACAGGCTTTTTATCATGACAGGTCTTTTTGGTACCAAGTACCTACAATCTACAATAGAAAGCAAGCGCCTTTTCAGAAAAACTAGCGCCATCTAGTTTAACTTTACTGAACTATCTTGATGTGATAACTTATACATTTTTTTTCTAATCCTAATGGAGACTAGATAATATTTACCAACTTTTTTTAACCTTGAACAAAGTAAATAGTCAATATTTTATTTCATAACTATAGGTATTAAATGAGTATTATTAAATTTAGTTATTATTAGCCTAGCCTTAGTTTGTAAGTAGACAATTTTTATTTTCCTGTCGAATGTACAGAAGTCGTTCGTGAACATGTTTTTATGCATTTATATTGTTTGGCGGGAATGCGATTTCAGAATGATGAAATACTTTTGCTTATGGTAGAGACAATGTAATGTTTTTTGTTTGTCAAATTTAGAATTGAATATTATATTGTAATTCATAAAATCGTTGGTTTTATTTTTTATAGTTTATAATGCGTTTTCTTTTAAAACTAGTACTTTAATTGGATACAGTTTTTTCAACGCAATCATATTTTTGAAGATACTGTATCCAGTCTTCAAATAATTTAAATAAAACCAAACAGTGATGCAGCATTATATCAAATGTTTATTTATTAACTCACATTAATTTAATGGAAAATGAGCTACATGGGTGCTGGTCACCATAAAGTAAGTCAAATTTCATTCATTATTAACAATCATGACATAACAATATCATTTTATTCCTAGATAATTATGTCATTTTAAAGTAAAAGATAGTCAATATTTTTTACTCCAATTTTAATTAATTTAATTTTAAACTTGTATTTGTGATTTGTTAGTTTTTTGTAGACTTATTTATTTGTGTAATCTCAATGTATGATTGCTTAGAAAAAATATTGTTTCTTTATTCTTTTGTTAAGTTGGCAGTTTTGTTGTTGCAGGGATATTCAATTTTTTTCACAAATATGTGGGAAATTAACTGCGATTACATTGAATTATAACGTGCTGAAACACCCTTATTGAATATTATTCCTATATTTTCATTTTATTGAATTTTATAATCATATTACCTCTTATTCCAACATACAAACTGCTTGTGATACTTTTTTTTGTAAATAAAATTAAATGACATTTCAGTAGGCGATTATTTTGTTCCTAGGCGATTTTATAAGTTAATATTATTAATTAAATATATTATTTGTTGGTATTCGCTGTGTTGTGCACTACCTACTTACTTTGTAGGTACCCAACATGGATGGGTCGTGACGTTATTTTGTATTAGTTATTAGAATGAATTTGACAAATAAATAAGATTTATGATTTATTTTTCCTTTTTTATTGAGATTTATCTTTGTCCTAGATGGCGAAAACTCTGATTTACACAAATCATTTTAAATGGCGCAGTATTAAATGTTTCACATAGAAGTGAAAATAGCAATGATTACAACAAACTATTTTCATTAAGATTTATTTATTTCTCAATCATTTGAGTAAGCTCTTGACCATGGTTTTCGTGACCATAGTTTTTATTAACTTCATGCTCAAACTTGCCATGATTGAAGAAATATTCAATTTCTTGGAGGGTTCTATCCTTAGTCTCTGGTAACATGAAGTACAAAAATACTAACGAAATAACCATAACTACACCCAAAATGGTGAACGTCCCGTATACTTTGACAGTTGTCAACATTACTGGAGTAGTTTTTAATGTTACTATACTGGTCACAGCTATTAAGATTCCAGCTATAGTAGTTCCAGCTGCCCTGTGTTCCAGAGGAAAAATTTCTCCAACCAAAGCCAAAGGGATTGGAGCACACGCAAAGTTAACAATTGCGAAATATACACTAAATAATGTCATTGGTATCCAAGGCATACTAGGAATTACACCCCTAGATGTTAAGAAGAGTTGACAGCAAGCGGTCAAAAGGACCAACACTGCTGCGAATCCTGTAGTAAACAATAAAGTTCTTCTTTTCATAATTCTGATAAGATATGACGAAAACGTAGCACTTAGAGTGACTAATAAATCTAAAGCTAGTGTGTAGAATGAGCTAACGTTACCAGATATCTCTGATATTATCTGAACAGCGTAAGCAGGAAAAATATGTCTGCCGGTCGTCTCCAAAAGAATAGCTGCAAACAGATAGTTTAAGACTGGCATTACAAAGTCTCTCTTGCCAAATTTTCTGAAGAAATTCTTCATCTTTTTCAATAAAGACATTTCCTCAGTTTTGTTTCGTTCCTGTTGAGCCTTGATCATCTCTTTCAGCTCCTTCATAGACTGTTCAGTCTTCCCTCGAAGCTTGTAGAAGACTTTTCTGCTCTTTTCAAATCTTCTTTCAGAAGCCAACCAAGAAGGGCTTTCAGGCCATGTGCAGACCATGCCAAAAGCTAGTAAGTATGGTATCAGAGTTAGGACAGCAACTGTCCTCCAGTGGAAGTAATGGCCCAGAAGATGGACTAAGGTGCTGCCTCCGTAGAGGGCTGCAGTCTTCAGGTTTAGGAACATCCCTCGATGGACCGGACTCGAGTACTCTCCTATCACTATTGCCCCTAATATTGAGGTAGACCCCGCAGTGATACCTTGCAGGCTTCTAGCTGCTATTAGACAGGCGACGTTGGTGGAGAAGTACATAAGGACCAGGCCTAAAGCTCCAGGGACGATGTCCAGGATGAAGGCAACTTTTCGTCCGAAACGATCCATGTAGTAGGAGGATGAAAAGAAGCCGGGTATCCAGGCTAGACTGAACGATGCCGCTGCGAAACAAAACATGACTCTTTAATACAAAAAATAACATTAGGAATAAAATGATAATGTTTTGGTCGTCTGCTATTCGAGTCGATGCTGATTTAACCCTAAGACACTTTGGATCTAGTAGAGGTGGTTAACGGTAAAGTAAAACATCGTGAGGAAAATGGGCATTTGTCCTAGAACCAAAAATTCGAAGACGTGTGACATCTACCAACCCGCATTGGGCCCGCGTGGTGGATTAATTATTCCTCTATGAGAGGAGTCCTGAGTCCCAGCAGTAGAAACATTAAAAAGGCTGTTGACGTTGATGATGAGCGTGGCCACGTCTATAGCAGCGTTAGTGGCGTACATCAAGTCCTCAAAAGTGCAAATTTAAGGGTATTTGAGAACTCCAACAAGTGGGTCATGTCCTGGAAAGGGGCACCGCACGCACATTTGGTACCTAACGGGAATCTAAAACTCCATTCAATCAAGTTGTATTTGGAGCGGACTACCTAAGTGCGCTCACGATTGAGTGGTCTATATTAGGCCACTGTAGCTCAATAATATTTTTGTAAAAGGGTAATATATATTTGTGCACCTGTGTGAGGGAGTGAGCTCACCTATCCAAGAAGACTGTTCCAAGGTAGCTTTGATGGGGGAGTCAGGATCCTTGAGAGCTGGCAGCAGGCACGTGGTGAACCCCAAGAACATTCCCACCTCCATCATCGTGAGGAGAACTCCAGACACGATCCATGCCTGCACAAACATTCGATGCGTTAAGAAGAACCTGCACTTAGGTACCTACCTAAAGCTGCGTACTTAAGTAACATATAAATTCCTGAAATCGCAAACTCTAACCGTTTGTGTGCCGTAATTACCGAAAAATTAAAAGGCTATTTTGCTCATTTGTATCCACGTTTTAGGCACTCAAGGGGTTAATCTTGACAATTAACCAGAATTAATTGCGTCACACATTTTATCACAGTTTGGGAACAAAAACTGTGATAATATGCGTGTCTCAAGCCTATCACATAGGCCGTGCTCGCCCGGCAGGCAATGAATTAGGAACTCCTTTCGGTTGTGATGGAAACTGTGATTTCGTGTATTAGGTACGCATTTAGAGTTTTTAATGTATTTGGGAATTACTCAATAGGTTGACAAGAAATGTAATTAGGCGCCTTCTTACCTGTCTTATGAATATGTTAGCCATCCTTGCACTTAACTTATTTATTTTTAATTGAGATCAGATATTATTCGATGCGTAATGTCGAATGTCATATTGTCTTTGCTTATTAAAAAAGTGGTTTTTACAACATTTCCGCACTACGGTAATCATGAATGATTTCATAAAATATTTCTAATTTTATAAAATTATTTGAGCACTAACAAGTTGTCGTAACAATTTCAAAGCTACCAACTAAGATCAGCTCACAACTGATGAAATGTTGTGACAAATCTCATAATTTGTTATATGGGTATCTACTTACGTTGGTTAAATAGTTATTGTGAAACTTATGATATCAGTTTATGATTGTGTTATCACTTATCACTCTTATCAGGGATGAATCTAAAGCCTGGAGATAGCGAGGAATAATAAACTGGCTTTTAGCGGAAGAAAACATTTCAATGTTCTATTTATTTATACAACGATAAAATTGCTTGTTTTTATGAAAATACTGCATAATGTACATTCAAAATTAGCTAAGTGTTTAAGTAAGGTATCTACTGATTTTGCTTATCATCGTGTGGAAATCATCATTGATGATCTTCGAGATGCGGCGGAGGGGTCTGTCAGAATCTTACAACTAAAACGCTCTGAAGGCTATGTGCAGTATGTCACGCTGCCCCGCACAGGTATCTGCCCGACTGACTTCATTATGGAAACCGTCACCCTCTACGGCGACCACCGTCTCGTGCCTGTCTGTTCCAGCCACAGACTCACCAAATCTGTCACAAACGGGCCACACCGTATGGTGACTGGATATCATTCTAGATAACTGGGGGATTTCGGCCTGTAGTCCTAGCTCGAATTTTTCGATTCTTTGTTCACATGTCCCGGCGGGGCAACGACTATATCGAGGTCCACTGTCTGTCTGTCTATTAAAAAAACTCAATCAAGATTTTTTAATGGTTTTTCTGGGTACTCTAGGTAGAAAGGAATATATTACAACCAGTTTTAAGTTGATATCTCGTGTTCATTTAAATGCACATTGGGCGTTTATGTCATCTGTTTTTTTTAAGTAATTTACTTTAATGTCTGATTATATATTTATAAGACAAAAAACTCAATTTTAACAAAAAAAAAAACCAGTTGTGTCAAAAGCTAGTTTTAATATTAGCATTTAAATTATAAAATAAAAATAAGATCAGTTTATTATTTATTATATACTTTATTGTACACCATAAGTAACATTTACAAAGGAAACTTAAAACTAAAAATACATACAATGGGCGGCCTTATCATCAAACATCAATCAACAGGAACAGAGGTTCTTTTTCAAAATCAGGACGTCGGTCACTTCTATTTGTAGCATTTCTTGTTTCTCGACCCTTTCCACGACTCTTCCGCGCCCTCTTCCACGTCTATAACGTTCCACTTCAACTTCTACACCATCTTCTTCTGTACTGGCATCACTGCCGTGTGACTGATTCTGCAAACAGACAGATTCATAAGGTTCGGGCCGTTACTCTGGATCCCTGATATCTTCATCTGAGGGCAAGAAGTCTTCAATATCGGAATCGTTGAGCTACTCCTCAATTTCATCACATCCTGAGAACTACAAATAAAAAATCTTACTAATCAGTAACGCCCAATGTGCAACACAATGAACATAATTTTTCGACGAAGTATAAAAAATATAAATAAGTTTATTGAACTAATATATAAACTATTCTAGATAAAATATACTTTTATCTTTACATTTATGTAATTTTCTGTACAAAATAAGCTAAGGTGCAATGAATTAATTAAGATGGCATGGGCAAAAATGGTAAATTTTGACAGATTGCATAAGGATATCTCTGAAATATCTGCTGTCAAAATAGCTCCACCAACTAATCATAAAATTCACGTCAAAAATTTAAAAGAAACATGCATTTAAACTAAATGTACATTGTAATGTACATTGGGCGTTTAGGAAAAGATTTTGTTTTTAGTTCTGGGCCGGAATGCTGCATGCTACTTTGTTCAGTACATTGTACATTGGGCCTTACGAGGTTAAAAAGTAACACTGGAACATAGTGAGTACATTAAAAGGGACATAGTAGGGTACTGTTTGAAAGGTTTTTACCACACTTTGCCTCTTTTTTATGCAACTAAAGTGGGTAACTTTTTAAAGGGAAACAAATTGCTTTTTATGTGTTTCTATATATATTTTTTAGGACGCGTGGGGACACAATTTCAGACCGCTGCACTATTCAGTAAAGCTTTTGTATATGCAGCAACTATGACAACTACTATTAATGCATATTGAGCCACAGGTATTTAGCCTAAGAATAAGGATATAGTTACTGATGCAGACTTTTCACTACAGAAAATCCTAAGCTGGCTCAGGTGTCCTTAATCGATGAAGCCATTTTTCAGGGTGACAATCCGCCACTTACACAAGAACATCTAGAAGTTGAGCCAGGCGAAAATTCTCCACCCAGACAACCAACCCCAACAAGGCAAATTTCTCCACAACCTGATTGTTCTTGGATTACTGATAGACCCTCAACTTTTGCAACAACACCAGACCAAATAACGCCACTGCCCAAGGAGAACAAAACAAGCAAAAGAGTCACTAAGCGAAGAAGGAAAACAGCAGTTATTACAAAGGCACCATACAAAAATGAGCTTGTGGTCACAAAATTAAAAGAACAAAATAGAGGGTTGCTAAAGATTTGGAAGATTTTAAATCAGATAAAAAAAGAGAAAGCTGCTCAAAAAGAAAGGCAGCAAACGTTCCTTAGAAGATGATAACGATGCTGTTATTCATTATAACTGTGGGTACTTGTGATCAGAATCAACAGAGGGATGGATTCGCTGTCTAAAATGTTCTCGATGGGCATACAACTCTTCTGCAGCGGAAGATGTTGAAGATGACGAAGCTACTCAATACATGTAACCATACATAAATATGTGCAGAAAAAAAAATATTTTACAATTTTACCTTTACAGAAGCGGTGCAATATTTAAGTAACATTGATTTGTTTATTCTATTGTTTCTATAGTTTTAAAAGATAATTTTATGATGACTAGGAGGTCTTAATTTGTGCCAAAGTTTTGTAGTTCTTTTTGAGTTAGACAGTAAATAATATTAAATTTGGAAAACATATTTTTATTTTCGAATTATAACTACCCCACAATGCCCCGCTTTATCCCCATATACGGGGCATAGCGGGGCAAATACCATTTTACATTTATGTATTCACATATCGTAGATTACTTATCGTTATCGAGAATAGTATATTCATAGTCATTCGCAGTGCGTTAAACCATTATACTGAGTTAAAATTTGCTTGAGTCTTAAATACCCCATTATATCCCTCTCCCCTACATCTAACTTACATTGACCACGAAAAATACAATTGAAATGCCATTAAAATTAAATTAAAAATACAATCAAATATTACAATTAAAAATTGTACTGTATTATTTATCATACAAGCATAGTTGTTCATTTTCCCTTCTTTCTTGAAATGCCGATTCCCGCCTTATTTATTCCGCCCAATCTTCTATAAAATTTATCCAAAAATATCTAGCTTCAGCAAAAAAGTTCACAAAGTGACAAAGAAAACCTGAGGTTCGTTTAATTGGTCGGGCCGCGCGAGTGGTGCTTGACCCACGGCCCCGTCCCTTTGTGCGCTAGCTATATAATACGTTGCCTTAGATGTGTGGGTGGGAAGGAAAAATGGTTTTAGTAGGTAAGTAGTTAGATAGTTATCTTGATTGCCTTTCATGATGGCTGATGTCATTTTTTGTTACGATGTTTTTTGTGTGAGGAAAGGGTTAGAACCTCTTTGAGTTAACTGTATACTGTCGTGTACTAGACACAGGGCCGAATTAAGGGCGGGGGGAGGGCGAGCTGGGCAAATGCCTAGAGTAGCATACATGATGGGCGGTCAAACTGCACTAACAGCCCTTTCAAAAAAGCGGCATTTCCGATCTGACGGTTAAAAACCGCATTTTTATTCAACAGATAATATTATGAAACATTTACCTCCTTATAAGGCGTCATTTTAAAGGGCGACAAATACTATCGATGCTGGGAGCGACGAAATTGCTAGATCGGGCCCTGACTAGATATGAACTGAAATGGGCGTCAATATTCAGGCTTGGGCAAAATAGTCATGTATGAAAAATGTTAGCGAAACTACATTTTCTCTGGAGACACACTCCTAATGTAACCTAACTTATATAACATTAATATTAGGAAAGGTATGCAAAGATATGGTTGATGAAGGTATGCAATGATATTTGCCCAGCAAAGGGACATTCTAGACTAAGACCAAAATATAGAATTTGGACATTTCATATCAAAACATTCATCATTTTAGAGCCGAAAAACTGCCTGGAAATTCGTTTTACTGATGTAACATCCAGGATACTGAGGTCTTTCTCTGTTAAAAACTGATAAGTATTAAGCCCTTATCAGTATTTAAGGTCATGGTTTCGAACCCAGGCAGGAGTTTTGTTAATTTTGTGCAAATTATTTCATCACCTGGGGACTGAGTCACCCACGTCCGTAAGAGAGTTACCCCTATTGTTGTTTACTCTACACGTGGTGCCCGGGTGGTGCTAATCAGGTGACACTAACTGGTGGTAGGCTTCGGCCGATGGCTTCCGACCACCTAACGGGCACTGACGTACCGCCAAGCGCTACGTCTACCTACGATGCTTGGTGTAGCTACTAAAGGATTTGTGTCGTGATAAATGATAAATGATAAATGATTTTATTTCTGTAAGTAGGTTTGTACAAACACTTTTACATGTCGATCATATTTTTAAAACTAGATGAAGTCGGCGTTTCCTATCTGACTACTCTGAGAAGAAAGGCCGAAACAAACTCAGAGGTCACAGTCTCTTTTAAGGTCCAGACAAAATCTTTGTTAGATCATGTGAAGACCATGTAGACTGAAGTCTGAAATGGTCTTTTTAGGAAAGAACCAGCCAGATTGAGTGGACCTGTCCAGTCAGTGCACGCATTTGTAAATAACCGTGCAGCTCAACTCAGAAATTAAGGAGCTCAACGATTCGACGAACAATACCAAAGAAAGGACATTCGGGTAGGCCGCATAAACTACTCAAACTGCCAGACCATGATTAAAACTAATTTGGATAAATTAAAATTAAAAACAAACAAAAATTGAATCCACATGGTCTTCACATTCACAACAATTAAAATAAACTAAGAAAAAAAATATAATACTTTAAAAAGTAAATATTCTTGTCATTGCAAGAAAACAAAAAAACAAAATTCACGTTGAAAAAATATATAAAAAAATAAAAAAATCAAATTAATTGGAGCAGCTCAATCCCAAGCCTGTTTGTCCTCAACGTAATCTTTTATTGTATAAAACGCTTTCTGGCACAACTTATGTTTAATGAATGTTTTAAATTTATTAACACTTAGATCTTGTACGTGGCTTGGAAGCTTATTATAAAAGTGTACACATTGACATCTAAACGAGCCACCTATTTTCTTCAGCCTTGTTGCAGGTACTACAAATTTGTGTTTGTTTCTAGTATTTATGTTATGGATATCACTGTATTTTTTAAACAATTTTATATTTTTATGGGCATATAAAAGATTTTCATAAATATACTGAGAAGGCACTGTCATTACATTAATCTCCTTAAATTTCTCTCTGAGAGAGTGTCTCGGGCTTAATTTATAAATCGATCGAACAGCTCTTTTCTGCAAAACAAATATAGTCTGGATGTCGGCGGCATTTCCCCACAACAGAATACCGTACGACATTACACTATGAAAATAGCTAAAATATACTAAACGGGCTGTCTCTATGTCAGTTAAATTACGAATTTTCCTAACAGCATATGCTGCGGAGCTTAGTTTTTTCGACAATTTATCTATATGTGGGCCCCACTGAAGCTTAGCATCCAAAGTTAAGCCTAAGAATACTGTGCTATTTTCAGGATTCAATTCTTCGCCCTTTACCAACACATCAGTTTTCACCTGCCTAACGTGAGGTAGGGTAAACTTAATACATTTGGTTTTTTTTCCATTAAGTAGTAAATTATTAACATTGAACCAGTGAACTACTTTTGAGATCGCGCTATTTACATCGTCAGTAACCAGCTGCTGACGTTTGAGTTTAAACAAAAGTGTAGTATCATCCGCGAACAACACTATATCATGGTTATCCTTTATGAGGTAAGGCAAGTCATTAATGTAAATAAGAAACAAGAAAGGACCAAGAATCGAGCCCTGCGGGACGCCCATCATTACTATAGATCCGGGAGATCTTTTTCCATTAACGTCAACGCTCTGAATCCTATTACTCAAGTATGAAGTGAAAAGATCCAGAGCGCTGTTCCGGATTCCGTAGTGGCGGAGTTTCCTGATTAGCGTATCATGAAGAACACAATCAAATGCCTTGGACAAATCACAAAAGATTCCCAAGGCATCGCACTTATCTTCCCATGCATTATAAATATGTCCTAAAAGCTCAACACCGGCATCAGTAGTTGAACGACCCCTTGTAAAACCGAACTGTTTGCTATGTAATAATTTATGTTTATTAAAAAATCTTTGCAGTTGCTCTAAAATTAATTTCTCAAATATTTTACTAAACGTAGGTAGTACTGAAATAGGTCTATAATTTGAAGGGTCTGATGTACTACCTGATTTAAACAATGGTATTATTTTACTATTTTTCATAAGGTCAGGAAACTCCCCACAGTCGATACAATTATTAAAGATAATAGCTAAACTAGGTGCGACAATATCAATAATAGACTTAGCAACTTCTACAGAATGACCCCACAGATCTGCAGTCTTTTTAACATTTAAAGTGTGAAAGGTTTTAATTATGTCTCTACAAGTAATATGTTCAAAAAGAAATTCCGAATCGCAAACATTAACATTTTCTTTTAGCAAAGACTCAGCAACAGAAGGTGATGAGTTTAGGGATTTAGTAGTTGAAATGGGAATATCTGAAAAGAAATTTTCAAAAGCCACTGCGACTTGTGAATCTGATTTTATGATGTTGTCATTAATGGACAGGCTGTAGTCAATATTTCGGTTACCAGATCTTCCCGTTTCACTATTAATAATATTCCAAGTCGTTTTAATAACGTTACTACTATTTTTAATCTTCGAACTCAAATAACGCGACTTGGCCAAACAACAAACTTTTTTAAATAATTTTGAATAATTTCTAACATATAAATTAAATTCAGCAGTGTTAACAAAAGTCCTTTCATTGTACAACTCATAAAGCCGTTTCCTACTTTTATGAATACCAATGGTAGCCCAATCACTGAATGATGCATTACCATTAACCGAGATAGTCTTGGGAATAAAGGTAGAATTAAATTGTTTACAGTACATATTCAAAAAATCATTGTATAGTTGATTTGGATCGGCATGAATTGATAAAATTGGTAATTTATTAATGAGTTTAACTTTAAACGCTGCCAAGCGACTTGCAGTTTTGGGGTTAACAGTGATATCCTTTTTAGCCACTTTGTTATTTTGGTTTGGTATAGTAATCCTCTGCCCGCAATGATCAGAATCTAGTAAATTTATAATTTCTTTGTGGACTGGCACAACATTAGTATAAATATTATCTAAACATGTGGCACTAGTAGGGGTTATTCTTGTGGGCTCCAAAAATAGGTTTACAATATTGTAGGACTGAAACAGACTTATTATTTTACTACAATAACCTGAGTTTTCTAATAAATTGACATTAAAATCCCCACAAGTGATAACGGATTTATTCGAGTTACAAATCTTGTGTAACACTTCATCCATTACCTTTTCAAAACAGTCATACAATCCTGAAGGGGGTCTGTATACACTTAATACAATAAACTGCTCCAATTCTATACAAGCTATTTCGACTGTCCGCTCAACAGATAGGCTCACAATATCCTTACGGTCTTTAAATTTAAGCTGGTTACTTACTAAAATCAATGAGCCACCATGTATAGCATTAACTCTGCTGAATGAACTACCAACCTGGTGATTATTAAAATTGAACAATAACTGGTGGCTTTTAAGCCAATGTTCTGTAATACAAAGAATATCAATACTGTTAAAATTCATAAATAATTCTATTTCTAAATCTTTGTTCATAAATCCTTGAATATTTTGATGCACCAGGTTAATACCATTTACTGTTTTCAAACTTGTATGTGATTTTATTTTGCAATTTTCATTCTGCAAACTTTTGCAAGAGGTTGTCTCTATTGTCTTAATTTCTAATTTAAATTGTTATCAATATCAATTTCTGAGACCAAATTATTGGCTGAATTAAATAACATGTCTTGGCATTGCTCAATAGAAGCAAGTTGTTTAGCCAAATTCTTGGCTGTAATAGAAAAATAATATGATAGCGACACAGCTATCTGTCCTTTACAATACTTTGAAAGAAAGTATCTATCCATAAAAAATCTATCTTTTGTTAAACAAAAGTGGTTACCAACATAATTGTTAGTGTCAATTAAATGGAATAAATTATTACTATATGTTAAATTATGTAATGTCCTATTCAATTCATATCTAAGATTGTTTTCTTCCTGTGGCAAACTTTGGCTGTAAGGGAATGTGAACATCACAATTTTTTTTAAACTAAGGTCGCACAATGATCTAAAATGTTGGAGTAATTCTCCTTTGTTCACGTTACCCCTATTACCAATAAATATTAACAATGTAGTTTCCTGGCTAAAATTGCATTTTATAACTTTTTTCATTATGTCAAATAAAGAACAACCAGGCATACAATAGTTCATTATTGAGTGTCCTGGATATTTATTCGTCAACAAGTGGCCTAGATCCTTTCCAATTTCATCACAAAATAATACTATTTCTGTATTTACACTCTTTTTAGGCAAACAGTTAGTAATTTCTAATGGCAAACTGGCACTAGACTGCGGTATGGTGACATCACATATTGTCAATGAATGGTCCGGTGTGAGTACAACAGATGGTGGTTGACAATGATCACATTTGTTGGTTTGTGAGCTTACCAGCTCATTCATTGCCAATACATATTTCCTCATTTGGTTTTCAGAGGCTGTATATTTGATGGTCATAGAAGTAAGTTTCTCCTGAAGTTGGTCAAGTTCATACTGCAAGTCTTCTGTGTCAGTTTGGTATTTCCTAGTACTTTTTTCTAAGTTAAATGAATACATATCTAATTGTTTAAGTAAATGCAACCTTTCTCTATTGAGTTTTACATTTTTGATGAAGTACCTTTGTTTTTTGACCATTTTCTTAGTTTTGACTATGTATTTGTTAATTTTTATGTATTTTTTTATTTTATTTTTACTAGTAACTACCCTCAATGATTTAATTGATTTTGAATCGTCATGACCTGTTAAATCTATTGTGTAAGAAGGATTAATTGCTGTAACGATTGATGGGGCAACAGGATAGTTGTTCCACTGCATATTGACCAGCCTGACTCGCGCTGTTTTGGGCGTATCTGGAGACTGAAAAGCCAGCACTGATCTGATAACAGATCCAGACCGATACTCAGTTTGATATCTTCACCTTTGGTTAGTTCCGACCACTGTCTGGTGAAGTCTGAGTCCGTCTACTTCCCGCCCGATCCCAGCCCAAGAGGCACCCGGCGGGTATGGCGGTACAAGTCAGCAGACTGGGATGACAAGCGATCTTTCTTCACATGCTATGCTTGGCAGCTCATTTGCTTCTATTCGGAAGATCCATCGTCATGCGCTGACGCTGTGACAGATGTGTTGCGTTGGGGGATGGAGTGCTATATTCCTTTCTCTGACGTAGCAATGTCTAACGTCGACCGACCATGGTTTGGAGCCGAGTGTAACCACGTCAAAGCGGTTAAATACAAGGCATACCAGGCGTGGGTCGACGCTCGAACTCGCATGGCAAATGACGTGAGTCAGAAGAAGAGAGCCTTGAACAGGGCTGCCAAGTCCAGCAAAAAGGTGCTGCGAAGAGCACGGTTTGACCACATTAGCAAAATCGGGAACAAACTTGCTTCAAACCCAGCGGGTAGCAAAGCGTTTTGGTCCCTGGCTAAGTCGGTCTAATCAAACTTCTGTCGCCCCTCAATACCACCACTGCTGAAACCTGACGGGTCATTGGCCCACTCCGCTGAGGAAAAGGCAAACTTGTTTGCCTCCCTTTTTGCGGAATCTTCGCAAATGAATCCTGTTCGCGCAGCCTCCTCCTTCTCCTGATGGATGTGTGAAGAGTATGTCGGACATTAGCATCCATCTAAAGGACGTCCGTAGGGTGCTGTGTAGCCTTGATGTGAACAAAGCGAGTGGCCCCGACGGGATACTAGCAATTGTACTTAAAACCTGTGTGTCTGAATTGTCTCCGATCTTGATACGCCTATATCGCCTTTCGATAGAGACTGGAAAAGTGCCGAAGGCTTGGAAGCAAGCCAACGTACAGCCCGTGCCCAAGAAGGGCAGTCAAACTGACCTGGCCAACTACAAACCCATATCTGTAACGTCCATCCTCTATAAGAGTATGGAACGTGTGCTCAACGGTAAGCTCCTGGCATACCTAGAAGCAAACTACATCCTCAATGACCGCCAATACGGCTTCCGCCGAAATCGGTCCACTGGAGATCTTCTAGCGTATGCCTTTCACATCTGGAGTGAGGCCATCGAAAGACACGGGGAAGCGCTAGCCGTCTTCCTCGACATCTCGAAGGCATCTCGAAGAGTATGTCGGACATTAGCATCCATCTAAAGGACGTCCGTAGGGTGCTGTGTAGCCTTTATGTGAACAAAGCGAGTGGCCCCGACGGGATACTAGCAATTGTACTTAAAACCTGTGTGTCTGTATTGTCTCCGATCTTGATACGCCTATATCGCCTTTCGATAGAGACTGGAAAAGTGCCGAAGGCTTGGAAGCAAGCCAACGTACAGCGCGTGCCCAAGAAGGGCAGTCGAAGTGACCTGGCCAACTACAAACCCATATCTGTAACGTCCATCCTCTATAAGAGTATGGAACGTGTGCTCAACGGTAAGCTCCTGGCATACCTAGAAGCAAACTACATCCTCAATGACCGCCAATACGGCTTCCGCCGAAATCGGTCCTCTGGAGATCTTCTAGCGTATGCATTTCACATCTGGAGTGAGGCCATCGAGACACACGGGGAAGCGCTAGCCGTCTTCCTCGACATCTCGAAGGCTTTCGACAAGGTCTGGCACAAAAGCCTCATAGGTAAGCTTCCTTCCTTCGGTCTGCCTAGTGGTCTGTGTGATTGCATTGCGGACTTCCTAAGGGATTGATCCATCCGAGTGGTTATCGATGGCTGCTCGTCCGGTCGTTAGATACGCCGGAGTCCCACAGGGGTCAGTGCTCTCGGCAACATTATTCTTGCTGCACATTAATGATCTGCTAAAACTCGGTACCTTTGGGTACGCAGACGACAGCACTGTTGCTGAAAGATACGTGTCCGGCGCACGGGCTACTGAGCCTCAGGTTCGGTCTCTCCGGGAGGCCATGGTTGAACGCTTGAACCTGTCCTTGAAGGCGGTCTCCGAATGGGGTGATGCCAATCTGGTCAGTTTCAATGGCCGGCTCAATTTTTCCGGGGTTTAACCGTGCCGTTAACGGTCCGAGATAGTGGTCAAATGCGAGCCTATAGATTATAAAAAAACTGCTCTCAAAACGTTGAAGGAAAACATGGTGAGGCATGTAATTGAAGAAGTCTAGAACCAAATAATTGAAGACATGTGACATCCAACAATCCGCGTGGTGGATTACGGTCCATCCCCTCTCACAGAGAGGAGGCCTGTGTCCCAGCAGTGGGAACATTAGTAGGCCGATGATGAAGTTTATCCCTTTATAGTAAATTGAAAAATCTCACTAAGCTGTGAATAGTCTAGCATCATCTTCAGTCAAACCATTCCCAAACTATTTCGAAACTAGATTCCAGTCTCACCGGATACAGATGAATAAGCACCCAGTACTTCACATGGAGTGACTGTCTATCAGATTGCCATAAACCGGTTACTGGGTATTACGACTAACACGATACAAATATTGTGTCTGTAGTATATTTCGGAAGCAACGCCTTGACGTGCTTTCTGCGGCACAGAGGAGTCTCGGTATGAACCCATCCACAGACTGACCTTGGTAAGCGTTGTTAAACCGTGACGTTCGAACAATAGGGCTGTAATTATTTTACCCACGAGTCTAGCCAACAAACAGTAAAGCCCTTCACAACCTTTTTAACCCTCGAAGGAAAAAGGTGGTGTCATATGTTTGACGTATGTATGTGTGTGTTTGTGAATCTGTCTGTGGCCTCATAGCTTCTAAACGGATCGACCGATTTTGATTTAGTTTTTTTTTTCTTTGAAAGGTGATTTTATCGAGAGTGTTCTTAGCTATGTTTGATGAAAATCTGTTAAGGCGTTCAAAAGTTATGGGCGTATTATTCTTTAAATCTGGGTATTTGTCGCAAGATATTATCGTGTTCGATAGATTGTCGATGAATCTTGTCTACCGCTAGATAAATTATGTAGTTTAAAAAGCATGTGCAATGTGTCGGGGGATTTTTAAATGTACCTTGTACAGTTGTAGGTAATACTATTATAAAACGTTCAGAAAATCTCTTGAACGTAACAAAAACAGTTAAGTTACACAACATTTTCTTCTGGAAAGTGTAACGCTTCACGCCTCACGCCCTTTTCAGAACATTACACTGAAATAAATGGGGGATACGCAGTCAGATAAGAAACGTGGAGGCTTTTAATTAAATTTTTATAATTAACCTTTTTGAAGGCGTTTTTCTTTGAGATATCGGGCAATCTTGATCGAGGAGGTGTAAAAAGAAAGTCGTGTTACAAACTCTAGATTGAAGCTTGACGAGTTCTGAAGTAAAGTCGGCATCGAAATTAGTCAGAAATGAACAACAGGAGTAAAATACATAATTTCCACTTACCTCCGTGTCAAGCAGGAGATAGAACAGAGCTAGAAAAATAGGCAGGGAAGTTTAAAACTGGGATAAAGCCAGTTGCCAAGTACCTAGGATTAAAAGTATCACTTATAGAATTGGTCCTAAATGGTAAGCTGTTAGCTGTTACAAAAAGAAATATTTCCATCAAGAATTTCTGAGAACTAAGTTCCCGGTTGATGGCAATAAACTCGGACTCTATAACATGGAATGAAAACATACCTACATGGCGAAATGAGATTTGTTATTTTTATGTCCACAATGTACTTAGTACGCACATAACTCCGAGGCAGAGGCGTACCGTGGGCAACCATCAACTAAGAATTAGAGGCAAACCCTGGAGCAGAATCTTGTTAAAACTAATCCCGTTTCAATTTAAGCATTTCCCGCGGTATTACTCGTCACACACACATGCAGACTGCTTCAGTCGACACTCACTCACATACGCAAACGTCGTGTATGTAGAATAAGGGGAGGCACACAACTATCGTTTTCCTTGGGACGGGTTGCACCGTTGCATTTAAACTGCGGTTACGGGATTTAGGTTTTGTTTACCTTGATAAGCTGAGAAGAGAAAAACTGTAATTTTTTTTGCTCCTTGATGTTCTTTTCTGATTAATTTCGTAATCTTTTATATTCTTTCGATAGATAATTCGTCGAGTTTCCTTGCCTTGGGGTTTTGGTAGGATAGTGGTGGTTACCTTTGTTTCTGTCTTTCAGGAGTTACTGTCGTTGGGAATGTGAGGTAATCTTTCCCATAAAAGTCAACACGATATAAAGATATGGGCAAATTTAGATTTTCGCGTGAACTTGTAAGTACCATAATTTACCAAAATTTTCAACTTTTCTTATTTACCGAAATTTTCCCTTTACCTTGCTTTAAACCAAAATTGACAATTCTAGGTCAACCGGAAGTAACCTATATGATTTGGGTCAAAATCCTATATGGTAGTTCCCATTGACCTAGAATCAAAAATGATACCAATAAATAAAAAAATAAAATTATAAATAAAATTTATCATGGCGGTATAATGGATAGGTACGGAATCCTCGGCGAACGAGTTCGACTCGCACTTGACCGGTTGTTTCATGTTTATAAATTGGTAAGTAAGCTTTTGTTTGACCAAGTGTTCATAATATATGAAACGATATAAATTTTAAAGTATTTGTTGTTATAGCGGCAACAGAAATACATCATCTGTGAAAATTTCAACTGTGTAACTATCACGGTTCATGAGATACAGCCTGGTGACAGACAGACAGACGGACCGCGAAGTCTTAGTAATAGGGTCCAGTTTTTACCCGTTTGGTACGGAATCCTAAAAACGCCTAACAATTAAGTTTTGTACAAGTTTTATCCTATGTCAACGTTGGGTTTTAAGGTAAGCTTAATCACACTATCTAACAGCAGAGTTACCAACTAATTAGTTACTTTATCAGATTTTCAGAAACCCAGTCAGTCATGTTCAAATCCTAAACTAAAGGTCCGGTTTTTAACCCGCGACGGAAAAAGAGGAGTGTTATAAGTTTGACGTGTGTTGCTGTGACTGATGATCTGTTTGTGTGTCTGTCTGTGGTATCATAGCTCCTAAACGGTAAAACCGATTTTGATTTGGTTTGCTTTTTTGAAAGTTGACTTTGTCGAGAGTGGTGTTAGCTGTGTTTGACGAAAATCGGTTCAGCATTTCAAAACTTATGAGCATTTTACACTTTGAATCGGGGTATTTTACAAGATATGTTGTTATAATTACGTGTTTCGATAGATTGTCGATCGAAGCGTGTCTATTACTAGATAAATTATTTAGTTTGAAAAGCATGGGTTTATAAGCCTCGAGCGTATACATATTTTAAATTTAATCTTTTTGTATTAAATAAGTTGAGAATGTGTCAACGCCTACTTGAATGCCAAAACTTGACAAGTTTTTAGGCAAAAGTAGAGTTTGAAAAATACTCAACTTCAAATATTTTATTCTCAAAACCAAACCTGCAGCATTTAATCTCCAGTTACCACGATGCAACCGCCCTCCCCGGTACATTCGATTATGTTAGTAGATATAAACGCAGTTAGCACGGCGAGTGACGTCACTCTGACGATGGTGACGTCATCACCATGGCGCACTATTATACAACTGTAATATTAATGTGTAAATATACGTTCTTGGTTATGTATGGGAGGTAATGAAGTAGTTTGAGTTATTTAGGTCTTGAAAATGTGTTTGGTTTAGGTGCATCTCACATACAAACGAGTAGTATGCAAGCGATTCATTTTTTTTTAGTTTGGGATATAATTCAAAAACTTCTCCCGCTCTGGGCGGAACGGGAGGGCGTATCAGTCTTTTACTGACTAAAACCCACCCGTGTCCCTTCAGTTGCTTGTGCCAGGGCTGCGGTAACTCTCTTTCAAATTTATCCGTGACCCAAACAGGCATCGGCTCTAGCGGATCCTTGTATGCATGCTTACCTACCTAACCTACATATTTCCGTAGCAAAGCACCATTGCTTTCTGCAGTACAACTGTTTTCATGTGTGAAGGGTATGGCCTGTGGGTCCTGGCTTCTTGGTATATTAACAAACACAAAACCAAACTCTAAATCAATGACATGTGATATATTTGGTATTGAATGCATGCTAAGCTGTTTTAGTAACTAAAACAACACAACAGAGAGTTTAACTTTCTCGTGGGCCTGTCACACAGACATAAATCTAACTATAATAATAAATAATAAAAATGTTTATTTATCTCCACAAATTACATCCTTATCTTAGCTTGTGAGAGATCTGGAGTCTAAACTAAGCCTAGGCCTGTATTTCAGAACTCCAGGCCCCCCATTACATCGTTATACATAGAGATTGTCAACATGGAACAAATGGGAAAATAGTGTGTGTGGATGGTGCGTATGTGTGTGTGTGCTTGTGTGTGAGTGCGTGAGTGTGTGGTGTGTTTGTATGTATGGGTGTTTGTGTATAATGCATAATAGATAATAATTTATTGTAAATTTATATATTATATAAATATACATAGAACGTATATATGTTAGAAAAAAGTAAGACTACCTATAATTGACACACCCTGCTATTTTGCTATATCGAGTAATTTTTCTGTTTCCAGAAAAAATACTAGATAACGCAAGTCCTCCATCTGTATGAAAACCAAGAGTGCCACTTTTTCACACACAATTTAAAAACAAATTTACTTACCAATGAAAGAAAACATTTCCAATGCCTCGGCCAACTTTTTCTATACAATCTTTACAGCGCAATATGGCATAATTTTTTATGCCCTATTGAACTGTAAACTGTGCTGTTTCCATTTTTCTAGATTTTGGTGGATTTGCCGTGCCGATATTGCAAAATGAAAAGGTCATACTACGATAATTGATCGTAATTTTACTCCATTTTTGACACGCGAAGTAGTATACAATCTCGTGAACTAGTTAAATTTTTTAGATATGGTCTGCCATCTGCTTAATTGCAATTGTAACAAAAAAAATACCATTCCGGATTCATGCTTTTTTTGTTTTGTTTTATATCATAATTATATGTATATCATATTATATTCACAAAACGGATGTAGTAGAATCACACGTGCAAAAGAATAAGTTACAAGAGAAAAAGTCTGATTGACATCTATTTGATGTGAATCTTACATGCACATAATAATAGGTAATTTACGAGTATAAAAAAACATGCCGAACATTGAACAAGTACCACAAAATGAAGTACAATATAAAATGTAGACCAAAAGCTAGTTTCAAACAAATCTCACGAACTATTCCGAACCAACTCATTACAGTCCAAAATATTCATATTTTATACACTTGTGATATCATCACGCCCTGTCTGGCGGGAGTTGGCAGATTTACTGCGTCTCATTACGAGTGGCACGTACACACCATTCATATTGTTTATTGTGACACCCGGCGCCGCTTGCGTATCTACCCGATATAAAGGCATTTTTATAACTTATTTATTTAAACTTCATGTACAATGTTGATACATAGGCGGACTTAATGCAACAAGGCATTCTCTACCAGTCATCCTTTAACTTCGTGATGTTATTAAATTCAGACTTCTTTTGGCAGAAGACAACTCAGCTTTTGGTCTATGTTTTTCAACGGTTTCCTACTTATCATCTGCCGAGCATTTTTCCAGCTATGTTGGGGGCTGTTTCCAGTCTAACCGGATGTTGTTGAATACCAGTTTTTACATGGAGTGACTGTCTATCTGACCTTCACACAACCTTGTTGCTGGATAATACGCTACCCCTTGGCAATACTGGTTGTAAGACGTTTGAGCTGACTACCCGTTATCACCATCAACGATCTACATCTAGAGGTTTTCACACGGTCACTCTGCAATAAAAAGTCCGCGTTCATGGTCTCTCAAGGTAGGTTTTGACTTTCAGGAGTTGCAGTGTTTTGGGAATAGTGCGGTGGGTTTGTCCCAAAAAAAGCCACGGAGGGGCCTATTATGTATGTAATGGATTATTGTTATAAGGGTCGTTAACTACTATCCAGTTTTTATCAAGAACACTATGCCACATTGAACTGGCTCCTTTTAATCTAGTCATCGGTGTATGAAGATATCTTTATCAAGCTATAATTGGTTTGTGGAAATCAAATGATAGGTACTGCTGCAGACTCATTGGACGATAATTGGACCCAGCCACTTACAAACTAGGATAATAAGTTGATACAGGCTGATGCCTAATGCTCTAGACAGACCGACTGCATTTCAGCTGCACTTCGACTGCAAATTTTCAGTTTGATTGCAGTTATTATGACTCCAATAAAACTGCAAGCCAACCGTGCAGTCCGATTGCAGTCGGTGTGCAGTTGGAGTGCAGTTCCAACGACAACTGCACGCCAACTGCACACCAACTGCACACCAACTGCACACCAACTGCACACCAACTGCACACCAACTGCACACCAACTGCACACCAACTGCACACCAACTGCACACCAACTGCACACCAACTGCACACCAACTTCACACCGACTGCAATCGGACTGCAGCTGGCGTGCAGTGTTCATCCTTTTTATGTTCTCTGCAAACATGTGACGCGGTAATAGAAAGATAAGATAGAGGCCTTTTGATGAGTTTTTTGCGATAGGCCAGCACCGGTTTTCCCAACCTTTGCAAATGCTGTAATCTACAGTGCTGACCTACTACAAAATATATTACCTAGACTTACATAGAGAGAATATTTTTAATAAGTATATATAAAATAATTTTATAAAGCTCATCGATGTATCAACGGTACATGGTTGATCTCGCACCCATACGCAATAAAGGGTTTTGGAATAATTTTATTTGTCCGTACAGCTAAGAAGTGGAATTCTCTACCGGAGTCTGTATTTCCTGATAATAGCTACCACCTGGGAGTCTTCAAGTCAAGAGTGAATAGGTTTCTAATAAGCAAGCGTGCCTCATCGTAGACCACATCATCGCTTACCTTCAGGTGAAATAGTGGCCAAACGCGAACCTATCAATAATAATAAAAATATCGACCAATTGCAAGTCGAACTTGCGCACGTAGGGTTCCGTACCATTATCGCAAATATATATGGGAAAATTAAATATTTATTTTATTCTGTTTTTAGCATTTGTTGTAGCAGCAGCAGAAATACATCATCTTTGAAAATTTCAACTGTCTAGCTATCACGGTTCATGTGATACAACCTGGTGACAGACAAATCAAATCAAATATTTTTTATTGACAAATAAGTATTCATACCAATATAATTGAAACCCTAAATTCTGAGCTAGGTAAAAACCTGTGTTACAGAAGTCAGTGTCTTCTCCCCTTGTTGACACTTGCTTACATTAGAAATGAAAAACAAATAAAAATATGCTCAAAATAAGATTAAAATAACATACATTTAAAGTGAAATCAGAATAAAATTCAGTCAAATCTGCAATTAAATTAAAATTTAATTACAATGAATTAAAGTAAAATCGGAGTAAGATAGTCAAACTAAATCACAAACTGCAATTAAATCAAAATAAAATAAATTCAAAATTACGATTAAATAAGGTAAAATTGAAATGAAATCAGAATACAATTAATTAAATATTTTCAAAATTACAATTAAATGAAGTAAAATAAAATTAAAATCAAAATAAAATAAAGTAAAAAAATAATAATAACTTTTATATAAAATCCTTAGGCTTTGTGTGGTCTGTGAGTGTGTGTGTGTTGGTGTTTATGTGTTAGGTTGGAAGTAGGTAGTTACCTAAGTCGTGTTACTGCAGGACTCTTTCAGACCGCTCGTTATCGAGTGTTTGAAGGCCTTTTTTATTTCCTGTTTAAATTTTGTTATTTGGTACCCCCTACCGAATAACAAATTTAAACACAAAGTTTAAAAACGTGTTTACTTTATTGTAGATTTGTTGCTCAAAAACATGTGCTGCCTTGCTGATGCAGTGTTGCATTTGTTAGATTGACAGACATCGCGAATCTCAATAGTCTGCTGGTTGCATGCTTATTTTAAGGAGTAGCACGATGCTGTTGTATAAGGATATTTAGTAGGTGTAATTGTCTCACTGTTAGAACCATTGTATATCATTCCAAGTCAATCATGTAGGACTTACATGCTCCACCCCAGACCGTGTTAGAGTAACCCAGTACCGACTGTACTAGTGCGTAGTATACCTTCCGAAGCAGCCTTAGATCAGCAACGTGTCTTAACTTTTTTGAACGCCTAGATAAGCTTTCTTGTGCGTGATGTAATTAGGTCTATGTAAAGGCGTCAGTTTAATGTTTTATCTAAGAGTACTCCCAGGTATTTGGTGGAAGAAGATTCTTTTAGGGACAGGGATGAGCAGTGCTCGTTGTTACCTGGAAAGATGCATGATTGGACTCGAATCAATACTTCAGGAAGTATGGTTTTAGCAAAGGTGAACTGCACAAAGGTTGTTTTCGTCAGATTTAGGCTTAGCAGATTTGCTTCTAGCCAAAATTTAATTTTATGGAGGTTCATTTCGGCATGTTGTTTTGCCTCTTCCCAAGTCCCTCCATGCAATATCAATGCTGTGTCATCGGCAAAAGAGAAGATATTACCGTTTGTTAGTACTTGCTGACACAGGTCATTAATATAAATCGGAAAGAGCGTCGGGGTAAGAACACTTCCCTGCGGCACGCCGAAACTGATTGGTAATTCGGAGCTTATGTTTTCGCCTATCTTTGCGTACGGTTACACAGAAAATCCTTATATTGAAATACAGACGGTGTCGAAGGCTTTGGCGAGATCAAGAAAAACACCCATACATTTTTATTTTGCGTCTACTTTTGCGGTCACATAATCTACCAAGTGGATTACAACGTCTTCTGTGCTATTGCCAGATCTAAACCCGAATAGCGTTATAGATTTTTTTTGAGTCAATTATTTAAAACCTTTTCTAAAATCTTTGAAAACTCTGCAACTCTGACAACGCTGAGATTGGCGTACAGTTTTTGTAATCGGTCTGATTTCCAACCTTGTGCACACACAACTTGTCACACAATAGAGTCAAGATTAGGTGGAATATCAAACCAATATGGGGGTGGTTCAGAGTTAGCACTAGAATGTATTATTTTGTCTGCTAAGTCTTTTCCTACGTTGCTAAAGTGCACGTTTATTTCGTCTATAGTTTTTGCGACATTTCCAGTTGAATGTCAAAAAAAAAGGTAAACTCCTGATTTATTTTTATTTTTCAAATCTAGTATAGTTTTGACTGCATTCCGGGTTTCTTTATTGTTATTTGAGAACGCATGAATAGGGATTTCTCGTAGTCAGATTTCAATTTCCCAAGTAGTGTGTTACAGGAATTGCGGTATATCTTGTATGTATTTTTGATAATATAGTTATGTGGATCATACAATGACTTTTTGTGCAATTTATCCCTGTGGCGTATACACCGGAGTAGGCCAAGTGCTAACCAGGGCTCGTTTCCCACAGGGCACGCGAGTAGTTATTGAATGAGTAGCTATGACTGAAGACAGCATCTCAATAAATTGTGAAATCACTGCATTTGCGTCAGAGTCCGGTTTTATAAAAGAAAAATCTATATTTTTAAATATTTGGATAGTTGACCCTAGTTACAGACTTTACATTATTTACCCGTTGGTGATTACCGGATAGGTTTAGGAATACCAATGCATGGTCGGTCACTGTAGAATATAGCACCAGAACGGTCGCCTGTCGGGAAGAATTTAGTATTATACGATCCAGACAGTTGTTGATCCTAGTTGGATACGTATGACCAGGTAGAAGTCCTAATTCAGCAGTTACATTTAAATACGATGCACTGTTTCTGTCATTAGTATTAGGTTTGATATCTATTTTTATATCTCCAGCAAGGAACACATTGGATGTGTTTAGGGGTCTTAATGTATTTTCGAGTGGGGATAGAAATATATCCATGCAGTGTATCTAAATAGCCAGTACAACGATGCCTGGCTTTATTTTCAAGAGAAGAAAGTTAAACCCTATAGGGTCCCGTCTTTGCACTAAACATTTGATGTTTTCTTTTAAGTAATTACTGTAACATCGTTCTGGTCACGATGAGTTTCAGAGGAGTATGTTACGTAGGTTTCCAAGTCAGGTATCGGTTTATATTCATTTAGTCAACAATCTGTCAGAATTATGACGTCCAAGTAAAACAAAATTCTAGCTAACTGAGCTTGCAGGCTGTCAAGGTTTTTATAGACGCTGCGTATGTTTTGTACCGCTATTCTTATTGATGGCTTAGTGGTGTCATGTCATGGTCACGGTGGTTACATGTGTCTGTGTCACGGTGATAGGCCGTTCCTTCGTTAAAATGATGTATCTCATATCATTTTAACATTTTATGACTGAAAAATGTTTATTGTAGACTGTAGATTATATTTCCTGGGGATTGTTTGTGTGCTTGTGGAAGGAGTGCAGTGTGCTAGAGTGGTGTGAATCTTAAGGTTTTTTTTTGTCTAGGTTTCTGACTATCTAAAAAATAATATAAATACATCAATTAAATACCAAAACATTACAAATGAGATTCACGAAGATCAGAGGGTAGTCTAAATATATGTAATACAACATCCAGTCATTTATCTAGTTCATGTTTATTGAGATCCGCTTCGTTCTTAATCAAAAAATGATTTTTTTTTCGCTGAGCTTGACGAATAAAAACTCTGCCTCGTGAAGTCAAGCAGAACTTGAAATCATTCTCTGTGGGAAATTTCCGTGCCAGATAAAAAAGCCGTTGTAATTTTGGCTTTCTGAGAGATAGATAGGTTTTGCAGCTCCCCTAGGTTTAAATGATTTGTATTTAGCCTGTTTACATTATTCTTTTGGTTAAAGATCCGAAGTTTTTGAATTATTTTATCCTTAGTGGAGACACTCACAAAGTCGACAATAATAGGGGGTGAACCATTGTTCTTTTTAATGCGGTATATATCTTTGATTTTCTTGCCTTGCAGTGGAAGCTGTTTTTTTTAAACTACATTGTAAAGTTCATCTTAGGTCTCCTTGCATATTTGGTATGTTTTTATCTTGAACACGAGTAATAAATGCTCCATATTTCCAACTTTGTCCTCAAGTTGGTTCATGTAGTTCCGGGCAGCTTTTCGCTCGGTTTCAAGTTTATCCATCTTAATCATGATATCATCGTCCTGTTTTGCTGTAAAATCTAGGGATTTTTTATTTCTGCATTCTGAGTGATCATTCTGTCCATAGATTTCTGAAGTGCCAGAAACTTGCTGTCTGTCTCAGCTGAGGAGGATTTCAGCTCTTCCCGTACCTCCTGCATGAATGTTACAACGTCGTCGTCGTCGGCGCGGGCGTGCGCTTGGGCGGCATTTTGTTCCTTTATTCGTCTCAGGCATCAAGAGGCCAGAAACGCGCAAAGGTTGCACAATACGCACCGCAAAGGAGCAAACAAATAGAACAGCTGATTTCACAGTAGAGGCGACGCGCTGTCAGAAGAAACCACGAGCACAGGCACGTACCTCCCTCGCACGGCAGGAGTCCCGCTCGAGCGCTTCTGTATGGTCCGTTTGTAGAGATAGGTACCCACTTTAACAAGGCAAGCGCACTACAGCCTGCAGTGCAAGGGCCACCAAAAGGTTCTTCACGCCAAGCGAAAACAAGTGGCAAAAAGTAAAAAAACTGAAGCGGCAAAATATAAGAAAAATTGTCAAAAAGCAAAAATACCTTCTTGCAGTCCGCCGGGCTCGAAGTCGGGTCGCCGGTACGTACGATCGTGAGTGGGGGTGTCATAGCCACTTAGCCAAACGCGCCAGTGATTAGACGAAATAGGCAAACAGTTGGAGAGTATCGACGATTATTGACATGCAGAGTGCGAGACTTTGACCTTGGCCGCAGTAAGTACCCTCACTTTTTAACCGACTTTCCAAAAAGGAGAAGGTTTTATGTTCGACTTCGAGTTTGTTTTTTTTTTATTCACTAGTCATTCGGCACTACACTATACTTTTGTCATCATCTGTGAAAATTTCAGCTGTTTAGCTATCATGGTTCATGAGATAAAGCCTGGTGACAGACAGACAGACGGACAGTGGAGTCTTAGTAATAGGGTTCCGTTTTTACCTTTTGGGTACAGAACCCTAAAAAAGCCCAGCATACTGTAAATGCATCTGGATCTGTAGCAGAGTACTCGTTCGAAACAAAATATCTTCAAAGTATAGTTCACCTCGTTTCTATTACTTAATATATACATTTATAATTATTTATATATTTATTATGGTTAGTATATATTTAGGTATGTCTATTTTATCTATATATAAATATTTGTGTACACATTTTACTTAGGTATTTTTTTTATGCAACTGCCATGTTATTTCTACACCACCCTTGGTTGACTGGTAGAGAATGCCTCAGGCATTAAGTCCGCCTTTGTACCTGCGTGTTGCATGAAGTTTAAATAAATCCATATATTCAAAAGTTACTTCACATAAAACTTGTAGTAATATCATCATGTCCTTGTAAATCAAGACTAAAACAATCGATCAGGAGCTCCTGAATAATTGACTCGTCCGACGGACACCCTAAGTTGCCCTTCGTGAAGTGACATCATACCTACCTACCATCTACCTATAGGGGACTTATTAATATGGAATGGACATGAAATCGTAAGGTTATGTAAGGTGAAATCGTGGTATCGGTGAAACATTTAATATTTTTAACATTATTACGGTAAACCGAGCTGTCGGTAGAAAGAGATAGCAGACGATTTTCACTTTGTACCGATGAACGGTGAACAATGATTCCTATGTACAATAGGGATGTTAAAAAAAATATCTTTTTAGTCCGTCAGTTAGAAAACCTAAAAATATAGGTTTTTTTTTTTGCTTCTCAATAAAAAATTACGACGCTACAGTGCGTTGAAATATCGTGTGACGTCACGGTGTGCTACACTTTATACTGACAAAGTGACGTCACAAGCCCCCACTCCTAAACATTGATGCGCTTTACCTTTGTCAATTTTAATTTATCTGACAAAGAAAAAGTACGGCAAGCTTATTACGTATCTTTTGCAAGAGCAAAACGATAGCGATTTTGGCGCAATAATTGCTCTTCAATTAATATATCAATATAATATTATTTTTTAGAGTTGTTGGCGGTATTTTTTTAAAATGAGTGCTTTTGACAAACAGCGAGCGATTAGCAAACGATTGTGTAGGACCTACCATACCTACACTGCAGGTAATTCAGACTTTTATGACATAAAGCGTTTGATCGCTATCGTTTTGCTCTTGCAAAAGATAAGTAAAAAGCCTGCGGATCCAATATTATTTGATAATCTCACCGACGGACTAACTAGATGTATCCTTTTTTACTCAGGAAACATCCCTGTTATATCGTTCAAGTGTAGAATAATTAATTATAAATGCATAGGTAGGCTCTGTAAGTTTTGATATGAAAAACTTTGTAATCAATGAAGATATTTAGAAGTACCTATCGGATTTGTCGACATGAAAAACATTGTCTGGGAAAACACACACGTCATCTATTTTTGATGATGTTGAGTTTCGTTTAAATGGTCCAGCTGAAATAGTGTCAACCACAGACTTAAATCTAACTAGATAACGCAAGTCCCGCCGTCTGTTTGAAAACCAAGCGTGCCCCTACTTCACAAACAATTTAAAAACAAATTTACTTACCAATGAAAGAAAACATTTCCAATGCTTCGGCCAACTTTTTCTATCCATTCTTTACAGCTCAATAAGGCATAAAAAGTAATTTTTCTAGATTTCGGTGCCGATAATGCTAAATGGAAAACTCAGATTACGATCATTGATCGTAACTTTACTCCGTTTTTTGGCACGGGAAGTACATACAATCGCGCCATCTAGTTAGATTTATGTCTGTGATGTCAATCATAAGCATGAGAAAAGCCTAAGCTCCTCTTTCCTAATAAAAATTAAAGAACTTAGTTGAAATTCATCACAAAAAGTCGTTTCACATTGACAAGCTAAGTTTGTGAAAGAAATATACTCGTGCAGGAAAGTGAGTAAACCATTTCTTGATTATCAAAGTGTATTTATTATTTATCTCATGCATTTACAGCTAATGAAGATATAATTCGTCCAATATGTTTCCTTCCATAATCTACCTATGAAAAACTACCATTACAACATGAAAACTTCTCTTTCCAAACCCAATCTCAACACCCATGTTTCATTTGCACCCAACACGACAGTATCCGCATTTATCGCAACACGTTAGAACTATCGACCCGTATTGTTCTGCCGTCCCCCAATGGCGAGCGGGCGTGCAGACTGCCATCGATCCGCTAGCTGTCAACACGGAATGTTTCCTCGGTTATATCGTAATATAATAGATTAGTTATTAATGAATTGGGTAAGTTATACGAAGCAAGTGATCCTTCACATATGGGAGTGACGCGAGGAGGCGAAACGCCGGGATGAAACACCGTTGCCGCGAGATATCGCGACTCGGTGGACAGAACTCGGCATCATGGATCTCATGGCGACATGGAGAGAGTGACTGCCGCAATCCAGCGCCGGGCGTCGGGAGTCGCAAGCCGATTCCCGGCCAGCGAAGGCTCGGGCTTGCGGACAGCGATTAATGGGTAGCTCGCCGTCCGATAAGGACTAGGCACGACTCGACGGTGCGCTTGAGCCCAGAGTGGGAGAAGTCATTGGATGACTGCCCAAAAAAAATTTAAAAAGTGGCAACGTCTCATACAGAGAACACAATAGTATACAACCACGTTTGCTTAAGTAGAAGCGGAAAATTCTCGTGGGTACCTTATTAAAATGAAAACCAGGCAAAAGCCAGTATTGGCTTGTCTTGGCTAGTTCAGACCATTTTAAAAAGTAGTTTTCTCAGTTGGTTTTCCTTTACTGTAGGTCAGCTAGTTATGCTTATGATTGTAAGCAAGACGCAAATTGAAAATTGCATCTTACAAAGGCAACATTCAAATCCTACATGACAAAAGTGGCGTTATCCTCTGTTTTTCTATGCCGACCAATTAAAGGACGTGTTTCCACGTTAGGACCTTACCCTAGTATCTACAGTGGAGGCCTATCGAGTAAAGTCATGAACAAAGAAAGCAGCTCCTAACATCATTTAAACATCATAATGCAGTACACAATTCGCTTGCTAAACGAGGTTCCTTAACGGTCACAGGGACTATATTCACATCTACCTGACGTTGCAGACATCAAAAAGGTTTTACGGTTTAGTTCTACAAAAACTGTACCAAAAACACCCCAAGCGCATGTTGACAGCAAGTTCTTAAAAAATATTGAAGGGAATCTATGTTGGTACGTAAGTCGTAACCTACATGCGTCTTGCCAACACCCCGTCCCTCTCGGGCCCCCTGTAATTGATTTCCACCCCCCCTAGGAATGCGACCCATCGTATGTAATGGGGTGATTCAAAAACTCATCTTATACGCGCTAGGGGTGAGCGTACGTTGAGCTTAGTCGATTGTACAGTGCAGGAGTTAGGGTGCTTGTGGAAGTTTAGTTAGTTGAACCTTTTATTTAACTTTATTTGCATGTTTTGAAGCATTTTTTACCGGTGTGCGTGTATGGTAAAGATGTAAAAGATGGTGCTCTGTACTTTTTGCCTACCCCCATGGGGAAAAGGAGTTTATATACCTAGGTACTAGGTATGAATGTGTTATAGTAAACGATGGCCCTACTGATGGAAGGTGTGTTGTATTGGTATTGAATCAATGTGCTTGATGAATCATTGACAGTTTGGCTTCCACAGTTTGTTTTATTTATTTTTGCAAGCTTTTATTTAACTTGCAATATATGTATGAATGTATGTATGTATGTAAGTGTGTTTGGGACAAATCTTGCTACTGAATTTTAAAGCAGTTATCTTCCACCGATTAAGATGAAATTTTGCATACACGTTAGCTAGGTGACAATTAATCCAATATGGTGGACGGCCCAAGATGGCGTGCTAGTTATTAAATGAAAGGGTTCACTGGGAATAAAACGAAAAAAACTTATAAAAAAAAAAAAAATGAATAAATTTGAATTTATTTACCTGTAGTATTTCAGCAGAACCTGAACTGAAAAAATGTTTCCAATTACGTTTTAGGAACAAAATCATGCTTGCAAAACAATTTCTTGCCTATAGTTTTAAACAATGCCAAAAAATTAATACTCCTATTAAAAACTTCAACTGCAATTGTTTAGGAATTTTTATTTACGTGCTGAATCTTTTACAAATAATTCCAAAGTTAGTCAACTACTCGATCCAACTAAATTGTTTAGTCGATATCGGCAGCCACACCTCTAGCACTCGTATTGCACAGTATACAGAGCAGTTAGCGATATAATTTCGTTTGTAGCATTGTAGCAACTTGAGGTGCGCCTCTATTCGGTGTCTTTATTGTCCATCACGTTTATTGTATGTCATTATTGAGAACATGTAGATCTATTGGATACTTATTTAGTATGCCACCTACCGTAACAAAACAATACTTTCTGCAAAATAGCATAGGACCACGGTTTTCCTCTGAACACCACTATGAATATGTATGAAAGACAATAATTTTATTTATCTACACTCACAACACACCAAAAAATTTCAAAAAATTCAAAAATTTATGTATAAACACGTACTTTATATTCGTGGATAGGTAAAATAAAAAAATGATAAAAAAGTGGTTGTGTAAATTATAAAAAGACTTAAAAGAGTATCCTGGAGTTACTTGCTAGATATTCTCCAGAGATCGACGAGGGCCTTGCGATCTAGCGAGCCACACAATGTGGTTTTAGCTTCAAGTTCATTTGAAAACTCAAAGTGCCTGTAACTAAGTCAAATAAATACTTTGAGTTTCAGTGATGAATGAAGGAATTGCCTCTAGGAATTGGAGTTGATGATGGTGGCTCTATAAATTCATAGGTACTTCGACTGGACATATACACAAATACCGGTCAAAAACAACCAACCTTTTTTCTTTGCCGTAGTCGGGCAAAAAGGCTGATCGCATCGGTACCGCATTGTCGCGTCACGCCTGTCCCGTATAAAGTTAGGTTTGCGCAGACATTCATGAGCGAAAGTTTTACTTGTAATAAATTATTAATAATCTGTTAGATTTCCCATGAGGTACTCGTAAATACCTATCTGGTTTACAGTAATGTTCGCGACGAAGCGTCACTAAAAATGTCATAATGTAAAACTTAAGGCCATATATACGCCCCAATGTTAACGCAGTACTGGCCGTGCGTCCGCTCGGAGCCAAAATATCAATATTGAACCTCCTTTTGAACAGTTTTGTTTGCAGAATATTATTTGATTTACATTATATGCTATTTCTGTTATGAAGAATTTCCAGTTATCAATTTTTCTATGTGAAAATATTTTAAACATCCAAGTCATTTTGGAGGAGGAAAAAACTTGTTTCAAAAATAATGTACATGAATCAAAAATTTAACTTTTAATTTTAATATTTTTTCAAACCTTTTAACCTAGGCGTTACTAAGGAGTATGCTTTAGAAAGTAACCGTTTTACGGTAAATAAAATCAACTTCCGCAAGACCCATCTGGTAACGCGGGCGGATTTAGTGCGGAAGCAGTTCTTCCGACGAGCCATTCTTGAACACCCTTTTCTCAGTAATTTTTTTATAGAAACATGATTCTAGTGTTTTGCAGTATTTATTTCATGTACTTGATCTAGAATCAGTACATAATAACAGTAAATAGCGAAAGCTAATACTATATCAATATCACCCTAAAACTGTAAGTACTGACGCGTTTTCTCAAATTAAGTGGACTATAGTCATGGTATTGTTGTTTTAGCGCATCCAGGTAACCTAGACCGAGACCTAGGCCCTGTATCAAACAGCTTAAAATCATTTAGTTCTTGTAAAGTCCATTTATTGAGATGATGTGTTTGTATGAGCCAATTTGTTGATTTCTTTGAGCGTTATAGCGGGCTGACGGCTTTCAGGTGCACTAGGTGCCTGAAAGTTATAGACGTTCTTTTTTGTTCTTTCGATGGTCAGTTAGTATTTCTAAAAAACCATCACTGTACGGTGAAGATCGCTTGGATGGTTTGGGAAGAAATCAACTTGAAAGATTGCGGGATCACACAATTTTCTTATCAGATAATCGCTTTTGGGCGGCGTACGTGCCTGAAAGTTATAGATATACTTGTTGAGATATTGCTCCTCGATAGCCTGCTGTACGGTGGAAATCAATTGAATAGTTTAAGAGTAAGTCAAATTGTAAAATAGCATATTTTTTTTCAGATTGTCACTTTCAGGCGAATACGTGCCTGAAAATGATAGATATGCTTATTAAATTATTACCCTTCGATTGCCTGCTGGAAAAGCTACCAGGCCGACTTTGTATAGTGGAAATCACCCGAAAAGTTTTAAACTTTAAAGTTGTAAAATCGAAAATTCCTTTTCTTACCGCATTCCGCTGAAAAATATTTTCGAATAGCTATGGTCATAGTTATAGGTCCTATATATATTTTTATAGGCTTTACGGGGTATCCGCCTATATTGTGTTTTCGATGGAAACAAAGTGAGTTTTATCGATTACTAGAATGTAAACAAAGCAAAATTGCCAAAAATAAACTCATTTCGGTGGTGTTTTTGAGATCCTCACTAAGGTAAAGTTTCGGTGGTCGTAAGCGCACTAGTTCGTGACCTGCATTTTTTGTCATTGGCAAGATATTTGTGCCTCTTTTCTCTTCTCTTCCTAAATACCTGTGAAGACCGTGGAACCGCATCCTGAATTCCAATGAATAATCTGGTGTTTCAATTCCTACACAAGAATCCCTCACACATCAACACTTAGCAGTCATCAATCATCATTTCAGGACTCTTGGAACGGAACTATAGGTACAAGATGTCAGCGTGCTAGGGCTGGAGACAAACAACCTCCCGACAGAATGCCCGGCGATCACGCCCGTCCGACACAAATAAGTTTAGAAACATGCTTCAATAAGTTTAGGTTATGACAGACAAAATAAATAAACATAATTTACCAATACCGAGATGGCAAAACCCAATCTAACGGTGTCGTGGTTAGGGTTCCAAAGAGCGAAACCTCTTCTAAACTTCGTTGTGCTGAGTCCAAGATTACCGCCTTCGATATCACGCCCTTGACCCCGCCTTTTTTTCGATAACTTCTGAAGAAGGTCGTCCCCTGTTCGCACTCTATTACGCACACAATTTCTTTTAGTATTATATAACTGAACAACACCACATATGTATTTTCCAACAATAATGATGTAACCAAATATTTGTAATTAAAACTGATGGAAAAGAGTGTCCATGTAGTTTCTAGCACATTCTTCTCCATAGTAACCAACTCTTGCGAATGTGTAACTAGATTCATATTTTGTTTGACAATTCAAAAGTACCTATAAGGTTCATTTGAAATAAAGTATTTGATTTTATTTTATTACATGGGTTCGATTGAGTTTTTCCACCTGAAAATTCTCAGTAGCAGCAAGGTGTCTCGACTTCTATTTTTTTTTCGATACGTTCGCGCTTGACCACTATCTCACCTGTTGGTAAGCGATGATGTGGTCGATGGTGATGCACGCTTGCCTAGATGTAACCTATTCACTCTTGAATTAAAGACTCCTAGGTTGGAGCTATCGGGGAACACAGACTCCGACAGGGAATTCCACTCCTTAGCTGTACGCACAATGAAAGTATTCCCAAAGCGTTTAGTGCAAATGGGTGGGCACTCCACCATGTACCAATGGCGCATCACCGTACAAGACGTACGTCTTGTAGTCCGATAATGGAACGGGCTCGGCGGAATAAGATCATGTAATTTCCATCGCACACTCCCTAAATGCAGCTGTACTGGCGTTGATAGCAATAGACTCGCCCCCTATTGCATGGGACTTAACGCGATGATTTCGATTAAAAATTTTTTTTTTTTCATCGCTTTGAATTTGCATGATATATTATTTTTTATAGATTTTTCATTCCGGTATAATGTTCCCTTGGGATAAGAAAACACTTTTCAAGCGGGCGAAGCTGCTGGCAGAAGCTAGGTAGTATAAAGTACCAAAACTAAATAGAGAAATATCTAAAATTTTTAACAAAAAATAAATAAACTGACTTCCAAAACAAAACACTACAAAGCGAAAAATAACTTTCTTTTCGGAAGTCGCTGTCAAAACCCAAAAAATATAGGGACCAAAAACACCGACATCCGAAAAGAAAGTTATGATGCCTATAACAAATGGATTCAACTTCTTGGTACATTCAAGTTGGTTGCTTCATAGCGTCAATGATTGGCTTTTATTTATTACTGATGACATTTGTTATTCAGTGATGTTTCTATCGCTCTTGTGGACTTACATCATCTTTCAAGTTTGGTGACGGCGTAGCACAGTCACCTACAAAATAGATCATAGCAATGTTTCTGGGTAGCAGAATAAGCTTTGTTGGGAGTTACTATTCTAGGCGAGTTCTGTCATGATGAAGTACACTCCAATTTAGGTTCTCAAATTATACATACATAAACTCACGCCATTTATTTTACTTATGTACATACACCTAGTCCTACACGCACGCCGGTAATGAGTAGGTATTGCGCACCTGGCCTTTCTAATGAACATCACCAATCAGGTCTATGTATGTCTTTCCAGGGCGTCCCTTCCTGGCGTTTCCATTCACGCCTGCCTTGTAAAATACCTTTTGTTGGTCGCCTTTCATTCATCTGCTCAACATGGCCAAACCCTCTAAGCGTACTTTTAATTTTTGTCACTACATATTCTATTTAAATAATCATAGGGTGTCTTTCATATTTACCAATTTATTGCGTTATGGACACCGACTTCTGGAGGATAATGGCTCGTACCTATTAAGAAAGAAAGAAAGAAAGAAAAATTGTTTATTTGCGCCAGGCACGACGCATACCATAAAAAGAACAAAAAATCTAAAATCTTAAATAAATATTCTTCATTACATGGAACTTCAAAATTACAGTTGTAAGAATGTACTGTAGGAAACCTCTATATAACAGTTCTGGTAATTCAAATGTGTCGTGGTATTTTATATACAAGTACAACTCTACTGTAGTGACTGTGTAAGTAGTGCTATCACTGGAGACAATTCTACTAAATGTGTAGGCGGCAGTATAGGACATACACTTACCCATGAAAGCATCGTTCCTTTTATTGTTTTGTTCAGAAACTGGAGAATCAGGTCACTGCGTACAAACTTGTCAGCGTCTTCGGCTTTTATCGGCTCATTACCGATATTTTCTTTAAAATAAGAGAAAATTGAGAAAATACAGGAGACATTTTGTAAACTTTCACCTATAAGTAGGTTCCGACAATCCACTTTTAGTTCTTTGGTAAAACCTACCTGTTTTAAGAAAATAAAATGATACCAGTATAGCCGAATAGTGTTGTCTAGAGCAAAGTTGACGAGACCGCGACCCAGCTAACAAAAACATCCAAATTCGGGACTCAACTCTTGGATTTCATGAAAAAAAGGGGCATAAATATACGAATGAAGGTCTGTTCAAACAAGAAAAAAACTTTTTAATTAGCTACTTTTTAATGAAATGTCTTAATAATTATACGGTGCGTTCGTACGTCCTATTTTTCAGGGCCCACCAGTGAGGCGTGACCTACAGTTTGGTAAATTCTGGTCTAGAGCAAGGGTGACAAACCAAGGGCAGCTGTAGAACTGGATCCTTTTCATAAACAATCATTAGAGACCCTCAATTCAAATGTCTTCTGAAAGAAAGTCAATTGCCCATACGCACTAAATGTTAGAGGAATACTTTTACTCGTATTTAGGCCTACAGCTAAGGAGTGGAACTCCCTGCCGGAGTCTGTGTTTTCCGATACCTACAATCAAGGGTCTTTAATTCAAGAGTGGATAGGTTTCTTGCTTCACCACCACATCATCGCTTACCATCAGGTGAGATAGTGGTCAAGCGCGAGCCTTCAGATAAAAAAAAATATCTGCCTAGCCTTTTCTCAACCATATTGGGGTTGGCTTCCAGTCTAACCGGATTCAGCTCGTACCAGTATGTTCATTGGAGCGGCGGTTTATCTGATCTCTACAACACAGTAACTGGGTAGCACGATATCACTTGACAAGACTGGTGTCAGATATCAAAGAAAGACCAAACGTTTTTTGCGCCTGGCACGATGCATAAAAAAACGGAGGAAAAACGTAAATACAAATACAGAGTATGCGTCACAACCACGCAAAACGGTCATCGCTCAGCATAATGCTAGGACTAGCGTGCAAGATAGAGTCACAACGGTGGTTTTCAGCGATAGCCGATGTCAACTGTATGACGCTGAACCAATGAAACCTTAAGGGTAAGCGACGGAGCGAACATGTCAGGCTTCTGTCTACCCGTACCCGTGAAGAGGAAATCGCTTCAAGAATCGCCGAAACCCGAGCTACGTTCGCGCAGCTGAGACCTTTTTGTCAATAGCGGCAACTGACCTGAAGGATTAAACTCAAAATCTTCGGGTCCAATGTCAAAACCGTGCTGCTCTACGGGTACGGAACGGAAGGTCACAAAGGAGATCTCACGCCAAATACAAGTCTTCGTCAACAGCTGTCTTCGTCGCATTCTCGAAATTTACTGGCTCGAGACCTACTCCAACGTAGAGTTGTTGGAGAAATTCCACGAGAGGCCTATCGACCGCCAGACCAAGCGTCGCAAGAGGAGATGGATTGACCACACGCTCCAAAGGGGTCCCGATCACAAACCCTAGCGAGATTTGGACTAGAATGCCCAAGGGAAAAGAAAGCGTGGTCGTCCCCGTCAAACCTGGCATCGCACCGTGTTGGCAGAAGCGGCGAGCATCGGAATGACAATGAGCGGGGTGAAGTGTGAAGCTCAAGACCGATCCTGACTGAGGAAATCAGTGGACGCCCTCTTCCCCATCTAGGGGATATTAGGACATTAACTCAAACCTACCCGTTATGACTGAAGTAAAATAACAATTAGTATTTCGAGCCCTTAAACAATTTTTGATTCAGTTTGGAAGTTAAGACTCGTGTTTAATTACTTATTAGAGCTTGCATAATGTAAGAGGAATTCGGTTCAGTAAACAAACAGAATGATGTAGTCAACTAATTACATTAACGCAAGATGTGTTGAACTCTCGTGCAGTAAAATATGAACAGTAGTTTAATTACACATTTGTTGTGCCTTGTAATCAGGGGCGGCTTCAAATAAAGACTTGTAGGGCTGCAGCCCAGGGCCCCGAGAGTTAGAGGACCTCCATACAGTATTGGCAGTGTCAGCAAACGTGTTTCCAGAGAACCCCGGTCATAGGCCTCCCAGTCTTCAAAAGGGGTTTACCAAAAACTTTTAGTTCATACTTTCACTACAGTGGCAAATATTTAGCAGCAATATATACGCTAATTGTAAAAAAGATGCAAAAAAAGGGTGGGCATACTCTTTCGCCAACGATTCTCCTACACCTCTCTTTTGATCAATCATTGTAGAGAGAGGGAAGGTATACTTACAGAAAACTAGAAAACATTTTTTTGACACTCCCAATTAGTGTGAGCCCAGGGCCCCCACAAATTCACGGTCCACCCCTGCGTGTAGTGAAATATTTTCTGTAAATTTAGTTAAATTTCAGAGAGTACTGCATAAGCATCATGGTAGTAGGTCAACTGAAAGTACACTTATAGGTTTTGTTTTTCTCGTGAGTATTAAAATATGCGGCAAAAACGACCTTATATAACAAGACAAGTTAAATAAAAGCTTGTCTTGTTAATTAGTTAGTATGTGTGGATCAAATCATGCAACTGAATTTTAAAAAGATTATCCCCGACCGAGTGACCTGGAATTTTGCATACAAGTTTGGTTTGATTGACAGTGCATGCTTAACTCCGGGTCCGATAACGTTTCTCATTTTTAACCGACTTACCAAAAAGGAGGAGGTTCTATGTTCGACTTCTTGTGTGTTTTATTTTTTTATTTTTTATGTATGTTCACCGATATCTCCGTCAAATAAGGACCAATTTTGAATTTTTTTTTTTTTTGAAAGAAAATGTTTCGAAGTTGGTCCCATTTTAATTTGGTGAAGATCTGATGAAGAACTTCGAAGATATACGACAGAACTCTTCAATAAATAACGGCAAACCTCTCGGGATTGCTGCAATCGCATGTCTGTTTATTGATTATACCATTTCATAACATAGCATCACGCCAGTACGCTCTTGAGGGGTACGCAGATCTCTCATTTTACCGGTTATGTTCAAGTTTCATGATACTGGGGTTATCTATTCTGTCGTTAGGTTAACTTACTAAACAACTTGCCTATTAGGTAGGTACTTACAACTAAAAAGTGAAAAATAAAAACTTAAAAATAAAAAAAATAACTTTGTTTTTGGAAGTCGGTGTCCATAACGCAATAAAATGGTACCTACGAAAGACACCGACTTCCAAAAGTAAAGTTGTTTTTCACTTTGTAGATTACTTATTTGGAAGTCGGTAGTTTGTTTTTGGAAAAAAGTTTTTATACATGCCACGATTACTTTGTATGATGGAGTTTTGGCGGGAACGTGATGGCGTCTATTATATTATATTGCTGCTCTGTTTTATTTCCTAAAATTGTTTTAAATTGAATATTTATAGTGAAAAAATGGTGTTTTTTTATTCTAATAATATTAGTGAACGTGCACGAGTGTGGGCAAGTAAAACACAGCGATAGAACATGAAGTTGTACATGTTGTCGACAAAACTCCGTAGAAGCTTCCAATAAAGTTACCGCCATTTTATTGGGGCCTAACTAGGACATTGGACTAAAATCTAAAGAAACTAAAACTTCTATTCTAACGTGACATTGGATAAATGCGCAAACCGTGCGAAACGAAAAACGAAAAAAAACTTCTTTGTATGAATGTGTCGGAGATATTATGTCTTCGAAAAATCAAATTCATAATCCTTATTAATTACTATGTTACCCATATACTACGAGTACCATTCGTAAACATCAACTATGTATTTTTATAGCTGTCAATTCCGACATAATTGTCACGATTTTTAAAGCTTGTTTTATCTTTTGTATTATTTTAACATTTTCATTGACTAATAAAATCAAGCTTTTTGATTTTTCTCAGGTCCAAGGGAAGATAAAGCTAAGTATTTGAAATTTATTTCAACTTGATACCTCCACGCGTTTCAGAGATAGACAGACTTGCATTGACAGAGAGACTGTCCCGGGTTCTTCTTAAACTTAACTTTGAGGTACAGAGCAATAAAAATATCTTTACAATTAATACTGACAAGACATTCAAAGTACTGATACAATAAAAACTCTTTGAACTACTACAAACTCTTTGTATGGCCCCAACAGCCACGCCGGTGTCTATTGACTGAGAGTGACGTCACGATGCGCGAGCGCACGCGATACGCACACGTGCGCCGCATCTGTGATGTGTAAACATTGGGGGCAGGGGTCACAAACGCTGAGGTGGTTTTAGTCGAATTTATGAATATAAATAACAAATTTAGCTATTTCCTTTGAATTCGATCACATGGTCTCTTTGACAGTAAATGTGCATTTATCTGGGATAAATGGATTAAGGCTGAGAAGCTAAAATGGGATTGAGCGGGTCATATTTGTAGACTGCATTAGGACAGAAGGACCAGAGCCGTTATGCGTGGGAACCAGAGGACGGGCGTCGTCGTCAAGGGAGACTTCAGAAACGCTGCTGTGACGACTTAGGCGTTCAGGATAGACGGGTCGGAAAAGAGAACACATTGGGAACAATGGAAAGCTATGAGGAGACTTTGCCCATCTGTGGGACACCGTAGGTTGAAAACAAAGAAGCCTATGGCACTCACGTTTCTATAAGTGAAAGATTTTTTGTAAGCGGATCATTGCTTCCTGAAGTTCCCTGGGCTTCTACACATTAGAGGTTGTCTGGAGAGAATATCTTTTGCCGTGTCTCAATAAAAAACAACATTCAAAAGGTAAATGCCCGTCTACCTATCAAATGTTATCGACCCCCGCCGCCGTCTGCCTTATGATAACATAAACAAAGCCAGTGATTGTGATCCTGTGTAAGTAGCTACACCTACCTACCTACCAGCGCGTTCTACGTATGCATGTATGTTGGTACCCCTACCCGACGTCTAAAGCCATCTGTGTATGTGTTGTCTTTGTCTCGAGTCTATTGGGTGATGAATTGGAACACAGGAATTCAATGGTAAAGTTTGAAATTTGTTTATTATTTTTATTGCCATCATGGAAAGAACATGGACGAGGCTGGCACTAGAACGGAGGATTGGCACAAAACAGAGAGGCCTAAGCTCGGCAGTGGGCTGCAGCGGATGATGGAGCGTTCTACAAGAGATCTCTAGGCCTAAGCCCAACTAGTAACACTAGTTAAGGTTGGGTTTTATAATAAAATAACCTGATTTATCAGTAATTAGACACCACTGAATGGGACGTCCAAACACCGCTCGTGCGATCTAATTAATGATTAAACGAACTTACCCTAAGTGAAGTTCTATCATAATTATACGAAGTGCCTCGTCCGAAGAGATTAGTAAGTACCTGTAATTAATTATTTTAATACATTTGTAGTAACGACTACAGCGGCCGCTTCAGATCACTATTTTTAGAGACAATTTTTTTTTTTTTTTTTTTTTTTCCTGGCAGCCCTTTTCCGGCTGTCATGCTTTCATTTAGTTTAGAGTTAGATGTATTATGTAGATATTTCCAGAACGTTTTTGGGTTAGACTGTTAGGGTTGGGAGGGTGTTACTCTCTTCGGACGAGGCACTTCGTATAATTATGATAGAACTTCACTTAGGGTAAGTTCGTTTAATCATTAATTATACTTTGTGCCTCGTCCGAAGAGATTAGTAAGTACCTGTAATTAATTATTTTAATACATTTGTAGACTTTGAGAGTTAAGTTCTGGAATTATCACATAAATTCTGATGAAGTTGTGAAGTAAAAGACAACTATTTAAGAAATAAGATATTTATCTTTGAAAGGAATCTTATATTTTTATAGACTACCAATCACTGTTGTCCATTGTTACATATGTTATTAAGATAATTGTTCTTAATCATCTGTTTTAACAACTAAGTTGCTTACTTTCTTATCATCATTATTATAGACTATCAATCACAGTTGTCTTTAAGAACCATAAGTTCTAATTAGTTATCTAAATAACCAGTCTTATTAACTTCTTTAACAAAATATTTTTTTCCTTCTTAGTATTATAATTAAAGTTTATAAACATAACAATCACAGTTCTTTTTGGTTTTACAAGGGTTCTTAACCAATTGTTTAGGTTAATTTTTAAAGAACAGAATATTCTTTGCTTCCTTATAAGAATTATAAACTAACAATCACAGTTTTTATTAGGTAACTCTTTCTCAATTATTATTATATAGATAGATTCTTAATTATCAGTTCTATCGAAAAATAATTTTTGTTTTCCCTGTCCTTGAAGTTTCATTATCAGACCTTTAATACTTATTCTCCTTCCATAAAAGTTGGAGATACTTGTTTTTTATAAAAAATAAATCTTATACGATATTTTTAATCACAGTTGAAGATTGCTCTCACTAAATCAGTTTGGTCCTTATTCACTATAGATCTGTTATAAAATTTGCCAAAAGTGCTTGAGTTGCTACTCCAGCCTGCTGTTTTAAGTATCTGGTCAACTGTCACACCTAATGTGTGAGCTTTAGAAGTAGCAGCGTGGCGTGTGCTGTGAGCTGAGAATACTGATACATCAATACCGCTTGCCTTTAAAGTGTCCTTAATCCATCGACTGAGAGTCTGTTTTGTCACTATGTGGTATGGTTTCTTATTGCCTATGAATAACTCTGTGTGTTTTCGGTGGTCAGATGTTTTATTGATGTAGGCTACAAGAGTTTCAGCTGGACATATTTCTGGTTTTTGTCTGAAGAAAGGTAAATTGAAGATTGGTTGATTAGTTCCTATTTTAGAGGTTTTTATGAGATCTGGAATTTTGATAGTTATTTGTGTTGAATGTATTTCTATATTTTCTGTTTTTATTTTTGACAGTGTCTGGACTCTATGTGCAGTAGCTAGAGCAAGTAATGTTACACATTTTTTAGACAATTTCTCTATGCTCAATGTTTCATTTGGATACCAAGTTCCTAATAAACCAAGTACTTGGGATGTGTCCCAGGTGACATTATATTTAGGGGCAGGTGGTCGCAGCCTGAACACGCCCTTAAAAAATCGTTTTAACCTGTCATCAGAAGACATGCTAGTGCCTAATAATAGTGATAATGCAGATCTATGACAGTTAAGTGTTCCATATTGGCTACCGGAATTAAAAAGTTCAGTTAAGAAGTATATTACCGTTGGAGTGGATGCTTCAAATATGTTAGAATTATTTTTCATGCAAAAGTTATACCAGTTTTTTAAGCATGTGTCATACTGTTTGAAAGAATTTTCTGATAGTGATGCCAGCATAATCTCTATTGCTGATGGTGGTATGCTTCGTCGCAATAGTGACGTCCGCACAAGACTCCGGCAGCCAGGGTAAGATTGGCATGAATTCTTCCTTTGCTGGAATGAGACACAATGATATTTTTATTAGGTTTTAGTATGATCATCTCTGATATGAGAAGATCCCTAAATAGAGGGAACCAGGGTTGAGTTGGCCATAAGGGCACCACCATGATGCCTTTTGCTTTTTCCATTATGATTTTTCGTAGTGATTTTAGTATAATTGAGAACGGTGGGAATGCGTAAAAGAAAAATGGGGACCAGTTTACTGTAAATGCGTCAATTGTGAAGGCATCTGGATCGTTATGCCACGCTATGTACTTGTCGCATTTTTTGTTAATTCGACTTGCAAATAGGTCAATTTCAGGTGTTCCAAATTTTTCTGTCAATTGTTCATATGCATTTTCTGATGTGTGTGAAGTTAGCATATCAAATGTTAGCATCTCACAAATTAACACCATATATGATGGCATCCCACATAGTTCCACAGTTCTTGATAAGTTTTAACAATAGTTCCGTCGATTTTACTATCAAAATCGCATTTTGAAAAAATGAGCTGCTAACTTCACAATACATATCATAGCATCCCATCGAATTTCTCAAATAAACACACATATAAGGGCATTTCACATAGTTCTACAGCCCTTGATGCGTTTTATCAATAGTTCCGTCGATTTTACAATACAATCTTTGCATACCAGCATTTTGAAAAAATGAGCTGCTAACTTCACAGTACATATCATAGCATCCCATCGAATTTCTCAAATAAACACACATATAAGGGCATTTCACATAGTTCTACAGCCCTTGATGCGTTTTATCAATAGTTCCGTCGATTTTACAATACAATCTTTGCATACCAGCATTTTGAAAAAATGAGCTGCTAACTTCACAGTACATATCATAGCATCCCATCGAATTTCTCAAATAAACACACATATAAGGGCATTTCACATAGTTCTACAGCCCTTGATTCGTTTTATCAATAGTTCCGTCGATTTTACAATACAATCTTTGCATACCAGCATTTTGAAAAATGAGCTGCTAACTTCACAATACATACCATAGCATCCCATCGAATTTCTCAAATAAACACACATATAAGGACATTTCACATAGTTCTACAGCCCTTGATGCGTTTTATCAATAGTTCCGTCGATTTTACAATACAATCTTTGCATACCAGCATTTTGAAAAAATGAGATGCTAACTTCGCAATACATATCATAGCATCTCATCGAATTTCTCAAATAAACAACACATATAGGGGCATTTCGCATAGTTCTACAATCCTTGATGCGTTTTATCAATAGTTCCGTCGATTTTATAATACAATCTTTGCATACCAGCATTTTGAAAAAATGAGATGCTAACTTCACAGTACATATCATAGCATCCCATCGAATTTTTCAAATAAACACACATATAAGGGCATTTCACATAGTTCTACAGCCCTTGATGCGTTTTATCAATAGTTCCGTCGATTTTACAATACAATCTTTGCATACCAGCATTTTGAAAAAATGAGCTGCTATCTTCACAATACATACCATAGCATCCCATCGAATTTCTCAAATAAACACACATATAAGGACATTTCACATAGTTCTACAGCCCTTGATGCGTTTTATCAATAGTTCCGTCGATTTTACAATACAATCTTTGCATACCAGCATTTTGAAAAAATGAGATGCTAACTTCGCAATACATATCATAGCATCTCATCGAATTTCTCAAATAAACAACACATATAGGGGCATTTCGCATAGTTCTACAATCCTTCATGCGTTTTATCAATAGTTCCGTCGATTTTACAATACAAATTTTGCATACCAGCACTTTGAAAAAATGAGATGCTAACTTCACAATACTTATCATAGCATCTCATCGAATTTCTTAAAATTGACCTAGTTGTAGTTGGTAGCAAAAGAGTTCTGCATCCTTAACCTATTCTGTTAATAGTATTGGCAGATGAATCTCATTTAAATCCATAAAAAAATTAAACGAAATATCCGTACAGTAGTGAGATGCTGAGGTATAACTGGGCATTCTGTGTCGTATATTTATACAACCCAGAACTCCCAGTTATACCTGATTTTACCATTTGAACGATAAGTCTAGGTCCCTCACACAAGTCCCGAAAGAGTTTAAGTGTTTAAAACATCCACAATAATTATAAATCATTGTTATAAACAAAATATTCATAAAGGAGTGAGATGCTAAGATATAACTGGGAGTTCTGGTTCGAACAAAACATTTGAACGATTAGGCTAGGATCTCCTCGGTTTCCAATACTACTATAAATGGACTTTAAAAAATTATGCTAAAAGTGAGAACTCTCACTAAAGTATTCGCAGAGTCTGGAAGAAAATTTAAGCAGAAATTAAGAATATTTTCAGAGTTAATTTGCAAAAATTCAAAAAAAATGTTAAGTCGTAGTGAAGCCTAGCATCTCATCGAACTCTATTACTCCTGAAACTAAACTTTATAAAAACATGCTACACAAAGATAGAACTCTGACCGAAGTATCTATTGGGCCTGGTCGAAGATTGAGTTAAGCAAAAATCAAGAAAATTTTCAGAGTTCAATAAAAAAAAAAACAATATTGTGAGATACTGAGGCCCGGCATCTCATCGGTTCCTTTAGCAAGTGTAATCATACTTTATAAAACCAAGCTACAGCAAGCCAAAACTTTCATAAAAGATTCCATAGAAAATGGTTGAAAATTTAGATTAGCTAAAATCAAGAAAATATTCAGAGTTGATCACAAAAAATTAAAAAAAATATTGTGAGAAACTGAGGCCATGAGGGAAAGAGAAAATGAGGGTAATTATACTTTGTAAAACCATGCTACAGAATGCCATAACTTTCATTAAAGATTCCACAGAACATGGTTGAAAATTTAATTTAGCTAAAATCAAGGAAATATTCATCGCATGCAATAAAAAAGTTAATAAAATGTTGAGAGGTACTGAGGCCAGGCATCTCATCGGTTTCTAGTACCCCTATAACTGGACTTTACAAGAACATGCTACGGAAAGCCACAACACTCACTTAAGTATCTATTGAGCCCGGTCGAATATTTAGTTGAGCAAAAATAAGAAAACTTTAAGAGTTCATTACAAAAAATTCAAAACATAATATAAGAGACACTGAGACCCGGCATTATATCGAATTCTATTATTTCTATAAGTGGTCTTTTTAAAAACATACTACAGAAAGCCAGAACTCTCACTCAAGTATCAGCAGAGCATGGTTGAAGATTTAGGTTAGCAAAGGTCAAGGAAATTTTCAGTGTTCGTTATAAAAAATTCAAAAATAATATATCAGAGGTACTGCGGGCCGGAACTCCTCGTATTGTACTACAACTGTATATGCACTTTGTAAAAGTATGCTACAGAAAGCAAGAACTCTCACTCAAGTATCAGCAGAGCATGGTTGAAGATAAAGATGAATAAAAATCAAGACATTTTTCATCGTTCGTAATAAAAAATCCAAAATCAAAATATCAGAGGTACTGAGGGCCGGGAACTCCTCGTTTTCTACTACAACTGTATATGCACTTTGTAAAAATATGCTACAGAAAGCCAGAACTCCCACTCAAGTATCAGCAGAGCATGGTTGAAGATAGAGGTTAGCAAAGATCAAGGAAATTTTCAGTGTTCGTTATAAAAAATTCAAAAATAATATATCAGAGGTACTGAGGGCCGGAACTCCTCGTTTTCCACTACAACTATATAGGCACTTCATCATTATATGCAACAGAAAGCCAGAACTCTCAATCAAGTATCAGCAGAGCATGGTTGAAGATTAAGATGAATAAAAATCAAGAAATTTTTCATCGTTCGTAATAAAAAATCCAAAATCAAATATCAGAGGTACTGAGGGCCGGGAACTCCTCGTTTTCTACTACAACTGTATATGCACTTTGTAAAAATATGCTACAGAAAGCCAGAACTCCCACTCAAGTATCAGCAGAGCATGGTTGAAGATAGAGGTTAGCAAAGATCAAGGAAATTTTCAGTGTTCGTTATAAAAAATTGCTGCTGATACTTGAGTGGGAGTTCTGGCTTTCTGTAGCATATTTTTACAAAGTGCATATACAGTTGTAGTAGAAAACGAGGAGTTCCCGGCCCTCAGTACCTCTGATATTTGATTTTGGATTTTTTATTACGAACGATGAAAAATTTCTTGATTTTTATTCATCTTAATCTTCAACCATGCTCTGCTGATACTTGATTGAGAGTTCTGGCTTTCTGTTGCATATAATGATGAAGTGCCTATATAGTTGTAGTGGAAAACGAGGAGTTCCGGCCCTCAGTACCTCTGATATATTATTTTTGAATTTTTTATAACGAACACTGAAAATTTCCTTGATCTTTGCTAACCTCTATCTTCAACCATGCTCTGCTGATACTTGAGTGGGAGTTCTGGCTTTCTGTAGCATATTTTTACAAAGTGCATATACAGTTGTAGTACAAAACGAGGAGTTCCCGGCCCTCAGTACCTCTGATATTTGATTTTGGATTTTTTATTACGAACGATGAAAAATTTCTTGATTTTTATTCATCTTAATCTTCAACCATGCTCTGCTGATACTTGAGTGGGAGTTCTGGCTTTCTGTAGCATATTTTTACAAAGTGCATATACAGTTGTAGTAGAAAACGAGGAGTTCCCGGCCCTCAGTACCTCTGATATTTGATTTTGGATTTTTTATTACGAACGATGAAAAATTTCTTGATTTTTATTCATCTTAATCTTCAACCATGCTCTGCTGATACTTGAGTGGGAGTTCTGTCTTTCTGTAGCATATAATTATGAAGTGCCTCTATAGTTGTAGTGGAAAACGAGGAGTTCCGGCCCTCAGTACCTCTGATATATTATTTTTGAATTTTTTACAACGAACACTGAAAATTTCCTTGATCTTTGCTAACCTCTATCTTCAACCATGCTCTGCTGATACTTGAGTGGGAGTTCTGGCTTTCTGTAGCATATTTTTACAAAGTGCATATACAGTTGTAGTAGAAAACGAGGAGTTCCCGGCCCTCAGTACCTCTGATATTTGATTTTGGATTTTTTATTACGAACGATGAAAAATTTCTTGATTTTTATTCATCTTAATCTTCAACCATGCTCTGCTGATACTTGAGTGGGAGTTCTGGCTTTCTGTAGCATATTTTTACAAAGTGCATATACAGTTGTAGTAGAAAACGAGGAGTTCCCGGCCCTCAGTACCTCTGATATTTGATTTTGGATTTTTTATTACGAACGATGAAAAATTTCTTGATTTTTATTCATCTTAATCTTCAACCATGCTCTGCTGATACTTGAGTGGGAGTTCTGGCTTTCTGTAGCATATTTTTACAAAGTGCATATACAGTTGTAGTAGAAAACGAGAAGTTCCCGGCCCTCAGTACCTCTGATATTAGATTTTGGATTTTTTATTACGAACGATGAAAAATTTCTTGATTTTTATTTATCTTAATCTTCAACCATGCTCTGCTGATACTTAAGTGGGAGTTCTGGCTTTCTGTAGCATATTTTTACAAAGTGCATATACAGTTGTAGTAGAAAACGAGGAGTTCCCGGCCCTCAGTACCTCTGATATTTGATTTTGGATTTTTTATTACGAACGATGAAAAATTTCTTGATTTTTATTCATCTTAATCTTCAACCATGCTCTGCTGATACTTGAGTGGGAGTTCTGGCTTTCTGTAGCATATTTTTACAAAGTGCATATACAGTTGTAGTAGAAAACGAGGAGTTCCCGGCCCTCAGTACCTCTGATATTTTGATTTTGGATTTTTTATTACGAACGATGAAAAATGTCTTGATTTTTATTCATCTTTATCTTCAACCATGCTCTGCTGATACTTGAGTGAGAGTTCTTGCTTTCTGTAGCATACTTTTACAAAGTGCATATACAGTTGTAGTACAATACGAGGAGTTCCGGCCCGCAGTACCTCTGATATATTATTTTTGAATTTTTTATAACGAACACTGAAAATTTCCTTGACCTTTGCTAACCTAAATCTTCAACCATGCTCTGCTGATACTTGAGTGAGAGTTCTGGCTTTCTGTAGTATGTTTTTAAAAAGACCACTTATAGAAATAATAGAATTCGATATAATGCCGGGTCTCAGTGTCTCTTATATTATGTTTTGAATTTTTTGTAATGAACTCTTAAAGTTTTCTTATTTTTGCTCAACTAAATATTCGACCGGGCTCAATAGATACTTAAGTGAGTGTTGTGGCTTTCCGTAGCATGTTCTTGTAAAGTCCAGTTATAGGGGTACTAGAAACCGATGAGATGCCTGGCCTCAGTACCTCTCAACATTTTATTAACAGCTCATTTTTTCAAAATGCTGGTATGCAAAGATTGTATTGTAAAATCGACGGAACTATTGATAAAACGCATCAAGGGCTGTAGAACTATGTGAAATGTCCTTATATGTGTGTTTATTTGAGAAATTCGATGGGATGCTATGGTATGTATTGTGAAGATAGCAGCTCATTTTTTCAAAATGCTGGTATGCAAAGATTGTATTGTAAAATCGACGGAACTATTGATAAAACGCATCAAGGGCTGTAGAACTATGTGAAATGCCCTTATATGTGTGTTTATTTGAAAAATTCGATGGGATGCTATGATATGTACTGTGAAGTTAGCATCTCATTTTTTCAAAATGCTGGTATGCAAAGATTGTATTGTAAAATCGACGGAACTATTGATAAAACGCATCAAGGATTGTAGAACTATGCGAAATGCCCCTATATGTGTTGTTTATTTGAGAAATTCGATGAGATGCTATGATATGTATTGCGAAGTTAGCATCTCATTTTTTCAAAATGCTGGTATGCAAAGATTGTATTGTAAAATCGACGGAACTATTGATAAAACGCATCAAGGGCTGTAGAACTATGTGAAATGTCCTTATATGTGTGTTTATTTGAGAAATTCGATGGGATGCTATGGTATGTATTGTGAAGTTAGCAGCTCATTTTTCAAAATGCTGGTATGCAAAGATTGTATTGTAAAATCGACGGAACTATTGATAAAATGCATCAAGGGCTGCAGAACTATGTGAAATGCCCTTATATGTGTGTTTATTTGAGAAATTCGATGGGATGCTATGATATGTACTGTGAAGTTAGCAGCTCATTTTTTCAAAATGCTGGTATGCAAAGATTGTATTGTAAAATCGACGGAACTATTGATAAAACGCATCAAGGGCTGTAGAACTATGTGAAATGCCCTTATATGTGTGTTTATTTGAGAAATTCGATGGGATGCTATGATATGTACTGTGAAGTTAGCAGCTCATTTTTTCAAAATGCTGGTATGCAAAGATTGTATTGTAAAATCGACGGAACTATTGATAAAACGCATCAAGGGCTGTAGAACTATGTGAAATGCCCTTATATGTGTGTTTATTTGAGAAATTCGATGGGATGCTATGATATGTACTGTGAAGTTAGCAGCTCATTTTTTCAAAATGCTGGTATGCAAAGATTGTATTGTAAAATCGACGGAACTATTGATAAAACGCATCAAGGGCTGTAGAACTATGTGAAATGCCCTTATATGTGTGTTTATTTGAGAAATTCGATGGGATGCTATGATATGTATTGTGAAGTTAGCAGCTCATTTTTTCAAAATGCGATTTTGATAGTAAAATCGACGGAACTATTGTTAAAACTTATCAAGAACTGTGGAACTATGTGGGATGCCATCATATATGGTGTTAATTTGTGAGATGCTAACATTTGATATGCTAACTTCACACACATCATTTTCTGTTAATTCCCATTCTATGTCGGGATGCGACTTCCGTGACTCCGTATCAGCTACTTGATTATCAGACGACTTAATGTATGAAGCAAAAATGAAAACCCCAATTAATTGCTGACAAGTTTAACGACTATTTCGTAGAAAAAATTATGCCGATACCAGGATCAGGTAAAAGATCGAGTGCTTATATATTAAATAAACAAAAATCAATGTTCATGGCTCCATGTCAACCAATGCAGATATTAAACATTATAAAAGATCTCAAAAACACTAATAGCGTAGGTAATGATGAAATTTCAACCAAGATTATAAAACATGTAGCCGATTTGATTTCTAAACACTTAAGTCATATTCTTAACCTGTGTATCAGTCAGGGTGTTTTTCCTGACCGTCTTAAGATCTCCATAGTTAAACCTGTATTTAAAAAAGGTAACAAGCAGCTAATGCAAAACTATAGACCTATTGCGCTTTTGCCAATCTTTTCCAAAATTTATGAGAAATATATTTATAATGAGCTATACGCATACTTAGAAAAACATATGATTCTCTGTAACGAGCAAAAAGGTTTCCGGAAGAATATGACAATTAATATGGCTATTTATGACTTTTTAAATACAATTATGACTAATATTGATAACAAAACACCTGTTTGTGCTGTTTATTGTGATATGACGCAAGCTTTTGACTGTGTTGACCACAATATTCTAAGAAACAAACTTGACTCCTATGGTATAAGAGGTAACATTCTGGACTTAATATGCACTTACCTTTCTAATAGAAAACAATTTACTGCTATATCAGAGTTAAATTTAAAGACTAAAGAAGAAGTTACATACCTGTCCAAAGAACGCACAGTATATTTTGGAGTACCACAGGGCAGTGTATTGGGTCCCTTACTATTCTTGATTTATATTAATGACCTGCCTAAAGCCATAGACTTCCCAATAACACTCTTTGCTGACGATAGTACGGTAACAATACCTTGCAATAAACCTGAATCATATGAATTTGATGTCAATAACGCGGTCAATTAATTAATCTCTTGGCTTAATAATAATAATTTAAGAATCAATCTTGGAAAAACCCAAATAATGCACTTTGGCCGGACTGCACTTTGGACTATGCTTTTGGATTTTGCAGCGAGATAATTTTAGAAATTTTTCTATTTCATCATTGATAACTTTTTTCTTATCAGAAGGCAACATTACATGATACTTATGCGTGTCAATAATATATCCCAGGAATTTACAAGTATTTGTAGGTATAAGTTTGCTTTTTTCTTCGTTTATAATAAAACCTAAACTTGTAATTAATTTCTTTGTGTTTTGAATGTTTTCAAGACATTTATTATATGTGTTACCAATTAAGAGTAAATCGTCGAGATATATTGTTGATAAGTAGCCACAAGATCTTAATAATTTGATGACAGGTTTCATTACTTTAGTGAAAATGTAAGGTGCAGTGTTTAACCCAAATGGCAGTACATTGAACTCATATAACTTATTTTCATGAATAAATCTTAGATATTTGCGAGAGTCTTTGTGAACTTTTATAAGAAAATATGCATCTTTGAGGTCTAGTGTGGCCATGAAACTGTCCCGTGATATAATTTTTAGTGCTGTGCGCAAATCTTCAAGTTTGAAATGGCTTGTGTCAATGAACTTATTAAGGTTTTTTAAATTCAGAATAAGACGCATACTGCCATTAGGTTTTTGTCTTAAGAATACACTTGAAATAAACTGCCCTTTTTGAGGCTGGCACTCAGATATTGCACCAATTGAGATCAGTTTGTTGATTGTATCCTTATAGTTTGCTTTTTCAGCTAAGCTACATATATTTAGGTGTTGCAGGTGCTACTGTCTGAGTGACAGGCTGTGAGAATTTTAATTTGTAACCCTCAATCCATGATAACACTGTTTTGTCATCAGTGATAAGTTTCCACTGTTCATAAAAACATGATAAGCGACCAGCGTACCTTACCGAGTTTAACGGCGTCGAGTTTGCTTCAACGGATGAGGCGACCGCTTGAAGGGTTTGTATGGCTGATTGGGGCGATAGGCAGGCTCCCTGTTCTCCGCCTGTCGCCCTTGGGGCACCGGCGGCCTGCGCGCCGGTGGAGCTTTCCAGTTTTTTTGCTTGATGCTTTTGCTTGATTTTGGGAGCTGCATTTGAGTTGTAAGTTCTTATTTCAGAACCTGATTTAGAGACTGCTTTAGCGGCACGAAGTGTTTCAGAAAGTATTTCTCCAAACAGATAGTTATCAATTTTTGTGTTTTGGACTTGGTCCTTAATATCTTTTTTAAGTGAACTGCAGCTAAATTTTCGTCTGGTTATTGAGTCACAATGTTGGATGTCACATAAGATGCGAGTGGCATCCATTATTTTACTTAGCAGTTCTGCATCTTTCTCTTTGGCGTCCAATAGTTTTGTTAACGTTGCTCCTAGGCAGGAGATTGCACTACCGAGTAGCCTCTGTTTAGCTTCTATGGCTTTGTCTCTGTTTATCAATAATTCGGGTAGTGCTGCTTTTATCTCACTATTTAATGTAGGTGCACCAACTTTGGTAGCGTTCATTGGCAGCGGGTACTTCCCCTGCAGCTCCTTCCTCTGGTCTCTTGAGAGGCCACACGTTGCCAGGTGTTCCAGCCGGCTAGCCACCTCCTTATGTAGGTCGGGCCCATACTCTGTGTTACGTGTTGGGTCAAACCCAAGAATATCGAGAATGTCCGTGTCTAGTGCGGTATTGTCAACTTCCTCTTCCAGGACGTTTGTTACCACAGGTATGTTATCCAGGCTGGGGTTGTTAGGAAGATCTCTGGTATTTATAGTTATTTTTGAACTTCCTTGGTCGCATTCGATTTCATTCGTTTCCTCTTCATTTGCAGCGTCGTCTTCTAGGACTTCGCCTGGAATGATTACAAACCATTGTTTTACTGACGGTTGATAACCGATTTATGCATTCTGGTGGGTGTAGCAATTCCAAAGAATTGAACGAAACCAGTGAAATATTGAATGTTGTGAGACAGTCCGTTGATCAGCTCGAATAGGTACATTCGTAAGATTCAAGAAATAAATTTCTTTTAGTCATCTCGTAAATATGCGGTGAGACAGCCCGATGGCAAGCTCGAAGTGCATTATTTGCTTGAGATGCTAGTTAAAGATGTAGGATTGGTAAGACTATTGCAGATAGAATAGTAATTTATTTTAAATAGGTACCTTGTGGGTCCTCTAAAGATGGCGTTGCCTCGTGAGATTTCGATTTACTTCGCCTTCTGCGTCGAGCGCGGTCCAATTTCCTCTCGAGTTTTTTCATTTTCTGGCTGATTCTCTCGTATTCGTCGGTTGAATGTCTCCTTTTGGGCATATTTCCACTTTTATTTTAGAAAATGTTATTTTCGTGTCGAGCGGCAGCGCACTATAATCGCGAATGAAAGCATGACAGCCGGAAAAGGGCTGCCAGGAAAAAAAAAAAAAAAAAAAAAATTGTCTCTAAAAATAGTGATCTGAAGCGGCCGCTGTAGTCGTTACTACAAATGTATTAAAATAATTAATTACAGGTACTTACTAATCTCTTCGGACGAGGCACAAAGTATAATAATGAATTAAATGAATACATGTGTTTACATGTATTCAAAGTGCTTTGCTATATTTATTTGAGTATACCACATCTCTTCCTTTTTATAATATTAATTAGTTTTTAAGTGCAATTACATTATTTTGCATGTAGACAATAATTAAGTCGTAAAGTACAATTTACAATAGAATAGAATAGAATACTCTTTATTATGTACAACATATAAGTTACAGAAAGTACAGAAGAAGAAACATTACACTGAGTGACACAATGTGCGGCCTTATCGCTAAAAGCGATCTTTTCAAGACAACCTTTGGATGGATTTTGAAAATGACAAGATAAACAGTACTGTAGTTAGTCTTTGGTGTACTATTTATATATAGGATAAATAAATATATATATATAGACAAATATATACAGTAATATATGGAACAAAAACATAGAAATCAAGAAAAACAACTATTAAAGAGAGAGGTAGCCTTTGGCAATTAATTGCGTTTCAGGCACAAATGGCTATGTTTATTATGCATTAAAATATTCGGTTAGTTTAAAGTATAATTTTAATTCGCATAATGTTACTAGCCCTAATGACTATTAGCATAATAGTATTAAGGCATAAAAATAAATAGAAATAACGGAAACAAATTTGAGTTATTTTTACGTATTTCATTTTGAATGTTCATGCAAATGATTTATTATAATATAATATTCATAATAATCATAATAATAATCATAATCATTTATTCATTAACAATAAATTGTATCTGAATTAACAAACATATTAAATAAACAACATGCAAATACATAAAAATTTACATAACATTTAATTTACTTTAAAGGTCACTAATTGTATATAAACACTTGCTTAATAGAAATCTTCTCAGCTGTTTTTTAAAGGATCTGGAGTATATAGCGCTTTTTAAATCTAAAGGCAATTTGTTAAATAATATAACCGATTGGTATCTGGGACAGTGCTTCACAATATTTAAGTTAGGCTGTATTTTATAAAGTTTAATATCTTGCCTACGCGTGCCTTCTCTAATCTCTCGTTCTTCCGCAGTCTCATATTCGTGTATATATTTGGCCATATTGGTTAGAAGCACAAGTACATAAATACTCGGTACTGTAAGTATGTCTAATTTAGTAAAGTATTCACGGCAACTCTCTCTTTGCGAAACATGAACTAAAGTGCGAATTGCACGTTTTTGTAAAACGAATGCTCTTTTGATGTTATAAGCATAACTATTTCCCCAAAACATTATACTATATCTAATTTTTGATTCTACCAATGCAAAATATACCATTCTTAATTGTTCAATACTAATTTCTGTTCTTAGAGCTCTCAACACGTAACATGCGGAAGATATTGACTTGTTAATCGCATCTAGTTCAATTTTCCAATTTAGTTGTTCGTCTATGTGGATTCCTAAAAAGGTAACTTCTTTACCGAGAAGAATTTTTTCATCGTTTAAAACAACATCTAAGTTGTCCTTATTTCGGGCTGTAGTTCTAAATAATAGTACTTTAGTCTTTGCAGTATTGATTAACAAATTGTTGCTAGTGAACCACACGTGAAATGCTTGTAATGCGTCATTTACCTTTTGTGTTAATTCAGTCATGTCTTTAGCCGCTATTATAGCATTAGTGTCATCTGCAAAAACTACTATATCAATGTCAGGTAAAATAGTATTCATATAATCAATCATGTCATTAATAAATAATATAAATAAAATTGGTCCTAATATAGATCCTTGTGGAACACCTGTAGTCATGTTTACTGTCCGTGATTTGTAAGCTTTTTTATAGCCATTTTGTATTTTGTCAATTTCTACGTACATTTTTCTGTTTTTAAGATATGATGAGAATAGTTTTAAGGCCTTTCCTTTAATTCCATAATGCATCATTTTAATAATAAGTAAATTGTGGTCTATAGTGTCAAACGCGGAACTTAGATCAAGAAAAATCCCTGCTACTCTCAGTTTTTTATTTATATTTCCTATTACATCATCAAGTAAAGTATAAATTGCATCTGTAGTACCAACACCTTTTTGGTAACCGAACTGTCTTTTGTTGAGTATTCTATTGGCACGTAGATGAGAAAGAAGTCGATTTTTAATAACTTTTTCAAATATTTTTGATAGAACTGGTAGCAAGGAGATCGGCCTGTAGTTTTTAGGATCAGTCCTACTGCCTTTTTTAAAGACAGGTATAACTTTTGCTATTTTTAGCTGGTCTGGGAAGATGGATTCCTCAATACATTTGTTATAAAAATTGCACATAGGTTCAGCTAGTATTAATATATGTTCCTTAACTATTGATATTGGGATCTCATCATGACCACAAGAATACTTGTTTTCCATACTTTTCACTATGGTTAAGATCTCATTTGGTGTAACCGGTGCAATTATCATTTCGTCTGTTATTTCGTTTGCATTCATATTCAAGGATGCTGTATTTTGGTCATTGGCAATTGCACCTGTGATGCATTTGTAGTTGAACTGTTTTGCTAAGATGTCAGATATTTCTTCTGGATCCACTAGAAGTTGGTCATCGACTTTGAGACGAAGCTCTGGTTTTATTGCTTTCTCCTTATTAGTGCATTTGTTTACTATTTTCCACACTTCTTTACTTAGATTTTTAGAATTGTTTATTTGCACCATTATTGCATGTTTCTTAGCCTTTGCTACAACCTGCCTATACAGTTGAACATATTTGTTTCTATACTTTAGGACACTAGGCTCAAGTTTGTTTCCATTTTGGGCACACAAAAAACGCTTCATTTTACTTGAGGTTCGAATTCCTTTAGTGATCCACTTTAATTTGACATTATATTTGAAGCTTATTTTATATTCTTTTTTTCTGTAGCTATTTTGGAATATCCTATCAAATGTTTTGAGAAAAGTATTTATACCCATACTACACCAATCATTTTCCAGAATACCTTGAGCAAATTGTGCGCTGTTTTTACTATTAAATACTTACTCTCTTCTTAGTGATAACAATTTGGTTTCTATTACTCGCCGAATTACCCATATTATTCAGGCGAATATCTGTAAAAATACCACCATGGCCATCTGCGAGACCATTATGATCAACAGCACATCCCAGAACACACAAATCCGGCAAGTTGGTAATTATATTGTCAATACACGAATTACAATCATTACGGATGAAAGTAGCAGAATCAATTAGATGCCTAAAATTATAACACCTAAGTAAACTAAGAAATTCTGTACGTTTTTTACTATCCACTAATAGATCTACATTAAAGTCTCCACAAATTATTGATTTCCTATTAAACAAGTAATCAAGTAACTTCTCCAATTGATCCAGGAACATTTCAAAATATAATATTATGTAACTGTCGTCCGTTACAAATTATTTGTTAATTAATTAATAGTCATTCATCAGACAAAAATTACTTTTGACAAGGTAGGCGTGTATTTTTAATTTATAAAATTATTTTATTTTATTTTATTTTAGGTGTATATTTTTAGAAATTGCTTGTATTAATATGCAAGTTTCGAAGTATATTTTTTTTTACCAATAATTTTTTCAAGCCTATTGTGTTTGTCCGTGTATTTTTTAATTTTTGTTGGTATTGATGATGTCCTGTCATTAAGTTTTTCTATTTCAATAGTTTGGTGTTTTATTTCTTGAACAATTTTTTTTGGCAAAAAATAAAATCCAGGATGGTGTTTTCCCACAAAATGTGCAAATCTATTGTGCCACGCTTCTGCTTGATTTTTTTGTGCTCGGTATATTTTCTTTTGTTAAATGTTATGTACTCCAGACTTTGGGTGGAAATGGTGGTGGTAAACGTGAAGTGGCCCAGACATAATTGTCACTAAACCATTTTGGAGGATGTATTCAAGGTTCTGGACTGGAGGGGCCTAGGCATCAACGTTAATGGCGAGTACATCACTCACCTTCGGTTTGCCGACGACATAGTGGTCATGGCTGAGACCATGGAAAGCCTCAGTAAAATGCTCGATGACCTCAGTAAAGCTTCCGAAAGAGTGGGTCTTAAAATGAACATGGACAAAACCAAGATCATGGTGAACGCCCATGTAGCACCCACTCCTATCAAGATCGGAGACTCTACACTCGAAGTTGTAGACGATTATGTCTACCTGGGACAAACGATTCAGTTGGGTAGGTCCAACTTCGAGAAAGAGGTCAACCGTCGAATCCGACTGGGCTGGGCGGCGTTCGGGAAGTTGCGTGGTATCTTCTCGTCCAATTTACCGCAGTGTCTCAAGACAAAAGTCTTTGACCAGTGTGTGTTGCTAGTGATCACCTATGGGACCGATACATGGTCGCTCACTATGGGCCTTATCAGAAAGCTTAAAGTCACCCAAAGGGCAATGGAGAGGGCTATGCTCGGAATTTCCTTGCGTGATCACGTCAGAAATGATGATATCCGCAGGAGAACTAAAGTTACCGACATAGCCCGGAGAATCGCTAAACTTAAGTGGCAGTGGGCAGGGCACATTGCTCGCAGAACGGATGGCCGATGGGGCCGAAAAGTTCTGGAATGGCGACCGCGAACCGGAAGAAGATACGTTGGAAGGCCTCCCACTAGGTGGACCGATGACCTGGTTAAGGTTGCGGGAAGGCGCTGGATGCGAGACGCACGGGATCGGTCAATGTGGCGACGCCTGGGGGAGGCCTATGTCCAGCAGTGGACGTCTTTCGGCTGAAATGATGATGATGTTGATTATGAAACCATTTTGCTATAGTTTCTGTTACAATTAAATATTATTATTGTTTAAAAATTAAATTGCTATAAAAGTTAGTGACAGAAACGAATCGCTGCAAAACCGACTCCACGTAGTCTTGTCTGCCCTACCCCTAGAGTGTTATTTAAAATCGCGTAGGCGCGGAGGGGCGACGCGGCCCGCAAGCTGAGGAGCAGGTGGTTTTAACACTCGCCGAGCAAGCCGAAGCTGCAGCTTGCGTGGGATCGCCGGATCCCCGCAGCGCCGGAGCCGTGACAGAAACCATGCCTGCTGCATGTTACATGCTGCATGCTTCCATGCTGCATGCATGGTGTATGCTAGTTTACAAGTCTGCATGCTGCATGCATGCTTGCATGCTTGCTCCATGCATGGTGTAAGCTTTTTTGCATGTTTGCATGCTGCATACTTGCTGCATAGATGGTGTATGCTTGTTTGCATGCTTCTTACAGTGTATTAGTGTGCATTAGTGTCTCACATTTTAGGAGTTAAATATTATGCGTATTTGTTATGCATAATAAATATGTTTTAATATCATTATGCGCAAACAAATTTAAGCTTTAGAATGTTATGTTTGAACATTATTATGATTAAAGTAATTATGCAAAAATAAAAATTGCGTAAGCAGTTATGCGAAAATAATGTTTTGCGTAAATATAATTAGGATAAACAAAAGTATGCCATGTTATATTATGTCTAAAGTTTTTAAGCAAATGAATAGGGAACCCTAATATTTATTTCTTCTTTTGATTAGACTCTTTACAATGGTTTTCAATCATATTTATACGCCCTTCTCAAAGAATAGTTACAGCACTGATATCAACATTTGTGCCTCATGTTAAATTTAGTTTTGATATACGGTTTTCTTTTTACTACCTTTGTATAGATTCTTTTACCGATTGTTTTGTGAATGTGTGAACATTGTAGGCCTTCTAGATTTCTAGATATGCTTGTTAACATTTGTTAACTTTTCATCTTGTTTTACAATCTTTTATTTACTTTGTTTAGTTTTTACGACTTATTGTCGGGCCTACGTTGTCCCCCCATATCTAAGTACTAATGCTGTAACATGGAAATATTGTAAAACCAAACCATTTTAAAAGAGTAACCATGGAGTTTCTTGCCGGTTCTTCTCCATAGGAAACGACCAACCCGAACCGTGCACCTTTTGCCGACGTTTTATAAGTGCCCATGTAGGCCTATGTGAAATAAAAATTTTGAATTTTTTTTTGAATTATATAATAAGCCCGACTCAACGGCTGAACGAATTTAGATGAAACTTGACCCACATTTACTGTCAGGATTTGGGTATTTAGAAAGAAAAAAGAAAGAAAAGTGATTATTCGCCACAAAAACGACATACAAAATTTTTGATTTTTCCTTAAATTAAACCCATAACGGTAACGGTAACAGTTTTTATTCTGGCAGTACGTCCCCTTGGGATTTTTCTCGAATCTCACGCGGGCAAAGCCACTGACAGAAGCTAGGAACCTCATACAACTTTTACTCGAAGAACATAGCAATATAAGCAATAAACCATTTCAACATGCCCCACAAATGACTACAGCGAGAAATAAAACGATGGTCAAAGCGGCGGCATTACTACAAAGAGCTAATTATGATAGTACACACATAAAACTAACAAGTATGTCTGTATGTATGTGCACTGTAGTGCACAGATTAGTGACGCTGCAAGGCTGCAAGGCCGTTTTAATCAGAACTCGAGGGATTATGAAATCTATTGTTTGGTAAGGATGGTGGCACACAGAGAGTTGAAAACGCTGGGTGCGATGATAAGACTTTAAACTTTTTTGTGTCTTCATGACACAAAAAAGTTTAAAATCTTATCATCATCGCCATCATTTTAGTCAAAGATGTTGACTGCTGGACTTAGGCCTCCTAGAAGCTTCGTTACGTAGACCGGTACTTCTCGCATCCAGTGAACTTCCGCAGTATTCATCAGTAAGTATTATATTAGTACTCATTGTGGGATTCTTACCAACGGTAAACCTTAAATTGAATATTCTGGTCGCTACTCCAGAATCTTTCGGCTCCGTTGGCCATCCGTTCTGCGGTTTTACCGGTTTTTTTACCATGCACGATTCATAGCGTATCAGAAACCTACGTGAAAATCAGAGTGTAACGACAGTAAATTAACATTCCATGTCAACATCTTCTTATTAAGAGGAAATAAAAATGCTATCCGCCTTAAAACTTATTCTCTTGATTGGATCGCACAACGTTGCGGTATGCGACGTATAATCCTTCTCATCGCTGACGCATACTGCGACGGAACAAAAGATCATTTGAGACGTTTTCTAAAAAAAAAATTTGTCCAGCACCGCATATCGTAGCATTGTGTGTTCCAAAAACCTTTAGTAGGAAAACGGCAATTAAAAAACAACTACTAAAATCGCGACAATCTAAGAAGTCTGATTTGACAGCTATAAAAATACTTAATAATAATTAAATTTGTTGCTTACGAATGACACTCGTTGTTACAGTAACATGGTAATTAATTAGGATTATGGATTTGATTTTCAATTTTTTACGTAGAAAGTTATTGCGGCATGTAAAATGTGAAACGTCAACGGACTTCTTAGATTATCACGTTAAAGGTAAGTAATAGTTTTCCAAAACAGTCGAGCGTTTCTATCGCTCTGTGTAGTCACACCCTTAACACAAACAACGGCGAAGCGGTTTAAAACAATACTAGATACAGTGCACGGATAGACATTAGACATATTGATAGGATAATTGCAGATAATGTTCTTCTAACGTCATGAGGGAATCCCAATGATATATTATTATGGCATTATGGCTAGGTACTTATTTAACCCAATGACCTGAATTTTAATGATTCTTTGAATGGCCTGTTATACCATCGCCAATCCACTACGCTCTGAAATATTTAGGTTCTATCGTGCACTTAAAGAGAATCTTGTTGTTTCAAGTAGATCCCAGGAAAGAAATTTACAACCCCTTCATAGCCAACTGGGATACTGCGACCAGCTGATCTTAGGGTAAAATTCAATCGAAATGAAACGTGCGTTGCACAAACTTACGCTCCAAAATTGTCAAATTACTCCAAAACGCACTGATTTTGACAAATCGAAGTTTTTGCTAGGCTATGCTAGTAATATATTATTATCTATGGGTTGTCTATGTTTTGATATTAAATTTTGATTATGGCCCAATTTAACCTGATTCCTAAGGTACATTTTTAATTCAGTTTGATGTGCTATGAACACGTTGATAAAAATCATGATACAAATTTAAAAAAAAACGAATCTAATTTTAAATCAGATTTTTTTTATTTAGGTATTTACATATTCCAATATTTGCTTACTTGGAAGTCGGTTATTATTAGAATAAAAAAAAGGTAATTCAAAAAATCTAAAAACCCGACTGCTTAAAAAGCGAACTAAAAAGACGTAAATAAGATGAAAAGCATGCTGTGCGTCGTCGGAGGATACATATTCGCGATCTGGCTGACCAAAACCAGATGTCTCCCCCGGCACAGCAAAATTTTCATCTTGTTTACATTTTTTAGTTCGCTTTTTAAGCAGTCGGGTTTTTAGATTTTTTTAATTAACTTTTTTTATTTACAACATTTTAGTTCTTTTTTTTTTGAATTAGGTACTCTTAAACATATGTCGCCTTTTATAACTCTTTATTTTGATACCCCACGCGATAGCTTTGGATGAAAAAAATATTTGGTCCCCCACAATATGGCGCCCAAAATCCGCCATTTTTCTATTATCCAATCTTAATGCAACCAGTCACACTTGCAGGGTATAGACGAATCGATTAACGTAAGAATCATCAAAATCGGCCAACGCGTTTGGTCTCTAGAACGCCACATAGGAATAAACATACATACATAGACTGATAAACACATTACCCTCCTTCGGCAGTCGGGTAAAAAGACATCTCTTTGTTTATATTAGTTATATAATCAAAAAAGAATTAACATTGCAGATTTACTGAAATAAATTACCAATATTAGACACATTCAAACAAAAACCGAGAAAATCAGCTACTAAAAATTGACAAGACCGAATTGCCGTGGGCAAATTGCTGGGAATACCCGCACTGTGTAGATAAACATACAGTGGCGGCTAGCAAATTTATTATGTGGTTTGACTTAACTTAAAGTGGCACCACTCCAAATACAAAACTTTCGCTTTCAATCCATCCAGTTGCTTTTTGTGACAATTATTAAGTCTCAGGTTGTTAACTTTATCAAAACATGCAGAAGAGTTTGAGGAAGAGCCACCTATAGATTTATTTTAGCTACTGATAGATTATGACTATTACTTATACTGTTTGAAGTATCAAGAAAAGAAAACACCTACTGACACCCAGAGACGACTCAGACCTCAATATCACCTTTCAGCAAATGTTCAGTATTTATGCCGCAGAGATTACAACCAATATCTGAATTCAATATTGCCGGGACATTGAGGAGCACGCGTAATCCCTGCCTACGAGAGAAATGCTTCTGAAATTCAAGAGCACTACACGGGACTTCCAACCCAAGACCTGGGGTATTGAAGATGAGCTAGGGCGCTTATTGACAGAAATAGACCACGGACTAAACAAAGTTACGAAAAGATGACGGTTGTACTGTGCGAGCCTATATAAGGACACGGGGACACATCTGATGAGCCGGTAGTCCTGTTTTAAAATCTTTTCTTGGAGCCGGCGATCCTGGAATCAGAAGTGATAGGTGTGCTGACAAAGCTTTAGCCTATTAAGTCTGCTGGAAGAGACAGCATTTTCGCTGAAGACCTGAAGAGCCTTGGAGACAGAGGTGTTGGGCTTTTTGTATATGCAGGCGTTCACTTGCCAATGGTTCTGGCCATGCTTTTCACCTTCTGTTTAGGGCACACACACCTACTTGATGCATTGATGAGAATCGCAGCTGGCCCTATTAATATGAAGACAGTGGACGCGTCTAATTTGAATAATTACAGGCCTATATCGCTCGCATCTGTGATTGCTAAGGTACTAGATGGTATGTGTACGCACAGGGACTTACAGTTTAGTTCGGCCGTTATTCCAAATGCGTACAGTGTGGCTATATTTGCACCAATTGAGCCTGCCACCTGTGAGATACCTAAGACCCCACTGACTATAAACCTAGCCATATAAAAATTAACTAACACCCTACTTATCGCTTAAATTACATGACGCGCAGTTCTAATTTCGAACTGGGCTGTCTACTCAAACAGCTATATTGAGTCTCGAGCACACTATCCCGTATTTTACCAGCAGGAATACACCTGTTTACGCCTGTTTTTTAGACCTTTCAAAGGCGTTGGAACTGGTTGTGTATAGAAATAGTCGAGTGAGACTGAACTTCCTGAATAAATTCACATCGCTCCTTAAATATTGGTATGGCAATGAGCATATCAGTTGCGTATAGGTTAGAGTGTGGAGTACGACGGGGTGGTCTAACTGCCCCAAGCTCTTTAACCCGTACATGGATCGGCTGGTCCGTAAGCTCAGCAGCACTCTGGTAGGCTGCTCGAGTGATGGAGTTTTTGATAATAATATAAGAAACGCTGACGATATGGTGCTGCTGAGCCCGTCGATCAGTGCTCTCAGGCACTTAATAAAGGTATATAAGTGCTATAGCAGGCCCATGGGCTCAGGTATAACACGATCAAGAGTGAGGTGATGGTGTTCGCGAGAACTACCGGACAGTGGAACTCATATCCCACGCTAGCAAGATAATGCTCTATACAGTCTACACAGTTAACGAATGACTCCAATAGTACCTACAGCGACAAATACCAAGTGAGCAGGCTGGTTTTGTTAAGGGTCGAGGCAAAAGAGAGCAGCTTTTGAATATGAGCCAAATGACAAAGACTAGGCGCTTGTTTAATGTGCTAATGCGTTTTATCGATTATTCCAAGGCGTTTGAATGTGTGAGATTACCATCTGCCTATGAAGAATACTCAGGGATACCTGATCGTACCTTCACACTTGACAGCATTGATCACAAACTAATAGGTGGATGAAGAGTCGATGGATTAGGCATATACAGAGTTGAAAGGCAAGCGCCTTTTAGGAGCGAGAGGCGTTTAATTCATTCTAGCCTCTGTCAAAATTTATTTATGGAAGACCGAAGAATAAAAAAGACCAAAGAAGGTGCACCTGTGGTCAAAAATGAAAGGAAATCGTGTTTCACGGTGCATAATTCAATGCGATTCATTTTTGGCACCCCGGGCAGTCGCCAGTTTCGACATGTCATGGTAAGGCCCCAGGATTAACAGCGCCTAAGAAGGTGACCAAATATGTTACTATCTTGATGTCCAAGTTGACGTGTTTTAATTGCATGAATAAAATATAGTAACAGTTTATCTTACTATTTTTTTAAGGCTTTAAAATTAAATAATTAATGTGATAAAAAACCTACATGACCATCTTTCAAGGTTTTACGCTTGCATTTTTTTAAATTGCTTGATTTCGGCGCCGCCCGGTGTGGTCGCACCACTCGCAACACCCTAGGACCGCCACTGTGACATAGCATTGCATAATGTGGGAGCCGTAGTTTATGTCTGGGAAGTTCCTTGACACTTTCTGTTTCATTTTGTTACATTAGAACGGGTATTGATTAAAATCAACGATAGAAAAATAACTTGATTTTAACCACGATTTAAATCAAGTGATTTAAATCGCATTTAATTTGTAAATAACTGTAAAATCAGAAATATGGCACTACACTAAATAACACATTTACATCAACATTTCAACTGAAGGGCGTCCACTGCTGGACATATAGGCCTCCCCTAAGTGTCACGACCTCGAGAGTTCCAAGAAACCGGCAAGTTCTTCAACATTTCGTTACAAAAGGATCTGAAATAACCCCATGGCGATAATGACAGATCTTTATCAATACAGTGGTGGTTTTATACATAGCTAACGTGTATGTATAGCTCGGTCATTTTATATGAATATGCAACGAACAGATTAGTGGAGGGTCAGCCAATAAAGTGTGAATTAATTGTTATTTCTTTATTTTCGAGTTTGGTAAATACATTGATGTAACTATAACTGTTCCACTGCAAGGCAAACAGATAAGGTCATGACATAGTTTTCACTAATAAACTTCTATAATAGGTACTTACTCAAACTTATGAGATCCCTGGGGCTGTAGAGTACACAAAGTACATTCTATGGGCGTTAAAACCATTTTCAAATGTCCGAAATGTTTGGGATTGGCAAACGCCGGTGAAATATTACCGTACCTAAATAAATTCATACATTTTGTACTTATAACATGTCACTTTGCCTAAGCTCGAGGCCCTCTGGATACCAAAATTCAATTAAACAATTAAGAATAAGAATAATTTATTAAAAAGTATGTACGTTCACAAAAATGTACATTAGGTGCAGTAGTATTATTTCTAAAACAATGGTATAAAAGTGCCTATATGTAAACAATAACTAAAATATTTTATTACAACTGCAAGATTTTAAACAAGAATTTCTATTTTTGGTATGGACCTTTATTATTTCGTGTTTAACTTTTGAGATTTATGGATTTACCTATAGGCAATTGCACTTAAAGGATGTAAAAGGTCTACAGCTTAAAGTTAACTGTCTTATTCAAATAAACATTTAATAACACTCTCGTACAATTAAATCACAAATTAAATTAACTGCCAATTAACCAAAAATATACAAAAAAAAATCAAAACACAGGATACGAGTTCCAATTAATTTGCCGTCGGTATATTACAACAATGCATCTGCTGACCACCTGTTGGAGAAGGCCGATTAGTCAGTCTGCCCACCGGTTATGTAATAACGAGGTAGGCAGAGTTCATGCTCATCTGTTGGGTTATGAGGATTTATCGTTTCACAGGATTAATGATGTGGTTCTCTCGGGAATGTTGGTTAGGTAAGAGATGAGGAAGAGTTATGCAAAGTTTAATTCTGGAAGCAATGTCTTTGATACAAATTCAAAGACATAGAATTCATGATATTAAAAAAGGCAATTGAAAATATATATTTTGTTGATCGCAGAAATGATCACTAGATGACTAAGCTTTATTTTTGTCTACTACTTCTTACGTACTATTAATTTAATTTTTCACACTGATGCGAAATATTCCCAACTGAAAGGGTGTGAGACGTATAAAATGGTTGCGTAAACAAGTACTTTCAACTAAGTATTTGTATTTAGATGTGTATCTGCATAGATGCGTAGGTGGAGTAAATTCCGTGGCTGGCGTGAACACATTGACATGTCGACTTCTATGACTTTTTTTTTATTGGCTTATTACATCCTACGCATTAGGAATTTATATGAAAAAAATTGACAGTTATAGATATACATAATTTTTGGAGCAATCGACTTTGGTAATATGTTGACATCTCGCATTTTGACATGTCTAACTTAACAAAACCTCATGTCAAATTAACGATTCACATGTTTTTGTGATCGAACATTGATATTTTGTTATATCAACCTATACTCAGCACCCAAAATAATATTCGTTATTTGATATCTCAATTAATACACTTAAAAGTTTTGTTTAAGTACTTATTTTAAATTGACAAATTGAAGTGTCAAGCTATTGCCAGCTGAGGTCTTTTTGATTAAATCGTGACAAATTGAGATATCAAGTTATGGCCCACCGAAGAATTTCTGTTGAAATTGCGATATATTGAGATGTCCAGTTACGGCCAACGAAGTTCTGAGCACTAAAAGTAATAAGTATAGGTATCACTACATGTCCGTTATAAAAAACTTGTAACGTTAAATTAATATGTTTAGTTGACAACTTATGTACCCAAGTTGTATTAAAAAATAATCGAGTTATCAAAAAACTTTCGTAAGAAGTAATAATTTTTCAAATATCGCGGCAAATCCCTCGCTCGTGTGTTGGTAAACAAACGTCAGTTTAGAGTTCAGAAGCCACGCGCGCGCGAACCGCGAACGAGTGTGAGTGCTTCAAATTGATTTCGTTTGTTTTTGAGTGTATCTATTGATTGATTTATTACTACAGTGTTTCAATTCATAAGTTGGGTGTATAGTTTGTGATTTGCAATGGAGGAAAAAGTGAGTACCTACCGACCAAACCTTACGGTCTACCTTAGTGTATTATCGTAACAGAGGGAATACCTACCTGATTATGTGACGTGATATCTAGGTATTTCAATATTTGGTTTTTGCAGAATCCGACGATTGCCGAATTAATGGCTAGGAAACGCAAGTTAACAGAACTTCGTGACATTAAGTTAAATTCATCTCGCCAGCGAATGAATGAAGTGGACGAAAACGGTAAGATACAGATCTTATACTCACAAATATTTTTTTGCCACTTTTTAGGTAGATATTGATGAAGGTTGGGAGTTAGTTATCTAGGTAAGTAACATATTGTAAGCCGACGTTCGGAATGGACGTAAAAATATCGCGGCGATTTTTTTCGCGCACTGGATTTTCAACGCTCTGCTTAGCGCCGAGAGTTGAAAATCCAACCAGTGTGTTTGTTCAACGCGTTGGAATGCACTCTGTTGGATTCTCAATGCTCGGCTCAACACCGAGAGTTGAAAATCCAGTGCGCGATAAAATCCCGCTGCGATATGTTTACGTCCGTGCGAACGTCGCGGTCAGCTGATTGTTTACTTGAAACTGTGAACTTAGATGTATGTAGACGATGGGAATCTAGCTGTAGTAGGTAGATATACACCGTCGTGGGTAAGGCCTCCCCCACATTAGGATCGCGCGTTCCTCGGGCGTATGAGCGACGCGTCCGCCGCGTGCGCGACGCGAGCGCGCTGCGTAAGCGTCACGTGTTGCCACCGTGTAACGTGTGTGCAGCGACCGCGCGGCGCGCACACGGCGCTCGCGTTGGCGTTTAAACCCTTCAGTCAAGTCGAAAGTCGAAGGGGTATGAACGCGACTCGAGCGCCGCGCGCGCGTTTGAGTAGCGCGGGCGCCGCGCGCGCTACTCACACGTGCTCGCGGCGCTCATCCTCGCTTCATCCTCGGGCGTTCACACGCCCGAGGATCGCGCACGCCTAATGTGGGGTCAGCCTAATTGTTCTATGAGTAACTTGCTCCTCTAATGTTGAAATCAAAACAAAAATAACTATTTAAAAGAAATGAAGGGTGTGTAGTATAACGGTTTAACTTTGGCTACTATCGTAATAATGATTATTTTCTTTCTTTACCTGAACTATTTTAGATCTGAAAGTTTATGTGTGGGTGTGTGTGTGTGTGTGTGTTTGAAACGATTTGCATCTGTTACTGCTGGGCAGATTTGGATGAACCTTGGTGTGTAGATAATCTAGACCCTGTAATAGGAATAGGACTCAGCAGTTAGACACCGCTAGTTATTCACCCAAACTAATATTATAAATACGAGAGTAACTGTGTTTATCTGTCTGATTATTATTTTTTATTGCTTCAGGTTACCCTAAACTTGCCACTCCACTGTCAAACTCTTCGTTATTGAGGAACATAAGTAACGATGATCCATTATCTCCTTTTCCGGTAATGTCCCCAGCAACCCAAGAAATTTATAATGTATTAATTACTGACCCAAGCCTACAATTAGATAATACGTCAGACATTGTCGAAAACAGTGAAGCGTCTGAAGAAAATGAATCGTTTAATGGCGACAGTGACGACAGTGTTCGTGATCCTGATTTTAACATAAAAAAAGTCACAGTAGATGATTCAGAAACTGACTGCGAATCATGTGATGATGCCAAAATTGAAAGCAAAGAATTGATACCAATCTCCGGAAAAATATCGAAAGCAACAAGAAATCCGGAAAAATATATCGAAGTCAACTACGAATGCGAAAATATAGCACCTACCTTAAATACGAAAGAAACACCACAAAATTCATCTATGGATAATACACAGAACAAGGAAACGGGGAGCTCAACGTGTGTGACAGACGAAAAAACGGCCAACCGAAGTGTTTCACCTGAAATGAATGAATATGAGAATGCAGCTCCTACTATATATGAGATAGAAACACCAACAGTGATCCTAGAAAAGACGAGTGAAAGAAATGAGATTTTAACTTTAACTATGGAAACCGAAAGTACTAGTGAAGAAAGGACTAATAATAATACAAAAAAAGGAAGATCAAGAGTGGAGAGAAATGCAAGCAAAACACGTCGGAATACAGGAAAGAGTTATATAACGGAAAAAGGTAAAGTAGTTCCTGACAGAAAACCGAAAGAGTTGAGTTCATGTAGACTAAAATGTGCTGAAAGAATTACAACGGCTGAACAGACGCATTGTTTTGAAAATTATTGGCAACTAGGAGATAGAGATAGACGGGCAGCATTTGTGTCTAAGTCAGTAATGATTTTCCCGAAAAAATCACAAAAAACGGGCAGCAGGACATTAAATAGAGAGTGCTACTGTAAATACATGCTAGAGATTTCTAATGAGATGAAACCGGTTTGTAAAGAGTGTTTTTGTAAAATTGTAGGAGAGACCAAGGGATTTGTTAATGTTATAATAGAAAAAAAAAAATGTCTCCCAACGGAATCATTGATGAGGATCAGAGAGGTCGTCAACCTCCCAAAAATAAGAAGACTATCGAAGACATTTCGCTTGTCAATCACCACATTTTGAGTTTTCCAAGTTATGAGAGTCACTACTGTAGAAATTCGACTGGGAAGAAATATTTAGCTGCTGACCTGTCAATCGCCAAAATGTACAGAGAGTATAAAAACACTTCTTCAAATCCTGTCTCGTTAAAATTATATGCCAAATGCTTTCACGACCTCAATCTGTCGTTTAAGCAACCATCAAAAGACACATGCAACACGTGCGATGTGCTGAACGCTAAAATTAAAGTTGCAGATGAAGATCGCAAAATTAATTTAACTGCTGAATTAGCTGAACACCAACATCAAGCTGATAAAGCTTATGCTGAAAAACGTGTGGATAAAGAGAATGTCAAAGCAGATTCGTCTGTTAGGGCATTTGCATTCGACCTCCAGCAGTGCTTGCCGACTCCATATTTAAAAACATCTGTCTCGTTTTACAAACGACAGCTTTGGTCTTTTAATTTAACAGTGCATGATTTAGCAACTAATGAGGCTACCTGCTACATGTGGGACGAGACAATAGGAGCTCGAGGTGCAAACCAAATTGCCTCATGTTTGTGGCACTTCTGCAACAATTTGTCCTCCGAAGTAAAAGAACTGCTTTTTTATTCGGATACTTGTGGTGGTCAAAACAAAAACAATGTCGTGGCAATGATGTTTATGTTTTTGCTACATAATCATCCGACGCTGCAAAAGATAAATCACAAATTTCTCCTCAGTGGGCACACACATATGGAGTGTGACTCTGACCACGCTATTATTGAGAAAACAAAAAAGAGAACACAAATGAGAATAAATCATTTGTATGATTGGGTGCAGCTGGTGAGGACTTGCAAAGTTCAGAAACCATTTAAGGTCGTGGTGATGACGGTAAATGATTTCTTGGATTTTGCTGAACTAAAAGCCAAGAAAGGACCCTTTACTATCAAAAAACTGGACGATTCTGGGGACAAATTTCTATGGCAACCTATTAAATGGCTGCAATATAATAAAAACAGCGTAGGAAAAATAAATTTCAAGAAAAGCCTGGATCGCGAACCCACTTTCGAGTCAGTGAACTTTCGGAAAAGAGGAAAAACCACCATAGATGTCTTTAGGTTGAGCCAAATCTCCAAGGAAGCTTTGCCAATCAGTGCAGAGAAAAAAAAGGATTTGATGGACATGATTGACCTGATTGACGATTCGTTCAAAGAGTTTTATATTAATATAAAAACTGTCGGTGATGTCTCTGCATCTACTGATCCAGATTTGGACGAAGACAACCCAGATGAAGAGGATTCTGAGGTCTAATAAAATACGAATGGTCTGCGACGAGGTTGAGGAGTCAACGTAGTTATTTGTGTTAGTAACATACTTGTATCTGTTTGATGACGTTGTTTGTGGTCCAATAAAGCAATTTTCTATTTTTTTATAATTTTTTTTATTGCGAAAATACTAAACTGATAGTTTCGTGGTGTTTGAATTAAATATTTCTTCAGTTAAAACAACATTACTTGATTTGAGTGAGTAGCAGCAAATTAAATATTTTTTTTATGTTTGTCATCTGTTTGCTATCCAATTAAAATAATGTGGTTGTCATTAAATTACATTGTTTACTTACTATAACTTCCCACTCAGAAGGTGAATAAGTTGATAACTGTTGGTGAACAAGTTGACAACTCGGTGCATAAGTTGATAACTCGTTGGTGAACGACTTGACAAGTCTATTATTTTGCAATCTATGGAAAATTTCGTTTATTTATTGTCATCATTGAAAAGATGGCACAAAATAACCTTTAAAACAACTTAAACACATATGTAAAATTAATTAACCGATTTACCAGAAGACGCCAAAACTTTAAAATGGCCGTCCTGACAAATTGCAGTTTTAGACATGTCAACATATTCACGCCAGCCACGGAATTGCAGTTCAAAAGTCAGAGATTACTGGTTCAAATCGGCTAAAATATCCATTGTGTCGTATCTCTTTGAATGTAGGTAATCGTTCTAAGTTCCAAGAATAATATGGAATACAAAAATTATTCGTCACAAATACAACACAACGGCAACAATCATAAAGTAACAGAAAAGTATAATAGTAAAAAAAACCGCGCGTGTCGGACTTCGCAAATTGAAGGTTCCGTACCACACCACAAAATAAAGTTCGTAGTAATAGGAACAATGAGAGAATTTCAAAGAAAAAATGTGATTTATCAATATATTGGTGTTTCTTAGTAAAATATACGTAATAATAAACATTATCACCAAATTTGAAGGTCAATGGGTTTTTTTTTTTTTTGTTAAAACGCTGAGTTTAGTGGCTTTTCATTCCTTTGATTTCCAATGTTTTTAAAACCAAAAAATATAGTATTTATCTATTCAACGAGTTCTAAACTACGATACCCCACTTAAAAGGGTAGGGCCAAATATTTTTTTTTTATGCCTTTTTAGCTTTATGGAAGCCCCGTTATAAACATTAAAAATATTTTTTGATAATTTGTATGGCTTTGGGACAACAAGATGCTTATATTGTGAAAATTTTAAGACTGTAGCTCTAACCGTTTGACTGTAAAACCTTTGTGACAGATGACGGACAGACAGAAGGACAGACACGTGAGTGACAGCAATAGGACTCCGTTTGGACCATTCGGTTACGGTCTATAACATGATAACAAATACAGCTCAATCCTTGCCTCTCTCACAGAAAGGAGTCTGTGTCCCAGCAGTGGGCACATTAAAAGGCTGATGTAGATGATGATGATGAAATACAGCTCATCCTTTAAATCAAAACACAATAACATTAGATATCCCAAACTCAACTAAACCCAAACAATACCGAATCCAGGGCACTTAATTCCAGAAATCTTAATTCCAAATTGGACGAATAATTTGGAATAAATCCTTGGAAAAATAATTTTATCCATTTTCGTCGGCACCGTAACTTTTGTCCGCTTGCAAACGCCTTTAACTGTGAAACTAGGTGGAATGGAGACTGAATTATTCATATCATATCTAATCGTGGAAATAGATGGACTGTCTGTCTGTTATACCTGTTACTATATTTATATCATCTTTGTTGCTAAGGGGTGTTTAATTCTCTTTGTGTGAGTGTTTTTCAGTGAAAAATATTACATCTTTTGTTCGCTATATGAAGCCTGTATTCCCGATGGCTAACATAGGTGTACCTTGCACACCAGTCTTTCTACCCTTGTGATTAACGACTGAGAAATTCTAGATGGATAAACTTAGTAAAACTTTGGCCGAACCGGGAATTGAACCTAGGACATCATTCTTAGCAACAACGCTTGCGACCACTTTACTATCTCTTCACTTCCGTTTAATTAATTAAATTATTTATTTAATACCAATTGCTTGCTTTACTAACAGTTTACACCAAAACATACAGCAAAGCAACGTGCAGAAGCGTGATAATACAGTCTGTGATACCAGACTGCCAGTTCATGATGTTTAAAACAATCATATTCGGTTTTAATCACGCCTTTTTCAAGAAATCGATCACATCGTCGATTACCATCAGGTGAGATACTATTCAAGCGCGAGCTTATCAATAAAAAAAATATAAAGAATAAGTAGATACTTTGTGACGAGGTCCTTCCTTCCATACTCTTCCGATCACTTATTATGAGCAACCTTTTTATAGCAGGCCACTTCATTATTTACTTTTCACATTATCATTCGATTTTCAATTCAAGTTAAGAACGCCACATTCTCTTTCCCGTGCAATCTCATTCCCCCAGGGTCATTTCATCTTTAGAGCCCGCCGAGGCTAGTTACTGTCTGTAATTATGACCATCATCTTATAATCTTGTTATCTTATAAAAAAACGCTGTGTGTCAATACTGTACTGTGCGTGTTCATTCTTCTAATAATTTAGTGCGATAAATAAATATTCCACAGTCTGTTTTTACTGTTGTCTGCTTTACAACCAATTAATAACGTGGTCTGGTGAGGTACCCTCAAATGGAACCACCTGGCAAGAGGGCAGAGAGCCCACTGGTACAACTTAATCCAAACCCTTTTAGCATTTTATGAGATATACTCTGTCCAACCAGACACGACCCAATATGTGATCTTGACTTCAGCTGTAGACAATCCAGTCAAGCAAGATGATACGAGTATGATGCAACTGTGTCAGGCCGACTAATAGCTTCCTCGTCTAACAATGCTGTTCCTATTACGATCTACTCCGGACGTCCTATGCTTCATCTGTGTCGTTTGTCATATAAGTAAGCAATGTCCCACTTGTCTCCTGTCTGGGTCGTGGATAAATTTGAAAGAGAGTTGCTGCGGTCCTGGCATAAGCAATTGAAGGACACGAGTGGATTTTAGTCAGTAAAAGTCTGACACGCCCTCCCGCTTTACTCAGAGCGGTAGAAGATGGGATGGATTCCCACGCCAAAAAAAACATAAAGGTCCCACTTGTCTGCTGTCATCTTCTCTTGTCTTTAAGAGATCGGATTGATCCGTTTTGACGTGATAACGTCTTTAAAATCGTTTTAGTCGGGTGACATGTTCAGAAACTTGTGTCACACCAAAACCTCACGAGCGCGATCGCAGGTATAACGAGAGAGAGACGGACCGATCTCCCGTCTCATCTCGAGCGCTGCCAGTCATTCCGTGAAACTTGTCACGCGGAATCCTCACGTGCGGAGGCTGGCATAGCGTTCGAGTGAGTGGACCGATCTTCCGTCTCTCTCACTCTAGCGGCATACAAACGAATGGAGATTTTCTCGTGCGGTTAAGTTTTCGTTGTTTAACTCGATGACTTACTAAATTAGTATTCAATAGAATCTGTTTTTAAGTTCCTTGCAGTGGATTTAAGGAGGTGTTTGCTATCGGGAATTGATTTTACCATTTGGTGGGATAGCACCAATGTTTTCCTTAAAAACATCCATTACGGGTTCGTCTATGCCCAGCAGTGTGATGTAATTTATGTATTACATATTTTATTGTACACCACAAAATACGAAAAGGACATAGACCAGTGTACAATGGGCGATCTTATCGCACTATGCAATCTCTTACAGACAACCTTTCGATGGACTGAACGATATGAGAAGAATTAAGGACTGTCAGTGTACAAAATATCATAAATAATAATAAAACAAATAATCACATCACATCACCGTTCACACTATAATATTATAAAGGCGAAAGTTTGTGAGTGTGTGTGTATGTGAGTATGGTGAGTGTTTGGATGTTTGTTACTTTTTCACGCTCAAACGGCTTGACGGGTCTGGATGAAATTCGACATAGAAATAGATTATAGTCTGGAATAGCACATAGGATACTTTTTATCCCGGAAATATGTTCCCTTGGGCTATTTTTCGACATTCACGCGGGCGAAGCCGCTGGGACAAGCTTTTTATTATTATAATTTAAAAAAAAATATTGAAACACAAAATAAAAAAAAAATTATATAAAAGATTAATGAAAACCAATTTATTATGACAAAACCCTGGATTTCAAACACAGCAACCACTCTGACGTCACAAACATGGCGCCGGTCTCAAACTCGCAGCCATTTGCATTCCGTCAGCTGTTTTAAATATTAATCGTTCGTACTTTATGGTGGACTAAACTTTATAGATCTGTCAATGGTGTCGCTGATGTGAATGGCTCAGAAGTGTTTGTCTGGAGATAAAGTGTTATATTTCTATAAGCCTAGGCAAAATATTTTTATGAAAAGAACTTTTTTTTTTAATTAGCCTAAACTGTCACACTGATGGGCTGGCCTCCCTCAAATCCTTCTAAGTATTATTTTTCGGAGCTACCTCGAACTATTTACCTGTTTCACAGGGTCCTAGCGCTAAGAAAAAAAAATTGTTTCAAATAAATCTTACTAGATGGCGCGATATGTACCGATCTGGATTGTGTGTAAAATTAACATTTTTTGGAATTTATCGAAAATTTAATGTTTTTGTTTAATCAACTCTCCTAAGCACAAAATTATGGAATATTGGGCTCTTAATTCACGTTTCAAAGTTTATTTGAACGGATCATTTAAAATTGATGCCAATAGATGGCGCGTTTTTATATTTCTGAGGTATTCCACTCGGTTTTTTTATTGTAACACATTTTGGTGCATTGAAACTGTAAAAACGTGCAAAAAATACTATAAAACAAATCATCACTGTATAAAAAATGTTCACGTACCAAGTAAACCCTTTTACTTGCAAGACGCTGTACACCATCTATCTATCGCCGTGGAACGGAACCGAACGCGATCGATGTACAATAAATATTTAGATAGTCAGACGAAAACGCTAGTTACGTCGGCACGGTTTCTTTGTATGGTATGAGGCATCTGTATGCTAGTATTATATTATCCGAACCTGTGATAATAAAATTTAATCATATTGTCGAATTAGATCGGACTAATTACTGCGTATAAAATTGCGTTCATATGAAAATAAAACAGCTCGACAGACAAGTTGAAAATTATAGATATTAATTTAGTATTGTGATTTTTATCCCGATAAATTTAAGCCGAAGTGAAACAAAACAGAGACGTAGGTGGTCTAATTGTAAAACAATTCCATTATCTAGATAACACCAATAACAATCATTAATAAGCATTAGTTACATACCCACATAATCTATGTAGGTATGTCTGTGTGTGGGCTGCAACTACAAAACAGCTGGTACTTGATGCCTTCCGTTGTTTTCATTATTTATTTCATTCTCATTTACTTATAAATAGAATAGAATAGATAATCTTGGACGGAAGTCCATACATCAACGTGTTATTGATAACATCAGTTTGTATCTGATTTCTCATAGGTTGTGTATGGTATTGCAATTAGTATAAATGAAGAAACGTAATTATTTAAAAAGATAAGAGATAGTTTATGTGTAAAAATATGAGAATACAGTGCAAATTAAAATTTGTAGGAAAACATTACGTTGTTGAGAGAGAGAGACAAAATAAATGTTGAGTTTAAAACAATGGCCTTATTGATTTGCTATAATGAATGGCGAATAAATAAAAAATTGCTTAAGTACCTAAACATTTAAGTATAGGATTGATCCATAATATTGAGGGTGTCTGCGAAGTTACTTTATGTACAACTAAGTGCCAAGTCTTTGCTGAAATGCATTTTTTACCCGATCGCAAAAAAGTGTTATGTTTTGTGTTTTGGTTAGGTATCTTGTATGTATAATAATATAATGTATTTATAATGTGTTTCAAGGTTTTTTTTAATATTGAACAAAGCTTCTTCTTTACCGTGTCGATGGTACAACAATGTTCCAAATTGTTCTTTGTCACCTTCAAAGCTTCGGGTTCTGCGATTCTTTGGTCAGATGGACCAACTCGAAATGGACCCGCGGAATCACAGTGACTGGACCCACTGCCCAATTTATTATTGGTACAGTCACGGTGTAAAGCCGAATCTTTTAGTTTTATCACTTAAAATATACCTACTAATATTATTCAATTTGGTTTTTACACTTACGCACCACACTTACTGACTAACACTAAGACTAAATATTTTTTAAATGTTATATATTCTTATTTTTAAATTGTTTACAAATAATACATTTTATTACAATTTTGTTTAATTATGTATGCTAAAACTTACCCGAATACAAAATACAGGATACAGGTTCTCTCAAGATACAGGTTGCCCTAGTTTGAAAGGCAGGGTTCATTAACCACTGGTTACAATGTAGTTCCTACAATATAGCTGTATACTTATGTGAACCATTTTAACCGACTTTCGAAAAAGGAGGAGGTTCTATGTTCGACTCCATGTATGTTTTTTTGTGTATATTCACTGATATCTTCGTCAATTCCGACCGATTGGACCGATTTTGAAAATCCTTATTTGAAAAATAATTTGTTTGAAAGTGTATGTTCCGAAATTGGTCCCATTTTAATTTGGTGAAGATCTGATGAAGAATTTCGAAGATATACAACGGGGCTGCTGCAATCGCATGTCTGTTTATTGTTTATACCATTCCATAACATAAAATCACGCCAGTACGCTCTTAAGAGGTACGCAGATCTCTCATTTGACCGGTTATGTATAAGTTTCATAATATTCAGGTAATCTGTTCTGGACTTATAGGAAAGTTACTAAACAACTTGCCTATTAGGTTAGGTACAACTTAAAAGTGAAAAATAATAAAATCTTTTTCCAAAAAAATACTAACGACTTCCAAATAAGAAAACTACAAAGTGAAAAATAACTTTATTTTTGGAAGTCGGTGTTTTTCTTAGGTACCATTTTTTGCGTTTTAGTCACCGACTTCCAAAAACAAAGTTATTTTTCACTTTGTAGTTTTCTTATTTGGAAGTCGGTAGTATTTTTTGTTAAAAAGTTTTTTTTTTGAACCAATGAACATTTTACTAAACATTTTTTATTAATTAGCGATGGGAGGTGGCTAAATCTCAATCTATTTGCCTAGCCCTCTCCCGACTAAGTTGGAGTCTACGGCTACCCATCTAACCGAAGGCAGCTAAATACCAGTATTTTACAAGTAGCACAAATACGCAAGCTCTTCACATGAAAACAAAATATTAAATGTAATAAATTAATTCATCAACATCAACCTTATAATGTTTCCACTGCTGGGACGCAGGCCTCCACTCTGTGAAAGAGGTAAAGGGCCTTAATCCACCACGCGGGTCCAGTGCGGGTTGGTGGATGTCACATGTCTTTGAATTTTTGGTTCTAGGACATGCCTGACATGTTTCCATACGATGTTTTCCTTCACCGTTTTAAGGGCAGTGGTGATGAAATAAGTTACACAAAGTATAGCGCCTGCCTGGGTTCGAACTTACGAACTACGACACGTGAATCGGAGCCGTTGCCACTGGGCCAGCACTGCTCTCCAAATAAATAAATAAATTACAGAATGATTAAAAGCGTCGCAAACTATAGGCAATAAAAAAACGAATAATTTAAAAATCCTTAAAAACATCTGTATTTATTCATCAAACTATCTTTTCTGCTTATTGCTTCCCTTACGAAGATAGCTCTAAAGCAAATCTTCGGATATTTAAAGCAACAAAACGTAGCGATGAATGAGCGAGTCAGTGTGTGTGCGTGGCGTGGCGCGTGCGCAGCGAGGAAGCAGATGTGCTGGGTCGATGAACGGTTTGGGCGCGGGCGCTTTATTGGGGCCCCGTATACAGGGTGGGGCTGGTATTCAATTAGGTTAATTTGGAGGAGTTGATTGTTAGAGGAAGTGAAGTAAAAATAAAATGTTGACGTTGTGTTACTTGACAGGTAAAACAGAGTCGCAGTAGTGAGTTCAGTTCTAGATGTTATAAGGTTTTTTTTTATTGGTGGCCTCGCTTTTGATCACTATCTCACCTGATGGTAAGCGATGATGTGGTCGACGATGAAGCACGCTTGCCTGGAAGTAAACTATTCACTCTTGACTTAAAGATCCCGAGGCTGTAGCTATCAGGAAACACAGACTCCGGCAGGGGATTCCACTCATTAGCTAGTACTTATAAGTATAGTTTTAATATGCAAATCATATTGCCAACCATCTCAGAATTTGATTATATAATGGTCTGCTAGGTGGGACATAATCCTTCTCTGTGAGTGGGAATGATGGTGATGTGTATAATGCCCATAATCTGTGCGAGTCGGTAGACGTCATAAGTAAGTTGGCGATATTCTGTCAGTGTAGATGAAATAATTAACCTTCACAAAGTAACTAAATACTGGCCCGGGAACGAATCCACGTCTTATTACTCGTACAGTGCGTGCCACGAAAGATTTGACTTGACCGCACCTCCCGCGCTTTGTCCGCCGCCCCGATGACACCCAGTCCCTTCCCGCACTCAGACCTCATACCGCTAAAGAGATCTATAATCGTCTACTGCTCAAGTCAAACCACGAGGTGTGTCAAGTCTCATCTTTCGTGGCACGCACTGTACGTCACGGCTGCTGCTACTACACTTACCTACCACTGGGCCACGAATGCTATTTGATCCCAAATCATTCTGTACTCAAGTATTTGAGATTAAATATTGTAAGCGGACGAAATTCGCTAACTAAATAAGTCGGTTAAATACTAATACTTATAGCTTATTAAACAACCAACATGACACTTGACAAGATACCAAATTGACTAGACTTCTAAAACCTGGTGTTTAGAGAATTATGTGACAAACTTAACCAGTAGAAACTGATTTACACTGATAACAACAAACTAGGATCACCTATACGTTAGCTAAACACGCCATTGTGACAGTTTTTGTCACGAACACCGTTTGTCACAAGTTTCTTATGAACTTATTGACCATTAGCCGTAAGAGCGAACGCTAAAGTACTTTAAATTTACGATAAACAAGATAAATTGGTCCATTTTTCGAAAGCAAATGCTATGGGAAGTAGTAGACAATATCAAACTTGAGCTGTAAGTACCTACCTACCTAAGTTACACTGGCAGTTGGCACACCCTAAGTAGTACCCTTTACTATTTTTTTTGTGACCACAGGCATTTGCTGTTTTCATTACTCGTGGTGACATTATTACTATTATTATTTATTTATATTCACATAATGGTAAGTAACTTATAAACTAAGCCCCACGAAACCGTAGTAAAGGTTTGACTGTGGTCGGGGAGTCTCTATACACTCATTCTTAAATTTCATACTTAAAGCTAATTATTAATTAAAGGCACATTTTTAAATAGTATCTTTTTAAACGATTTTTAAAGCTGTTTTTATTCGTTTCTGTAAAGTTTAAATACTTAAACTTGTATTTTGTGGATCTTGACGATCACCATATGTTACAAAGAATAAAGCAGTATATATTTAATGTTAGTGTTGTTTTATTTATAGTAAAATACGTAAGACAAGTAGTATCTGTAATTGACATATATTTTTCTAACAGTGAAATAGATCCATGGTAACCAAACCATAAAGTTAGTTAACCATACTTCACAATTTCACTCCTTATATCTGCCGGCAGACTGTTCAATAGATATGGTATTCGTTTTTTTAGGGTTCTGTTCTGTAACTCTGGGTTCATTAAATCTGCCAGCAGCCATAGATCGTGTGTTATGGTTGTTGATTACGTAAGTTAAGTTATGCTCTTGAGTACCATGGTGGATATGATCAGATTTGTTTTGCCAGTGCAAGAAAAAGCCTTTTTAACCCCCGAACGACAAAGAGGGGTGTTATCATGGAGTGACCATCATTAATGCACAATATGCTTTTTTTATTTACTTGTAAGTACTCGATAGAATTACTCTTGGATTATAATATTATTATGATTCACCATACCTATCTTCGAAATGAAAAAAATCTGTACGACGTAATGTTTTCCTTTATCGTAAGTAGAAGTTTAAAACTTGATGGATATACTAGACAAGACATGATGTTATGTCTACAAAAACAGACAAAACTGTTTTGACTTGACAATGATTGTCTTGGAAACGAGACAATTATTGTAATGTTATGAATTTGATCATTACTTAATAACTATGAGCTAGGAGCAGGTGTTTTGGGGACAGTCTTATGTTTTGAGGTAGAAAAGGCTTTTGAACGTCAATATTTCCTGCCTTAGTATCTCAGGAATGATGTAGGTGATCAGACAACGTTATACATACTTTAAAAGAAGACGTACAGACAGCAAAAAAGAGTATGCTTTGATCATAATGAGCGGATGAGTAAAGACGACTATCAAAAAGATATTTACAAGGCAGACTTGAGTAGAAATACCGAAAGGGGCGCCCGCTAGAAGGACACACACTTATCATATTGGTGATGTTCTTCAGAAAGACCCAGATGCGCAGCATTCATAACCGGCGTGCGTGTATGACTAGATGTATGAACGTAAATGCTGTAAAAGCAGTATGTAAGATTCGTAGCAGGAAGCGTTTTGTAATTACTACCTATTCCATGGGAAAAAGGCATTAGTATACGTGCGAATGCAGTGTCTTATATCTATCTTAATACCTTTTGATAAAAGGTCCTGATACTAAATACTGAAATATTTTTATATGTTACTAGCTTTTACCCGCGGCTTCGATCGCAGTGAAGCCTTTTTTTTATAAAAAGTATCCTATGTTACTTCTAATACCTCCAAGAATATATGTACAAAGTTTCATGATGATCGGTTCAGTAGTTTTTGCGAGAAAGCGTAACAAACAAACTTACATTCACATTTATAATATTAGTAAGATATTAAATATTATAAATATTATGTACTAAGGAAGTAAGGATTTTCAAATGTCGCATAGAGTAAAATAAATAATAATAAATAATGTTTCCAAATAAGATTTGACAAAGATGCACCAAGTAACGATAAAAGAAGCTCACTCGAGACAGACCGTCGGGCTACCCGGGCCCGTGGCTCGTGCACAAAGAAACAGATGTGCGAGTTCGATGAACGATTTCGGTGCGTCCGCGCAGCTCTTTATTGGGGGCCCGGTAAATACAGGATGGTTGAGATTTGGTTTTACGTTCTGATTTTAACCACCGTTAGATATGCAGGGTTTTTTTATAATCAAGTGTGTGAGTTTTCTGGAAAATACCTACTGAGTCTGGACTCTCTTAGCAAATTTACTAGCTATTTATTTTCTTCATTGAATGTTTTGTCCCAATTCTGGGCAAAGACTTCCTCACTCGCCACTCCACACCACGTTTGCTTGTCCAGATTTAAAGGACAAATCTTTGTCAAAAGTGTCCAGCTCATCCCACCATCACCTGGGCCAGCCGATAACGATTGATAAACGTCAATAATGTATGAAGTATATTTTGACGTTTCATATTGCTGTTAATGTTGTGTATAGTTTATGGACGACCCTGCTTGACATTATCAGGGATATAAATTAGTCTTTATTTAAAAAGAACCGGTCAAGTGCGACTCGGACTCGCGCACGAAGGGTTCCGTACCATTAGCGCAAAAAAACGGCACAAAAAGCACGTGTGTCGTATGGGAGCCCCACTTAAATACTTGTTTTATTCTGTGTTTAGTATAATTATGTTGTTATAGCGGCAACAGAAATACATCATCTGTGTTCCAACTGTCTAGCTATCACGTTTCATGAGATACAGCCTGGTGACAGACAGACAGACAGATCGTGAAGTCTTAGTAATAGGGTCCCGTTTTTACCCTTTGGGTACGGAACCCTAAAAATTAACGCTTAGTTTTTTTCTATCAGATTTATAATGTCTTTGTTTTGATTTGTCATCTGTTATAGTTTCTACCGCAAACATATGTGATCTTTGTAGTCGTCTGAACAAAGGATGTTTTCATAGATTTTTTGTTTCCAACAGATGTTTGAATAATTTTTGTACAATTTTTGTTGTTAAACGGGTGTTACTTAATAATTTATATATGCCGCAGGTTTATGACAAAATCATATTTTTGATCAAAACCAAGGCTTATAATCAAGAAATGGAAGAAGACAAAATTATTATTTTATGTTATCATAAACCATGAATGATGAATGGTGCAATAGTTCGCTGGTGCCCATCTTTAAAAACAAAGGGGATGTGCTGCAGTGCAACAACTATAGAGGAATAAAGCTAATGTCACATAGTATGAAAGCTTGGGAGAAAGTTATTGAAAGGCGGCTGGGAGAAGAGATTGAAATATCGCAGAACCAATTCGGTTTTATGCCTGGTCGGGGTACAACGGATGCCATTTTCGCAATCCGCCAGTTGTGCGAGAAATACAGAAGTGCACATAAAAACTTGCACATGGTGTTCATTGACCTCGAAAAGGCATACGACCGGGTGCCCCGTGAGGTTTTGTGGTGGGCCCTTAAGAAGAAAGGTGTGCCTGGGAAGTATGTACAGTTGGTCCGAGCGATGTACAATCAATGCAGTACCCAAGTCCGATCTACAGTGGGCACTACGTGCAGCTTCAGTGTGGCATTCGGCTTGCACCAAGGGTGGCTCTCAGTCCTTACCTCTTCCTGATGATAATGGACGCGCCGACGTCGGACATACAGGAAGAGGCACCCTGGTGTATGCTGTTTGCCGAAAGTGGCTTAGAGGTCCAGAGCAGATTGGAGATGTGGTGGTACAAACTGGAGAGTGTTGGCTTGAAATTGAGCAGAACTAAAACCGAATACTTGTTCTGCGATTTTGGCGGTCTCTCCAGTTCCGTTCCTCTAGCTCTCGCTGGAACACCAATACCGACGTGCTCCGACTTCCGGTACCTAGGGTCGCTTGTCCAAGGGGATGGCAAATTAGACCGAGACGTAACGCACCAGATCAACTCGGGATGGATGAAGTGAGTCGCAAGTTGTTCCAGTGACCTGTCGTCATAACAGGTCACTGGAACAACTTGCGACCCACGGATGCCCCTAAAGTTAGAGGGGAAAATCTACAAGTCCGTGATTAGACCTGTCGTACTGAATGGATCAGAATGTTCGGCTGTGAAAAAGATGTATGAAAAGAGATTGCATGCAGCAGAGATGAGAATGTTGTGATGGATGTGCGGAGTGACGAGAATGGATAAAGTGAGAAATTAGTATAATAGAGGAAGTTTGAAAGTGGCGCCAATGACAGAAAAGTTGAAAGGAAACCGTTTGTCCTGGTATGGTCATTTGATGAGGAGGGATTAAACGCATGTTACTAAAAGAGTTATGAATATAAACGTGGATGGATGGTGAGGGAGGGAACAGCCAAAGAAAAGATGGATGGACTGTGTGAGGAGTGATATAAAAGAAAAGGGAGTTAGTGATAGCGCGACGGGGGACAGGATGGTATGGAAGAAAATAACGTGTTCCGCCGACCACAAGTACTCGTAACATGGGACAAGGTTAGGAAGATGATGATAAACCAGAGAAAAGCCAGTTTTTTGATAAAAACCTGAACTGGTTTAGGTTTACGATAAATCAAATTAAAAAAATTCAATACGAATAAAGATAACATTGTTGTGCCATCGACACGGTAAAGATAAAGATACTCACAATCTAATGTTCCAAATATGAATTAAAAAAATATTGTATAAACACGTACTTTATATTCGTGGATAGGTAAAATTAAATTATTAATAACTAGTTGACCCCCGCGGCTTCGCTCCCGTCAAAATTATAGCCTATGTTACTCAGGAATAATGTAGCTTTCCATAAGTGAAATATTTTTTTAAATCGGTCCAGTAATTTCGGAGCCTATTAGGTACAAAAAAACAAAAAAATCTTTCCTCTCTATAATATTGGTATAGATGATGTACTCATTCACGGGACATTTGTCCAACATGTAAATCAAATATTGAGTTGAAAAATATCGAATTCGTATCGTGTAGTGACCGATCGTTAGCCGATCGTCACCCAGTCCGGAGTCCGACCCTTTTGGACCCGACCCTTACCTTTCAATTGGTCCTTACAACTTGCAGGCGTTCATGCAGCAATATCTTTTACCCAATCCCGAATTATGTTGAATTGAAAAGACCTCATTTTCACGAGAGGTGTATTTTTAAATTGTGTAAAATTCGTACATGTTGTACTTACAAATGGGTAGTTAACATGGGCTGTTGGTAAAATGAGTGTTTTCTCTCTACACAGAACTGCCGAGATACTTCATTTTCATCAAGGTGAAGGGCATTTTGATCACTGATTTGTTTATTATCTTCTGCCAGCGGCAGCGTAACGTCTTTGCCCGTACTATCTAAAATTACTCCCTTTACCAAAATTCATCGAAATTGTTTTGCAGTTAAGACGTTCTTTATCATCATCATTATGAATCATGTAGTCTATATTTCTCTTAAATTTGACTTTCACTTTGTTCCTTCTTTTGCATAGCAGTTAGTACTCCATCTCTTGTTTCAGACTATGTTCAGTAACTCTTTTATACTTCTTGTCTTTTAAATAAATAGGACTAGAACTCTTTATGCAATGGTTCGCTTGGGAAAGGTCTCCTAAATTTATTTTTTATTCTCTGTATTTTTATCCCACCTACCCTGCCTACCCTACCCTACTCTACCTACTCTACCCTACCTTCCCTACCCTAACTACCCTACCCTACCTACCCTACCCACCCTACCCTACCTACCCTACCCTACCTATCCTACTCTACCTACCCTCCCTACCCTATCCTACCTACCCTAAATACCCTACCCTACCTACCCTACCCTAACTACCCTACCCTACCTACCCTACCCACCCTACCCTACCTACCCTACCTATCCTACTCTACCTACCCTCCCTACCCTATCCTACCTACCCTTAATACCCTACCCTACCTACCCTACCCTAACTACCCTACCCTACCTACCCTACCCACCCTACCCTAACTACCCTACCCTACCTATCCTACTCTACCTACCCTCCCTACCCTATCCTACCTACCCTAAATACCCTACCCTACCTACCCTACCTTACCTACTCTACCCTACCTACCCTATTCTACCTACCCTACCCTACCTACTCTACCCTACATACCCTATTCTTCCTACCCTACACTACCTACCCTATTCTACTTACCCTACTATACCTGGGGGTTCAAAAAATAGTTTACGACCGATTCTACGGCCTAGCAAATATGCAAAAAAAAATTCATAAGAATCGGTCAAGTCGTTTCGGAGAAGTTTGCAGACAAACACTGGTATACGAGAATTTTATATATAAGATGTTCACCGTTAGTCGAGCGTGATGATTCGTAATGTATATAATATATTATACTGTCATACATAGGTATTAGATATTAAATATTTAAATTTCCTGACAGTATTGTTTATTTTTATATGTGAGGCCACACTTGGAGGAGGCCTATGTCCAGCAGTGGACTTCTTTCGGCTGAAATGATGAATGATGATGAACTATAAGTCCAGGTTTACTCACGATGCTTTTCTTAATTGATAGCAGCGATGTCTAAGATTAATTAAGGAAGTACATATGAATTGAAAAAGTTACTATTACCGAATTTGAACACACGACCTCAAGCCTGAGAGTCGAGGTCTTACATAATGCAAACCTATGAAAGGCTCGGTTGAAAAGATTGATGACATTATCGATTCAGGAGAGAACTCGAAACCAATAATAAATGACTGAAGCAAATCGTTACAGTAGGCCCTTAAATAAATCTAAAGCGGTTCACATTTGTTTTTAGCGAAAAGGGAGCAAATAAAACGAGGCAGGGGTTTGAATAAAACTAACCTATTTTTTAAGAGTTCTTGAGAGGTGAATGGAAGAGTCTGAATGAATGAGGAGCTGTAGTTCGAAGCCGTTAATTTATTGTCAATGTTTATACAGCATAGTTCAGATATATTTACGTTTTTCTGGAATCATTTGATTAGAATTACTATTATTTATTGTATTTGTGAATCTGTCTGTGGCATCATAAACGGATAAACCGATTTTAATTATAGTTTTTTTTGAAAGATGACTTTATCTGGAGTGTTCTTAGCTATGTTTGTTGAAATTCGGTTCAGCCTTTCTAAAGTTATGGGCTTAATAGATTTTCGATCGAAGCGTGTCTACTACTACATAAATTATGTAGCATGAAATAAAAATTAACCGGTGTTTTAAAAACAAAGTGTCTCTCCATTCCATAGAACTGTGGAAAACGAAACGTCTTTCCGTAAAAGAGAAACTTAACCTACGAGTATATTTCGAACTAAGATTTTGATGTTTTTAGTTTATTTTCAATATTTTATCAGCTTCCTGCTTAATTTTATTTTATTGAAACAGTTTTCTTTCCAACTGTACCTTCCATTGTTTACGTAGAATCGAAGAGTTTCGTGCATACCTAGCGGCATTTTTAGTAGGTATTTTTCGAGTCGAGCATAGCGGGACTAGAGCAAAACGGGAGGCGGGAGTAACCGGCACTTACTTGAGTGAGAATACTCGTAATATCTATTCCTACTGCAGATTTTGACATGGCTTATAGTCTGTCGTAGATGTCTGGCAAACTGCCAGCCATATTGTTTGGAGAACTGTCTCAGAGCTCATTAGCGACTACAATGACAAGTTTCAGATTTTACAATGTGATTTAGCTTCAAGGGGATCGGATTTTCCTAGTACTTATATTGTTATGAAAGTACTTATATTTTTAGTCGTGCAGATAAAATTTTGAATAGGATTTTCTTACAGAATATGGTCCCGTAGTTTCATGGGTCGTTCTTCTTCGTCGTATGGGTTGATGCAAAATTTTAGTTTTATTGTATATTAAATGTATCGACCAGAACTCAGCTGTTTCGATAACGTTAGCGTTTGCTTCGTAAAGGTTTTCCAGAGTGCAGATTTTGTTATACAGAGAGGAAGGTGGTTCTGCAGCGGCCCAACTGACTTCGAGGTTGATTTAGAAAATTCCAGGTAGGCCAAGGCAGCTGGTGGCATGCAAGGAGCTTTTCTGCTGTTTCAACATAGTCAGCTGGACGGGGATGCCAGAGTAGCCACAGTTGTTTGCCAGCGCCACTAGAACCACTGTAGTTAAAGGGTGTAGCCGTCGACGGAAAGCTGTTCCGACCCTTCAGTCACCAAAGTGTTGTGTCCTCTGGGTCGTTGTGTTATTATTTAGTAGCTCTTCTACATATTATTTAGTGATTTGAATTATAAATATTTGTTACTATGGTCAATTAAACAGAGGTTTGCAAACGTACAATCTCGAAGTTTTTTTTAACTGGGATTATCGGTCCCAATTCTGGGCAAACGCCTGCCTTCACTTTTCATGAGCCCGCGCATGCTCGTCCCAATTCACCGAAATCTGTCTAGTTCTTCCCGCAATCTTCTTCGTGGTCTGCTCAGGGCACCAACTCGCGAAAAATTATCATATTTTAATCAAATTAAATAATTGATTTGCATAGTAAGGTGTTACAAATTATATTTTCTATAGATACACTGTATTATATCCTAATGGGGTGCAAATTAATACAAGTTTAGACTCACAATATAAGTATAACAGTAGTGTTACAATAAATTTAATTTCAAACATTCATCATTATCATTTCAGCCGAAAGGACGTCCACTGCTGGATATAGGCCTCCCCCAGGCGTCACCACATTGACTGATCCCGTGCGTCTTGTTTCCAGCGCCTTCCTGCAACCTTAACCAGGTCATCGGTCCGCCTAGTGGGAGGCCTTCCAACGTATAGTCTTCCGGTTCGCGGTCGTCATTCCAGAACTTTTCGGCCCCATCGGCCATCCATTCTGCGAGCAATGTGCCCTGCCCACTGCCACTTAAGTTTGGCAATTCTTCGGGCTATGTTAGTAACTTTGGTTCTCCTGCGGATATCCTCATTTCTGATGTGATCATGCAAGGAAACTACGAGCATAGGCCTCTCCATTGCCCTTTGGGTGATTTTAAGCTTTCTGATAAGGCCCATTGTGAGCGACCACATAGGTCCACGGTCCCATAGGTGATCACTGGCAACACACACTGGCCATAGACGTTTGTCTTGAGACATTTTAGTAAGTTGGACGAGAAGATATAACTTCCCGAACGTTGCCCAGCCGAGTCGGATTCGACGGTTGACCTCTTTCTCGAAGTTAGACCTACCCAACTGGACCGTTTGTCCCAGGTACACATATTCGTCTACAACTTCGAGTGTTGAGTCTCCGTCCTTGATGGGAGTGGGTGTTACATGGGCATTCACCATGACCTTGGTTTTGTCCATGTTTATTTTAAGACCCACTTTTTCGGAAGCTCTACTGATGTCATCGAACATTGTACTGAGGCTCTCCATGGTCTCAGCCATGACCACTATATCGTCGGCAAACCGAAGGTGAGTGATGTACTCGCCATTAACGTTGATGCCGAGCCCCTTCTGGTCCAGAACCTTGACGACATCTTCCAGCGCAGCAGTGAACAGTTTCGGAGAAATGACGACTCCCTGTCTCACTCCGCGCTGGAGGAGGATTGGTTTCGAGGTCAATCGAATCGTAGTCCACAAACGCTAAACAGAGAGGCAGGTTGTACTCTACGGTCTTCTGTATAACCTGCCGCAGCGTATGTATAGTCTTTTCGGAATCCGGCTTGTTCGGGGGTGGAAATCGTCAAACCTGCGCGCGAGACGATTTGTGATGACTCTTGAAAACAACTTATAGACATGGCTAAGAAGTGAGATGGGCCTAGAGTTCTTCAGCCGGGCATTGTCGCCCTTCTTGAAGAAGAGTACCACCACACCCCTGCACCATGCCTGTGGCGTTTTGCCCTCGAGTATGACGGAATCAAACAGCTTTTGAAGGGCCTTAAGGACCGGTTTCCCATCCACCTTCAGGAGTTCGGCCGTGATTCCTTCATCAACCGGTGCCTTGTTGTTTTAAGCTGTTTCAGAGCTATCCGAATCTCGTACAGGCTGACGTCCGGGATATCTTCGGTATAGTGTCGGGTTAATCTAGCTCTTGAAAAGGCACAAATGAATGGAATTAAAAAGAGCTAACGAAATGCCACGTTAACATTTTTATAATCATTATCATCACTGATATAATGTTTGTTTAGCGCTTTAGTTAAGTATGTATTTACTTTTAATATTTGAGATTATAAATACACTGGCCAATAATTATTGCAAAGTCTGCTCTCACATCTTAATAACCCTTTAAAATCTCCTCCAACATCAACATCAACTCTTTAATCATACCGGTCCAAAAAGCATCCCGCTGTATGTACAGTTTTATTTTTACTTTCATACTGAAGCTAATTCTTTTGTTCTTTGATGTAGCGGTGTACGAACACATGGCCGTACTCGAGGTAAAAATATCAAACGGTCAAGAGCGAGACGGGTACCTGTGCGTAGGAACTGTATCGTATCGATGGTGATATTTTGCAAGATTTGAACAGTTTTTTGACCATTTCTGGTAATTTTGCTTAAAATTTTGATTTGGTTTAAGGACATAAGTTTTCATGACTTTGATACAATTCCTCAAGGTCAACATGGTCAACCTTGAGTCATTGTGCAATATATAACGTGACTAGCTGTTGCCCGCAGCTTCGACCGCGTTAATATAGATTTAGTCAATCAATTCTGTGTCGACATACAGAATGAGAAAAATTCAATATTGCAGTTTTAGTTTTAATCAAAATCAGCCCCGTGACTCCTTAGATTGTTGTGTGTTATTCTTCATAGTGATGGTTTGGCCAACGACGCCCAAAAAACTCAGCCTGCATAGGTACAAAAAGCATTAACGTAAAAAAGATTCACTTATTTAATTGAAGACGTTGGTCAATACAGGCATAGGTTAAATAGCTACAAAAGGAAACAAACTACAGAGTCATAGGTTCTGCTTTGCTGTGAATTGAAGATACCACTTTATCATAAATTGTATCTACAGTTAATTGATATTCCTTAATTATGTTTTTAAACATGGGTACATCATTTTAAGACGCTGATACTATTTTGTATGTCCTTTCATTTGGTGCTAATAAATTCACATTCTGGGCCCTGGACATACGCGAACATCAGCAGCTACATGTAGCTGGCCATGGGTAAAGCATGGCTTTACCAAATGAACCCCTGCTACCCTTGAGCTTTGTTAATAGTAATAGCAAAACTAAGTTTGATTGGAAACTGGAATCTTCAGCAATTATCCAATGGTTTCTCCCGCTCTGGGTGAAGCGGGAGGGCGTGGCAGAGTTTAACTGACTAAAACCCACCCGTGTTCCTTCACTTGCTTGTGCCAGAGCCGTGGTAACGCTCTTTCAAATTTATCCGCGACCCAGACAGGCATCGGCCCTATCGAGCCCCGTCACTTTTGCTGGTACCACGTAAAGGGCCATACCGGTGCCCCGTAAAGGGCCATAGACAGCACTAACCCCACGTAGAGCCTCCGGCAGGAGGCGCTTGGACCCCCTAGATTAGGCAGCAGCCGCTTGAGGGCAGCCCCGGCCCGCTCCAGTCTGGGAGAAACAAACGTCGGAAATGCTCCACGAAATTCCACCGGCTGTCGAGGACGAGTCCGAGGTACTTCATCCCCAGACGCCGATGTGAACCCCTCGTACTGTAATTTGAGATCCCGGCGGTGGTGCGTTCCGAGGATCGTGAAAACACTTGACCTCGGACTTGTGCAGGGCCACCTTGAGCGTGTCGCTTTTTCAGCCGCCTCCTGGTGCGACCTCCCTTGCGCCAGGACCAGCGTGTCGTCAGCGTAGCAAACCAGGCTGACGCCACTAGGGAGATCGGCGTGCAGTACCCAGAGTATTTGTCCTTCCTAGGATCTAACTATCTCCTTACCAACTTTCATCTAAATCGGTTCAGCAGTTTAAGCGTAAAAAGGTGACACAGACATAAAGACAGAGTTACTTTCACTTTTCTAACCGAACCAAATGACAGTAAAGATGAAACCACTATATTTACAGTGAAAGATTGTTACAGCCTAAAGTTCCTAAATGGAGTTCCATATTCTTTACAGAATTTCATGAAAATGTATGGCAAATGGGTTCTGTCCCTAAATAGACACGTTAGATGGTCAAATATTATCAATGATGTCACAAACGTACCTGGAAATCCCTATGAAACTTTAATGCGTCCACTGACAGCATTTACCCTTCAGTTTGTTCGGCCATTGGCCTCTATAAAACAATTATTTTTAGCAATGAACTCCCAATTTCCAACCATGACTAACCATAGTTACTAGGCCCTCCCATCATAGTTTACGAGCAAAAATTCCAAGAATTATCCTCTGGTACAAACTATGCGAGATGCTGACAGGCAGCGATGATAACATACTGACAGACAAGCAAATAGTTTTGATATTAAATAAGTAGTTAGTTAGCCATTCTGACTCAGTGTTTATATTCAAATCGGTATGCGTTATTATAGAAGATGGTGTACATCTTTGTGTTGGGTTGAAATTCATTGGGAGGAATCAATGATTTATATAGTTTTAAATAGAAATTCTTCGCTCTACAACATTTTATATTTAAAGAAATGATAAAATTGATATAATATATCTTCTCCTCATCTTCTTTATTCACTTATCTTTGTTCTTCAACACGTGTTTGAAAATCCTTTTTAACAAAAAAAATACTTTTTTTACAAAAAAATACTACCGACTACCATATGAGAAAACTACAAAGTGAAAAATAATTTTATTTTTGGAAGTCGGTGTCTTTTGTAGGTACCATTTACTTTGCGTTAAAGATACCGACTTCTAAAAATAAAAATATTTTTCACTTTGTAGTTTTCTTATATGGAAATCGGTAGTATTTTTTTGTAAAAAAGTTTTTATTTTTCACTTTTTAGTTGTATCTACCTAATAGGCAAGTTGTTTAGTAAGTTATCTTAACGCCAAAATAGATACCCCGAATATCATGAAACTTCAACATAATCGGTGAAATGAGTGATCTGCGTACTGGCGTGATGTTATGTTATGAAATGGTATAATCAATAAACAGACATGCGATTGCAGCAATCCCTAGAGATTTGGCGTTATTTATTGAAGAATTCTGTAGTTTATCTTCGGAGTTCTTCATCAGATCTTCACCAAATTAAAATGGGACCAATTTTGAAACATGCTCTTTCAAATAAGAATTTTCAAAATCGGTCAATTGTGGACCGGTGAAAACACAAAAAAAAAACAAACTCGAAGTCGAACATAGAACCTCCTTCTTTTTGGTAAGTCGGTTAAAAACGAACCAACGAGGTAACGAACTGAACTCGGTTGTGGAATGAAATAAGACGTGCTCAAACACTGCCAACGTTTAAGATAATGGTGAAGGAGCATTACCTGTCACTATAATTTTTATTCGTCTCCTTTCTCTGTTATATATTTGATATGTTTATGTACTTGTGTATGTAGTATATTATGCATATGTAATATTGTATTTGTATTTTATGTTATTATGTCTAAGTAATATTATTTATGACTAGCAGTGTCCGCGGCTTCGCTCCCGTTAAGGGCAGGTAGCCTGACTTTTACATCTCTTTGATTCAATAATAAAGAAACAAATACTGATTGTTTAAATGCAAAATAAATGTATATTTTAGTTTACTAAGTGTACTTTTCATTTCTGTGATTCAAAACATAATATCGAAAACTACGCTCGATCAAAAAAAAATCTGAATGGGACTCTAAAATTATGTTTTTTTGATCATTTTCTTATTTTTCTGGCAGATTATGAAAGATTCACTACCTAAAACAAATATCTAAAAAAAGTAAATAACTTATAGAACTTTATTCTCTGGATATAATTTTAATTGATTTAATAATAAAATAACACGGCGGCCGCCGTATGGCTCTTCAGTCGCCCGCGAGACCTTGATTTATGGAACTTTCATCATGGGTGTCAATTTCATGGTTATTGGGGTCGACGAAAGTTTCAAAAATTTCGATCGGCGTCATCTTGGAATTTTATTTTGACCCCAAATTTGTATTTAGCGACCCCAAGATCTTGAAAATGAAACCCATGACGAACATTTCAGAAATTTGAGTCAGCGCCATTTTCTATTTTCATTTTTACCCCATATTAGCATTTAGCGACCCCAAAACCCATGAAAATGTCACTCATGACGAAAATTTCGGCAATTTCGATCTTGGATTTTGTAACAATAAAATGTTTGTAAACCCCAGTAGAAATATTTTTTGATGAATGTGTCTATTTAGTCCGTCCGTTTATATAGCCTAAATAAATGATTAAAATACGATTTAGGGCATTTTTTCAAACTATAACATACACAGATTTATCTAAAATAAAACACTTTAAAATTTCGTTATTACTACGCATTGTAATACAACAAACAGTTTAGCATCAACTCTCTTGTTTTATTAACTTTAAAAACAATAGTAAAATAAGGTTTCTTTACACACCTTTACTGTGACACTTTTGTCGGCTTTACGCGCACGCGAACGCGCCGCTCGCTTCGCGGTAACATACGCGCGTTAAATGCCTACTTCGACGGAACAAGCAAGCCTTAACTGCCTATCCTACCTTACTTACCTTTCTACCTACCTAGATCAAGCGTTCACTGCACAGAATATTATTTACTCTAGGGAGAAGAATTTCGACTTCATACAAAAAAGTAGGGTCAGATTTGCTGCGCGCTATCTAGTAGCACTCCAGAACACCACACCGAAACGACAATATAAAAAATACATCTTTTAAAAAAAATACTACCGTCTTACAAATAAAAACACTACAAATTGAAAAATAATGTACTAAAATAAATAAATAACTTTCTTTTTGGAAGTCGGTGTCTATGGTAGGTACCAATTGTTTTCGTTATGGACACGGATTTCCAAAAATAAAGTTATTTTTCACTTTGTTTTTATTTGGAAATCGGTAGTATTTTTTAGAATTTTTTATTTTTTATTTTCACTGATTAGTTATACCGAATAGGCAATTTCTTTAGTAAGGTACCTGTAATGCCAGAATAGATTACCCGAAATATCATGAAACTTGACCATAACCGGTGAAATTAGGGTGTACCAAGGTGAACTGTACACATCTGCGTATCCCTTTAGAGCGTACTGGCGTGATGTTATGTTATGAAATGGTATAAACAATAAACAGACATGAGATTGCAGCAATCCCGAGAGATTTGCCGTCATTTATTGAAGAGTTCTATTGTATATCTCCGAAGTTTTACATCAAATTTTCACCAAATTAAAATAAGACCAATTTGAGAACATAATCTTACAAAAAAAAAGATTTTTAAAAATCGGTCCACAATTGACGGACATATCGGTGAATATAAATTCATTCAACTAACAGTCCAAGTATCTGAATTGCGATACCTATTTTACTTCTTGAAGACTTTAAATTCATCTAACTTTTGATAGAGTGAACCGATTGCAATGACACAAAAACTAAGTAATACTTCAAGTTACGTACAATTTTTGTGTATAAAAGTTATCTACATTGGTTTCGATCATTTTACGTGATGCGCATAAATAAAAAGACAAAGAGATAAACAGACAAAAAGACAAAAATGCCAAAAATGCTGGAAATGGGTTCTGTTGGTTCTCCTTTAAAACTCTTGCAATTTTTTTTGGAAATAAGAGTAAAAAAGACTTTTCTACAGATTTATTATATATATTGATGATATTTTGTGCACTGACAGCCCTAAATTCTTATCCTATCGTTCAGTCCATCCAAAGAACGACCATCGTACATTTGTTCTTATGAACGTTTGTCCTGAATGTTTTTTGTATTGTACAATAAAGTATATTATAAATGGGTTATTGGACGACTCGCACGAAATGTGCGAATCAACCCTTTTTAATAATTTTATTTTTTCTGTGGCTATTCGCAAGAAGTTGATTTATTGGTATGCGAATCGACCACTCCAAAATTATGTAATAGGCAAATGGCACACACATTGTGTTTTATGCAATACCGTTAAGATAAAGTACACTCAAGTACATAAGTATTAAGAGTTAAATGTTGTTATTGCTATGAAATGAGACACAAATTAATCCGAAATGTATTTATTAAAATAACTACTTTATGATTTGAGGACGTATTCCACATTGGGCACTCACTTAAACGTAAACTGATTGAATGGCACCTGATGTATGCCACATACGGCACCTATCGGTAATTTTCGCAATATTATTCCACAAAATGAAATGCAATGGTAGGTACTTACTAGTGTTGGGATGTTTATTTTTTTAGGACGTCAAAATCAAAGATTAGATTAAATTCAGTAGAGAGTTTAATAACATGATAAAAATATAACATCCTCTGTTGCTTTTTTAGGTTGATGTTGACACTATATGCATTTATACCCGAAGTACCAGGAGGCTGGAATCATGAAGAAGTCTTAGTATTTGCGGGGTTGAAATCATTACCCGTAAAAAATAACTACTACTACCAGGAGGCAAACCACTAGGAGGCCAGAATCATGAAGAAGTATTTGCATGTCTAGAATCATAAGCGGTAGAGACTAACGGTGCTCCTCTCTCTTATTGTTATGTCGCCTGTCTACCTAATTTAACTTGCTTGTCGCTACGTTTTAAGTAGTAAGTACTTATTTAATGCATTGCTTTCTTAGATTCAAGTAAAATATCTATTAACTTCGATTAATTCTTCATATTATTGCTGAGTCGGGTGAGCACAACTGTACTTTTTATTTTTTTGTTCTCTAAAATAAAATATGTGCCAATTGTCTACTACATAATTTTGGAGCGGTCAATTCGCAGACCAATAAATTAACTTCGTGCGAATTGCCACAGTAAAAATAATATTATTAAAAAGGGTCGATTCGCACATTTCGGGCGAGTTAAATTCGTGCGAATCATCCAATAACCCTAATAAATAAATTAACTGCAAAGCAAAAATAAAAAAAAACTATTTCACAAAAAAAATAAACTTCCAAAACAAAAAACTAAGTACAAAGCGAAAAGTAACTTTCTTTTCGGAAGTCGGTGTCAAAAACGAAAAAAAATAATTACCAAAGACACCGACTGTCGAAACTAAAGTTATTTTGCTCTTTTTATTGTTTTTCTTTGGAAGTCGGCCTATCTTTTTTGTCAAAAAGTGTTTTTTACAATTTAACGTCCCTTTGTTACATTCCGTATTATAGCCAGATATAAATAAAAAAACGGTTGTAGTTTTAAAATAATTCCAAATATTTATGAAGTTTACTTAACCTTGCTCTCAAAATTTGTTTAGTTTCAAATTAGCTCGCTTTTGGCACTATTACAATTATTCATACTAAAGTAGATTCCAATACTAGAACAGCGCCAATACCTAGATATTTCAAATCTTTGTTACTGAAAACCTGTAGTTTTTTTAGAACCCGATCACTTCACATTGGAACTCAGCAATGCTGGAACACGGATAAAGTGGTAATCCTTGCACAGACAAATCCTTCAACAGACCACATTTGTTTTCTAGAATTTTTCACATTATTTAAATATCAACAGGCGGCAACTTCATTATTTCTTTGTCTAAACCACAGAGCAAAGATACGCTTTTGCGACCGATGCTAGAGATGTCATTGTCACCATTTTCTATGGAAACCAAGCGTGTCAGGAAAAGTGACAATTGAAACTGACGACCTAGTGACAATCCTAACTATGCCTATTACTAATGACCATATTCTAGACCATGCCCTCCGAATCGACTCCACCTCCAATCATGAAATTGACAGGCTTGAAGATCAAGCGAGCGCCAAGCGATTCGATTCAGCTTGGACAAAAATGTTTTCGTATGTCCAGATGGCCGGCTGTTCTCGCCGACCAATTCGCGTGAAATTTTGTGAGCAGATTCGATAATGTATGAATATGTTTTTTTTGTCGATTGAGTTAACTTTATCGACAAAATCAAAAAGACAGACTCGCGAGGTCCACAGTTCACAGAGCCACTAATTATTTATTGTCATTAATTGAAGAGTTGTGTGGATTGTCCTTCAAACTGACTCTTAACCGGTCCGAAAAACTTGCGCTATATGCAGCTGACGAGGACATTAATGTTATAGCAATGACTTCTTTCTGGCTAGTCGCTGCTATTCCATGCTCTATGGTAGCTACTTTAGTAGCTCCTTTTCATGAAGACATAATAAGAGCAGAATGCATGCAAATATTATATCATTTGAATAAACAAATGAAGATTCAGAGCTGCAATATGTCGACGAAATGAAATACGGAGTCCAGGAGAATTTATTTAAATATTCGCGGTATTTTCTAGAATTCGAAGACTGTTTTGAAAGGAAAGAATTTACGATAAATGAGCTACGTTTGTCAAAACGAATAGGGTTGGTTCTTAGACAACAATGAAGGTGAAATTATGTATGAATACGGATAGTAATTTAGTACCTGGGTGACCGAGCTCTGCTCGGGTGAAAATAGAGAAAACGACGTTTTTTAACAATGTAACCTAGCTAAAGCAATTTATCGCCCCTGAAAGGCCCTGCATACTAAATTTCATGAAAAGAATTGCTCGTTGAAAGTTATTAGATTAGTTGGGGTTAAAAGAATATCTAGGCTAGAATTGGTGCAGGAAACATAAGGAATATTATCAACCGACTTCAAAAAGGAGGCGCTTTTGAATGTTTGTTACGCGATTACTCCGCCAATTACGAACCGATTTTGATGATCCTTTTTTATTTAAAAGCTGGTACTTCTCATATAGTCTCATTTAAATTTGATCAAGATCTGACTAATAGTTTTTAAGTTGTCCTTAATAATGCGCAATTTAATGGTATATTAAGGCACCAAAACTAAAAAGAACGAAATAAAAACTTTTTAACAAAAAAAATAAACCAACTTCCAAAACAGAACGGTACTAAGCAAAAATAACTTTTTTTCTGAAGTTGGTGTCAAAAAAAAAAAAGAAAAATAACCCAAGACACCGAATTCTGAAGGGCTTTTCTATGCGAAGGTTTCATTACAATGACAGGTGGACCAATCACCAACTCGACTTACACAGACAGTTTCCTTTGATCGTCTTTTGTTACGGAAATTGGAATCACTCATTTCCACCTACCATATTATCAACTATAATATTGAATACCAATACTTTACATGGAGCGCCTGCATATCAGTCTGATCTTCAAAAGTTTTTATGATAATCCAGTTGGATCATAACCCAATTACTGGGTTACTCAATACCTCTAAGTGGCTAAACGTTTACGGGCTGAAGTTCTTCTTCTTCCTTCCCTTATGCCATGTTACTTGGTGTCGGCGCAACACGTTTTCTTCTTCCATACCGTCCTGTCCACCGTCACGCTATCACTGATTCCCTTTTCTCACTTTATCCATTCTCGTCAGTCCGCACATCCATCTCAACATTCTCATCTCTGCTATATATGCAATCTCTTTTCATCCATATTTTTCACAGCCCAACATTCTGATCCATACAGTACGATAGGCCTGATCACGGACTTATAGATTTTGCCCTTTAACTTGAGGGGTCACAAGTTGGTCCTGTGACATGTCGCCATTTGGTTTTATCTATCCTTAGTTGAGCCGGTGTGTTTCGTCTCGGTCTACCTCGCCATCCACTTGGACAAGCGACCCTAGGTAGCGAAAGCCGCAGTAGATCGGTATGGGCGTTCCTATGGGAACAGATCTGAAGAGACCGCCAAAATCGCAGAACAAGTATTCTGTTTTGGTTCTGCTCAATTTCAGGCCAACATTCTCCAGTCTGTGCCACCACACCTCAAACTTGCTCTGGACCTCTAGGCCACTCTCGGCAGCCAGCACCATGTCATCGGCAAACAGCATACACCAGGGTGCCTCTTTCTGTATGTCCGAAGTCAGAGCGTCCATTATCATAAGGAAGAGGTAAGGTCTAGGGCCGACCCTTGGTGCGACATTGAAGCTGCAAGTAGTGCCCACTGTAGACCGGACTTGGGTAATGCATCAACTGTACATCGCATATCTTCATAAGGGCCCACCACAAAATCTCACGAGGCACTCGGTCGTATGCCTTTCCGAGGTCAATGAACACCATTTGCAATTTTGATGAGAATATCTCGCACTACTGGCGGATTGCGAAAATGGCATCCACTGTACCCCGCCAGGCCAACTAATTCGGTTATACCCTGTAAAACCGAATTGGTTCTGTGTTATTTCACACTCCTCTCTAATCTATCTTCTATAACATTCTCCCAAGCTTTCATGCTATGTGATATTATCTTTATTCCTCTACGGGCTGAAGTTATGATGATGAATTATCTTCTCGCTCGCCTCCCAATAATTTAGTGGTATTACAAAATAATGTAACGCACCTTAGAGCTACAGATTAGGAATTCAACACGAACAAGTAGGTTTCAGAACTAATTTCCATACATTACTCCACATATTTACATAATTTCCAACTTTTATGTGCATATCAAAAATGTATGAATAAAAGAATATATTTTTCTTTGTTCTTAAACATGTATTTCTCAAAATTATGTCAATATATACGGCTGATTTAAAATATAGGTAAGGGTGAATGGACTTTGAAGGTGCAGGAGACACCTGCAGGATTACGTTTTTGTCTTACGTAAAGGTGTAAATTAAAATAAATCAATGTCATTCGTTGTAATACAATGTAACTAACTGACTTTAACATTCGTGATAAATAAGAGTTAAAAATATAATATAATGCTGCCAGTCTTCTTAGCATGTACCCACAGGCTTATTCATTTTGCAAGAGCAAAACGATAGCGATCAAACGCTTTATGTCATAAAAGTCGGCATTACCTGCAGTGTAGGTATGATAGGTCCTACACAATCGTTTGCTAATCGCTCGCTGTTTGTAAAAAGCACATTATTAAAAAAAACCGCCAATAACTCTAAAACTTCTGTATTGAAGAGCAATTATTGCGCGAAAATCTCTCTCTCTCTCTCTATCTATGCTCATGCAAAAGATACGTTATTATAAGCCTGCCGGATGACAGCGATGTGGAGGCGTACTTCGACGCATAAGTATACCTTTATTTTGTAAATTTCGTAAGTATGTACATATTTTATCAAATAATTTAGTAACAATCTGACAATATAATAATTATATTATTATAATGCTCCGTTCAAACCAAGTGCTACTTGATTAAATTTCTTTCTGGTATTTCTCAGAAGTAGCGGAGCCTGGAATTGTGCCCGGTTGATAATGGAAAAGAAAGAAAGACAAGAAAGAAAATAGAGAAATGAAAAAAAAGAAATAAAAGTAAGAAAATAAAGAATATAAAGAAAAGTAAGAAAAGAAAGAAAGAACAACTAACTATACTCCATTTGTTTAGGTAGTTAACTAAAGGTAAACAATCTTGATATGTCTTTTTATATAAAATAAATCGTATAAAAGACCAACAAATATTATTTAAATTTAGTTACTTACCTAACATCGGTTTAAGTAAATACCTAATTGTAAACATTTTTAGATTCAATTTTTAGACATTTTTTTAGATAAAAGACATGTTAAGATTGTTTACATTTAGTTAACTACCTAAACAAATGGAGTTTAGTGTATAACCTATACCAAATCCTTTGGGCTACCCCAAAGGATTTGGTATAGGTTATACACTCGTTGTAATAATGCTCAGGTAATCCTAATATCATTTATTTATTTATTTACACACAAAACTGGTCTTATTATGTATACTTATTGCAATTATTTAGAAACTAACTGAATATTTTGGTACATTTTGCCCCTAATGAAATCAATTCAAAAACAACTTAATGATTTATTAAATAAGCTACCCGAACATCTTGCAAATGATTCACGAGTATTATGCTTAAAACAAAACGATCGTCCCCTTTCTGGCCGGCCCCTAATCAACTGAGTATTATGCTAAACTTTGCGATAAATAACGGTGAAAAACAAAAGCCGTGTGTGCGAAAACGTACGGGAGAGAAAGTGGAGCAGACACGTCAGTTGTCACGTTTTTGTGAAGATGGAAATGATTTGGCAGGTAAAAACGGTTATCAATCTCCTAGCCCGTGCCCAGATATGTTGGGATCCGACCACTCTAACCAGATGCAGCTGAGTACCAGCATTTTTAACCGATTTCCCAAAAATGACTCCTCCTTTGAAAACAAAGTTGTTTTTCGCTTTAGATATCGGTTCATTTTGTTTTTTGTTAAAAAGTTTTTACATGGAGCGCCTGCCAGCAAATGGATCATACGATACTCCTCCGGGAACACCAGATATCCTAGCTTCTGAGGTTTTTCCGTTCCTATCAACAAAGTTTCTAAAAGTTAGTAAAACACTGGAATTCTGACGCAGTTCTTGAAAGCGAAAGCTGGCCATTCTAATTGTATGTAATAATGGTATGTTTATTAATGTAAGCATTTGTAATGAAAATGGCCCAGGCCGAGCCCAAGGTCAGTCTACAAGGTCCGAGAAAATTAAGGAAGCGAATGTTTGTGATATATAATTGGCACGAAAGTTGTTAATGTTACAAATATTATTAATCTCAGAGATATACATAACTAAAATAAAAACTCTTTCACAAGTGACCGATTTCCGATACGAAAGTTATTTTGCACTTTTTAGTGTTTTACTTTTGAAGTCGGTTTATTTTTTGTGAAATAGTTTTTATTTCTCTCTTTTTACTTTTAGTACACCATCACCAAAAATTAGCAATATCTATAGAACGGTACTTAAAGGATTGTGTGCAAAATGTGCATAATAACTCAATTTACACATTCGTGCTGTTAGTCGCTAAGAAGTTCGGTTGTATGCTCCATATCTTGAAAACTGCTGGATCGATTTTGATGAAACTTGCACTATTCCGTAAAGATAAGAGATGCTCAATCTAACACAAAAATAATGATCACGATCCGATAAGTGGTTTCGGAGAAATGCGTGGACAAACTTACATACATAAATATAAACATACACTTATGGCATTTAGCACATGTGTTTAGTCCACATAGAATAATATATGTGGATATTGTGCAGTTCCAACAATATTACATACATACTTGTCGAATTGATTACCTCCTTCTATTTTTAAAGCCGCGTCAAATAAGTAGCTTTTTATTTCTTATCCTTACAAAAACAATATTTACATTATACTTTTAAATATTACACTAGAAATATTTTGTACAATAAACTCAGATTATTTAACACTTTTTATAACTTCTAATTTAAGTAATAGACACTGAGATATAGGCAGTGTAAAATAGAAAACAAATAACATATATCTAGAGTTCATATAACACGCATTTTTCCGGGACAAAAATAGCCAAAGGCATCTAGAAATAGTAAAGCTTTTAACCAATGTATGAATTTATAGTCGGATTTATATTTTGACATACAATTTTGCCTTCTAAATCTTAAGACGACTATTGTCACCAACGGCCTTGAGGGAATAAAACGCGCACTCGTTTCACACACGCGTGACCCAAAATTCAGTAGGTTTTTGTACTTTCCTAATTATACTATGATTTAAAAAAAAGCCTTTAATCAGAATGTAGATACTTAGATTGTCTTTGAGATGGTGTCAATTTAATTAAAATCTGCCCGGCGGTTTTGGTGCAATTGTCGTTTTTTTGTCCGTGTTAGACATAACTTTACAAATTAATTACTTTATGTTATACGAATAAAACTCAAATTTTTCTTAGATCAAATTATTAAGAAAATGGTGTCATGTAACATATATTATTTCCAAAAAATTACGACTAGCCGTATAGACATGATTCTCATTTTAAAATCAGCTACTCAGCGCCTTAAGTTTAGATTTAGATAAGATTTAGATGAATGGGTCCAAACAGTCAAGTATTTCAACAGACATTGTGCCAGTGAATGATCGCGTCTGCAATCAACACCGTTACCCGTTCCCTTTTATAGAACTCTGGGTGCCTCTAAAGAATTGTAAATAGCTCCTATATTGAATGGCATTCCCAAAACGGGACCAAAAACAATCCATTGTAATGCGACATCATTAATTTTGCAAATAGTATCACTAATTACTTTTTGATGTTGTTTATTTCAATTGCAAGCACCAAAGTACTTTGGTTCGATTATTACAAGGACACGAAAATGTAGGTCTACATTAAATTAGTCCATAACTGTTCCTATTTCGTTAATGTAAAATCTACTGGCTACATAATTTAATAATAAGTGAACCAAAGGTAACCAAATATCTTTTCGGAAATCGTTGTCAAAAACGTAAAAAAATAGGCACCAAAGAACCCTTATTTTTCGCTTTATAGTGTTTTGTTTTGGAAGTCGGTAAACATTTTATCTCAATTTTATTTGTATTTTTTTACCGTTTGTTTTAATTTGATGTTTTTTTTCTGTTGTTTAACAATGCTGACTTGCTGTTCTGTGGTTCCCATCAGCGTACCCGCCAACTTTCTTCCAATATTACATTCCAAAAACGCAAGGAATCGGCACCAAAATTAGGGTGTCAACCCGACCGTGTCGCGATCGGATCAAGCTCCAAAATGTCGCAACCTAGCATTTGCACTGGCATTTCTCATTCCCGGCCTTATTTCTGACATTTTGCTGCTATTTAGTTGGCAACATTAACAGATTTCTTTTTAATGATCCTATACGTATAGGTCGACATTTGCATCTGACATTTTGATTTAGAAATTGGTGAAGTATGCGTATAGGGACGGTTTGACATTTTGATTTTGACTTTAGTGAAGGGTGCAAAATGTATTGCGCCTAGTTCTAAAGGGTAGTAATGTGTTGGCATTTTGAATGAGAAATTAATGAGCCTGATAAATATCAGGTCAAAGTGAAGATCCTCAGGGATGTGCCCTAACAGGCGTTACACAGAAGGTGAAGGGGTTCTGGGGTGATCTTTTAAGAGGTCACGAAACACCTTCTTCTTGCTGATGGTGATGACATAGGTAGATTTAGTGCTGTAAACATCTCTCACTACCTATTCTTTCCCCCAAAACTCCAGGCAACTTTTGAAATTTAAAAAACAAAAGGTCAAAATGAATATGATTCCATTTGAAGGTTAATGTTAAAGAATAGTGATCTGATGAATCAGTGAGAGTGAAATAGGCCCGTCTGGGGCGGTTTACTGGCAAACTAGAAATCGTGAGTTCAAACCCTACCATTTGCACTATTGATGTAAACACAAATTCAAAGCTATTTAGAGATCAGTTGGCGGAGTTTACATAAGTACTAGCAACGTTTTACTCAAAGCTAGTATAATTATTCGACTTAAAAAAAGGTTAAATAGATCACTACTCTAGCATTGTTCCTGTCATTAAAAACTTTCAGAATGATTAGGGCTAATATGCTGCCTGGCTATCGACTGTATGCTCGTTAGCAAAACATTCATGCTCATTAAGAAATGTGGGACTTGTAAAAAGACTTGCAAGTAAAATGCTTCAATAACAGTTTACTAATGGTTTATTATTATTTTCCAACACCAACACAATAAAAGTCTTCTTCTAATATTTTAGTTCATGCTCTCGTCTTAGCTCTTAAGGGCCTACATACGCTTTAGTGCCGTAAAACGGTTACTTTCTAAAGCATACTCCTGTATACCATCATAACCATATAAATGTATTTATTATTATTTCATGTATATTATTTTATAAACATAGTTTTTTCGTATAACAATTAGTTTTGCTTTAAAAAAATAATTAGCAACACGATATTTTTCGCAACTTTTGGATACTCCTTCAAAACGACATGGATGTTTGAAAATATTTTTACACAGAAAAATTGATGGCTGTATTTTCTTCATAACTGACATAGCATATGTATATCAAATAATGTTTTGCAAACAAAACTGTTCAAAAGGAGGTTCAATATTGATATTTTGCCATCGAGCGGACGCACGCCAGTACTACGTTTACATTGGGGCGTATTATATCGCCTTAAATTCCAACCATGACTCAAGTGACGTTTCCTTGCTCCCTCCTTCTCTCACTGACATTCCTTCTCTCTCACCCACGTTGCGTTCCATTCCTCATAGATTTACACTATAAACACTCATCCTACACTCATATTTATATTCTGATCTCTAAAAGATTGAACAGTTGATAGCCAGACAGGATATAATGTATGCGTTAGTTTAGTACAGAAAGCTGCTCGTCAGATTTAATGCTTTGACCTTGTGCTAGCACACCGAGTATCAATAAAAGCCCAGCTTTTACCGGTTTTTTTATCATGAATGGCTTGCTGTACAAGATAAATCATTAACAATAATTTTATTCATCGTTTCTTCTATGGATACTTTATAAGAACATTTTATATGCATTGTCTTCTAAATGATGTTTACCGAAGTGTATTGAGGGTGACGCGCAAAGGTGCGAAAAGTTAGGGGAAGCACTTAATTTGCCAAGTTTCCAAGAATTTGAAATTTGCATGTAAATTCTTTAAGATCTCGCTAAATACTTTCCGCCTTTTGTTTGCTCCTCAAAATAATTTGCTAAATTGTATAGGTACGCTAATTCAAATGTAAAGATGTTTAGTGATACGCTTGAAGTGTGTTTGAGGATAATTTGGTTTTGTCTCATCACTTTTCCAACTTCTGATGTAACTTTTGATATGAAACACTAGTTAGAGTATCCTGGTACCCATAACACAAGTTAAATCTTTCTTTGATTGCCAGAATTAAATACAAATACTACTGACATTCATTGTTACTCTATTATGTATTTTTTTCTTTAAAATAAGTCGTAAGTTTCGTAAGTTTTTGACTGTACAAAATGTTAAGTCCAATATTTAAATAGTTACAATTTTATTTAATCGAAACCTAACGTAAAAGTGTACTAAAAAATATTTTCCACACATACCAGACCATCTAATTACATTCCCAAGTGCCGAAACCAAAGCCATTTCATCAAGAATCTCCACAAAATTAATAGCCAACGAACAGACTATTAAAAAATAACGATCGCGGTCCGCCATTTTCTTCGTTTTCGCGCCCTTTTTGACAGCGGCCGCCATCTCGCGATAAAGCGATGCCAACATGGCGGATTTTTACTATCGCTCGTAAACCACGCCGAAATTAACAAAAGGTTTTGGCAACAGTTACGATTTTAAATATAAAATCATGATGGCGATTGACCGACATTTTGAAGTATTGAAAATCTTGGTTATAAATAGTTTACGCAGTTGTGCAATCCGCTTCAGTAAGTATTGCGATGCTCTTTAAATGGAAATGGTATAGAATGAATCCAGTTATCAGCCGTTTATCAAATTGAGTGAGTAGTTACAGTCAATTGTAGAGGAGAGTTGTGACTCAATTCAATTTATTGCTATTTTAGTTCGACCGTATATTTTACTACTAGCTCCGACTTGCGGCTACGCTCTTGTGTTTTAAGTGGAAATACTTGTTCGATTTGGATCGAAGTAGCTGCGTTCGCGTTTTCTCCTCTCGTATCGGATTTGGTATGAGAATAGGTCATGTTGTGATAAAATACATAAAAGTTCATATAAATGAATGATCCGGGTAAATAGCAATGTGACTTTATCAATGCATTTAAGAGTACTTTCTGAATTTATCTTATATATCGCTTACAACGTTGCGGAAAAAGATCGTGAGGAAACGCCTAATTGCTTACCTAAAGAACGCTCCTTCCCTTTCATATTGGTAACTCAACAATATTCATTACGTATTTTCCGCTGTCGAGTAGATGGATTTTTAACATAATGAAGCAATGAATGCTAGGGAAACAATTCGTACCCTATTCTTTGCACTTACACAATTAGGAAATAGTCTTATAGTTAATTTAATTTTAAAATCGTCAACGCGCATTGAGCAAGCGTGGTAATTAATGCTGTATTAGAAGAGGACTTTGCCCAGCAGTGGGACAAATTGAGAAAGAGTTGCCAACTGCACATGGAATTGGAAACTCTTTCTCAATTTTTTATGGACCATATTTAGAGAAAAACAAATAATTGAATCAAAATACTACTTAAGCGAACTAAAAAGATGTAAACAAGAATAAAATCATGCAGTGCAGTGCAAGTGTACATATACGTGAGCTAGCTAACCAAAACTATAAATATGCTCCGACTGCACAGCATTTTTTTTACTTGTTTACATCTTTTTAGTTTGCTTATGCGCGTTTTTTTATTTTATCAACTTTTTACATTACATTACATTACATTTAGTTACAATTTTTTAGTTATAATTTTATTTTCGAATGAGTTTTAAACACATAAGTGGTATATATTTTTGTAAATACCTCTAAGTACCCTTCATTTTGATATAGCACTCTTGATGGGCTGTGAAGAAATAAAAATGGAACCCCATAATATAGCACCCAAAATACGCCATGTTTATTTTTAATTAACGTCACTTATCTAAGAACACTTGGGCGGTCAAGGCCTATCTAAGGATGCCTTAATTATAAAAATCCGTCTAGCAGTTTGAAATATATGAGCTAATAAAGAAATTTACAAACAAATATAAACTCATACATACAAGATACGCGCGAAAAATCTAACCCTTTCCTTGCAGTCGGTTAAAAACGCGTGTACGGTGTAAGTCTTTCTAACTTGTCTTCAATTCAACATTTTACATCAGGAAGGTGTAGGACCACCATGGTCGTTATGTGTGTCATGTGTACGATAACACAGCCCATAGAACACCCATGCGATATTATTTGTAAGCAGCAGGCGTGGTGCATACTAAGTCATAACATTGTTTTAGTTTGCTATCATTGTTTTAAGTGATAACGGTATGTCTTTTTTATATTAGGAATGGTTTTGCTAATGGGGTATGGATAATTTTTATTTTGTACACCTACCACTGTTGTGTCCTTTTTTACCCAAAGATTGACTGGTAGAGAAGTTAAGTCCACCTATGTATCACCATTGTACTTACATGAAGTTTAAATAAATAAATAAACATCATGTCTTTTTGGTGAAAGGTTAGGTAAAGGGTATAAAGGGTAAGGGCTGGTTTATATCCATCACCTCACACATCAGGTACAGTTAAAAACCGGCTTCAGGCACTAGTTGTCTGGCATTTTTGCTGAACTAGGCCTATTTAGCGCAGCCGTGAGGCAAACTTTCCGGCTAACTTCTTACATCAGACTTTACACTTTTTTATTTGTCTTTTTATCTGTTGTATAATATTATGTCACCCAAAGGGCAATGATGTGATGACGTCTAAAATGAGGATATTCGCAGGAGAACTAAAGTTACCGACATAGCCCATAGAATTGCGAAACTTAAATGGCATATTGCTCGAAGAACGGATGGCCGATGGGGCTGGAAAGTTCTGGAATGGCTGCCGCGAACCGGAAGACGATGCATTGGAAGGCCTCCCACTAGGTGGACCGATGACCTGTTTAAGGTTGGGGAAAGGCGCTGGATGCGAGACGCAAGGGATTGGTCAATGTGGCGACGCCTGGCGGAGGCCTATGTCCAGCAATGAACGTTTTTCGGCTGAAATGATGATGATATTATTATGAATCTAGTACCTATATTGTGTCTTTTAGTCTGTGCTAAATAAATGTATTTTCTTCCTTTCTAACTATTCTTTCTTTCTTTTCTCTTCTTTCTTTCTTTTCATTTTTCTTTCTTGTCTATCTTGTCTTTCTTTCCTTTCTTGTCTTTCCTTTCTTTCTTTTCTTTCTTTCGTGTCTTTCCTTCTTTTCTTTCTTTCTCTCTTTCTTTTTTCTATCGTATCTTTCTTTCTTTCTTTTTTTCTTCCTTTCTTTCTTTTCTTTCTTTCGTGTCTTTCCTTCTTTTCTTTCTTTCTCTCTTTCTTTTTTCTATCGTATCTTTCTTTCTTTCTTTTTTTCTTCTTTTCTTTCTTTTCTTTCTCTTCTTTCTTACTTTTATGTTTACTACAATTTATATTGTTTTCAGAGTTAGGGTGAATGTGAATAGTGTGGCCGGGTGTGTGCCTAAAAAAAGTACGTAACTACTACGCTATTCAGCAGTTGTTTAAAGCCCCATTAGGAAGTGAGCCCATAGCAGTAAACTGGACACAATCAAGACTATAAGTTGCTAGTCTTCATCTTCGTATCGCTGGCACAACAGTCGTTCAAATTTGCTTTACTCAGAACTTAGTCACTTCCAAAGCGTCTCGATGGCGGAGCATTGATCACCCCGATCGCATATTCTAGGGCACAGGAGACATGACATGAGGTGGGGCATGGTTTGCATCTCGGCGCCACATGCAAACCCTGCTACTGCTCTGTCGAAGTAACCCCATTTTGCGAGGTTGACGTTACACCTTCCTACTTGGGTTCTGAGGCGGTTAAGGGACTTCCAGGTAGTGCTAGTGAGAAATTCGTTATGGGTACCTAGTCCGACCTCGGGATTGAACCCATGCTTAACTGTCGTTATTTCGACCACAAACCAAACAGGCAGCATTTATTTTTCCAATTCCTCATGTCTATGGGCTAATTCATTATGTCAATGGCTGTACAGAGTATGGCATTGAATGCCATTCTAATTCTTTATTGTACACAAAACATAAAAACATACAAATAAAATAGGACATTTTATATATGCAAAGTCGAGCTTAATCCATAGTTGGGATCTCTAACAGCAAACTTCAGTTGCGTAGAGAAATATTTATTTATCATAATCTCCTTTACAACTATCATTACAGGTATACCTAATGCGATAGCGCGGTCTTAAAATTAACTTATTTAAAATATAAAACTATGAAAACGTAAAAAACTAGTAATACTTATCATAAAATCTAATAATAATAACTTGTAAACTATGTTGCCTAAATATAAAAACTCAATATTTAAAAAACAAAACCAAAACATATAACCTACTCTTATCTTCACTATGACATAAAAGTATTATTGCGAATTCACTCAAATGGCATATAAATACATCGACATCTTGACACCCGAATTGCGCGGGTCAGTGGTGTTTTGGGGAGAAGGTTGGTCCTGGCAACCGGCACTGCCAGCAGCGGTGGGCGTCGCCACCTCCACAGATAGCACACATCAACTCGGGCGCTACAGCACACCTGGGATATGCTTAATGTTACGAAAAAACCTAACCAGATACGAAACAAGCGTGAATGCCCGTCGTACCCTCAGTTGGTTGTACCCGACCATGCCGAGCACAAACAGAATGGGGAACATCAACGGGTAAAACGGATATACCCCATATAATTTCTTGTACAAGTGGCGCGTGAACTTGTTTCGTACGCGTTCCAGCATTTCTGAGTACTTGGCCTCATGCGGAGCCCATATGACAGCACTATGTTCCAGATGACTCCTGACAAGTGCGTCATACAAGACCCTGACTGTTGCGATATTAGTGAAGTGTGTTTGCATCAGAACAAATCCCAAGTTGCTAAACGCCCTTTTACAGATCCATATGAGGATGGTACGTCCAAGTGAACAACAAAAGCTTTTAAAAACACTTAACATTATTAAAATCTTAGTCACTAAATAAACTAAACAAATACGTGTATGTCGCATCATAGCTGGCCGATAGATGCAAACCATCGGGAAGTCAGGATGTATTCCCCTAGGTTAAGACATCGTGTATGGGCAGGTCGGTGGGTACAGTCGTGCAAATGAAATAACATAAATTATTCGATACACTGGGTTTATTTAAATAGTTCTCAGTTAAAATCTTGCTCACTAATATTACTGATCGATACTGATTCTACAACGTCTTAGCTCCAGGGCGGTCAGTACTCAACTCCTCTATTCCGTGTCCTCACCACGCAGGTCGTTAGAGAAAGCGCGCCACAGCGTAGTTGTTCTTGATTTGCCGACAGGTGGCGTGCTCGTGATTTGTTTTGACGTCCGTACTATTGACTAAACCCGACATGTACAACATGCAATGTTTAAATATAATACATACAGAATCCTATATATATATATATATATAAATTAATGTGTCTCATACTCATTCTCTATACGGGATATCTCTTCGTTGGATCAACATATCCAACGAAGGAATATCCTGTATAGAATGTGGAAGAGTATTCCAGAGTCGGACAGCGCGAACAGTAAAAGATCCACCGTAACGACTTGAAGAATGGGGAGAAAATGAAGGAGAAGAGATGATGACAGACGACAAGGTTCTCCTCTCGGAACAAGATACTCGAAGCGTTCTCAAAGATACAAAGGAGAGTTAGGATTATGAAGAACAGATGAGAGCCATTGATGCATGTCTAATGCATATATTTATTATCATGCTCCACCTATGTATAACATTTAACATAATACCATAACAACTGCTTCCTTCAAAATAATCCGTTCCGGGAACTACAAAATTAAAACGGGCAGTGACCAAACATGACACGGATTGCCAAATATCTATTTGCGAATTCGAACCCCATCCACTGTTGACTAGCGCGAGCATCAGTATTAGCTAATTTTGTTCCCAGTAAGAAAATTTTGTGGGAACACCTAATAAGGCTTGCATGCGACCTAAACGTATTTGACGAAAAGTGCGTGTTATGCCTAAACTTTTTCGTCTACCCCGTCGAGAATACGGGTAAAAAGTTATGTTTTGCATTGCCGAGTACCAATCATCCTTCTCTGGACATGTTTTCTTCTTATAAAATTCTATATTCGTCGTCATTCGTGGTCATACTCTTTCTAGCCGTACAATCTACCTACTATCAATATTAAACCATTTTTTAGGGTTCCGTAGTCAACAAGAAACCTTTATAGTTTCGCCATGTCCTTCTGTCCGCAGCTTAGCTCAGACACTCTTAGTACTACACTCTTAGTAGTACTTAGTAAAGCTATAGTTTGGCATTGATATAAATATTAATCAAGCCGACAAAGTGGTAAAATACAACCGAGAAAAAAAAAATGCTCCACCTGTACACTTAATGTGGAGATGTTTTTTTTCTCATCTATCTTATAGTGTAGGATATCGTTGGATCGGCCATTCAATAAATATTACGGGTCCGTGAAAAACATTTTTCGATTCAGGGATCCGTTCGCGTAAAATTAAGCTTTAAATTGCAAATTTTTGTTAGAGTCAAGTATCCCTCTGCCTAACAGCTAAATGGTTGCTTTAAGATATGTGAAAAAACTCACGGCAGTAGTTTATTTAACGAAATTAAAAGGAAAATTATCATAGCTGCAGCAGGTAGGCTTAGCAAGTTTACGAGAAATAGTCGACCAGCTTATAAAATGTACATGGAAAAAATAAAACAAGTATTTTGATAGATATATAAGGACAACGGTCTACGAATGGCAAAGTTAATTTTATCCCTTCGTTAGAACAATGTTCTTTCATTACTTATGAACGTTAGTAATGATACCAATTTATCTTGGTGAATGTAGCTGTTTATATGGAACCCACTGTGCGCGACTCAGACACGCACTTGGCCGGTTTTTTTTCATACGCGTAAACATTTGCAAAAATATATTTCACATTCCACTCCACTCCAACTGACCATTCATAAACCACCATAAAGAAATGTGAAAATAAAAAGTCCCACAAAACAAAGGTAGCCCCGTGGCCCACCCATGTGACCCCATGACCCGGCCGTTGACCCCACCATCCTGGCCATTGTGCTCGCTCTATTAATTTAAGCCTTCCATGGGTATCCGGCCATTTTAGTGTCGAAAATTAAAACAATAGACTGCTCTGTTTTTTTACTATAATAGTTTTAGTGAGTGTGTTTTTAGAGGGCATTCTGGGTTGTAAGATATTATGTTCAATTTAGCTGCAGGTATGCAATGCAACATTGTGGATAGTTTTTTAGGGTCAAAGTATGTTTTGTGATAGGATTTTCATAAAAAATAAGTTATGCTTCTTCTTCCTTTTGTAAACTCTCTCTATCACTCTAAGGTTTGCTGGTAGAAAACTCTTCTTAGAGTTAAGCTCGCCTTTGTACATCGACTTTATAATCACTTAAGTTGTATATGTATTTTTTTTGTGTACAATAAAGAATTAGCTTAAACATGACTTAGTCAGGTAACTTTTATCTGAGAAATAAAGCCGACGAATCCGACTTATTTACTTCTCAGACATATTTTTTTTTACTGCTTGACAAACTTTCGTATTTTGTCCTCAAATGAAATGTTTATAATGTAATGCTATTATTCAAAAATCTGCCGGTAGTCGTTTAGAATGAAAACAAAAAGTTTTATCGATATTTTTTTTAATGAGAATTTATAACGCCAATGCTTTTGAATACTCTGGCTTGAAGGACATACATAGATCTTATTGGCTTTATTCCTCCAAAAGGCCCATCAACCTTATCCTTTGTTTTGTTTGGTGGTGATATGTGTTTTTTATGTTTTGTAACGTTAATTTTTAATAATATGTAAAAAAGTTATTCAAAAAAACAAAAATCCCTTTTTTTCGCTTAAAAAGCGAACTTAAAAGAAAACAAGAAGAAAATCATGTTGTGCATTCAGAGGATACAATATTCGCGTGCTGTCTGAACAAAATCAGTGTGTCCTCCTACTCCACAGCATGAGTTTCTTCTTGTTTAAAACCTCTTTTTAGTTCGCTCCTTAAACAGTCGGGATTTTTTGTTTTTTTTTATAACTTTTTGGTTAACATTTTCATTTTCGAATTAGATACATTCAAACAAAAAGTGTTATATATATTTGAAATCACCTCTCTTAAAACCCTTTATTTTGATTACCCACACAAATCAAAAATGAAACAATATGGCGCCCAAAACCACATTTATCAATTTTCCTATTTTAATGTAATAATGTGTCTCGCAAGGTTAAGACGAATTGATTGGCGTTAGAATAATCAAAATCGGCAAACGCATTTAGTCTCTAGAACGCCACATATGTACAAACATACATACATAGACTGATTAACAGATTACCCTCCTTTGGCAGTCGGGTAAAAATCATGAACGTTTTATATAACATGCTCTTGTATTATAGAGGAATGTGTCCTGCACTAAAATTATCTGTAGCACGTTAAGGTCTATAAGTCTGCCCTACCCCTAAGAGAAAAATCGTGATTATCTACATTCGAAAAGGCAATTTATGAGAGATTATTCTTCCATTCAAACGTAGTCTAGCGATTACTCTGTTTGACGGTGTACGTTCAAAATAAAATCTGATGATATCAATTAATCTCATCATTATCTAGCCATGCATGAAAAAAAAGTCCTCATTTCAACACTAATTTCAATGCAACTTTGGGCGCAAATAAATACCATAAAAAGAAGGAAAATTGAAAAACAGTCACAATACAGGGATAGATTAGTAGTTCAATAATACAAATAATTTTATTTTGAACAGACACAGTTAGTCATTTTTTCATGACATCCATACTCCCACGCTCTGTTTATAAAATTTCGCGCGCTCGCTTTCGTCCTAAATCATCATCCATTTCGCTACAAATTTGCAAAAATGTGTATTCGTACGCGAACTAGCTTCTTTCATGCATCACAACATCTATCTCTTTCGCACGTGTTGTCGGTTGATATAGCAGGCATTTTAACCCCGTGCATAAAATAGTTCGTGCCGTTGACTAGGGCAACCTTAATACATATAGATATGAATTCGTGATAGGTTATTGGATTAATTTTCGTTATTAATAACTTCCTACTGTTTTTAGCTCCTTTCACTGTTGCTTTTAGATGGTGCTCATTTTTGGCCTCCTTTAACAGACCATTTCATCATAATATTAATAAAAGACATGCACTACTAGATATACTCGTAAGCCTCCCCAAGCGTCGCCGCATCAACCGCGGTTCTCGCAGCTTACGGTCTTCAGCAACCCTCATCAGATTTTCAGTCAGCCTTATGGTATAGCATTAGAATAATAGGAATAATATTATATATTTTATCACATTTTTTTATTACCTTGTTATGGGATCGGTCCATCATCGATGTCTATGTTCGTCAATAAGCCTGATATTGTGGTGGTGGACCGAATCGAGAGGCGTGCAATGATTGTTGACATCCCGCAAGACGGGAACCTCGTGAAAGCGGAGAAAGATAAGCAAATCAAGTATCTTGACTTGGCTCGCGATGTTGTCGACCTATGGGATGTGGACACAGAGATCATTTTACCGATGGTCGTGTCAGCCAATTGCTTACTAGCCACTGGCCTCGAATAACACCAAGGAGGCTCTCGTTAGGCGGCTGGGTAAAGGGCCTGAACCAGAAAGCAGTATTGCTGGACCCGGCTCGTATTGTTAGGAGGTTCCTCTCTCTGGAGCCCTGACCACCGTAGCTTGGACCCTGTTCCCGGTACCAGTGGGCCTCTATTTTTTATATATTTAAAAGTTTTATTTTAAATTTGTTATATAAAAAATATTTAAAAATATAACAAATAAGAAAAAATGACATAATAATATTTATTTATTAGCCGAAAATACAAGTTTGACACATATTAAAGTACACATAATTGTCAACTAGGGGATAGAGAAATTAACAACAAACAGTGTGCGAAAGATAGGTAAAGTACAGTCAATACAAAAGTTTGAGCCCTGACTTCTCAATTAGTAAGATCCTGTATCTTAGGAGACAATGTCTTCGCATAAACAGTGGACAAGCAAATTATGAGCATACTAGCAGACTCGGATAGTCACATACAAGATATAGACAACATTTTAAATATAAATTAAATACAATTTAATAGTATTTTAATTAAATAGTAATGTTTGTATTCAGTGTATGTGTGTAGTGTATTTGTAAGAGGTGTCTGTCATAAGAAGTGTTTTGTGTATGTGTGTAAGTAAGGGGGAGGGGTGTGCACTAGTGTGTAGTGTAGCGTGATGTGGTGTGGATTGGTGTGAAGTGGTGTGATAAGGTGTGGTGTGTTGTGGTGAGGTGGGTGGATGGATAGGGTGTATAGAGTGAGTGTGCGTATGTGTTTGTGGATGGAATTTAGAGAGGACTGTTCCCGTTGTTGTGATGTACATGGTTGCCACTCCAGAACATAATCGGCCTCATCGGCCATCCGTTCTGCCAGCCAAAGTGCCAACCAACGATCATCAAGTTTGGGTGATTGGGCATTAGTTTATTTGCTTTTAACAATAATACTAAGTTGCTGACCATAGTATTGCCAGTTTCCTTTAAAAATGTCCTGTCCGTAGAACCTGGCGCCATGACCATATTATTTTGTTATTTATGCCATGACCTAAGGCCGTAAGTGCTGCATGGCCTTTCCTTTAACATTACCGACTAACATGGTACTTCATAAGCCGGCTTTAGACGGTGCGTGATTCTGCAGACTTTATCATGCTGAGCCGACGACCACGGACAGCCACGCACCGTACACCAATGGGGAATTAGGGATGTTAACGCAAAGCTGAGCGCAGATGTCGCTGGCGGCGCAATGGCTGCTGTCAAATCATTTTTGCTTCGTTTACATTACGTTTTTAGGGTTCCGTACCTCAAACGGTAAAAAAAGGAACCCTAATAAGATCAATTTCGTGTCTGTCTGTCCGTCTGTCCGTGTGTCACCACCGATTTTCTCAGAAACGGGTGGACTAGCAAGTTGAAATTTATACCGGATACTGAGGTTTATAGTTCCTGTTAGGTGAATAAAAATCAAGGTCCTGAGTCAACACTATAAAAAGCTATAAGCAAATTTAGATCTTCGCGAAAACTTGTAAGTACCAAAATTTACCAACTTACCAAATACGGCAATCAGATACTATGACTTTTCTTGGGATAGATCTAGACGAGAGGTGTTCCTGGATTAATCATATTGATAAGATGTGGTAAGCTCAGTAAGTTTTCTTATGTTCGATGGCGTATATCTAACCTAATAAGTAGACAAGCCACATTACAGGCTTATCATGCATATGTTGGCTCAATACTGCGTTAAGGTATACTGGTATGGGGAAACTCGGTGCATCTCGAAAGAGCTTTTGTCGCGCAGAAGAGTTGTATACGTGCGATTTGTAATGTAGACCCACTTACATCCTGTAAACCACTGTTAAGGAAACTTAGAATACTTACTTTGACTGGTGATATTGAGGAAATATGTAAATTTACCAAATCTGACCCTAAAATGTTTGAAAAACTGGTAGATAATTGTAAATTCAGAACTAGATATCCTAATAGATTAATTATGCCTAGCATGAAAACGGATGTATATAGGCGAAGTTGCTATCCTATGTGTATTCAGATTTATAATAAGATTCCTAACGAACTCAGATTTATTATAAGTCCGCTTCAGAAGGTCTCTGCGCAGGTGGTTAATAGAGAATTCTTTCTATACTTTAAAAGAATTCCTTCAGTTTAAATTTAAATGACTTAATTGTATACTTACCAAAAATTGCATGTCATTATACTATGATTAAATATGTTAAGCTACTGTTATACTACCATTGTAAGAACTTTTGTAACCATATTTATCTACAAATAAATCATTGACTTTGACTTTACCTCAACTTTCGACTTTTTTTATTTTTCGGAATTTTCCCTTCACTTGTGCTGTACGATCTTGCTTTTAACCAAAATTGACAATTCTAGGTCAACCAGAAGTACCCTATAGGTTTAGGGTCGAAAACCTAAATGGTGGTTCCCGTTATCCTAGAATCACGAAATTTGCCAAAATTAAGGTCTTACAGCACAAATAAAGGAAAACTTGAAAAAAAAATAAGTTGAAATTTAAGATAAGTTTTGGTACTTACAAGTTTTCGCGACCATATCTTTAAAACTTAGCCACCAATAAAAACAAGTATACCAATTTTATTATGGCGGTATAATGGGTAGGTACGGAACCATCGGCGCTCGAGTTCGACTCGCATCGGACCGTTTTTTTTGTGTTTAATTCGGTCTACCATCGTTATTGACAATATTTTTTGTCCCTGGAAGCTTAAGGAATTGAAAGACGAACTAAAGAAATGAGGAGCAAGGATAACTGTAAAGAAAACAGATCTTATTGAGAGGCAGACATTTATATAGTAAAATATTTTTCATATTTTCTACATTTCTTACTTGACTCATGGTAGGAAAATTTACAAAAAATGCGAACATTATTTTAATGTGTTGGTATTCTTTACGTTTTAGGTTAGAAGTTTAATTTTATTTTCGGCAATCAAAGCCCTCAAGCTTCTGAAGGCCAAGCAAATGACATTCCTGCTGTAGAACTTTATCAATGCGATAATAGCTCCACTATATCGCCGAAGATTACCAAGCAACATAGTCAGAGTTACATTGCCAGGTACATTACATAATCTATAAATATTTATAGCCTTTTCCCAGTATTTTTAACCGACTTCCCAAAAAGGAGGAAGTTATCAATGTTTGTCACCTCAGAACTTTTTACTAGGTGAACCGATTTTGATCATTCTTTTTTATTTGAAAGCTGGTGCTTGTGGTCCCATTTAATTTTCATCAAGATCTGACGAAGACTTCGGAGATATACATCAGAACTCTTCAATAAATGACGGCAAATCTCTCGGGATTGCTGCAATCGCATGTCTGTTTATTGTTTATACCATTTCATAACATATCATCACGCCAGTATGCTATAAACGGGTACGTAGATGTGTACAGTTCACCCTGGTACACTCTCATTCCACCGATTATATTCAAGTTACATGTTATTCGAATTATCTATTCTGGCATCACTGTGGGCAATATAGGTACCTTACTTACTTAGGACTTCGGAAAAAAAGTTTTTTTTCGCTTTGTAGTGTTTTGCTCTAAAAGTCGGTTTTATTTTTTTTGTTATTAACTTTGTATATTTGGGCAACAAATGAATACCGGGGTTGGTATATCATGGTACGGCGCACAGAGAATACCGGGGTTGGTATATCATGGTACGGCGCACAGAGAATACCGGGGTTGGTATATCATGGTACGGCGCACAGAGACACATTTCGAGAAAATTTATATTTACTGAATGATAGTTTACTTAATGTATGGATTTGACAGCTTTCAATAGCCATAGCGACCTATCGTGGAAAAATGGCAGTTCACATCCCCATTGCTTTCCACGGTTCGAATCGGTCTGTGTGGGTCTAGATTCGAAGTAATTTTGTCACGGCGAAGTTACTGCCTTGCGGCGGATTCGTCGCACCGCTACGGACTTGTTTGCGCTTTCAGAGACGACACTCTTTCCACGGCGCGTGGAATGCCGGCTTTAGAATCAAAATATTAACAGTATTGACTTATAACAATGAATTGTAACGTTTTCGCTGTGAAACTTCAATTGACATAACATTAACGCCAGTATTCCGCGAAGGGTTAGCTCGGAGGTGCACCAATTTTACACCCATATGTCGCAGTTATAAGTTCCTAGTAATAAGGGCGAGCATAATGTCATCATCATCATCGCCAGCCTAATAATGTTCCCACTGCTGGGACACAGGCCTCCACTTTGTGAGAGGGAATGGGCCGTGATCTACCACGCGGACCCAGTGCGGTTTGGTGGATATATGTCACTTGTCTTCAAATTGTTTGTTCTAGGACATGCCGGTTTTCTCACGATATTTTCCTTCACCGTTTTGAGACCGGAGGTGATGAAAAAATGCCTGGGTTTGAACCCACGACCTACAACTTGTTAGTCGCGGCCGTTACCACTGGCATCATATTGACATCAACCGGGTATAATTCCAGACGCCTTCGAACGCGGGCTTCTACTGGAAAATTCGAGATGGAAAAAACCAATAAAACTTTGCCCGTTCCAGGAATTGAACCCAAAACCTCATGTTCAGCAGTAGCGCTTGGAACCACTAGACCAACGAGGCAGTCTCAAAGTCAATTAAACTATTGTGTCTTTAAGACGTGGATCCTCGTTCAAAAATATCCGTGCTTGTGTGTCTAAACGTGGATCCACGTCCAAACCTGACAAACTTTTTAAATGCAAAGTCTCCAATAAAGTCCAGAGCCTCGAACATCGACGCCGAGTTGCCAGCCTGCCGGCTTTTTATCGGTTACATTGGGGAGTGTGCAACGGAACTGCATAATTTGATTCCGCTTAGCCTTTTCCATCATCGGACTACAAGACGAACGGCCATGCGCCATCGGTACATGGTGGTCATCCCACCCATACGCACAAAGCGTTTTGCTAATACTTTTATTGTGCGCACAGCTAAGGAGTGGAATTCCCTTCCGGATTCTTTGTTCCCTGATAGCTACAACCTTGGGGTCTTTAAGTCAAGAGTGAATAGGTTACTTCTAGGCAAGCGTGCTTCACCGTAGACCTCATCATCGCTAAACATCAGGCGAGATAGTGGTCAAACGCGAGCCTAAAGATCATAAGAAAAAAAACTTCTCGCCCGAGTAAAGTTTAGTACAGGTCAAGGTCAGACTTCTTCATAGCTTTGAGTAACTTTTAGATGTGAAAATAAATCTCTAGGTACTAATATCAATGTTAAAGAGAGTAATGGTATATTTACAATGACTTAAGCTCTAAAGACCTAAGAAATCCTTGTTGATGCCAGTAATTTTGCAGTGTACTTACCTAGCGAGTGGAATGACCCAGTAAACTTGAATCAAGTCGTGAGATCCGAGCAATAAGTATAAGTAATCAATAATAGGCTACACAATAGAATATAGACCCTATGACTAAAAAACTAAGGTGCAAAGTTTGTTTTAACATTGTCTGGTACTCTCAAAACAATGAGCTCCTCTTATACTGCTCTCCTACTTCAATAATACAGACCTTATTTAAAAAATAAGAAAATTTACATAGTCTATTGAAATTTAAACTTTATTGCCACAAAAAATAATGTGCGTTTTACTTTATTTCTGTCATTTTCTTTATCGTAAGCGTTTGTCGCCAATCCCGCGCTTTTTTAAACTCTACCTTATCATCAACAAGTTAAGGATTAGTTTCCTTTGTGTAGTGGAAATAAGTTCTCAAGTCAAGGGCTAAAATCCCTCAGCCCTAAGCAAAGCTTGTTAAAAATCGGCGTTTTGTTGGAAAGGGGAATTACTTTTGCATTTTTTACTGTTTAAATAAGAATTTTGTTGAAGTTTTGAAAGGAATATGGAAGGCAATTTTTATTACGATTAACTTTGGTTACAGTAAATTTTTTCGCATGTTTCGAATGCGTTTTAATAATAAATAGCTCTCCACCAGTCTTAAAGGGGAATAAAAGGATCAATTTGACAGGAACGGCAGTAGAGACTTCGCCTAGCTTTCAATAAGGAAAGGTGAACGGCAGTACAGACATAGATTATAGTCAGGAACAGCACATAGGATACTTTTAATCCCTTGGGGTAAATTTTCGACATTCGCCTTCAGCCGCTGGCAGAATCTAAGAAGCTAGTAATATTGTAAATGTAAAAGTAACTCGGTTTGTTACCTTATAACCCTCAACGGCTGGACAGATTTAGACGAAACTTGGCATATAGATAGACTAGAACCTGTTATAGGATATTGTTCATAATGTATAATGTTCACGCGTCTAAAGTCGAAGACTAAAGTAGTATTTTTTTTATAATATTGGTAGGATACTATGATAAACATATCTGTTTGCATGATGATAGACATATATACTACTAGTACTTCGCCCGCGACTTCATTCGCTCGATCCTTATTTTATCCTAAAGATGACTTTTTAATTCACCTCCTTAAAGGTTGAATTTCCAAAAACCCCTTCTTAGTGCTTCTTAGTAAGTATACAGTAAAATTCTTCAAAAATCTTTAACCCCTCCTAAATCTTCTTTTAGGAGTAGTTTTCAAAAAGTAATAATGAAAACTTTTACTATTTACTTAGGTTAGTATTTATGACAAATTTCCACTTTTTTCCTTAGGGGTGGAATTGCCAAAAACCAATAAATACATGAATTATTTTTATGAACCACGTGTCCAACTTACAAATTATAAAAAAATTATACAAACTTTCAACCCTTTTTTACTCTCTTAGGGGTAGAATTTCCGAAATTAAAAAAAATCTCTTTGTTATTTAATTAACCAAGAGCGTAAATCAACATTTTCAGATGTTTTACCTTCCAAACCGAAGAAATTTCACATAAAATGTCAACCCCTATTTTATCTCCTAAGGGGTAGAATTTCCAAAAACCAATAACTAAATGAATTATTTTTATCAACCAAGAGCGTAAATCTATAATTTCATGTGTCCAATTTACAAACAGTAAAAATTTTATAAAAACTTTTAACCCTTTTTTTACCCCTTTAGAGGTGGAATTTCCAAAAACCAAGAAATACATAAAAAAAATTATCAATCGAGAGCGTAAATATAAAATTTCACGTGATCAATTTACAAACTGTAGAAAATTCATACAAACTTTCAACCCCCGTTAGGGGTGGAATTTCCTTAAATCCTTTCTTAGTGCGCACTTACGTCACATGAGGAACTTTTTTGCCAAATTTCATCTTTATACGTAAAGCGGTTTTCGATATTTCGTGATGAGTGAGTGAGTGACCTTTCGCTTATATATATATACCACTTAAATACCAAAGATACACCGACTGCCAAAACGAAAGTTATTTTGCATTTTTTGTGTTTTCTCTTAATATAATAGTATAATATAACATAATCATTTATTTAAGGTTACGCAGACTCATTAAAATAAACTTTCATACACGCATAGTGACAATAATCTAAATGATCAAACACAAAGTTCATAATATAAATAGAAATTATGAACTAATTCAAACAACAAATTATTCAAATAAAGCAATCAACACTTATTAGGTATATATAGACTTGTTGCAGTATTGCCAAATGACCTGCGCTCAATGTGTAACCTACAGCAGTGATTAATGTAGGCGCAATCGACCTTTTCCGCGGCCCTTTTCGATGCTGTTGGAGCTGCCCTGCATTCGCCGTACCAGCGAGGTGCATCTCTTGTGAAATTTTGTATAAAAACAATCTACGCGCGCCTCCGCAAACATTGTCAAAGCGCTGCAGTAACGGTGGAGACCCAACAACATCCTGAACACATTGTTTAACTGGACTCGAAGGGCGCTGTACGAACTTTGCGTGTAGTTAGTCCATATGCTGCATATATGTAATGCAGTAGGCTCTAAAGAGAGTAATTTTAACTTCTGTTGAGCATCGTGCGTACCTACGAATCACCATATTCGCTCTGACCGACAGCGCCCTTCGCTCCCGTTCAATGTCTGTATCATCTTGCAAGCCGGGAATAACTACCACTTAGGTACTTACCTAAGTACTTAAAAATATCTATTATTTCTAAGGGTGTGCCATTCAGCTTTATAGCTTAAATAACTTTTCTTGTTTCCCCCTGAAAGACCACATACTGACTCTTTTTTACATTATAGAACAGTCCGTGATCAGTTTCATAACGCACACTGAGATACTCATCAGCTTTCTGAGTCCGCAGACCGAGGCACTCAGCAGCACCATATCGTCCGCATAACTGATGTTATTGAAACAGTGGCCATCTATATGAAAACCAATATGCTGCTTGCTGAGCGCCTCGATCAGCTGATTAATGTGCAAATAAAAAATTAAGTCGGTTTATTTTTTTCTGAAAAAGTTTTTATTTCTTTATTTGGTCAATTTTCGAAGTTTACAAACATTCAAGTTTAAGTCTAAATATCACCAATGTCAAGGAAATTAGAGGTGCTTTTGCCGGCTTGCGACTGAGATGTGAAGCCGAAGGTTCCTTAAAAATACCGGAGTTGTCCAGTTGTATAATCAACACCCAAACCAAGATTGGTTACGCCACAATCTTAGAGGCACGACGTGCGACGATAATCACAGAGTGACTTGAAGCAGCTGGCAGTATATATACGAGGATTGAGATACCTAAAGGTGAGTATAGACTAGAGAATTTACTCGAACCGAAAACGGCGAATACTCGATGTTCTGTTACAAGTAAAGTCTCAATTCTATACTCACCTTTAGATATAACCAGCAGTGGTTTGCTATAGTCTGATGACACAGCTGCCTAGCTGATGAAAAACCGTGTCTTCGAACTCTGAATTTAGCAATGCTCCAAACTCCTCAAACTTTTACAAGTAGGTATGTAGCTGTCTCTACTTCGACTTTTCTTTGCTATATTGCTACATCGCTACATTTTTACTTACGCAAATAACCTTTATTTTTAGCTCCACACACAAAGAGACTTGGAGATCCAACTACAAGTCCCCCAAAATTTAAATAAGCCACATTACGTAAAGCGTCTGGTCTTTCGTCTATGGCACGTGGCCATGTCCCGATTTCACAATTCTTTCTACCTACTCTCGTAAAGATGGCCCGTGAAATTTATACCTGATTCTGGAAGAACGGCTCCTCCACCCAAGTTCCAGCCTTATTTATGCTGCCCTAAGATGCATTTTCCAGTGGTAAAAAAATGTCGCTTACGGTGTATACGTGAGATGGGATGTGTGTATAAATCAATCGATCGATCGACGCGTGCGCAACGCCTGCTGGCGATCAAACGCTGCTATTTCGAGGTATGTGTTAAGGGGAGTCGTATTTAAAAAGAAATTATTGTCTCTAAGGTTTCTTTTCGGTTTTTATGATGATTTGGAGTGAAAATGATGGAGGGAGATTGCTTTTAGGGACATTTCAGTAATAAAATCAATTAATTTATGAGAAGAAAGCATTTTAACATGCCATACTCATTTCTTCTGCTTAACAGAACAGCGGGGTTATGCTTTGACGATAAATATACAAGCATTTTTTAGGGTTGCGTAGTCAACAAGGACCCCTTATAATTTCGCTTTTCGCCTTTTAGTCCGTCTGTTCGTCCGCAGCTTAGCTCAGAGAGTCTTAGTATTAGAAAGCTATAATTTAGCATGGATATACATATTAATCACGCCAACAAAGTGCTAAAATAAAAAAGCTACATCCCCACTTTACTTGTACCTCCTCTCCTGTACACGTATAGTGGGGATGATATTTTTTCCCGTCTATCCCATAGTGTGGGGTATCGTTGGATAGGCTAGTCAAAAATATTACGTTTCTGTCAAAACTAGTTTTCAATTCAGGGATCCGTTTGCGTAAAGTTATGCTTTAAATGGCTAATTTTTGTTACAGTCAAGTGTCCCCCTGCCAGCTAAATGTTTGCTTTTGGATTTGTGTAAAAATTCTCGGCAGAAGTAAATAATATATCGAAATTAAAATGAAAAGTTTCATAGCTAAGTAGGCTTTACAAGTTTACGAGTAATAGTCGACCAACTTATAAAATGTACAACTTGGAAAAGTAAAAATTTTGTATATTGATGTGTGAGGACAACCGTTTTCGAACGGCACAGTTAGTTTTGTCCCTTCGTTAGATTCATGTTCGGTGCTTTCATTGTTTAGTAATGTTATCTGTTTATTTTGGTGAATGTAGTTTTCTTTATAAGAAACCCTCTGTGCGTGAGTCAGACTCGCACTTGACCGGTTTTTTAATTTTGTTTCATCTTAACATGAAAACTTTTGTAAAGCGAGCTTGCACTTCACGCTCACTTCACCTTTATTTTCACGGCAATCGGAGGTATCTATCAAAACTAAAAAGAGAAAAATAAAAACTTTTTGTTACCTGTTGTCTTTGGTACCTATTCTTTGACGTGTTTCGATACCGACTTCGGAAAAGAAAGTTATTTTTAATTTTTTTGTTATTTTTTTTTAAAGTAGGTTTATTTTAGTTTGTCTAAAATATTTTTTTACCAATAACAATCATTTAATATTATAAGAATTGACTTCAAGCACCCCACGCTTGGGAAGTCGGCTAAAAAGTAGAGTCATTATGAAGATATCTTAAAAAGCATCCCACGCTTTTTTACACATATTTTTTTTTTTTGTTAATCTCTTTATTCTTAATTTAAATCAATCGAAAATTATTTTCTACTTTTTAGTTTGGTTTTCTATTAAAGAGTGTTTTCTAGTTTTTATTTACTGTTATTTATTTTTTACTTTTTAGTTCAATCGCTTATCCCGAAGATCCCGATAAGGATAATGGGACAAACTATTTAAATTATTGCATTGTCATCGGTCCTTGATACGTGTGCAAAGTTTCAAATTAATCCGACGTTTTGAAGGGGGTGAAAATCACGTTCAAAGATTCCGTTACATAGATTCATAGATACATAAATAAATACATACCAAGCTAATAAAAGCGTGTTAAAAAAGATGATTTTCTGTTTAATGTTCTTGCTGATAAAAAACCTACATTTACGAAAGGATTCGTATTACAGTCTCAGTAGAGCACGGCATTGAAATCTTCCCGATTGGTCTCAGCGCAGGTTTCAAGACGAGCTAAAATTTCTCCAGGGATACCTTCCTACCTGCAAGTAATCGAAATGCAGCTCTGGATCCTGGCATAGATTCTTCAGAGTATTCTATGATTGAAAATAATATTATTGTGATTTTCATGTGTGGTTTTATTTTTAAATTAACCTAGAAGTGATTAGTTTTCTTTTTCTGGAGTTAAATTAGAAAAAAATACTTTGTTCTTCTTAATCTTGTGATTTCCGATTTTTGGTTGGGCAGAATGATTGGATTTTTCGGCATTTCTCAATAGCACAGTATATAGCCTTTTTTTTGGGGTGGGCAGTCATCCAATGACTCTCTAGGTGAAGCGGAAGAACGTGTCCGACTTTTACTGACTAAATTCCACCCCTGTACCTTCAGCTGCTTGTACCAGGGCCGCGGTAACTCTCTTTTAAATGTATCCGTGAACCAGACAGGCATCAGCCCTATCGGACCCCGTCAATTTCTGCTGACATCTCTTTGAGACGCGCGGCAAACCCTACGCATCTTGGACTCATGCTCGGTCCTTATCGGACGGCGAGCTACCAAACCCATGCCTTATGATGGCCGGCAATCGGCTTGCACTCGTTATGCCCAGAGCGTCTCCTGCGGTGGCTAGGGCGAGGGCATCTCCGTTGCGTCTCCCTCACGCATTCCACCTACTTCTTCGCAAGCATTACTGCTTCGCAGAAGGAGGTGATGGCTTCCCACACCCTCTTTTACGCTCCGGCTCCTGCCTCCGTACCGTGGCTTGGACCAAGGCCGGACATGAGAGGTCTCTACCACCGATCGCCTCCACAAGGACACGGCGGTGCTCCGCCCAAGCGGGGCACCATGTCCTCCGGGCGATCCACACAATTGTGATACCAGGGCGACCACAGCACCCTGTTGTCATAATTGGCAAAATAAGTGTGTATCTACCATAGTGTGCCTAGTGGGTATCTCAGGTTTAAATCACATCATACGTAGAGCTAAAGTGCTTGTTCTGGGAGATGTCATGGTAGAAAGATTTCTCGAAGATAATAGACAGATTAGAAGATAATAGATAGATAGATTTCTCGAGTTTGGTATTCACTTTGTGAATACCAAACTCTTAAAGAATCTCATCAAAATCGGTAGAAGGTTGGAAATAAACGATAACGTATTTAATTGGACATAAAACCTCATCTTGTCTTCATAGCATTTTCCTGCTCCCTTCCGGGTTAAAGTGAGCAAATATTAAATTATTTTCGAAAATATTTTGTACTAAAAATGTACGCTTCCACTTAAGCCATTCCGCTACAGTACTAAGGCTAGCCACTTTACGCTATGGAAAACGACTGGAATATTTATAAAAATAGCACAAAAATCATCGGAGGCGCCCGAGCGCCTAGCCAGCGATATTCATGAACATATAAAACATGCTTCGTACTGGTATGTGTACAGTTTTGGGGCGAGAACTATTTTTACGTTCGGGGTCAATTTAAAAAGGTCAAAGCTCTTTTTTAAAGAGCTGGTGGCTAAATCATAACAGCCGCATGAGTCAGTCTTCGAGGTTAAGGACCTTTTTTTTTAATTGGGACAATCCGCCAATCCCTGCACTATTCTCAAGCCACTGCAATTCCTGAAAGCCAGAATCAAGAGTGGCGACCACCAGAAAATCGCCCAGACAATGAAGCTCGACGAAGTCCCGGTGAATAACGGAGGAGTAGGAAAAAAGAAGGGTGGTGAAGAGAAAAGCTGGACATTGGTGCACCGTTTGAAACGGCAACAAAAAAATTAACAAGAAGAAAATTACTTTAAAATACACAGCATACATATTTTATATAATACATACCTATATCTCTCTGCCTAGCCTTTTTCCAACTATACTCGTATTGGGGTCGGCTTCCAGTCTTACCGGATTCAGCTGAGTACTAGTGTTACATGGAGCGACTGTCTATCTGACCTCCACAACCCAGTAACTGGGTAACACGGTACCCCTTGGCAAGACTGGTGTCAGATCTCAAGCTTCTGACTACACGTAACGACTGTCAAAGATCTTCAAAAGACAGCCGGGACCAACGGCTTAACGTGCTTGCCGAGCACGCAGCTTTGAAAATGATCCTATTTTCCTCACTGCGATCTTTTTCAAATTTCTGAAAGTCTAGGTCCCTGCGTTTCATCACCCTACGAACCCCTGCCGTCATCCAAGGACCAGGTGGACGCCTGAATTTAACTCTCTTGACCGGAGCGTTTTTGTCATAGAGAGCAAGGACCGTCCGACTAAGGATACGCAGTTTTTCGTCTACAGTTGTTGCCGCAGCAATGTGACCATAATCGATTGCCTATTGTCAGATAGGCAGTAGATACTCCGTGTATAATACTGGTTTTCAGTCGGTTAGATTGGAAGGCAACTCAAACATATTATAGTTGGGTGCAAGCTAGCCTAATTGATCGGTAAATATAAAAAAAAAAACAAGTTATATATATTGAAGAGAAAACATAACATCACGCCAGTATTTTCAGTTTTTTAAGTGTTGGGCAGAGGTGCATCTTTACAGTCATCATCTTCATCATCTTACTGCTCTTGTCCACTGTCACTTGGGGTCGGCGCAAAACGTTATCCTCTTGCATACCGTCCTGACCCCCGTTACGCTACTCTTCTCGACTCCCTTTTCTTTCATATCACTCCTCACATAGTCCATCCATCTTTTCTTTGGCCATCCCCTCCCTCTCCATCCATCCACATTTATATTCATAACTCTTTTAGTAATATGCGTTTCATCTCTCTTCATCACATGACCATACCAGGACAAACGGTTTCCTTTCAACTTTTCTGTCACTGGCGCCACTTTCAAACTTCTTCTAATGTACTCATTTCTGACTTTATCCATTCTATACAGCAAGTTTATGTATACAGTATGATAAAAAAATGTAAATTGTTGATATGATAAGGAAGAAAAGGGAATAAATAGTAACGTGATGGCTGACAAGGGCAAATGGAACGGAAAAACATTTGCGCCGACCCCTTGTGACATGGGTCAAGGGCAGGAAGAAGAAAAATTGTTTATGCTATGGTAACTTACCAATAATTGAAACAGTTTTGGTATATGTCTTGTCTATGAAGAACATCCTGGTTAGTTTTAAGTTACTTCTTGTCTAAAGATTTTAGCCTTGAAGACAGTAGTATCGAAAGATTTTGGTAATCATTCAGAAAGGAAGACATCAAAATTGGTTGCAGTACTGTATTGGTTAAATAAATACTGTAACGTTACGTTTAGCTAATAATGATAATTATTTATAATAATAATTCATTAATTAATAAAAGCAAAAATTAATAACGTATACGTACGTTATTAAATTACGTTATTACGTTCTTCTGCGTTCACGTTCTACGTTATACGTAGCTAACGCTATTAATTAATTAATAGCGTTAGCTACGTTAATAAAATTAAGAGTAATTATAAATTAAGTTAACCAGACATCAGGACGGGCAGGAAGACGTGGTATGCCCGAGGTAGGCAGGTGAGCAGACACCACGATGGACCAGCAGGCAATCGGATAGGTAGGCGGTAGAGTAAGCAGCAGGACGGATAGGCAGGCACACAGATAGATGGTCAAGGCAGCTGAACTAGTAGTCAGGCTAACGGGCAGGTAGGCAGCAACACAGGTAGCTACGCAGGTAACAAGGGGTGTGGAGGCCGTGCTGTGGCTTCATACGCCGTTCACCGAGCCCTTTAATCTGAGGCGGTGACCGACGAGGTTAATGAAGTCAGTAAAAATGCTCTCATTTAAGTTCCACACTCAATAAATAATATTTAATGCACTTCAAAGATTCAATAAACATTAATAGGATGAAGATATTACATTTTTAAAGAGTTTTCAGATATTATAGTACACTTGGTAGTATTAAGTAGCCAACCGACTTTCGGAGTTCCCTGCCCGAATCTGACTCCAAAAGCTGACGTCCCGTTTTTTTCCTCGGTCTATCATATCTTCTAAATTTCAAAAATATTAAGACCAGAACGAATAAAAAATGGTTTACAGAGGGGGGGCCGCTGCCCTTATTATAATGTGCAACTAGCTTAAGGAAGGTCTAGTCCATGGTATGTTATTTCTATGGCTTAATAAAACAAAATAGACATACAGACGTCAGATCAGATGAAAATAATAATAATAATAATTATTTTTTAACGTTTATAATAATTATTTATTTATTTCAGATAACAAAAAGGTCCACACTGACAAAATAAAATACTTAAAGGGTGTAAGTAACAAAATAAAATCTCATAACCTCTGTTAGTGCTTACATACTAAGATGTTAGTGACAATTTATATTATGACCTACGTTAGTACTTATATACTATGGTGTTAGTAACAATGTGGCTTATAATCTATGTTAGTACTTATACACTACGACAGACAGTGTTGTTTTGATGAGATGTCCCATTATAGGACTCTCATTAAGCCTGTCAGCTATCACCCTCAGGAGGCTTTTGCTACTACCACGCAAACTGGCGAGCAGAGACGCACATTTCTTCCGTACGACAGCTGAGAATCTGTCGACTCGGGCTTCTGCGAACATCTCTGACGTATTGCAGTAACGTGGCAGCCGCATCAGCGCCCTGAAGGCGTTATTATATTTGACGCGCAAAACATTGACGGCACGTTTGGTACAGCTGACCCATAAGGCGCTCGAGTACAGAGATGTGCAGTATGCTTTAAAAAGCGTGTGTTTGACTGCTGCCGTACATCTAGCGAACCTACGGGCCAACATGTTCGCCTATACAGCCAATACCCTGCGTTCCAGTTCAACATCACTATCGTCCTTAAGGTCGTCAACAATGAAATGTCCCAAGTATTATTATGTCCCGATTCGTCGGGTAAACTGATGTACCCGACAAATCGGGACATCGTAAATTTTTAGTGGTGGCACATTCACTGGACATTTACAAATGGCGAATGGCGTTTGGAAATGTCAGAGTATAAACTAATCTAAGATTTTACAAATTAACAATGTAAATTAAGTTGAGGCATTTTAAAACAATCAGAGATAACTAAAAGTATGATTTTCAGGTGCTAACAGTATCAATGAATACATAAAAGTGAACCACATGAGTTGATACAATTTCAAAAGATGAAAGGTGTGGCTTGTATAGTATTATAAAACGTAAATAGACTAAAGGATGTGGATCTGCACAGCAGAACACTACAATACCTATCGGAAATTCTCAAATCCAAAGCTAAGTAAACGGATGTGGGAAGATGTTTTTCTAGAATTGTGAAATTACATGACGCAAAGAACAGCTTGCTATATCGCAATAGATCTACGGTCCTCGTAATAAGGGCTTCCGTTTTTGTGCTCACCAGTTGACACCACTGGCAGGTGAGGTCCTTAAATATAGCTGTAAAACCCATTGCCCAGGCTGGGGCCCTCGCTGCCTGTGCAGCCACTCGCAGTGGCGAGTGACTGCACAGAGTTTGGATGCCGATTTTACCGGTTTCGCCGGGGCCGACCTCGCGTGTTCTGCCATTGCCTCACGTTTGGCATGTCCCGAAGAGCCTGGTTTTGCCACGGCAGCCGCGGCGGTGGCAAATGAGACCGCCTTTTGCTGACCCAAGGCTGCCTGGCCCGCCGCTAGCGGTGGACGCAGGACGATGGCCTACAGAGCAGAGAACCGACTCTGGAAGGCAGCCAGCTCCTGCCACACCAGGTTCAGAACCCTTCCGAATTCATGGGATTTCGACGCAAAATGTATACTTCTTACATAATTCTTTAATAGTCATGATCTCAGATGTTCACCCCTTTTGTAGTCATAACATTTAGAAGAACTTACAACAAGACAAATACCAAACTCGGTAAGGTGTTAGTCCACCGAGACCGCAACACGCAACCGAGGCAGGAAACGCGCGACACCATTTTCCCTGGCTTTGTTTAGGAGTGAGATCGCGTGTGAGACCGAGACGCGCGACCGCAAAGCAGACAGTCGAGTGATGTCTCGCGTCGCGCTCGAAATGCCGAACATTTTGTCATATAACAATTAAATAACCCTTTTTTGATTGACTTCCATATTGAAAACAACTTTTTTTTGGGCTCTAGTTGTTTATAGTTCATTGATGGTGTCAGCGCAAAAATCCAAATTCGCGATCCTCCATATTATTTATTTTACGAATTCTGTAAAATACGCATAATTATTTTTCCTAATTATTAATTTTTCAAATTCTTATATTTCCGAATTCTAAGGTTTCTTCATTGTTTATTGTCCGAATACCAAAATTTTCCTAATGAGTACAGATCGATACAAAAAGGAAAATAAACCGATCGTCATACATTTTTTCATCTGATAATCAAACTTAAAATCAAAACCATTTATTTCAGCAAATAAATCAAAGAAAGGAAAAGGTCCAGAACAAAATGTAAACTATATACTACGTATAAACGAGTAGGTACGTGTATAAAAAGATGGGTGAAAACAAATCACTCCCTTTCAAATATTTTCTGAAATAAAAAGGAACCTGTTTTTTTTTTTAAAGAAGTGTTATGGTTCACATATCAATACTGTTACTTGAACATGTTATAATTTCTTTAAATATTCTTCAGGTGATATTGGGCTTTTTAATAAATCATCAATGACTTTGCTCCGTATGTATTTGGCAATTTTTAATTATCTTTTCATAATATAAAGGCCTTTGCCCAGCAGCGGGATAGTAAAGGCTAATAAAAAAATATGATGCCACTTTTTTCAGAAAATGTATGAAAAAGAATAAATTACTTCTTCCTACCTTTTTATTTAAAAGGAAGTACCAATCTTCTAAAGCGTTGGTTGTCCTATAGCGTTCACTAGAACAACTCCGCAAATCAAAGCAGATTTTGGACATCCATAAGTTAAATTCTGTGTGGAACAAAATCTGTTACAAAGTTTTTAATGTGATTGTACTTAAATGTGGAAAATACAGAATGTGGAATAAAATGGCACATGTAATAATGAGAAAGTGTAAATAAATGAATATGAAAAATTCGGAATATGTAAAAATAAGAATTCGGAAAAATAAGAATATGAAGGATTAAGATATTGGACAATTTAGACTTCGGAAAGCATCGCCGACATCTCATTGATAGCCAATCTTTGTTTATTTTTCTATTAATGATGTAATATAATAACATCGTCGTTTTATTCTATCATTTCAATTTGGAATAATAATTTTCAACAATATAACTGATTTGAACGACTAAAAGCGAGGTGAGTTTGTGTGCGACACAATAACTCTCGGTCTCGTCTACGAACACACCTCACGAGACCACGACGTACGATCGGGGTAGGGTGCCTCGGTCGCATGTCTCGGTCTCGTGTCGCGATCGCGCGATAAACTTGCACCTTTCGAAAACTTTTGTACGATACAGACTAAATCTAGAATTCTGAAACAGTAACAATGCGGTCACTAAATACCAGTTGAAAGCAGTGTAATCACGAAAACAAGTGAATCAAATGTCAGGCATGCCTAATGGTGAATATTTGATGCCTAATACCAGCAGTAATTACTGGTAATGGCGAATGCTTTGCCGAATTAATGCGTTTTCATCATCGTAACGTCGCCGTCGGTGAGGCGGAATTTATGACGCTTCCATTCAAATCACTGGTTCTGTATGAAGATTTTAGTGTTTGTATTTGGATGATTGAGTAATCCTTCAGATATATAAGGTAAGTAGGGCGTGGGTTCAAACCCAGGCAGGCGCTATACTTTGTGTAAATTATTTCACCACCACTGCTCTCAAAACGGTGAAGGAAAACATCGTGAGGAAACCGGCATGTCCTAGAATCAAAAATTCGAAGACATGTGACATCCACTAACCCACATTGGGCCCGCGTACTGAATTCCGGCCCATTCCCTCACACAGAGAGGAGGCCTGTTTTCCAGCAGTGGGAATATTAAAAAGGCTGATAATGATGATGATAATGATGATTATCATGAAAATAATTTAAAGCCAGAGGGCTTCTCAGAACAATTCCAATAAACCGAAACAACAACAAAAACAAAAAAAAACAACAAACAAAAAAAACAACAAACAAAAATAGATATCTTATCTAATCTTACTGGGTTACATTGTTGGTGCCTACCTTCCAGCTTCATCACCAGAGCAGTTCGATGGAACCGTTTTCATTAGAACCATTTATTTCAATTTGATTCATCACAGTCATTTAACTATTCGGGATATCATATAACCAAAACATACTTAACATTGAGAAGTTCCAGTGACCATCTGTGGTCTTCTCCACCAGTTACACTTCACCAAATGATACTTTCTGAATGCAAATGTTTGCCATGTTGATGAAAATACCAAAATAGCTGTATGTATGCCTATAAAATTTGAGGAGTTCCCTCGATTTATTTCTTATTTTGCTTTAAAAGAAAATAGGTTTATTTAGTAGATACTCGTACAAAACACAAAAATAAAATTAATTTAACAGCAAACCGTTTGCTGCTTCTGAAAAGTGTCGACGGGATCAAATTTTGTTGCGATTGCACAAAGCATAGGTGCTTTAAATGCAGCTATTATTACGAGAACCTTTTTGGACTAGAGGTTGGAAGCGCTATTGCTGAACATGATGTTATTGGGTTATTCCGTTTGGAATTAGTAGCAGCCCAGACACTGGGCATTGTACCGCTAAGGAGTGAGATTTCCTGCCCGATTCTGTGTTCCCCGATAGCTACAGTCTAGGGGTATTCAAGTCAAGAATAAATAGGTTACTTTTAGGCAAGCGTACTTCACCGTCGACTACATCATCGCTTAACATCAGGTGAGATAGTGGTCGAACGCGAAACTACCAATAAAAAAATATTAAAAAAGTTTACCCGGTTGGCGGCAAGAGGCTTCTCTCCTATTACGGCGACTTAAACAAAACTAGCTAAATACGGGCGCGTATTAGGTGCATCTCTGGTAACCAGTCGGGGGATACAGGCGTGATAGTTTTTAGGATTCCGTACTGATAGGGTAAAAACGGGACCTTATTACTAAGACTCCACTGTCCGTCTGTCTGTCACCAGGCTGTATCTTATGAACCGTGATAGTTAGACAGTTCAAATTTTCACAGATGATGTATTTCTGTTGCCGCTATAACAAAACATATTAAAAACAGTATATAAGAAATATTTAAGTGGGGCTCCCATACAACAAACGTGGTTTTTTGCCGTTTTTGCGATAATGGTACGGAAACCTTCGTGCGCGAGACCGACTCGCACTTGGCCGGTTTTTTATGACTTTATAGTGCATAGACCTAGGCTGCAAGACCAATCATCATCATTTTTACCCACGACGGATCGGAGACGGTATATGCGTTTGAGACGAGAGGATGTTTGTGCAAATCCATGTTGCCATTTTTCTCCAAAACTACTAGTCCGATTTTGATGCAATTTTCAGTGATGGGTTCGGGTTTGATTGGTGCATGTTCTCAGATAGATGTTACGGTGACAACTCACCAGGGGGCGCTGCAACAAACATTGTTTGTGCAAATCTGTGTTGCCATTTTTCTCCGAAACTACTAGTCCGATTTTGATGCAGTTTTCAGTTATGGGTTTGGGTTGGTTTGGTGCATGTTCTTAAATATATGTTACAGTGACAACTCACCAGGGGGCGCTGCAGCAAACATTGTTGGTGCAAATCCATGTTGGCATTTTTCTCCAAAACTACTAATCCGATTTTATATAAATCCGATTAAGTATCTATGCTCTCTAAAAATTAAAAAAGCAGATCTTTTTTTAGAGAACATGACGGTTAAAACCCCTAATAATTGAAAAAGGGTAAAATAATATAAAAACCCAAGAATAACCGTCGGGGGCTGCCAACACTATTTTAAATTTCATCGTAAATAAAAATAAGTATCATCATCAACTTCTAAAAGTCCCCACTGCAGGGACACGGCTTACCCATTAAGGATGTAAGTATAGCGCTAAGAAATGTCCAATTATTCGCGTTACTATAAAACTGCAAAACTAGTTCATTTAATGGCGGCCCCCGATGGATATTCTTGGGTTTTTAAATTATTTTATCCTTTTGCAATTACTTTTTAACCGTCGTGGGTTTAAAAAAAAGACGTAACCAAAAGACGTAGATACTGCACTAGGTATTGCAGACTGTACTGCACATAAACCTCCACCAAGTGTCGTCCATCTGTAAGTCCAAGATGTCCTAATATTGTAACAGAAAATAGCAAGCCAAGAAAAACCGACACCACCCGTTCGGAAACCCGATATCGGGAATCGAAACTTATTTTCCATTTCCTTCTGAAATTAGTTCCTTAACCTTGAAAGTCATTGCGACCGACCCATTACCATTTACAGTTGACCTCTGGGCTTCACACCATCCTAAGTACTTTATTTGACCCTTGAGGAAAGAAAACTAAGAGGTAGGGTCTTTTTATATCGGTTACTAAATCTAGAATTACTTGACCATTCATAGTGGCGATTTGGGGGACAGTGGTAGGCCAAGCTATATAGGAGGGTTAATAATTTAACCTTTTGGAGACAGTGTCCTTATAAGAAGTCATTTGCACTGTTAGAATAATAATAATAAGTACCTAAAGTAAGAAATTGTTATGAAAATGATATTTCTGAGAAAGACGTTCATAGGAGTAAATTGTTTTAATTTCAGCTAAAGAGTGCAAATAATTTCCGGAGTTTGTGTTTCCCAATAGTTAGCTAAGAAACTTTCAAGACGTGTATAGGACTCACACTTGACGGAGAAGCAAGTAACCGATTCACTTTTGACTTAAAGAGTTCCAGGTTGTTACTTACTAGGAAATAGACTGCGGCAGAGTATTCCACTCCTTAGCCGTACGCATAAAGAAAGTATGATGTCCGCCATGTACCGCCACATCACCGTGCGTCTTGTAGTCCGATGACATGGGCGGAATAAAACTGTGCAAATATACATAGATTCTGTAAAATTATTGTAATAGATTATTTAAGAACTGCCAACATATTGCATAAACTATTGATTCGATGTGGAATTTATAAGCTACAGTGGGCGAAATAGTTTACTGATGCTGTCTAATAATATAGAGCCGATAATATCTCACCGTAGGTGTAAAAGGTTACATCAGGAGTATTTTAAGGCCAAGGATAATTTGTTGAGATGGTGATTACCGCAGTTGATAGAATCAAGCCAATACCCGATTATGGTTTTGACCCACTTCATTAGCCGCATTGAGCGATTTCTGGTAGGGGGAAAACTTATGGGTTAACATGCTAATGTGATAACGTCATCGACATATAAAAATTACATGTGACGGTGTGACTTTTCACAGTTTTAACTTCTGTCCATTATTTGCCTATTTTTTTAACAGCACCACACACACGGTAGTCGTAGTGGTGCACAGTAGTAATCTGTGCACCACTATACAGAATAGGTACTACTTCCGCTAATTTCAACAATATTCTCCGAGTAAAATGGCTGTGAAACGACCAGACAAACAGACGGACAGAACAAAATTATACATATGAGAGTTCCGTTTTTGCTCTTTAGATAAAGAACCCTCAACAAAACAGAGGCAAAAGTCATGAAAAGGCGACCATGGCACTATAACTAGCTAATTTTGTAAAAGCATCATAATACACTTAAAAGTAAATACATTTTCATTAAGAAACGCTTGTTAAACCTACAATAAGCCTATCTGCCTGCCCTTGTGGTTTTAACAGGCGGGATGAGATGACAGGGAGAACCCAGTCGCTTGTTGCCAGGCTGCAGATAAGCCCTTTGTCCAAAAGTGCAGCCTGTGTGCTTATGGGTAGATAAATATTATGGAGATTTAGACTTTAGAGAAGAAACACCCGTGTTTAGGAAATGTGACAGATAAGATTTTCCTCCAAATGTGCCTCGTATTTATCGGTAAATAACTTCATATAGACTTTAGTGAATAAAACTTTTGAAAGTGTAACAGGTAAGCTCTTTAATAGGTCCAAGTCACTTCAGCCCAGATCAGGGAAGGCGGTTCTTGCAGCCTCCCCATGGATGTGGCCTAAAAGGCGTTGCACAGAGAGGTAAAATTCTCCCTGGTCTTTTCTCAAAAAGACCAGGCGCCTTTTGAAGGTCTCCCATGTAAACAAAAAATGAAATAAAAATGTAAGCTTTTTGTCTAAAAATGCACCAGTGTATGCTTTTATACGAGTAACTAGAAAGCTTTTCTAACGATTAAACCTTTTGAGAAGTAAATACTTAAAATTAAAAAAAAAGAATCAGCTGATCCGTACACTTATGCTGGCTTAACTCGCCAGAATGTATGGAAAGCTGTTCTTTTTGTTGAATTTTTAAAAGTTATAGAACAAAAGTTGTTGTTTATGATGCGATGATATAATAGCACGAAGAACGTAAGCGGCGGCGCGCCGTTAATACAGCCCTGCAAACTTAGTGTTTTACCAATATTAGTGCCTACATTTTTAACCAACTTTTCATAAAGGATGAGGTTCGACAGTACATTTTTTTTGTATTTCCTCCGATTGCTCCGTCAATTATGAACTGATTTTGAAAATTTTATTTTTGTTTGTAAGGGTATACTCTCGAAGTGGTAGGACCACTTCGAGAGTTGTCACCAAGTCAGGATCTGATGACGGGATCCCAAGGAAATCGAGGGAACTCCTCAAATTTTATAGGCATACATACAGCGATTTTGGTATTTTCATCAACATGGCAAATATTTGCATTCAGGAAATATCATTTGGTAAAAATGTAACTGGTGGAGAAGACCACAGATGGCCACTGGAACTTCTCAATGTTAAGTATGTTTTGGGTATAAGATATCCCGAATAGTTAAATGACTGTGATGAATCAAATTGAAATAAATGGTTCTAATGAAAATGGTACCATCAAAGTGCTCTGGTGATGAATCCGGAAGGTAGGCACCGGAACTCCGTAATAAAACAATGTATCTCAGTAAGATAAGATAAGATATTAATTTTTGTTTTTTTGTTTGTTTTTTGTATTTGTTGTTGTATAGGCTTGATGGAATTGTTATGAGAAGCCCTCTGGCTATACATTATTTTCATGATAATCATCATCATCGTCATCAGCCTATCAATGTTCCCACTGCTGGGACACAGGCCTCCTCTCTGTGAGAGGGAATGGGCCATAATCCACCACGCGGGCCCAGTGCTGGTTGGTGGATGAAACATGTCTTCAAATTTTTGGTTCTAAGACATGCCGGTTTCCTCACGATGTTTTCCTTCACCGTTTTGAGAATAGTGGTGATGAAATAATTTGCACAAAGTAAAGCGCCTGCCTGGGTTCGAACCCGCGACCCACAACTTGTAAGTCACAGCTGATACCACTGGGCCACCGCTGCTCTCTCATGGTAATATAGGGTACCAAACCAATAAAATAAAAATAAAAAGAATAACAAAAAATCTCGACCAACTTCATAAACATAAAACTCAAAGCGAAAAATAACTGTTTGTTAAAAAGTTTTTTAACAACACAACAATTAATTTTATTTAATTATGATTAGTTAATCTCTTTGTTCAAAAGGTTCCTGTGATTCAGCTAGAAAGGCAAGTGAAGACGTTATGTAAAGTTATTATTATAATTATAAAAAATACTGGGCATAAAAATAAATGTTAATTAATTAAGAAACAACCTGGTGAAAGGGAACGATTCCAAACTACATTTTCTAACTCAATATTGCAGGTTTTTTTTTCAATTAAGTTAGTTTCTTTTTAATTTATTTTGTGAAGGGGACAGTTTAGGAAGTGAAATTATCAGTGAATGAAAATACTATGCAATTGGCTTAAAAAATGTGTGTCCAGTCACCATTCCGGGTGAAACAGTTTGATACTTTTAACTGCATTTTCCTTGATTGAAAATCTCATCAGAGCGACCAATTTTGGTGAGGATGCGTAAATCTAATTACAGAAAACTTTACTTTTAACCAGCTTCTTGTCGATTCATGTAAGTTTAAACTAAATTGGACCGAAGAGGACTGAGAATACGAATCTCAGGAACCAATTTTGTCACTTATTTTTTTTTTTAAACCAACATAGGATCCTAGCAAATGATACAAAAATAAACATGTTACCTATCTGATCACAACATTCGGGCGTAACATCAAAAATTTATTCAATAGCTTTCATAAGACCAGGACTCACGAGAAATATATTTTCTATCATTTCCTCGTATCTCAATACCTTTTGCCAACAAGCCCTATCCATTTATACCAGTGTAAATATTGTTGTGTGCGTTGGTGTATCTGTGTGTGTGTGATGACGTGCAACAAGTTATATTATCGAACGAGTTTGTATATGTGTGAGTGTCTTGTGACACCATTCGATTTTGGACTTTGAATGTGGTCGGTTAGAGTTGGAATTTGATTGATTAGTGGTTTTTCTAGTGATTGTGGGCGAGTTAAATTTCAGCTTCTTGTTGTTGAGTTAAGGTTGTAAATTGCTTGCTTTTCTATCATGTATATGTTACCAAGAACGCTAGCTGTCTTTTGTGGTGGTCGATAGCGCGACAGTCGGTTACAAATTCAACGGTTTGCTGGCAACTCTAAGCTTTTATTTGTAAACTAAATATTTTTCATAAAGACTGCAACGAGGTTTACTGCAAACATGTTCTTGCTGTTGGAGTCTTGTGTTGCAGTCAAACGTGAAGTGTGTGTTGTATTATGAATAGGAAAATGCAGTTGTTTTGGCTTTACAGTCGATGTGATATGATTTTTTGGAGATACTAGTGTGTCTGAGGTCAATATCTTATAAACTATTACTTAAAAAAACCGGCGAAGTGCGTGTCGGGCCATAGGATTCCGTAGTCGCACAATAATGCGGACTAAGGAGAGAACTTTTGTTGTTACATGAACATTTATACAGTTTCGGCGGCGCACAGCGTCTTAAAAGGGACCCACATAGGACGATAGTAACTGAAGAGGAAGTTATAAAAACCAACTTCACAAGTGAAGTTCGAAAAATTATTAGGTGAGATAGTGGTCAAGCACGAGCCTATTGATAATAATAAAAAAAAAAAATGTATCTATTTGTGTACCACCGCGTCACAGATAATATAATACTAGCATACAGATGCCTCATCCCATTCAAAGAAACGGTGCAGACGTAACTAGCGTTTTTTGTCTGATTAATCTGATATTTTTTTGTACATCGAACGCGTTCGGTTCTTTTTCACGGTTATAGATAGATGGTGTTAGCAGCGACTTGGAAGTAAAAGGGTTTACTAGGTTCATGAATATTTTTTTCTTTAAATACAGTGAAGGTTCGTTTTATAGTAATTTTTTGCACGATTTACGGTTTTTTTTTGCACTAATATGTGTTAAAATGCTAATTTTAACAATCGAGTGGAATGCCTCAGAAATTTAAAAATGCGCCATCTATTGGCTTCAATTTTAAATGAGCCGTTCAAGTAATCTTTGAAATGTGAATTGAGAGCCCAATATTCCATTAATGTATACTTAGGAGAGTTGACTAAACAAGAACATACAATTTTTATGTTCAATTCCAGAAAATGTTAATTTTACACACATTCAATAACAGATAGGTGCAAATCACGCCATTTAGTGAGATTTATTTGAACCAAATTTTCTTTCTTAGCAATGAGACCCCGTGACCGCGTGTAGAGGCAAGCGTTTGTAATAAAAATTACGGACCGGTACTGCCAAACGCCGCCACCCACTCCAATGCGTTTTTCGAGCGTAAACATTATTAATTTAGAAATCATTATTACTAAGGATGTTATGATTTTATTTTTGTATAATTTTTACATGGTTCATAAGCATATATTTACTTCCTATTTTACATAACTAACAATGTTACGTAAGTAATTTTTCAATGGAATTTGTAAAAAAAAATTACTTTTCCAGGTACCTTGTTTAAGTTGGTCGACTATTACTCGTACTAAACTTGAAATACCAACTTAGCTGTATTAGTTTTCCTTTTAATATCGTTATTGTACTACTGCCGTGAATTCTTCTACATATCTAAAAGCAACCATTTAGCTGGCAGGGGAGACACTTGACTCTATCAAAAATTAGCAATTATAAGCTTAATTTTACGCAAACGGATCCCAGAATCGAAAAATGATTTCACAGGCCCGTAATATTTTCGATAGGCCTATCGAAAGATTCTCCACACCATGGGATAGAATAAAAAAAAACATCCCCAATTTACGTGAACAGGAGGTACCCTAAAAAAAACTTCATGATTTTATTGTACCACTTTTTTAGCGTGATTGATATGTACTCGTATATCCATGCCAAATTATAGCTTTCTAGTACTATGCGCCTCTGAGCTAAGTTGCAGACGGACAGACGGACATGGCGAAACTATAAGGGTTCCTTGTTGACTACGGAACCCTAAAAAGGAGCTTTTTGGAGCCTGAGATTTGTATTTAACCAAAATATCGAGGCTAGTATCTAGCTACAGAAAAAAGTTATAATGAATCTATGTTTTTCATCAATACATATAATAAATCTGTAGAAAAGTCGTTTTTGTACATCGAAAATATAACAGAACCCATTACCAGCATTTTTGTCTGTTTGTCTGTTTGCGGTTGCGGTGCTGTATATTTCATGTCATTTTCTGAATGGCAGTGTTAGGATTTTCCGCGGCAGAATGACCATAGAAAAAATGTTGGTAGGTAGTTAAAGGTCCCTAAAACACGCCCGCCAGCCACGCTCCCATGTGGGGACGCAGCCAACCAGGGGTTAAACTCTGTATGTAGAATCAACGATATACCTTCAAGGGTTATTTCAAGTGTGGCTAGAGTAAAAATAATAATTCGGGACCTAATGCACGAGACTAAAAAAATACTTTTTATGAGATTTTAGGTCTCTAATCATACTACTAATGTCAATAATGACGTTGACGTGCGCGCAAGGTGGTTCGTAATTTCGCTGACGCTATTGTCCGTCTGAATAGCCCAATGATAAATATGGTGGCCTACTACACTTGACTTGAGTCCCGGCTATGGATACGTATTTTTAACCAACTTTCCAAAAAGGAGGAGGTTCTATGTTCGAAATTATGTTTTTTTGTTTATGTTCACCGATATCTTCGTTATTTAATTGTGGACCGTTTTTTAACATTATTTTTTGTTCCCAAATTGGTACCATTTTAATTTGGTGAAGATCTGATGTAGAACTTTGGAGATATACAATAGAAATCTTCAATAAATGACGGAAAATCTCTCGGGATTGCTGCAATCGCATGTCTGTTTATTGTTTGTACCATTTCATAACACAACATCACGCCAGTACGCTCTAAAGGGGTACACAGATGTGTACAGATCACCTTGGTATCACCCTCATTTCACCGGTTATGTTCAAGTTTCATGATATTCGGGTAATCTATCTATTAGGTGCAGCTAAAACCTGAAACATTTTCTTTTTTACAAGAAAATGCTACCGACTTCCAAATTAAAGTACTACAAAGTGATAACTAACTTTCATTTTAGAAGTCGGAGTCCATAACGAAAAAAATTGGTATCTACCAAAGACACCGACTTCCAAAAAGCAAGTTATTTTCCACTTTGTAGTGTTTTTATTTGGAAGTCGGTAGTATTTTTTTGAAAAATGATTTTTTTATGTTTTCGTTTTAGTGTGGTGTTCTGGAGGGCTTCTAGATGGCGCGCAGCAAATCTGTCCTTTGTTTTTTGTACGAAGTCGATATTCTTCTTCGTAAAAAGTATTCTGTGCAGCGAACGCTCGATCTAGGAAAGTAGGGTAGGCACAGGTAGGTAGGTACAGGTAGGTAGGTAAGTAGGGTAAGATAGGCAGTTAACGGGAGTGAAGCCGCGGGCACAGCTAGTCCTAAATAGATGTAAAAATTAAAATTATGTTGAAGATCATAAAAAAATGATTGACTTATATAATTACTATTTGTTATAAATATCTATGTATTTTTTTCTTCCTTGGCAACTGAACCAAAGAATGAAAGAAGAATATTTTGTTCTGAGAATGAATGATGAATAATAATTTGTGTTTTTTTATGAATACGTATTTACCTAATAAGAATACAATAATTTCAATTGTCATTTCGTGTAATCTAAAATCGCAGTTTATCAAAATCTAAACGGTTTCTATTACCAAACACAATAGGAATGATCAATAACTGCCAACATTATCGCAATTTGTCGAGCATTTAGCAGCTCGAGCTGTGTGGGCCCAATTGACGTTATTTATGTTAGTTGAAACTATGGAGGCTAAAATAAACCCTTGTTTATATTATTCTGGATATTGTTTCCAAGTTATTTGATAGTTTATTATTTTAAATTATGCCCGGTTTCTGAGATAAGTTTTCGAATCATCAAACACTACTTTGGAATAATATTTTTTTATCTTTTGAATTAAACTAGTTATAGTTTGACAAATTCTTTACTTCATTTTTTTTATTCAGAAACCAAGGGTTTTGTGAAAATTGGAGTGTGAATGTAGTTATTTTCTGGAATCGCCCCAAACTCGGCCTAACAAACTAAATAAAAATAGCATATATAAACAAGAATTGTATATCGTTCCCACAGACCTCATCTTTATCAGAGAGAAATTAAAGTAAGGTAAGAATCCAAAAAAACTATGATAATAATTTAAAAAAAATACGCAAGCACTTCTGTCCGCAACTGTACGTGTCTCGTAACGAGGTCGTAAAGTATCATCGCGCTAGCTATACAAAGCGGCGTAAGCAGGACACATCCGTCGAGTGCCAACTGTCTTGCTAGCTTGCTACTACCACAGATAATATATTATTAGCAAACGGATGCCTCATATCATACAAAGAAACCGTGCCAACGTAACTAGCGTTTTTCGTCTGATTAAACTAATTATTTTTCTATGAACATCGATTGCGTTCGGTGCTGTTCCACGGATATAGATGGTCGATTTGTTTAATAGTATTTTTTGCACGTTTATACAGTTTCATTGGACCAAAATGTGTTACAAAAAATATTGAAAAATCGAGTGTATGCCTCAGAAATTGAAACCGCGCCATCTATTGCAATCAATTTTAAATGATCCATTCAATTAATCTTTGAAATGTGAATTACGAGCCTTATTTTCCTTAATTTTGTGCTTAGCAGAGTTAATTAAACAAGAACATAAATTTTTTATGATCGTCTCTAGAAAATCTTAATATTTCACAAAACTCATTACAAATCGAAGCTTATCACGCCATCTAGTGTTCTTTATTTGAAAAAAAATTTCTTTCTTCGTGTTAGTTACTCGTGTTATAACACCAGAAACGTAGCCGTGGTGAACCACTTTACTGGACCATTTTAAAATAAGACTTTTTTTTCAGGATTGTTAGAAAACGATTTTGAGGCATATTTGAGAGACTATAGAGTTTTAAATTATTAAAGAATTTTGACGCTTTTTTCGTAAGTCCTTTTGAACGAAATTCACTTCACTCGAAATTATCTCCGTCACCATGACAACGAAAAAAAGCCTCGATTAGTTTTAATAAATAACAAGCTCGATCAATCTTATCGTGTTAATTCGATTGACTTCGAGGTTAAGCCGAGTGGAGGAATTTACTTAAAAAATATGTGATAGCTCATTTTTGTTTGGGAGTATTTCTCTAGAGTAGTGGTGGCCCAGTGGTAACGGCCCCGACTTACGTGTCGTAGGTCGTGGTATCGAACAGGCAGGCGCATTATATTGTTTAAATTATTTCATAATCACTGCTCTAAATACGGTGAAGGAAAACATCGTGAGGAAAACGGCATGTTCTAGAACAGAAAAGTATGTGGCATCCACTAACCCGCACTGGGTGCGAGGTGGGTTATGGGCCATTCCCTTACTCACAGAGAGGAGGCCTGTGTCCTAGCAGTGGAAACATTAAAATGTTGATGATGATGATGGTGAAACAACTTTACCCGTAGTTCTGTTGATTTATTAGGTACGATTATATGTTTTAAAACAGTATGAAATATGCCCATTGTTAGCCAATGGCGGGTGATGGCGACTACTGAGTATATGATCAAAAGTATATAAAAATAAGCTTGGTAGGGATAGATGCCGCCCGCTCATTGTCGAGGCGGAGGGGCTCAGTAGCCGTGGCTTGGTCACCCACGGTGAAGCGAAGAGGAACCAAGGAGGGGCCGCTCGTCAGGGTTTTTGCCGACTAAGCCGACGACGTAGCGGCCAAAAAGTAGGTCGCGGTGCCGCTTGGTAACCGAAGTGACATCGCAACTGGGGCGGGCCGCGATGTCGTATGGAGCGTCCCAGGTCCCATACGATATTGCGGCTGAGTGCTACAGGTTGCGGTGGGAGAGTAGTGCCGGTATTACGGTGCGCCGCTCTCCCTACCTGCCGCGGCCTGAACCTGGTCGCTATCGTCTGATGGCGGACGCGGTGGGGCTAAAGACAGAAAAGTGATAGGTGACGGTGCCACTGAACTGACCCGTCACAGGGCACCAAGGGTGCCATACACGGGGTCGTCTGGCACCCACGTACTGGTGGTTTGGTCCCTGGGGCGGGTTCGCGGTGAGTGCTAATGCGTGCCCGTGTTCCCGCCATAAGTAGCACAGGAGGACACCGTGGAGTTTTAGTGGGTTGGAGTACCACATAACTGCGCTATCTCTCCGTGGTAGCGCAGTATGCGTGATTATTTTTCCGGGCTAAAAAAAAGGATAGATTCCGCGAATTTAAGTACAATAAGTAACAACTATTCACATGTTTTGATGTTAAAAATAGAAGGAAATATTCCCACAGGCCTGTTTTCATTCACCTACTGTGTGTTGGCGATTATATGGACTTCTATATGGCCGAAAATATTATATAGAGCATAAGCTCGGTAAAGTCGACGTAAGCCGTAGGAATTGAACGTGAGAACTGGGTCACAGCAGTGACTCGTTAAAGTTTACACTGCTGTAAAATCTGACGCTTCTATATAGTAAAAGGAAATAAATGAGGGTATATTTTGTTGCACACTTATGTAATATGTTTGTAAACTTGTGCGTCACTCACATCTCAACGGCTGAACGGTTTTAATGAAACTTGGGACACGGATAGAATATGAGCACACACAGAGTGAGTCCAAGACAGTCGGATGTCCTAGTATATGTAGGTACATTATACAGGTTTATTTTAACTTGCTACCGGGATGAAAAATATTCCTGTCTTAATAAAAGGTTAGTTTCATCCTGGTTGTACCTACTTAGGATAATGAAATCATTTTCACACAAGTGAAGCCGCGTGCAGGAGTTAGTGTTTAATAAAATGGCCTAATAAATTAAATTAAGTAAGTGTGCGCATGCAGGAGTGAAGTGAGTTTAGGAAAGGAGTGTTGTGGGAGGGAGAACTATAAAACCTTGAATAGATGTGAAAACCGGTCAAGTGCGAGTCAGACTCGCGCACGAAGGGTTCTGTCCCCAGGGTGGCGTCAACTATGTACGTATGGCAACACCCTTCAATTTTCATTTTTTTCCTTTTTAATTTGTGCTTACCTATTGCCAAATTTCGTGATTCTAGATCAACGAGAACTACCTTAAAGGTTTTCGACCCAAAATCTATAGGGTACTTCCGGTTGACCTAGAATTGTCAATTTTGGTTAAAAGCAAGCTTTTACAGCCCAAGTAAAGGAAAAATGCCGAAAAATAAAAAATGTTGAAAGTTAAGGTAAATTTTCGTACTTACAAGTTTTCGCGAAAATCTAAATTTGCCCGTACCTACCTTTTTAACTGACTTCCCAAAAAAGAGAAGGTTTCTCAATTCGACCGTATAATTATATATATTTTATTTTATTTACTTGTGTTCGCGGATAACTTCGTCGATTATGAACAGATTTTGATAATTCTTATTTTGTTGGAAATAGATATCCCAAGGGTGGTACCTTGAAAAGGAAACACCATGACAGGATCTGATGGTGGGAACCTAGAGAAATCGAGGGAACTGCTCAAATATTATAGGCATGCTTATAGCGATTTTGGTATTTTCATCAATAATGCAATCATTCGCACTCAGAAAATATCTTTTGGCGAAGTGGAACTGATGAAGAAGACCACAATGGCCTCTGGAACGCAGAAATAAAATAGTGTATCCTAGTCGTGTTTGTGCTTATTGGAATCGTCATGAGATGTACCTTGGCTATAAACGATTTTCATTTTAATTGTAGGTACCTATCAGAACTCAAAAAGCGAACATAAAAAAACTTTTTAATAAAAATTCAAACCGACTTCTAAAACAAAACACTACAAGACGAAAGTGCACTGGGAAAGCATCGAAAATGCTAGGCTTTGTGATAAGAAACACCAGGGGCTTTAGACAGTTTGGTACCAAAAATATGCTGTACTATAGCCTTGTACGCAGCGTCCTGGAGTACTGCAGTGTTGTATGGAGACCGCACTACGCCACAAATAAGTTACTCTTGGAAAGAGTTCCAAAACGGTTTCTGTGGCACCTTGCATTTTCTAAAGGAAAAGGTAAACAGCTGGTCTCCTATAATACCCGTCTCAATTACTTCAACATGCGCTCGTTATAAACTTAGAGAGAGGTTATAGATGCATTGTTTCTCTACTAGTTGCTTAGAAATAAAATTGAATGCCTTAATCTATTGAGACTTCTAAAATTCCGAGCCCAAGCCCGATATCCGCATAATCCTATCACATCATTGTACCCTCCCTCGCGCAGAACAGTTCTGTCTGGGTGCCAACTCGCCAATTTCATGCCTGTGTAAAAATCTAAACGGTTGCAGTGATCGTACTGATATTCACCTTGACAGCATAAGACAATTTTCTTAAGTAATAATTGAGTGACTATTCTCACAACCAATCACGGTGTTTTGAGATATGTTAGTTATTTGAAATTATTGATGAGATTTTTATTATTTAACTTATTTTTATTATTCATTTTGTCTTTTTTTTAATGTAATTTTTTAACTTTTATTATTTATGTTTTTTAAATTATTAATAATATAAATCTGTTTTTGATTAATTGTGTTGTAATTTATAAGTTGTTATTATTTTTGTAAACAACCAAAATTTTTTGTATGTATAACCATAAGGTGCATGTTGTGTTAGCCTGTAAGTAGTGATGGTTGCACTTATGCAGGTATAATTTTGAATGTTTTGTGCAAACAATTGTTGGCTAACATAAATAAATAAATTATCTTTAAGATACTTTAAATTATAAAATATTTTGTTGCATTGATACATTTGATATGAGAGCCACAGCGGGGATAGATTGATGTATCCAGTGTATTTGGGGTACATACGTTAAATATTCACAAAATATATGAATAACGTATGCAATTAACTAAACGAATTACTCAGTAGATAAACTACTCACAAACAGTAACTGAGTTGCGAGCGTGCAATTAAAATGAGAGCTAATTATGCGCGAGCGAGCGAGCATTACCGAATTACTTTTTAATTTTATAACTAACTTGTTTCCGTGTTTTTCTAGGAAAATAAAAGGTGAACGCAGTTTTGTTGTTGAGGGTTTTATGTATGGTGAAAAGTAGTAAATGGACCCAGAGAGTAGAAAAAGTGGCATTCTATCAGCGAAGAAGATGGCCATCTTCTTCGCTGATAGAATTCCTAAATGAATTCTGGCACTACTTTTGGCATATTTGGCAAAATATTTGGCAAATTTTGGCAATGCAAAACGAACCTCAAACTGACATTGAAATAAAGTTCATTATGTATCTAATACGGATTTGGAGCAAATATTCTTACAAATACGCCAAGTATTGTTCCAGCATATGGGATTGGTCACATGACATTTTTTTATTGTTCCAATCTCTATTGGAAAAATGACAAAAAAGTATAGAATGATCATCCCACGCTTTTTATAATTTTTTTTTTTGTTAATCACAATATTCTTCATTTAAATTTATTGAAAATTATTTTCTACTTTTAAGTTTGGTTTTCTATTAAAGCGTGTTTATATTATACTTTTATATATTTTAAGGTCGCTGTTCCATATCTGGCATCGAACAAACTCAAATGCGAAAAACTAACACCTGTGAATTTATAGCAGCAACATAAAGGGTCGATCATAAGAGATAACCTCCCTGATTTAATATTTCATGTAATAGTGAAGGACGACTTTTTATTTCAAGTTATCCCTTTGGGACTGACACACTCTCACGGAGAAGAGGTCTGTGTTCCAGCAGCAACATAAATAGGCTGAGTATGCTATGCTTTTGAATTTAACGGCGACCTGTGCTTTAAAAACCGCTGTGTTGATTGCCTTTAATTGTATCTTTTCGGCACTATCCAAACATAAAAGAAAGTACTCTTCTAGTTTTCTTTTAATAATCCTTCTAATTCTTCAATTAATCATTAAACCATCTGATACATTGCATTTCATTTTTGAAATTTTGCAAGTCTCTTTCCGTATTCAAAAAATCTCTAATCAAAATTTCGCACCACATAAAAACAGTACATAGAAACACCAGAATTCCGAAAGCCTTTCGTACCTTACTTCACTGCGGGGTCAAGTGCAAACACCCTGTCTCCCGTCTGATGACCCCAACGGCCCTGTAACGATCTCACCGTCCCTTTCCATCTTATACAAGTCCCATATCCCCATTTCTCTCTCGTGTCAACTTGTCAGTGCACACTTAGGTCTGAATGGCCGTAATAGCCATTTTTTCTTTTCTGTTTCTTTTCGTGATCCGAGTATGTTTGGGTCCGTCTGTGGTATTCAAGAGGTGATAAAAACCTTTTTATGTAACCAATATGCTGGTATGCGGGTGTAAGGAGGTTGGATGTCGATGCAATTATGTAGGGGGGTTCTTGATGTCAAGCCGGTTGCTGGTTATAAAGAATACAAGGATCGTTCACTTGGTGGCCCATATTTGTTACACTGACTAGTATTTGGGGTCAAAATTCTAATCTGAACAAAAATTTTAAAGACACACAATAAGAATGTTTCCTGGATAGAAAAATCATAATTCTATTTGGTCAGACAGTGTGATTATCTAATAATATTGGACAAGTATTTTTTGCTTTACCAAATCAATCTATACATATAAATAAAATTGGAGTGTCTGTTTGTAATATTGAAATAACCGTGTTTTACTACATGTATATGAATATGTATACGGTACATACACTAAAATAACATTTTTTACAATTTTTGTCGGTCTGTCTGTCTGTCTGTTTGTTCGGGCTAATCTCTGAAATGGCTGGACTGATTTTGACGGGACTTTTATTGGTAGGTAGCCGATGTAATAAGGAGTAACTTGGGCTACGTTTATTTTAGAAAAATAAAGTAATGTTGCAATGTCCTAGTACTGTCCAGTACCGCACGCAGCTCATTGTCAATAAAAATATAACTTAATTTGGAATAAGTAAAAATAAAATGAAACTAAGTAGGTATCATAATAAAAAAAAAAAGTTAAAGAATCGACTGTTAGGCGGAACGAAATTCGCCGGGTCAGCTAGTAAAAACTACAAAGGCTTGTGACGTCACTAAGGCAGTTTAAAGTGTACTAGCGGCGTGACACACATCATCACATCACACATCATCAGCCTATTAATGTTCCCACTGCTGGGACACAGGCCTCCTCTCTGTGAGAGGGAACTCCTCAACTCCTCTCTGTGCGGCGTGACGTTGCACGATATTTCAACGCAATATATCGTCGCCACTTTATATTTACGTGTCAAAAGAAAAAAATACGTGTCCAATGTTTTTATTAATCTAATAAAAAATAAATTTTCAGTAAACTACCCTATTGTTTGAAAGTACGAATTTTTTTTTTTGCCCATCATATTTAAATATGGTGTGCAGTATTTATATATAAATTATATATAAAATATAAAACTGACAGTCTTAAAAGTAACATTTTGCGTATGTATGTAAGTTTATCTCAGGAAGCAATAAGCCGATTTCGATTTTTTTTCATAGACTCATAGAACCACACACCTACACCATCGCTGAATATCAAAGCTACTTAATAACCCCGTAATATGGACAGTTCCTGTAGGAAACGGGAGCGAAACTGCGATACAAAGTAAAATTTCACGAAAAATGACCACGCGTAACTTTTTATAGAGTGGTCCAACTTCAAAAAATATTTTTATTGGGAAGAGGATACCTCTATTTAAATTTTAAAAATAATATCCACATAAAGGCAAAAAATAGATTTGTTGATAATTTTCCTTTATTTTCAGTTGTGAACCGATTCTGTTGAAATAAAGTAAACTAAAAAGCGACAAAAAATCTTTTTACTAAAAGTTTAAACGACGAAATACTGAACTGAAGGCAAAAAACAAAAGAATAAATCTTTTAGTCTAGCATTTTGAGTCGGCACCAAACATGCTAGGCTAAAAGATTTTTTATTTTTGGCTTTGTAGTTTTTTTTTATATTTTATAGGCTCGCACTTGACCACTATCTCATATCTCATGATCCTGTTGGTAAGCGATGATGTGGTCGACGGTGAGACACACTTGCCTAGAAATAACCCATTCACTCTTGACTTAAAGACTTCTAGATTGTAGCTGTCGGGAAACACAGACTCCGACAGTTCGTTTTTTCGTCGGTTAAACTTTTTGTTAAAAAGGTTCTATTTAAAGCTACACTGAAGCAAGTCGACATCGACTTTGCCTGCCATAATAAAACAAAGAAAGGAATAAAGTACTAGTTTATTTTATCTTCGTAGTTTAAAGAAATCATCAGCCTCCTTAATTCCAAAACGGCATAAATACATTGAGTTTAATCCAACGTAACAAATTATGTCGTCCGCGTCACTACCTTTTATAAACAAAGCCATTTCCCGCTCCGCTACAGGCATTAGAGGACCAGGTTAGCAACTATACAGATAGCTAAAAGCAGAAGTTGCAGTCCATTCCAGATAGAAATACGCCATTCTATTTGCAAACCATTAACCCGGCTGCTACCAGCCAAGATGGTCGCTCCACCTAGCCTGACAGCGACCTAACCTTTGCCGATTCGCGAATTCTTTTATTTTTCAAAGAGACTATTAAGCAGGTACGATGTAAGTTAATCACTTAGATAAACAAACTGCCAGGCCACCTATGTTCATTTTCGTGCTTGTGACTACCCGCAACGAATAAAAATCTTGATTTGAAAAAACTTTTTTACAAAAAAATACTACAGACTTCCAAATAAGATAACTACAAAGTGAAAAATAGCTTTATTTATGGAAGTCGGTGTCTTTAGTAGGTACAATTTTTTTTTCGTTATGGACATCAACTTCCATAAATAAAGTTATTTTTCACTTCGTAGATTTCTTATTTGGAAGTCGGTAGTATATTTGTTTCTTAAGTTTTTTATTTTTCACTTTTTAGTTGTACCTACCTAATATGCAAGTTGTTTAATAAGTTACCTTAACGCCAGGATAGATAACCCAAATATCATGAAACTTGAACATAACCGGTGAAATGAGAGATCTGCATACCCCTTAAGAGCGTACTGGCGTGATGTTATGTTATGTAATGGTATAATCAATAAACAGACATGCAATTGCAGCAATCCCGAGAGATTTGCCTTTATTTATTATAGAGTTCTGTCGTATATCTTCGAAATCCTTCATCAGATCTTCAACAAATTAAAATGGGACCAATTTCTTAACATACTCTTTCAAACAAACAAGAATTTTCAAAATCAGTCCAAAATTGACGGAGATATCGGTGAAAATACATATATAAAAAAAAAAAACATGAATTCGAACATAGAATCCTCTTCCTTTTTGGTATGTCGGTTAAAACTGAATTCCCAATTTCGCATAGACTTAACCTTTTGACCCGAAATTCTTGCATTTATATCATTCTACGTCTATTATAGCGTGGAAACTTTTAGCTTACTCGCGAAACTTGGGTCATGCCAAACACCTAGGGGACGGGTTTCACAACTACCCGTCAGACAGATATTTTAATCGAGAGATCTGTTTTTAACAGGGCTTGGAATTGAAACTGTTTCTTACTGAAATTAGTTGTTTTTATTTTTGCAGCGAAAGCTATTTAAAAGTGAAGAAAAGATTATTTAAGAAATATTTTCACTTAATATCTTTTGGGTTGTCTTTTTACAAAGACTTTTTACATAGATTCTTCTAGATTTCTAGATGCTTTGTTAACTTTTTATCTTGTTTTACTTTCTTTTTTTCTTTTGTTTATATAATATACAATCTTTTTTTTTTAGTTTCTTGCGACTTATTGCCGGGCCTACGTTGACCCCCCATATCTAAGTACTAATGCTGTAACATGGCAATATTGTAAAACCAAACCATTTTTTAAAAGAGTAACCGTGGGTTTTCGCTGGTTCTTCTCCATAGGAAACGACCAACCCGGACCGTGCACCTTTTGTCGACGTTTTATAAGTGCTTATGTAGGAATTTGTGAAAAAAAAAAAAATGGTTTTCACATATACCTGAAATCGTTTTTTTTAGGATGATTATCTCAAGTTTGTTATAAGACCGGCAAACGTTACTTAATTTTATTGCTTTCATGGTCATCAAAATGGAGCCTTATTATAAATTAAATTCTTCCCACTTTCGGAACATAAAATATCTTCTAATATTATGGATGCGAAACTTTGGATGGATGTATGTTGTTACTGAATCACGCTAGAACGGCTGAACGGATCTGAATGAAATTTGGCACAGAGATAGATTTATAGTCTGGAATAGCACATAGGTTACTTTTATCCCGGTAAAATGTGCGGTTCTCGTGGGACAACTTTCGACTTTTACGCGGGCAAAGCCGCTGGTAGAAGCTATTATACCTAGCTAGTATACCTTATAAATTAAAGGTTCTGCGAAAAATGGAAACGATTCTGATCAAATTGCACTAACATTAAGTGGCTCCCCCATCCAGGTGCAATGCGACAATGTGTTTTCATAAATCTTTATAGCAAAAGGAGTTGTTGCATCATAGTCGCATCACTCCTGTCGGTTGGAACTTTGTGGCAAGGAATTATAATTTTGAGAAACATCATTTTGCACATTTAATTTCATTCACAAATATAAACGCTACAATTGACGACGGTTAACTGATCCTCCATTTAACGAACCGCGGTGTGACCCCCATACCATAGTTGTAGCCCATCCATCATCCGTTGGGGAAATGTTTTGCCGAATGCCTTCCTTCCTGGAGCCATCAGAGTGATGTTAATAACCGGTGCTAATATCCTACGATTGTGCTGTACAACTTGCAAAAATTGTTAGCCTTTAAGGCGGAATATAAGACTAGTTGTTATGAAAGTACATAAAAACTGTAAAAAAACATATATGTGAATGTAATTATAATGGTTTGTATTGTCCCATTGCACGACAAAGGAACTAAAAAATATAAGTTTATTACCCGACTGCCGAAGGAGGGAAATGTGTTGCATAATGTGGGCATGTTTCTATGTTTGTTCCTATTTGGCGTTCTAGAGACCAAACGCGTTGGCCGATTTTGATGATTCTTACGTCAATCGATTCGTCTTAACCTTGCGAGTGTCACTAATTATTATTGTCATTAAAATTGGAAAATATAAAAATGGCGGAAGTTGGGCGCCATTATGTGAGTCACCAATTGTTTTTTCTTCCAAACCCATCCGTGTGGGGTATCAAAATAAAGAGTTTTAAGAGGTGATTTCAAAAATATATGACACTTATATGTTTAAATGTACCTAATTCTAAAAAAAAAATGACGAAAAAGTTATAAATAAAAAAAGTTTATTGAAAAAATAAAAAATCCTGACAACTTAAAAAGCGAACTAGAAAGACGTAAACAAGAAGAAAATCATACTGTGCAATCGGAGGATACATCTGGTTTTGGTCAGCCAGCTCGCGAATATGTATCCTCCATATGCACAGCATGATTTTCTTCTTGTTTAAGTCTTTTTAATTCGCTTTTTAAGCAGTCGGGATTTTTGATTTTTCAATTAACTTTTTTTTTATTCTTAACCAACACAACTACTTAGAGCTTAAATAGTGACGACCACATATACACATATACATCCTGGATCCCCATTGAAAGTGATAAGAAAACTGTTGCAGTATTTATGAGACACATATCTAAACAGGAGAGCATATCATAAAAATTATATTCAGCTTGCTGAGAGAACACTGAGAGTGTGTCTGCAAAGTTTCATATAAGTAAGCAGGACACAGCACACCCGGGCAAATATCTACAAATAGATTTTTTTTATTTATATATCTTCAAATTGTCAAAAGAATTTTATCCCGGGAACATTTACGAATTTTCTCTGGTGGAATAGGTCTGAAAGGGTCTGGTTTCAGAAATGTGAAACAATTTATAGAAACAACGATTTTAGATTAAATACCATATAACCCAAACTTCTACCTACTATGTATCTAAAAGGCGCGAATAATCGTCATTGTTAGGAAAATTTAGCGAGAACTGACCAGTCATACTAGGCGATGCATGCAATTGTTCAAATTAACCTTTATAATGAGATCCGTGACCATTGTACCATCGTTAACACAAAGTATAGTACATATAGTACATCTGGAGACTGACTTTAAAATCAATGAGTACACAAAATAGGAGTACTTGACTTGGAGGGAAGGAATGGAGGGAGATTGACAAAAGTTTAGTCGGGAATATCTCAACGCTCGGCCTTGAGCAGAAGACTGCAGAAGGAAGAGGATCTACTGAATTTATTCTTTTGGTGTGGAAGCTATGATGATGAATAAGTCCAGTAACTGAGTCGTACGATACTCATTGGGAAGACCGGTGTCGGAGTTTCTGGCATCTGACTACCCGTAACGATTGTTTTAGATGTACAAATATGAATCGGGATTAACGGCTTAAAGTGCTTTCCGAGGTCCGTGTCTCGGAAAGAACTTTAAGCCGTTGGGTCCGGTATATATGTATATATAATGTGTCATATTATACATATTATTATGATGGCCATTGACCCTGAAGTTCTTAAATCGCCTCTTGTTTGACTCATACTAAGAAACATTATGGTTTATGAGCAAGAAAATTACTACATCTATACCCATAACTTATACATACATACATAAACTCACGCCTTTTTCCCATGGGGGTAGGCAGAAACTACAGAACTCCACCAGCAACGATCCTTACATAATACTTTTGCTTCACTCACATTACACTCATTCTTTTCTCAATTTATATTATCTATTATTTCCACAAATTCTGAAAGCTATTTATTTCGTATGGAAAATTGTTTTATGAACATAACATTCGCCATTTTAAAATTCATATTCAAAATGGATGACACAACTAAATCTATAATCCCACAAAAATGACAGTGTCGCCAAAACTAACAGTTTAAATGACAAGCTAATCCTTCCAACGCGCCTCTGTTTTGTAAATATTACACGATCCAATACTGATTGATACGAAAGAAACATTCAGAAGGCTCAGTCCTAATTCTGGAAAGAAGGAACAGGTCCAAGGGAAGTACCTAAAATATTGACGCATAGCTTATTATAGTCTTTGGAATAGTGTCCGTAATCACAGCCCGCTCTCGATCAAATCTGATGGAAAGCGATATTGTGGTCTACGAGCGAACAAGCGGTATAAAGTCAGGTAATTATTATTCGAAATCGCATGGCTACGGTGTTAAGTTTTTCGTGGTAGCATGCATTCGTTGTTGGGTGTTATTCACGAAAATTGTACATAACGGATATGAAAAAAATATGAAAACAAATTTAATGTAACAGAAAAGATAACAGATAGGAATTTTTATAACACCTTATATATGCAGCTTTACCTTTTCATATCTGTTACGTATCAGAGAAAAGTAACGGAGAAATAACATATATGAACATTTAGCTCGTGTCTAACTTACAAACTACTTTGTAGAATCGTCATTAATTAGTTTTAAAAAATTCCTTCTACCGATTTCACTTCTGCAATCACGATTCTTTTCTCATAATAATATAAAACCTGGAAAGTACTTACCCAATTAAGATAGACCACGAAAACAAATATCACAAATAAATGTCGAATTATAACGTTACGCACAAAATTGATCGCACTGAGTGAAAAAACAAAATGGCCGAATTCACAGTCACGCCATCTGTTTACAGTGTTTGTTGTGTAATGTTGCCAGTAAATAATTTTATTTCTAAGTTGGAAATAATGTTGTAATACTGTAACCGAGATGAAAAACAGAGATGAATAGAATATTGGACTTCCATTTAATTATGTAAATAAAATATATTAAATACTCTTTGTTTTATTTATTATAAAGAATAATCAATTTTAATGGATTAACATACTAAAAAAATACTAATTTTTATACTAACACGATTAGATTTTATTAAATATATTTTTAATGTTACTAAAGTAAAAATGGACATGATGATTTGTTTATGAAATTTCTGTGGACACAATATAAAATTTGAAATATTTTAATATCTTCTACTTTCGATTACTTTACTGAGTATTATAAACTATAGTTCTATACTTTTAGAATTAGAGCGAATAAAATTGAGCTAATATTGAAATGGCAAATAAAAAATAATCGAGCTGGACGCGGAAAGGGAAGCAAATGTACAATTTTCGTGAATAACACCCTGTTAGTGTTTCGTATTAGTAAACTAACGGGGACTTGTTACCGGTGTTACACTTTTAAGTCAGGTAATTATTCGAGATCGCATGGCTACGGCGTTAAGTTTTTAGTGGTAGCATGCATTCGTTGTTAGTGTTTCGTATTAGTAAACTTACGGGGTCATGTTACTCAGTGTTACATTTTTAAGACAAGTAATTATTTGAAATCGTATGGCTACGGTGTTAAGTTTTTCGTGGTAGCATGCATTCGTTTTTAGTGTTTCGTATTTGTAAACTTACGGGGACGTGTTATTCGGTATTACACTTTTAAGTCAGGTAAATTATTCATGGCTACGGCGTTAAATTTTTCGTGGTAGTATTTCATAATAGTAAATTGACGGGTACGTGTTATTCGGTGTTACACTTTTAAGTCAGGTAACACACTCGAAAGTTGATGGTTTGATAGGTCGTAGGCAACACAGACGCTGACAGTACGTTCCACAATGTAGCTGTGGTCTTATTACACGATGAAGAGGAGCACTGAGTGCATAAGTCGCGATAGCCTTTTCCCCACTACATTGGGGCTTCCACTCTAACTGGAAGCAGCTGAATACCAGTACTTTACATGGAGTGACTGCCCATCTGGCCCCCATAACCCAGTAACTGGGTAACATGATACCGCTTGGTGAGATTGGTTTCAGATTTCCTGGCTTCTGACTATCCATAGCGACTGTCAACTACAAAATGACAACCGGGAGCTTAAGGTTGCACTGGTCGATCATTCTTCCATACAAACGTAGTCTTATTACTCTACTGTTTTACGTTGTACGTTCAAAATATAAAAATGATTTTGATTTGTCTCATCATTATCAAGCCCTGTATGTAAACAAAAAGTAAAAAAAATATTTGAAAATATTAGCGTCAAAAATTTCATATTTCAACACTTATTTTAAAGCATCTTTGGACGGAAATAATACTATAAGAAGAAGGAAAATCGCAAAACAGCCACCTTGAAAATTGCAAATAATTTTATTTTGAAAATATACATTTACTTGTATTTTCATGATGTCCACACTCCCAAAGGTCTGTTTATAAAAGAAAGATTAAATTGTCATTAAGCTCCAGTAAAACCAAAATGCGTTTTTCCTGCCTATATGATAGTCACCTATTTGAGCTTGAGTTATTGATGTCAAATCTGAATTAGGCCTGAAAGTTATGGTGCCTAGTGTAATAGCCCAAAATCTGGCAGCTGCTTTAGCACGGCGAAAAACGAGCGTCAATAGAAAATATTATATCTCTGCCAGACTCTTTTTATAACAACAGCTACTATAAATTATCAAACAATTTTTTTTTTGTGTACTTTCCGATGAGTTCTCCCGTTCTAGGTGATGCGGGAGGGTGAGTCAGACTTTTATTGACTAAAACCCACCCGTGTTCCTTGAGTTGCTTGTGGCAGAGCCGCGGTAACTGTCTTTCAAATTTATCCGCGACCCAGACAGACATCGGCCCTAGCGGGCCCCGCACCTGCAGTGCTTGCAGGATGGGAATTGGCTTGCGACTCCCGACGCCCGGGGCGTCTCCTGCGGTGGCTAGGGGCGTGAGGGCGTCTCCGTTGCGTCTCCCTCACGCGTTCCGCTTTCTCTATCGCGAAAATTACTGCGTCGCAGGTAAATTCTCGCGGTATTGCCACAGCCGATCGCCTCCACGGGGACATGGCGGTGCTCTGAAATAGTCATACCCTACAAATTTTTTGCAAGAGGCTCTAGACAAAGTTTTCTTCCATCGGCGATAGCCATGGTCGAAATTTCCAAAATTTGATTTTTCGATATCGCTTGTCAATCCCATACAATTTTGCCTTTCTGATAATCGCTACCGATACGCTTTCGATGATAGAATTACACTAGTCTAGAGCCTCAGGTCATCTCTGCACCTAGAGGAACGCCTTCCAACGCTGCGTCTGCCGGTATGCGGTCGCCACTCCAAAACTTTTCAGTCCCATCGACCATCCGTTCTGACAGTAATATGCCCACCGCCACTTAAATTTGGAAATTCTTCGGTACGTCGGTAGCCCTGGTTCTCCTGCGGACATCTTCATTTCTGATTCGGTCACCCAAGAAAACACTGAACATAGCCCTCTTCATAGCCTTTTGGGTGTCTTTAAGAGTCCTGATATTATAAAATAGGAGCGAAACCGTAGGAAAAGATAGTTATAATTACCAGTCAATCAAAATGTGTATCAATCAGTAATTATGTCAAATTATTGTTAGATACCTACTAACTACTCGTACTTTTCTGTAAAGGTGCACTGTTTATAAATTTTCTAACATCCGTGTACTAAACTCTAATCTATTTTGCACTTTGGTCTTAATCAAAATTCTAATTTAAAACTTTTGTACATTTTGATGCAAGTGGGGACATGCTTCAAAGAAGTTTTAACCGCAGTTACGTAGAAGTGGGGGATTACGAGCCAGGGTTCGAGTAGGTAGAGGTTCGAGTTAGTAAGATTTATTGCATTTATTTATTTCATCGTGATAGATGTGATAAACATCTATCATTACAGGATTCTCTAATGTGATGCGAAATGCATTTATTCCTACACATAAGTTACCTAACATCTATAGCTAATTGTAACCTTGCTTAATACACTCCTTGTGAATTCACCAAGAGTACAGCAGAATAGGTTCGTCTCGTTAGCCATCAGTTGGTCTGATTGCTTTACTGCTTAGAAACATCTAGGTTTTCTATCTAAGCATTGTCGGGAAAAGTTTTGATATTCAACTTTTTCTTGTTTCAGAAACAATTTATGAATCATCCGATTACTTTTATCTAAGGTATAAAAAATACACTTTGAACAATTTTGCGAAGAAAATATCAAACCAAACCAATTTATATTCTTCAGATAAAAGTTATCCTGCCTGTGGAAAATTCAGCTCAGTGTCTGAAACGAAAATAGCAAAAACAATGTGAAAAATTGTCAGTCGCGCGGAAACTGTTGCGATTGGTTGAATGAATTTTTAGCACCCAATCGCGTTTAATTTGTTACTCTTCCATTATCTCTTTCCAGAAACTTATGGAGTTATGGCTTAGTCTATTAACCCATTATAAATGAGTACCTCAATTCATTTATATCAACCTAAGTAAAACTGTAGAAAACAGCAGATATGCCAATCAGAGACAATTTAAAAGCAGTTTGTCTATTAACACTAACACATTGTGGATTGGGATTATACAAAGTTAATTATACTGAATTGATATTTCTAAATTGCTGGCGATTGATCTACAAGGTTAACGCCCATATTCCAAGTGATATCCTCCACCTCGACTCCACCTTGATTCATCAAACTGACAGTTATAGCTTGCTGTACTTTTATATTGACACAAGCTTCTGCCAGCGGCTTCACCCGCGCGAAGGTCGGAAATTATCCCGAGGGAACATTATTCCCGGGATAAAAAGTGTCCTATGTGCTATTCCTGACTATAATCTATCTCTGTGCCAATTTTCATCCAGATCCGTCTAGCTGTTTGAGCGTGTAGAAGTAAAAACATACAAACACACGCACACACTCAAAAGTTCTCGCCTTTTTAATATAAATGTGATAATACAGAATGGGCAAAAAATCGTCGATAAAACGAAACAGGGCGATAGTTAGGTTGATTTGAAGTAAAAAAATAGTAGATTGTTTACCTAGGGAGCAAACAACTATTTTAAAGTCGAGAGTGTTTCTTTGAATCCAGAGCGGAGCGAAGGATTCTAAAGTAGAATCCCGACCGTAGGAGGGGTTCTAAAGTAAAATCCTGATTGCAGCGAGGGATTCAAAGTATGTCACTCGAGATTAAAACAGTGTTGCTCCCGAGGTGGACACTCTACTTTTTATCACCACCTATGAGAAAATAAGTAAGTGCAACTTATGAACAAGAACGTTATGTTTATTTATTTATATAAAATTAAAAACCATAAGACATAAAACAAAATAATTAGTGGCTAAATTTTTATATTTGAACAATTGTGGAAGTGCAATTCGAAAAAGAAATCGTAACAATTTTGTTTGTACCATCCGTTACAGTTGTAGATTTATTTATAGCTTGGGAATTAGAAATAGAAATAGACTGCCTGGCTGGAGGCTATATAGCTTAGTCTCCACAGGTTCGCCTGGTAGAAAAAAAAATAGTTTTAGAAAACGGTGTCTCAGTATGTAGGTTTTGATAAACTTAAATATAATACTTTCACTTGAGAAGACGCACTCATTTTTTATAATTCTAAAATCTGAATTTGAAATAACTACGAACGAAGGCAGAATGCATATAATTTCGCCCGTTGTTTATTTTTCATCAACTTTTTTTTAAATTTGGCCCGCTCGCAATTTTCCAGCCAGACGCTTATTCAATACATTGTTCCCGATTGGTTTGTGATTCATCTCTTTCCTGATTGGAACATTTACTAACAATACCCACATTCCAAATTCAAATCAATGTTGGTCCCTGTTTACGAGGGATCAAAACGAAAACAAACTCAAACGATCAAAACTAGATCTTTTTACATAAATGTGACAAAAAAAATGTTTTTATTCTCTAGGACTGCAAATAACTCCAAATATTTCCCTGCTTCGTTTGATATACGATTTTTGGCCACCTCGTAAATTTTATATATACAGAATAAGTTTTTCAAGTTAGCGTGGATGACCAAAGCCGAAACTATGAGGAATAGCAAACACTCAAAAGAGTCACGAGGCCGATTTTGGTAAAACCTAAAACTGGATCATTAGAATTTCGAAAAGTCAAAAGTTAAAAGCTAGGAATCGAACCCGTTGATTTTGAACAAAGAAACACAAGCTGTATTATTACTGCATCCGATAGAGTCGCTAACAAGAAAAGTAATGTCATTTGGCAAACTTCAGGAAAGACCTAAAAGGCTGTTATTTTCAGATTAATTTTAATGCGGGATCCAACACCGTTAAATTGTTTCGCCCAGCCTCGTCGAGCTGTAGGATAGGATAGATGGACCCCCTTTTCCGCACTTAAATTCCCATTCGGCCCGTAGTGCATGCAGGCCTCCTCACTGTGAGGGGAATGAGACGTAAACCACCGCGCGGGCCCAGTGCGGGTTAGTGGATGTCACATGATGTGATGAAACAATTTACACAAAGTAAAGTGCCCGTGCCTGTAAGGATCTCACAGAGAGGAGGCCTGTGTCCCAGCAGTGGGAACATTTAAAAGCTGATGATGATCGTGATAGCGCCTGCCTGTGTTCGAACCGGCAAATCCGCAGCTAACACTGAGCCACCACTGTTCTCAAAAGCTCGCCGACCTGTATTAACTCGGTGCTTTCCTGGTAGTCGTAACTGTGGTTGGGAATAGTGTGGCGGGCTTGTCTCAAAAAAAGCTGGCTTTCAGTATTTTGGCACTTCTGACTACGCATAACGAAACGAAATAAATATCATGATGCTATTACTTTCACGCTTTATAGAAACAAATTAAGTTCCCTACGCGAAAATTAAAGTTTCACAATAGACACGCAGAGGTACAGACAGAAGCAATCACTAGACAAACACATAATTTAATTACCAAAATAAAACGATAAACAATATTGCCTGATTGTTGCCAACAAAATTAATGATTTCTACCAAAACATTTCGACATTTTAATCTCAACTCTATGATAACGCAATACGGTTGAGTTTTCTATGTGTTCGATTTTAATCTACCGTCGATTGGAAGACAATAGCAAGTAGACTGGTCTGTCCGTCTGTCCGTTCATTAAGCACGCAATCTCAACTCGAAAACAACTTTGACGAATTAATATTCGTCAAAATTGTCGGGTTTCTTGATTACTGCCGAACAGTGTAGGTTGGCCAAGCTTTCTAGTGATTTGGGACAGTTCTGTGATTTGTGGTAGTTATTTTTTTTAATAGTTAATGCAAGTAGTGGGCAACTTTTAAATTTTTAATTTAACTACCACATCATCGCTTACCATCAGGTGAGATAGTCAGATGGTCAAGCGCAAGCCTATCAGAAATTTAACCCATTAGAAAGACCACCCTTTTGTTTAATTAAATGTAAACTACATTTTAAAAACTTACTTATCCTTATCCAAACAGTAGGATAACTAGTCGCAAATATTTGAATGTTTTGTAAATAAGCTGATTTGGATTAGTAACTCGTGGCTAAATAAGAACAATCGCTAAAGTCAATTTTCTTGATTAAGCTACGCTTGCCGAGGACCATCCGTGGATGGGTGACCATTTTGCCGTGCCTCAGACAGCACGTTAAGCTGTTGGTCCCGGCTGTCCTTTGAGATCTTTGACAGCAATGGGTAGTCAGAATCCAGGAAGTCTGAAACCACTCTTGCCAAGATGTATTGTGTTACCCAGTTACTGAGTTGTTAAGTCGCTCCAAGTAAAATACTGGTACTCAGCTTCCAGTTTGATTGGCAGCTGACCTCAAAATATTTAGAAAAGGCAAGCCAGTCTGTTTGCAAAGAATGTCCCTAGAGCTTCTTCCACGTTCTGCTATATCTATAGAGATCGGAATGTGCAATTACTTTCATTTTTCAGACTGATCGACTTAGAGACAATTCAGAAATGCCTGTAAATGGTTTAGTTGTATTAAATGATTTGTATTTGAGTGGCATTGGTAAAGAATAATATCAAAATCTAAATATTTTTGATCGACTAAACCATTTAAAGGTACTTTTGAATTGTCAAACAAAAGATGAATCTAATTCTAGCACATTTGCAAGCGTCGGTAGGTCTTGTGGTATTTCGCTATTCTAAACCACATATTTTAGTTATTTCACTGAGTGAGCTGGAGTGTTCTCACCTAATTCACACTTAGGTCTCATAATACTTACTTACTCACACTGTATTCATATTATTCCATGCCAAAACATTTTACATCGCATCGCATCTATTATACGTTTTGTTGGTTTTTGCATTACTATTCTGCGAATCGGTCTAAAAAGAATTCGTTTTCTTATAAAATAACTAAAATAAAATAAATAATTATCATATTTTTCAATGTTATGACACCTACGTCAGGTTGTCAAGCTGTCAATACTTTTCCTTTTAAATTTTCTGTCATAGAGTTTCTCACTAGCTTAGCCTATGAAGATTACTTTTGATTTATATAATTTAAATTCTTTTTATCAATATGTTAGCTCAAATATTGTATTTTATAACTTAAATTAATTTACACGCTCTCAGAATTCATCGAAGAGGTTTTGGATTGAATATTACTGGCTGTTTTGAATACTGGCAAGTTGCATTTTTGTATGACAACAAGATGTCATTCTAATAAAGAAGAAAAAGGACAGGCGGCAGATATAAAAGACGGAAATTTCGAGGGCTTGAAGAGTCTTCAATCTGGTCTGAAACCGAAGAGTCGCCTAATCGCTAAAGCCATAAAATACGAGGAGTTCCTGACAGTTGTGCTACCTGTGCCTAACCTACCAGCTACCTACACGGCTACCTCCCTGCCCGGCCTGTTCCCTGGTTGGCTGCCACGAAGAGTTCCTGTCAGTTGTGCTGCCTGCCTAACCACCAGCTGCCTACAATACGACCTGCCTGCCCGACCTGTTCCCCGATTGGCTGCCCACGTCGTGCGAAGCCGGATCCTTAATTTCATACATAATTTTTAGTTTATAACTGTTTTTTTATTTGTATTAACGTGGCTTACGGGTGGCTCAGCTCACCTGAGCGACCCGTAACGCTACAGTCTCTATAGAGAAGAGTGTGCAAGAAACTCCACGGACACTCTTTTCCATCAGTTTTAGTTACAAGTGTTTGGCAACATCATGCTTGTGAAACATGCACGTAAAAGCTTATAGTGTAAAACCAACATTTCAAAAATAAAATAAGTAATTTAAAAAAAGGCTGAGGCAGCTCAGTTATGACCAATCCCAACCAATGGCACCCGTTAACGAACAAGACGCATGGATTGGCATCACTCCGCTCAACTACCATGAAGGGAACCGAATGATCTAACATATTTGCCACCATCAGAGAGACATTAGAGAGAGTAAGACATACTCTCAACTGCCAGGGCATACACAAGTCAATGAACGACTTATAGAAATTGTTTGTAAGTCGGGTGCAGTTCTGGTATGTGTAAGAGAAATTAGGAAAGTTTTGAGTATGAATGTGAATGACTATAGGAAAAGGGGAAGACCAAAGATGCAATGGATAGGTCGTGTAAAAGATGATGTGGCTAAATTGAGAGCGAATGCGATGATGCCCGATGAAAATTTATGGAAGTAGAAGACATACTGCGTAAAATGGAATAAAAAACAGATAAAGTGCAGGATGAGTTATTCTGGGGTAAAAGAAACTACTCAATATAAACACACATTATTTATTTGTAAAAAGGATGCGAAACATTATTACACGAGAAACATGAAACAATCACTAAATTAAATCTAGGTTACACAAATATTTACTAATAGGCCGCTAACTTTATATTAGATACAGAGATACAGGGTTGCATATCACATGAACACACCAAAATTAATATTTTTGTGCACTGGCTAGGAAAAATTTGGATACTATAAACTGATGCCAATCATTTAACAGGTTCACATTTTATAGAACAGTTTTTGTCTATTGTTATAATACTGTACAATCACAGTTTTATTAGTTATATTTATTTACACTTATTTTACACGTATGTCTTTTACACAACCTATGTGTTACTACATACTTAGCAATAATACAAAATAAAATGGTACAAAAGAGTAAATTAAATTACAATTTGCAATAAATTATTTGCTTCTTAAACTGCATAAGACTCTCTCTTCCAAGGACAAAACGAGAAAGAATTTAAGGTACTATGAAAGCACAAAAATAGGCAAGAGTAAATCTAAGCAAAGAGAGAAATAGTTAAAACATAATTAAATTATTACACTAATCTGGTTTTACACAAAACTGTACATTTAAATCGATCTCCCTTAGTTTAATAACACCTACACGATCGATGTAAATCAGGCATGTCAAGATCCCCCTAAAATTTTTACTTTTTTTTTATTAATTTTATCATGCGAACGACAAATTATGCTTTAAATTAGCGATTCTCATGTCTCTAACGACACACAAAACCTACGACGTGGCGTTTTCGATCGGCTTTCAAAATACTCATGCCATAAAGCCCGGTTACTCTTAACTAAAGGAGCGAATACGGAAATAACGATAACTTGTAAGCAGAATGTAATAGCTCGTATCAGGTCAGCAAGTTCAAATATATCCCAGATGACAAACGTCAATCCAATACAATTACTGAATATAACCATGGCCGTCGCAGTACACAAACGACTCAAATTTTGTTTTATTTTGTCTTTTGTAGTTAGAAATGCAGGTGCGGTTACTGCACAGGCATTTGCAACTTTACAGGGAAAAAGAGAACACAGAAGTTTGACTAAGATTATCGAGTTTATGTACATAGGCAAAAGGATACATACTATCAAAATGCAAAAGCCAACTAAAGCAATAAGTTTGTCTACGTTACTGCTTTCTTCTGTTATATTTAGTAAGAATAAAAGAAAAACAAAAATTAGCAAAACCAGCAGAGGTACACCCCAGGCAAAAATAAAACTTTTAAGATATTTCCTTGTAATATCTTTATAAAAAACTTTTACAAGATCTTGGTAAAATATATAAAACATAACGACCACCCAATTGTTATACACTAAAGATAGAAACATAGTGAGAAACTTAAACAAATAAATGGTTCCTTTTTCTGTTCCAATGTTTCGGTCGCAATGACTTATTGTAAGTGTCACAAGGATCAAACGTAATATATTCATTAGCATTGCGTTGAGATACACGTAGTTGTTGAAATTGCGAAACTTTCTGATGATGCACCATGATGTCACTCCGTATAAGAACGTAGACAAACACAAGACGTGTAGAATACAGTGGATGATCACGTAATAGGAAAAACTTTCCACGTAAGAATCACACGCTGTAGCGTTGAGCTTTCGAGATTCGATGGCAGCCATGACAACTAATAATCGTTATGCTCTCAGCTACTCAGATATTTCAAAAATATATTTTAAGTGTACTCTTATAACTCAAAATTCAGACACAGGTGTGACTCCCAACACAGTCAGTGAAACAATAAAAGTTTCAGAACGAACAAGGTTAACTAAAAAAATGTGATTAAACCATATTTGGCCACTTGAGTAATCGATTCCGTTAACCTGCCTTATCAGCAGAGTTCGTAATTAAGCTAGTGGCCAATAATAGCATACGATAAGACTGAGCGCCGCATCCAATGCTTCATTAAAATGTTTATTGCAAAAATCAGGCTCTAACTAACGCTGCATGACAATATATGACGGAAAATCTTATGTAATAATATTGTTAAAGTGAAAAAAAAAGTTTTACGATATTTATAAGTTAATATGTCCAATATAGTGGAGGAAAATATCGTAAGGACACTTGCATGTCCTAGAACCAAAAATTCGTAGACAGACATCCACCAACTCGCACTGGGCCCGCATCGAGACCCGTTCCCTCTCTTACTGAGAGGAAGCCTGTGTCCCAGCAGTGGGGACATTAAAAGGCTGATGATGATGTCCAGTAAGGCAGTTTTTTCAGAATCAATTTAATTTGCAGAAATGTGGTTTCAAACTAAACTGCAGTTCGTTGGATGATAATGAGATCTATCTAACTTTGATTGTCCTATATTTTCGATCGATGCGTTCTTTGATTGATAGGTACGAAAACGGGAGATGTAGTTGGCCGTGTTTTACAAGCTGCGAACATCGATCAATCTGTACGATCACACCTACAAGATCGTCGTTTGTTTATCAAGACGTTGGTTTTGTAGGTGTTACAAAACCGCAAATATATATTGCAAAAAATATCATGAAATGGTCCTTATTGATCGATTCTTACAGTAGTCGTGCCATAACGCCCGATTACTTTTTACTAACGGAACAAACAATGATAGAGCAACTACTTGTAAGGAAAATGAAATGGCACGTAATATATCTGAAGCATTGCATAACTCCCATATAAGAATAGTCAATACGAATATATTGCTCAGAAAAAACATTGCCGTTGCTATACATAAACGACTCAAGTTTTGTTTTCTTCTTTCTTTTTTAGGAATTACACACATACGTTTATGAGAAAACAAAGAATACAATAGTTTGATATAAAGAATCAAGTTTATAATCGCAGGGAGAACGCTACACGAGATCAGTATTCCTGCCTGGACAAAAACGCTTAGTATTATTTCTGTATTACTTTCTTCAGCTCGTTCAATAATCATGAAAATCAATCTACAACTGATCAATACTATAACAGGTAGACCCCAGGCAAAAAGCGAACTTTTAAGATACTTTCTCTTGATTTCTTTGTCAAATACTTTAACAATATCAACGAAAAACATGTAACACATCACTACCAACCAATAGTTATACACAGTCGATAAAAAAATGAAGATAAAGAAAAAGTACATATTTAATTCAACAATCACAGCAATATACATGCCTTCTTTTATTAAAGTAAAGGTAGCAGTGGTTAAACGTAATAAATTCACAAGGGTTACGTTGAGATACACGTAATTGTTGAAATTGCGAAATTTCCCGATGAGGCACCATGATGTCACTCCGTATATGAACGTAACCAGAGTCACGGTGCATTGAAAATAGTGTCCGATAATATATACAGTATGTGGTGGGTTGTAGGTGGTAAATTCACTCACTTTAGTATTTTCTAAGCTCGAGTCAATCATGATGAGCACCAAAAGGCAAAAGCTTTCACTCAGATACTCTATTTATATTCCATCATTGTAACACTTGACACCAAATATATGGAGGTTGTGGCTGTCTCTCAGTCAAAATATAAAAATCTGATTGGACATTACTTTATCAGCGATAGAATCAGACTAACGTGACCAGAAAATTTTGGGCACTTGAATATGTTTATCTTGCTTTATCAGTACTGGCCATAATTGCGCTAGTAGTCAACAAGAGTCACTAATGCTTAAAGGTCAGATCATAAAGAGACAGCGAGATAGTGATGCAATATAGAACTTTATTTACTACACAAAAAGGTTCCCATTTCAGTGAGATAACTCGAATACTTACACCTCGTAAAATTTAAAATTTGAATTTATTCGAATTCTCTCGCTGACATGCGTACCTTTTATGTAGGAAATAAATTTTCAGGCCGTATCACTGTTTAAAAATAATACGCATCATCGCATCGTGACACGTCTTGATATCAGCTGTCCCTTATATTAAACATTCATTTTTCTAACTTTAACAATAAGCATGACAATACAGAAATACCTATGCGTAATGTAATTAGAATATAATTTTCGTTTATCAGTAAAATTTCAGAGATGGTATTGGGAAAAGTGCAGTTTAACATAATTGTTTCATTTACTAAACAGAACCGAAAGGTTCGATGGTGGTCAAGCGCGACCCTATAAAACATAAAAAAGAACCGAAAGCCTTAAGCCCTTTTGGGGGCATTTATACGTGACTTATGGTATATATAGGTAGTAAAACACAAGTTGTATCAATTGACCATTATATCAATTGACTGGTGGGATACCTACTATATCGACGATTTTCATTTGACATCGATCACGTGGCTATGAAAAAAACCTTACGGCCGATTTCTGACTTAAGTATTTGAGGTTAGCGAGTTGAGTATTTGTCAAACTATACTTTAACCTGTCAAATTTGGCACTGAAATAGGATTTTAAACGTTCTTAACCTCAAAAACTTAATCAGAAATCAGCCGTTAGTGTTTTAGAAGATCGATGTTACAGTCAAACTTGAGAACTTTTTTTTGATGTTATTCGCACACAGTCATTATTGCTGAATAATTCAACAAAAATCATGACATCGTCTTATTTGGTCGATTTTTATAATACTCACTCCATATCGCCCTATTACTTTTTATTAAAGGAACAAACAATGAAAAGACTACTACTTGCAAGCAAAATGAAGCAGCTCGTACAATATCTGAAGCATTCCCTAAATCCCATATAAGCATTGCCAACAGAAATACGTTGCTTAACAAAAACATAGCCGTCGCTGTACATAAACGAGTCAAGTTTTGTTTTCGTCTTTCTTTTTTAGGAATTGAAGAGAGAATTTTATCTTTACAAGGAAACAAAGAAAACACAAGTTTGATATACAGAACCAAGTTGACTATCGTAGGAAGAACGTAGCATGTAATTATAACACATGCCCGAACAAAAACCATTAATATTATTTCGTTACCACGTTCTTTAGCTAATTCTAAAAACAAATATATCAATCTAGAAATGATCATCACTATCAAAGGCAAGCCCCAGGCAAAGAGCGAGCTTTTAAGATACCTTCTTTTGATTTTACTTTCAAATACTTCAACAATATCAACGTAAAATATATAACACATGACTACCAACCAATAGTTATACACAGCCGAGAAATACATAAAGGCCAAGAAATGATAACTCAGAAATCGAACTAGCCCAGCTAAAATTAAGTCATTTTTCAAAAGTGTGACAGTGACTAAACGTAATATATTCACAAAAGTTGCACTAAGATACACGTAGTTTTTGAAATCACGAAACTTTCTGATGAGGCACCATGATGTCACTCCGTATGTGAACGTAGCCAGGGCCACAGAACATTGAAAATAATGTATAATAATACACACAATATGCGTTGTGTCGTAGTTGCTATTGTTAATGTCACTCACTGTAGTGTTTTCAATGCTGGTGTCACGATCAGCCATGTTGGGCACTAAATTTTATAAGCTGTTAAATACTGTACTTAATTCCCATTATGTTATTAAATTTATTATCATGTAGACCTTTGACTTTACAATATAATATAAGGGCGTATGTTACAGTCACAACACACACGTACCAGTTAATACTATGTTATAGTAGACTGTTGTACGGTAGGTTTGTACACTTGTCAACAAAAATGTTGGGGTGTGAGATGGCCAATACTTGTCTCAAATATTGAAATTTTTAGATCAGACATTGCTTTAACAGTGATACAATCAGACTAACGTGATCACAACAAATTTTTGCCACTTGAATAAATTTATCTTCCCTTATCAGTTGATACAGGACATAATTGCGCCAGTCGTAACTAAGAATCAATAGTGCTTGATATCATACGTTTATTGTTTTACTTCAATAATTTGGCAGTCGCGAAATAACTGATGTATCGATGTCAGTCAAAATATAGTGAACGTTAATCGATCATGTTTCATAGATATTAAGCAAAACATTCTGACGAAAATAAATGGTATATTAAGTGAAAAGTAAAATGCTTCGGCATCCATTCATGGTAAAACTACGAGACAATACATTTTGGACGCATTTATAGATAGATGACCTAAAAATTGTATGTAAAGCTCGTAAAACAAAAGTAGCACCATCGTTCATCTTGAGCTGTTATACCCACGAGATCCACGATTTTCATTCGGCGTTGATCATGAAAGTGTGACATACCCGTAAAATTATAAAAGATCGATATTTCAGTCAAAATAATGAGCTCTGCTGATGTCGGTAGCTATACATTGATGTATTTTTATTTTTAGGCAACATTATCTAATATATTTGATTTAATCATGACATGGTTCTATATATTCGATTCTTATAACAATCGTACCACACTTTTCGGTTACTTTTAACTAGAGGAACAAATAATGCAAGTGCTACTACTTGTATAATCAGGGAAAGAGCACGTATTGAGAATGAAGTTTCAAGGCAATCCCATAGTAGAAAAGTTAACACGAAGATGTTGCTTAAGACAAACATAGCTGACGCTGTACATAAACGCTTAAAGTTTTCTTTTCTTCTTTCTTTTTTGGTAGCTGCACAAGCGCTTGAATCTTTACATGGTAACAGTGAACACACGAGTCTGATAAACATGATAAAATTCATTATGAAAGGCAATATGTTGCAAGTAATGTCAATGCACACTCCGATAAACTCAAGAAAAATAAGTTCACTATCACATCCTTCTGATAATTCCATGAAGTATAACATTAATCGACAAATGAGGACTGCTATCAGAGGTACGCCCCAGGCAAAGAGGGTGCTTAAGAGGTACTTCCTTTTGGTATCACCATTACTATCAAACACTTTAACAATGTCCACGTAAAACATATAACACATGACCACCAACCAATAGTTATAAACAGTCGACAAAAATATAAAGATGTAATAATATAAATTATAGTAGTGGACGTACACAGCGATATACAGATCGAAATTGATTAATGGAACTGACACAATAGTCAATCGTAATATATTCACAAAGATTGCACTGAGATACACATAGTTGTTGAAATTGCGAAACCTTTTGATGAGGCACCATGATGTCACACCGTATACAAAAGTAACTATGGATATGCCATACTGGACGTAGTGTCCGATCACATAGCAGTAAATATATAGCTCCAATTCACCTTTATAACTAACTGTAGAGTTGAAATTGCTGCTTTTGTTAGGAGCCATTACAAGCTTTAATAATTATGTGGATATTCAGACACAATAGTCATATTTTCCTTAGCATGCGGGTCACTAAAAGTCTACAATTTTCTTTCAACATAATCGCTTCAATGAAAAAGTCAGATTGAACTTTACTATACCAGCAACTGAAACGAACTAATCTAATGAAACCAAATTTTGCGCACTTAAGATAATAATCGATTTTGTTTAACTTGCCTTATCTTATACTACTTATATCTGGTTTATAAAATTCTATGATAATGCTATGTGCGGCATCCATTGATTTATTTGCATAGTAAGCATTTGCAAGCAAAAGGTTTTAAACTTCGATGTATATGAAAATGATATGATTACCGTTTATCAATAAATCTGGTGCAAAACCCTGCTTATCTTAATATTATAAACGTGTTTCGGTTGAATGGTAACTTGGTCCAAAGGTAGAACATGGCTTGGATACTAAAAATATTCCGGTAGTATCCTGTGAGTAAATTTTCTACTTTCACGCGGATGAAGCGGCTGGAAAAAGCCAGCGATTTATTGATATATGGTCATTCATTGATGACTGTATGAATATATTTGTATTGTATAAACTCAATTTCTTTTAGTATTATATAACTGCACAGCACATGTGTGAGTACTATGTTCCGACTGTAAATCTACCTATGTGTCGTTCGTTGACTTCTGTGTGTCCTGGCATTTGAGTGTGTCATACTATCTCTAATTTCTCTCTGGTGGTGGCACATGTGTTGGATCATTCGGTTCCCTTCATGATGGTTGAGCTGAGTGGTGCCGATCCATGCGTCATGTTCGTGAACGGGCGCCATCAGTTGGGATTAGTCATAACTTAGCTGCCTCGGCCTGTTATTGCATTTTTATGTTGAAATTGTTTGTTAGTCTAGACGCTTTTACGTGCACGTCTTTTTGCATCGTTCTCAGATATATGTATTTATTTTTCAACAAGAATGATGTAACCAAAAAGTTGTAATTGAAACTGATGGAAAAGAGTGTCCGTGGAGTTTCTTGCAAATTCTTCTCCATTGAGATCTACTGACGTTTGCGAATTTGCAACTAGAGTCATATTTTTTTTTGTTTGACAATTCAAAAGTACCTTTAAGGTTTATTTGAAATAAACTATTTTGATTTTGACCGTTCTTCTCCATAACAATCTACCTTTTCGAATGGAAAGTAGAGTCAATTATTACTGCTTTTAAATTCTTGACATTCAAACGTTCTGCTTAGTGGCCTAATTGTAATAAACGATTGGACTTTGACATTTGACTTTGATAAAATTGCATGCCTCTTACATTTTGATTTAACTGTAAGTGTATAGTTTCACCTAAAGATATTGACGAGACAGGCTGCGATGAATCTTGAAGTTAAACACGACAATAATATGTTAAATTAAAACAGATACATTTTAAATATAATATTTTGCAGTAAGAATAATCTTCTATACATATAAAATGCTTTGTACTGAATGACTGACTGACGGATCAACGCCCAGCCCAAACCGCTGATCGTAGAGACCTGAAACTTGGACGGTATGTTCATTCTATGACGTAGGCTTTCGATAAGAACGGATTTTCCGAAATTCTACCCCTAAGGGGGTGAAAAAGGGGGCCAATGTTTGCGTAAAAAATCAAATTACTTCGTCTAAAATTATTGATACTTGGTGCAAATAATAATCTAAGTAGATGATAAAATTTATCATAGTTTTTCGAATCTACCTCCAAAATACGGTTTAAGGGTGTTAAAGTTTTTTTGAAGAATCTTATTACTTCACTTTACTACAACTTGAAACTTGACATAAATACCAACCTTAATAAACAATAAAGATTTTCATTATTAGTTTTGAAACTACCACCAAAAGATTATCATTATTATAAGTTTTTTTTTTCGGTTTATTGATACATGAAACTTTACATAAATACCAACCTCAATATACAATAAAGGTTGCGCATGACCACTATCTCATATGATGGTAAACGAATATGTAGCACGCTTGTAAAGAAGAAACCTATTCACTATTAACTTTAAGTGGGGAGTTTTTTGAAACTTGCTCCAAAAGACGATTTAGGGGCTGTTAAAGTGTTTTTGAAGAATCTTATTCTTTGGTTTAATAATTTTGAAAGCTGACATAATAACTAAGTTAGCAATAAAGGTTGTCATTATTAGTTTTTCGAATCTTACCCTGAAATACGAAGTACGGGGTGTCAAATTTTTTTTGAAGATTCTTATTTCTTGGGTTAATAAACTTGAAATTTAACATAAGTACCATCCTATGACAACAATAAAGGTTGTCATTATAAGTTTGCCGAAATTTACCCAGAGTTAATAAAAATTACAATTAAAATCTTACTGGACAGGTTTTCGTTTTTGACGTAGAGTTCTAGGGTAGCACAAAGCAGGAATTTTCGGCAATTCAACCTTTAAGGAGGTGAAAACGGGTGAAATTTGTTTGTATGAAAAATCTAATTCCTTGGGGATAATGTAAATAATCTAAATTTACATAAAACGTTTTTTTTGAACTACACCCCAGATAGGGTTAAGGGGTGTTAAAGTTTTTTTGAGGAATTTTGCTGCGGAATCTTACTAACATAAACGGAAAATAAAGAAGAGAAGAAATTAAATAATAACATATTTGGGTTGTTCAAAACTCGACCCTCAACGGGGCAAAATGGGGTTATTAAGTTTTTAGGGGAGGATTTTACTTTGTGGCGGTAACCTAGAATTTATTATTCTTTAATTCAAATAACGAATCGTCCCAAACCAATAAACCCTGAATATCTACGATACGATTCTATTGATTTAATAATAGCTTAATTTTGGTCGCCTTCACTAACTGCATATAAGAGAGTAATTTATAGGGTAAATGAAATCACGCAAACGAAGTCGCGGGCGAAGTGCTAGTAATAATATATAATACCTTTACTATGCGTACAGCAAAGGAGTGGAATTCCCTGCCAAAGTCTGTATTTCCTGATAGCTACAACCTGGGAGTCTAAGTCAAGAGTGAAAAGGTTTCTTATATGCAAGCGTGCTTCAACGTCGACCACGTCATCGTTTACAATCAGGTGAGATAGTGGTCAAACACAAGCCAATAAAAAAAACTTAGAGTAAAACCCATTAAAAGTAACATTTTATAAAAAACAAAACCGACTAAGAAATCAAGATTTGGTCCTTTTCAAACCTTTCTTATAATACTCATACCACAGTGCACGGTTATTCTTAAGTAACGGAAAAAATATTGCTAGAATTATTATTTGAAAGTTAAATGTAATTATGCGTATTAAGACTGACAATTGAAAAATATCCCAGATCAGCATCATCAACACAAATATGTTGCTTACCATAAACATAGCCGTCGCTGTACATAAAAGACTCAACTTTTGTCTTCTTCTTTCTTTTTTAGGAATTGTACACACGTTATTATCTCTACAAGGAAACAAAGAAAACAAAAGTCTAATAAAAAGAACTAAGTTAATGACCGCAGGCAAAACTGTACATGTGATAAAAATGCCAGTATCGACAAATTTCAAAAATAATTCATCTTTATCACCATCCGTTGTCTCTTGCAAGCAGAATAAAATAAAATTAGAAATGAGCAACACTGTCGAAGGCACACCCCAGGCAAACAGGAAACTTTTGAGGAATCTTCTTTTGATATCTCTATCAAATACTTTAACGATGTCGACGTAAAACATGTAGCACATCACCACTAACCAATAGTTGAAGACCGTCATCAGAAATAAATAGATAAAGAAATGTAAATCCCAGTGTCGTAGGAACACTGGGATATATAAGTTATTGATTAAAGGAAGGGTCACGACGATTAATCTCATTAAATTCACTACGATTACATTGAGATACACGTAGTTGTTGAAACAGCGGAACTTTTTTACGATGCACCACGATGTCACTCCGTATATAAACGTAGCCAGAGTCAAAGCAAGCTGAACATAATGTCCCACCACATAGTAATAGACAAATCTTTTCAGATCCTCATCGTCAGCAATGTCTCTTATTGTGGAGATGGGTTCGCTGGTTGCGTTATTATTCATGATTAAAATTATTAGCAGTACACACTTGGACAATATTAATCAATCTGCCTAGCCTATTCCCAACTAAATTGGGGTCGGCTTACACTCCAACGGTATGCAGATGAGTACAAGTTTTATGCACGGAGCGACTGCCTGGCTGCTATATGATTTCTACAACCCAGAAACTGGATAACATGATGCCCTTCTGCAAGACTTTAGTCAGATTTTCTGGCTTCTGACTATATCCGTAACGACTGTCCTTTGACAATGTAAAAATAATAGCTAGGATCAACAGCTTAACATGCTTTCCGACGCTCTTGAACACTGTAGCAATGTTTGTATTATTCACTTAAACACAACAAATGAGTAAGCACATACTCCCAAAATTGTCGATTCCAAATGGAACTTTACTAAACCAAGAACCGAAACTAACTAATGTGATGAAGCAAAATGTTCGGAACTTAATAATATAATGATGATAATCGATTTTGTTTCGATTCCCTTATCTTGACTGAGCGTAATGGTGCTATGAGTACATAGACACTAAAAGCCTTTCAAAATGCGTCAGACATTGCCTCATCTAATTAATTTGAAGAACAAAAAGTAGTTACATTTATATCAGTTAATGCATGTGGAAACAGAAGTGTCTCGACAAAGTGACGTTAAATTAGCGACAACGTTAGCAAAAATGTATTGTGGGATTAAAAAGCGCAGCTACCGAAATGTTGCGTAGTAAAATTCAAACATAATTGACTTTTCGGCAATCATTATGGCCTCCCTCAAAGCCAAGCTGTATCAGGAAAGGCGATAGTCGAAATGTAAGGGATTGATCACGTGATTTTTCGATATCGCTTGTCAACCGCATATAATTTTGCCTTTTTACAACCGCTATCGCTACGCTTTCGATGATAGAACGTAACTATCTAGAGCCTCTTGTGTCTTTCTATTCAACTACTTCAAATCAACCCTTACGGTAGGCGTCTAGAGGCTCAAGACAAAAGGCCAAGAAATTAGTGACATTCTATCAACGAAAGCGTGATGATAACAATTGAAAAAACGTCAAATATGTATGGGAATGTGTAACGCTATCGAAATGTCACATGACGTCAGCGATGGCGATTGTCGAAATTCTAAAATACATTATTACCAATCGCTATTGCAACTATTTCATTGATAGACTGTCGCTGATCTAGAGCCTCAGGTTGTCTCGCCAGTTCTTCCTGTATCGGCCTCGGCGGCGCCGTCTATCCAGTCACACTTCGTGTAGAGACTATTACCTAGCAGTTACTGTGCATGCGGCTAGTCTGGCAGCCTTTTTACTCACGTCTACTGGCACTATACTGCACTACCACGGGGAGATAGTGCAGGTATGTGGGACTCCAACCCAACTAAAACACTTCGGTGTCCTCCTGTGCCGCTTATGGTAGGAACACGCGCACGCGTTAGCACTCACCGCTAACCCGCCGCAGTTGTCCGTCACCGGACCCACCTGTAGGGAGAACCCCCCATCACCGGAGAACCAGAACACACTGTACGCCGTGACCACCCCGGGATTCCCTCGTGACGGGTCAAGGTCAATGGCCCCACCACCTACCATTTTTCGGCTGCAGGGAGAGCGGCCAACGCTATACCGACACTCCTCCTCCCCTGCGGCCCATTTGCGTTCGCCATAAGACGGTGGCGACCCCGTCAAGGCTACGGAAGGTAGGGAGAGCGGCGCACCGCATTACCGGCACTCTTCGCCCGCCGCGGCCTCCAATCCTCAGCCGCGATATCGTAAGTGTATGGGCAGCCCCATACGACATCGCGGCCCACCTCAGTTGCGATGTCACCCAGGCGGCACCTACTTGTTGGCCGTTACGTCGTCGGCTTATCAGCAAAAGCCCTGACGAGCAGACCCTCCTTGGGTTCCTCTTCGCTTCATCGTGGGTGACCAAGCCACGGCTATTGAGCCCCCCGCCTCGACAAAGCTAGAACCCAACGGGAGGTCTTTGCCACTGGCCTTTTTTTTTGGGGAAGGTGTAAGGTCACGGTTGTCAATGAGAATGTAGGTAAAAAGGTAGTACATTCTTTGGCTTGTCTTGGCGAGTGCACTACCTTACCCCGAGATTGGTCAGGTTTTTATGCTGATTTGACGATTTCGTGAACTACAATATCTTTCAAGTTTTTTTTTAATAGATGAGTTGCTTTACCGTTTTGTTTCTCCTAAAAAAACCTTTTCTTTCTATAAAATCAAATGGCATGGCCATCCCAACTGACCAATCTGATTGGTTCGTGCCACGATCGCTTAGCGGCTTCTAATTTAATAGACCACGCGTGACAAGAAGCCCATGGGCACCCCATGGTGTAATCACCGCGATGTCATAGTGAAATGTTAAAAATAACATCGAAGGAGTGGCCGGGGTGGAAATAGAATCGTTAGTCATACTTTGTAATACAAATTAAACTTGCCTGCAGTGACTTTGCTTGGAATTTCGGTTACGTACTAAAACTTAATGTGTTTTTAAATATTTTAAGTGGGCGTGGTTGACCAAATTCGAAACTGTGAGGAATAGGAGAAAAATACTCAAATCAAAGAATTTTCGAACCCGAATTTGATGAAAATTAAATTATTGTAATTGGTCATCTACGCCTACTTGTAAAATTAACCCTGTATACACCCATACGACCGACGCGACGTCATTGATGGTATCGATCAATGGTAGAACAGCAACGTTATTTCATAAAAACACCAAACCGAGTTATTTTCAATTTGATCGGTTTGTAAATGATCCTGACCAAAAAGTTACTGTTTCGAACTGAATAAAACATTCAGATATTTAATGATCGGTAGACTCTCAGATCGGTAGATCGGTAGCTACAGGATTACAGAATCAATTATATCATCTGTGCAACTTCGATCTTATGGGCTTATTATCACAACTGGCATATTATAACAGAAATAATGTAAACAGAACGAAGGAGCCTGGATCTCACGACACTGGGAATCCTAGTGTGAGTTCCAGGATAAAACGCATTTGGATGTAATTTCTTAACAATAAATTATTCTTATTCTTCCATTTATTTATTTTATGTACATACTGTTAATATTTTTAAATATTATTCTATAAAAATAAAATAAAAAAAACATTTAAAAATACAAAAATAGTAGCCCACCGGTATCGGGAACAGGGTCCAAGCTCCCGTTGGTCAGGGCTCCTGAGAGAGGAATCTCCTGACTATGCGCGCCGTGTCCAAGGGTACCGCTTTCTGGATCAAGCCCTTGATCCAGCTGCCCAACGAGAGCCTCCTCAGATGTTCGTCGAGGCTCTTGGCTATTATGCCATTGGCCGTCACGACTATCGGCACAATGACTGCTGTATTCACATCCCACATGGCGACAACCTCGCGAGCCAGATCAAGATACTTGTTTTTCTTATCTCTCTCAGCCTTCACGAGATTCTCGTCATGGGGGACCGCTATATCAACAATCATTGCGCGACGCTCTAGTCGGTCTATCACCACTATGTCAGGCTTATTGGCAACAATAGTCCTGTCAGTGATGATAGACCGATCCCAATACAATGTGACACTGCCATTTTCGAGAACTGGGTCGGGCACATACTTATACTAAGGCACTTCCGATTCCACAAGACTGTATTTAAGAGCGAGTTGCTGATGGAAAATCCTGGCTACAAGGTTGTGTCTATGCAAATAGTCTCCGTTAGCTAGACTTGAACAACCGGAGATAATGTGGCGGATTGATTCTCCCGGCCGGCGACATGCCCGACAGATGTCAACCGTGCCGTCCTTCACAATGTATTTCCGGTAGTTGTTCGTCATCATAACTTCGTCCATAATCGCAAAGACAAAACCTTCGGTTTCTCGGAAAAGGTCACCAAATCGCAGCCAGGCCACGGACGCTAAAAGATCTACATCGGGCTCATGTAGGACCCGGTAGAAGCGTCCGTGAAGCTCCTTGTTCTGCCATACCTCCCTGCGGTCATTAGTATCTAATACTATAGGTTTGCGCCAGTTCTCGTTAGCCAAGGAGAGTGCGGTAAGGCCCTTGTCCACCGCTACCACATCTCGATGCATACCCACGTCGGCGGCCTGAAAGTATTCCCTAAGACTGCATACCTCGCGGTTGTGCAGGGTCTTAGCATTTAAAAAGCCACGACCGCCGCACTTCCGCGGGATATACAGTCTCATAACCGATGAAAGTGGGTGATGCATGCGATTTGCGGTAAGCAATGTGCGGACTCTCCTATCCAGGGCGTCAAGTTCTGTCTGAGTCCATTTGAGTATGCCGAAAGAATACATCAAGACCGGCATGACCCAGCCGTTGAAGGCGCGCACCTTGTTCCCGCCTGATAAAAGACTATTTAGTACTTTTTTCAGGCGGCTAAAGAAGCGCTCCTTCAACGACTGTTTCACGTCAGTAGCATTGATGCCTAGTGCTTCCGACATACTCAAATACTTGTAAGTTTCGGTTGAGGCAAGGGATCGAAGGTGTATGGAATCCGAGAGTTGTATTCCCACGGATTCCATAATCTCCCCTCGCTTTACATGCATGACTGCACATTTGTCCACACCAAATTCCATCCTGATGGCGTCACTGAAGGTTTCTGTTACCTTCAGTAGCTTCATCAGTTGCAAGTTGTTGGGGGCAAAGAGCTTCAGATAATCCATGTAAAGGAGGTGTGATATGACCTGACCACCTCTCCTCAACCGATAGCCCAGGCCTGAATCCTCCAGTAGTGTACTGAGAGGGTTCAGGGCTAAACAAAACCACAGAGGACTCAGACTGTCGCCCTGAAAAATGCCGCGCTCGATCCTTATAGGTTCGCTGTTTTCCTGAATCTGTCGACATCCTGGATAGTGAAGGACCGTCCTCCATTGCCCCATACATGACGTCAGGAAGGTGCGCAGAGTTGCATCAATTTTATACAACTCCAGCACCCTCATGAGCCATGTATGTGGCACTGAGTCATAGGCCTTCTTGTAATCTATCCAACATGTCGCCAGATCCTTGTGGGAACGGCGAACCTGTTGGCTAATGGCAATGTCGATGAGGAGCAGCTCCTTAGTACCGCGGGACCCGTTCCTACATCCATTCTGAGAAGCAGACAAGATGGCGTTATTGTCAATATGTTGATTAATTTTCGCTCTCAGAATGGATGTAAGAACTTTATAGACCGTCGGTAAACACGTTATCGGTCTATAATTTTTAGGATCCGCAGTACTACCCGATTTATAGAGCAGGTGGGTTATTCCTGTCGTTAGGAACTGGGGCAGCAACCCTGACTTCAAGGCGGACTGGAACTGAGATGCCAAACGAGCGTGCGATCTTACGAACCATTTAATCCAAAAGTTTTGCGGTCCGTCTGGCCCTGGAGATTTCCAGTTGGGCAACGGACGGACTGCACGAGCTACATCTTGGGGGCTGATGGTAATTGCCCCCATTTGTGGTATCGGATCGCACGCTTGCTCGACCTCCCGAGTCCAGTCACCCTCGGTGTGACTGACAGGCACCGACCAGATATCGCGCCAGAACGAACACATGGCGTCATTATCCGGTAGGTGCGTATCAGTCACACCTTGATCGGGTCGCTCCCAAGCCCTATAAACCCACCTTTCGTTACTCTGGAATGTGCGGTTCTGAGTGTATCGCTCCACTCGCCGCTTGTACCGACGAATACGGTTTGCCCATGCATAGATCTTCTGCTTCAGGAAGTCGATACGCTCTGCGACGCGGGACATATAATCTCGAGAACTGATATCCACCTCACAAAGCGCATCACTCTCGGGCGAGTGTTGCCCTCCCTAAAGCAGATAAGCTTGCCGATGAGTGCTCTAGCCTCACCGATACAACGCTCAATCCTGCACTGCCAAGCTGGTATAGCTGGTCGTGTAGCTCTGTCAGTTTTGGGAAACTTGACGTTAGCTACACGACATGCCGCTGCAGCCGCACAGTACAAGATCGAATGGGTATCGGTAAGGTCTTTGCTGCTATCAAAAACATTTGATAGCTGCGAATCTAGAGCACACACCAGCGCCCTATTTTTTTTATGCATAGGCAAACGAGGTAAACGAGGTCTAAGCTCAGGCGGTGTGGAACGATACTCCCGGAATGCACACTCCAAAGCGCTCCTCAATCGTGCATTGCATTGGGTACTCACGGATATAGCCCCGTCGTCGTCATCCTCTCCAACTTGGTCGGGTCGCGGTGAAACACTGGGTTGCAGTTGCACCGCGGCCGGTGGCAAGGCAGGCGAGACACGGCTACTCCGTGATTCCTCACGCAGTCTATCAAGTACAGCGTCATCCAACATACGGTTACGTTGGATGACCCGCACCTGATCCGATAGACGTTGGGCCGACACGTTGACAGCTGGCTCAAGCACCTGAAACAGAGAGAGCATTCGACCACGGTACGCAGTCAGGTTACTTCCCCCCTCTGTAGCCCCATAGTATGCGCGCATGACGTTTTCGTTAATCGATTGCGTCCATCGCATGCGCTGCACACTTCCACCGGGAGCGGGGACCCTGTCAGAGGCCGATGGGCCTCGAGGTCCCAGGCTGTCCGGCGGCCGGCGTCCTCCCCGTCAACGCGCAGGTGGTGGTGTCGTCGGCGGAGAGAAGTATTCGTCACTCGAGCTCGACGCAACTGCAGCGTCCGGGATCGCTTGACTCACGATTGTAGGTGGTCCCGGCGGCTGCGAGGCGGAGCTGAGCGACGAACCCGAAGATGTTGGGCGTGTGGTTAGTGCTCGGGCCTGGCTTCTTGTGAACATAGCGTTTTCATCTCAGTATGTCAAAAATATTATCATGTTGTTTTTTTTATTAGGTTACACATGGGTACATATTATAGTTTTGTGCCATTTTATTTTTTTCTTGTTGTTTTTCTGAATCTTGACATTATTTTATTGTATTTTTCTATGTTAATATGTTATTAAAATATATAGGAAAATTTGGAGATAAAATTTTATGTCACACTTGACAGGTCAGGCCATGTTATCAATTAAATACAAGATTTTTACTATGCAGATAATAAAAATACAGCTATTTTTGAATAAGTTACTGTGTACTGCTTAGAATAATCAATCAACTAATCAATACCCTAAACAATTTGAAAGTGAAGACAGCGAACATACTTCGCACTTAAAAATAAACAAAATCTCATTCTCCATTTCTCGTTACTCCTAAACGAGTGAATGTTAGCGACAATAATTTGTTTTCTAAACATGTCACATAACAAATTGTTGAGGTTAAGTTGACAGCTGTCATTCATCATGGCGTTTTTGGCGGGAAGGTGGCAGCCAATCAGGGGCGGCGAGTGATCGCGTTCGGATGCTACGGGTAAGGATGACATGTTTGGGTGCTAGGTGAATAATTTATTGGCTGCGATAAAAAAAAACGTAGGTTTTAAAATTAGAATGATTAATTTTCAATAGACGGCAGAGCGTTATTCACACTGTTTTTGAACTTTTTCGCAGCTGTCGATCAGGTTCTTAATTCAAATTCTTTGTGGAGTTAGATATTAAGTTGCTCCTCAATAGCTTAGTAATTATAAGATAAATGTTAGACTAAAATTCAAAAGACTAAAAGTCAATAAATTGGGAAAATAATCATTAAGAAGAAGAAAGTTTTAAAGTAAAAAAAAAAAACTACCACGATTAATGTTGTGCAAAAAGGTTTTACCTTTTCACCATGGCAGAATAGCTTCCCATCGTTCCTATCTTAACTTATAGAGACACATTCGACCCCACTATCCTACCCAAAAATAGTTATATTATTCTCCTTGGAAACGACAAAAGCCTATTAGAATTTATTCGGGTTATTTTCGTGTGAGCTCGTGTTAAGTAGATAAAAGCATCATGGCCGCCGGAAAATATACTGACATTTTTATTTTACAGAATTTTTCTGTTGGAGCTTTTTAGCAGTTGGTTTTATAACAATATTTTGTGCTATAAAATTAAATAAATACTACGTATGATGCAGCAGCTTTTGGTTGTGTTTTTATTAAGGAAACTAGCTTCTGTCAGCGGCTTCGCCCGCGTGAAAGGTGAAAATTATCCCGAGGCAAATTATTCCCTGGGTAAAAAATATCAAATGTGCTATTCCTGAGTATAATCTCTGTGCCAAATTTCTCTCAGATCCTACGAACATACACTCACAAACTTTCGCCTTTATAATATTAGTGTGATTATCAGCATCTGCTGTGTTTTTGCTTGTTTCCTGACCGGCTAGGAAACAAGAGGTCCTGAGTTCCATTCCTGGGTCGGGCTAGCTGAGTGTAATTGAGTTTTTTTGTCTGTTATAACTCAGTATCAGCCCGGATTCTGGCGTTGTGCTCGGTTAGTTGGTCCCCTTTATATTATAACTGGAAAAACGTTTATGTGCTACAGGTACACCCTTGACTCTATGTCATATTTATGACCTCGAGGAAAACAGGTGGGTCGTAAATGTTAGTACATGTTTAAAGGCCTGTAATTCCATATCTTTTTTTTATTTTATCACAAAATTTTTATTCAAAATTTTAAAAAAAAACCATTTGTCTAAGAAACGAACTAAAAAGACGTTAGCAAGAAGAAAATTATGCTGTGCAGTCGGAGGATACATATTCGTGAGCTGGCTGATCAAAACTAGATTTGAACTTTAAAACTAAATATTGGGCGCCGTATTGTGGGGATAATACGGCGCCCAAAATTTTCATTTTTCTATTTTCCAGTTTATAGTAGCCAGAGACAAGGATAAGACGAATCGATTGACGTAAGAATCATCAAAATCGGCCAACGCGTTTGGTCTCTATAACGCCAAATAGGAACAAACATACACTACATACCTACGTACTTATATACATAGACTGATAAAACATTAACCTCCTTTGGCAGTCGGGTTAAAAGGGTAATAATCAAACTTTACTCGAATAAAAAAAGTGCAAAACTTCTTCCGTTTACACCAACTGCCAACCCTATCATATGTTTTCCTACCACCAACATAATTCCAACCATTCCTAAAACCATTTCCGTTCCTACACCATAAAGATTAAGTTCAAAATCCTCTGTTTTAATATTTTTTTCTAGTAAAGTTATGTAGGTATTCTTTTCGTTTAATTATCGTTAATGACGATCACGCTGAGAGTTCCGTTTCGCTCCGTTTTTTTGTTCCGCGTGTCAACGACGGCTATGATTGATGGAACTGAGTCCCAGTTACACTGAGCCACTCGGTTGATCTAAATATGGTTGTTAGCAAGAATATTTGTGGCTCTTTTATGGTGTTGTGGCTAAAAATGTGACGGATTTGTTGCCTTTTTGGTTGTGTTGTGTGCGTACATATAGTCATTAATGTCAAGTTTTTGGCCTTTTCGACTAATAATACAGTTGTTGCGGTAAAGGGATTTCTATTTATCTATCTGGTGCTTTAAAAGTATTTATTATTTTCAACAAATTGCAACAAAAATAAAATTATGAACTAAAACATAATATACTTATACTGTACAAAAATTGTATCTTAGACAAAACTGGGCGATAGTTGGAGTTATTTGCAGTAAAAAAAATGAACAAATGGGTTTTAGGAAGACGAAAACCATTATATGACCATCTACAATAAAATTTTCTGAATAAAATACATAACAATTTGGACAATAGGAAACCAGTAATGGTAATGTATTTGGATATGTCCAGGGCATTTGACTATGTGGACCATAAAATACTGTTAACATAGCTAAATAGATATCGCATCAGGTAACGTGCTTAATTTCATACAATCTTATTTGGAGGATAGAAAGCAAATTACTCAGATTAATCAAGTGGATATTAAGTCCAAAACTGATGTTGAATACTCGTCTAGCTAGAATTCTTGGTTACGGTGTTACGCAGGGTTCTGTGCTGGGACCCTTGCTGTTAATTTGCTATATTAATGACATTCCGCAAGTAATCATGCTTAAATGGCCTTGTTTGCTGATGATAGTACAGTTATATGGCTGAATACTGGCAGTAATAAAGAAATAGAAGATGACATTAACACTACTCATGTTACGATTGTTGACTGCTGCTATATATGAATAAGTCAGCGCTCCCAGCAGCTTATCACGGTTATGTCACCGCTACTTTGCGACATGTCTTTGTATTTTGGAGAAATGCGAAGGTTGAGCAGGTTTAATAGCACAGAAAAAAATATTCGAGCCATATGTAAAATAAAATGAACGGATTCATGCAAGCCACATTTCCAATACTTAAAAATATTGACTGTACCATAACTTTTTGTCTGTATCTTTGTGAAAAACAACATGTTTTTGTATAAATCTGTCGAAAGACAACGGCGTTTGAAAAAGTTACACCCTTTAAGCACAAAAACCAAATTTATGTACAACAGTATTTATGCAATGGTGCCAAAACTTTATAACAAATTACCTGATCAAATTGTTTCAAGTAGTGATGAATGAGTGATGAAAAGAATAAGTATAAGCATAAGCTTTTTAAATTATTGAATGATAAGGCGTATTATTCAGTTAGTGAATATCTTAATGATAAATTAAAATAATGTTTAATTATTTTGTATCTGTCTGTATAATTAAAATGTTAATCCTATAAATAATGATACTCTGATTTGACATTTTTATTTCAATTATTATTGTATTACGAAATTGTGACTAGTTATTGCTGTTTGTTTATGTGCCGTCTTAATTTATTGACACATTATTATTAACTATTATTGTTTGGCTTGTAATTGTGACATCTATTTGGTAATGTGAAATTCGGCCTCTATTTGCCCAATTATTTTGTATGCATTCTGGCGGGGCATAGTATAGACCAACATTTTTTTATTTAAAACATCTGTATTTTTTTTTCACAAAATGAATAAATGAATTTGAATCAAAGCGAAAGTTTGAATGGATGGATGGATGGGTGTATATTTGTTACTAAATCAAGCTAAAACAGCTGAAGGGATCTGGATGAAATTTGGCACAGAGATAGATTATAGTCTGACCATAGCACATAGACTTTTCATCCCGGTATAATAATCCCTCGGGATATTATTGATTTTCGACAACCACGCGGGCGAAGCCGCTGGCAGAAGCTAGTAAATAATCATACCAGCTTGTCACCATCTCAATACAGGGCATAGGCCTCTTCTCGTACAGAGAAGGCACGAGCTTCGATTAACACTCGCATGCTCAAGAAGGGTTGGCGATTTCATACTTATATTTACTTCAATAACTGTAATTCCACTGGCAGGGTAAGTAAAGTTGTCGCTTTTCAATTGCGTGTTTTTGCTTATTATTATTATACTGCACAAAGTATGAAAATACTGAAAGCAGGATAGCGTGGACACGAAAAACCAAAATAATTTTGGTCAAAATTAGGATCGTTGAACCTTATCTAACTGTACGTTTTACTCAAATATCTTGTTGGCACAACAGATTTAGCTTAATAATACTTTACCAAGGTTATATTCAATTGGTAGTAAAGCTTATTAGGATTTCTGACAAATTGTTATGAACAACTCATATCAAAAGGTAAATACGCATCACTGATATGGTTATTATCCATTCGTTATTATATAAGGCCGTATGCATAATGTCATCATCATTTTGCTTTTCATTTTACATCACTGATTTTGTCCGAAAGATGTCCATTACTGGATATGCACCTCACCTCTAGCGTCGCCACATCGACCACTCTTAATCTTCTTGTAATAGCAGACTCCCGCAGCCCTCAATAGGCCTTTAAACGCTCGTCTTTCGGTATGCTGTCGCCGCTCTATAACCTTTAATGTATACGGGGCCTCCCTTCATAATCTTCTGAGAAATTGATTGAGATATTTTCATTCTTCTTTCAATATCTGGCTCGTGCCATAAATAGTTTGTAAATTTTTATATAAATTCCATTCCTATGTAACGGTATTTTTTTAAAGACTCCCAGGTGCAAAGCGGCATAGTGCACAACGACGCAACATCCAAATTCCATAGAAACTTTCCTACTTATATATATTTTTTTTACCTACGGGAGATTTTCAGAAGAAGGCAAAAAGCCGGGAAGAATGGAAAGCTATGGGGGAGACCTTTGCCCATCAGTGGGACAAGATAGGACTAATAATATAGCCGTGAAAAACCTCTTAAAATACGGATTTCAGATGATCATTTCGCGCCAGTGTACGGGAGCCCACAAACTCGAAGTATCACATTAACGCCCTGTTCCTCCATATTCATAAAATCGATACAAAATTAATACAATAACGGGAAGTACCCATCGGCAGGCGTGCGGTTGCTGCAATAACAATGATAAAACAATAAAATTGTTACAGCCATCGTAAAATATAAAGCTGTTGCGGATTGCGGTTACGAACTTCGAGATTTATACTATAACTGGCGAAATGTAGGCGTACTATAGATGCACTCTGCCTAACCCTTGACGATACAGGCGTGACGATATGTTATGTGGGTGTTATATTTGGGAGAAACAAATACGTTTTATAAATATTAATCGTGATTGACAACCCGAATTGCATTTGTAAGAGCTTGTCCAGAAAATGCGAATTTGTCGCGATTCTCTCACACATATTACGCGCGGCCGTTGCGTACAGAAGGAGCGTACCAATGCGCCAGCATTAGGGGACGAACGATTGTTTTCATTTGAAAACATGGAGTTGAACGAAGCGTTCCATTTCCCTTGAGTTGAGACATGCATCCGCTCTGAAATTCGCACGTAAACTGGACGCTCAAAGTCATCTGCAATACCTCGACTCGCGCGCAGTACGTGCGCATCAAGCGCGAGTCTAGACTCTAGAGTCTGGCGAAGTGCGCTCGATTTACGAGCGAATTTTGAATCGCGCGATGCTTCTGTACGCTAACGCGTATGAATTCATGCGAAACGTTTCGCTACGAATTCACCCCTTCAGGACAAGGTCTTAGTGAAAACTGAAAATCATGAAGTCAAACTTACATGGACCTACGTATGATATAACGTCTCTTGTAAAAAAAAATACTAGTCTCCATATTTATTTAATGAAATGGATGGAATAAGGTTAATTTTTATATTTCTACTTCTTTAAGAAAGAAAAAAGGCTCTATCTAGTGACCAGGAAAGCACTAAAAATAACTTGGTAAAAATCTAATGGAATCACCTAAAATTTGTATCACCCTCAACCCAATATTTCCCATAATCATTGTTACTTCACATAGGTACCTAACAGTAACCAATTTGGTATAAAGTTCGGCATATATTCCACGCATAGCTATTTCGTTACGGATGCCATCGCATCTTTGGTTCAATTAAGGTGGTGGACCGTATCGGTATGGTCAAATTGAGTGATAACTGCTGCCGATCGCATTCTATGCAATTATAGATCTGGTGTACATTCATGCATGCTATTTTTGCTAGCAAGGTGACCCAATGTGTGTGACTTTCGAGTTCTGTATGGGGGGTTTGAACTCAGGAAGGTACTTTACTTAGTGGATATGATTGCATCACCGCACCGCTGCTATCAAAACTTTGAAAAAGTTTTCTTTCGTCGTGAAGTAACCGGTATGGCCTAGAACATAAAAAATAAGACATGTGATACGAGTAACTACTAACTCGCACTGTATCAACGCAGAGACGTTAGAAACGTTCCACTCCCTCTCGTAGACAGGAGGCCTGTGTCTCACTTATTATACGCTGATTATGCTGTAGAGAACAATTTTAAGGTAAATAATAAAAGAACTTCTTTTTCGGAAGTCGATGTTCCAGTTTTGTTTTCTTCGTTTTTGACACTGACTTCCGAAAAAGAAGATATTTTACAGTTTGTAGTATTTTTATTTGGAATTCGGTTGTATCTTTTACCCGACTGCCGAAGGAGGGTTATGTGTTTATCAGTCTATGTATGTATGAATGTTTGTTCTTATGTGGCGTTCTAGAGACCAAACGCGTTGGCTGATTTTTATTTTACTTACGTCAATCGATTAAAAAAATTCATGTATTTATTGGTTTTTGGAAATTCTTTCCCTAAGGAGGTGAAAAAGTGGAAATTCGTGGAGCTTTTATATTTGAAACTTGACATAAATACTAACCTAATTATAGTAAAGGTTTTCATTATTCGTTTTTCAAAACTACTCCTAAAAGACGATTTAGGCGGGCGTTAAACATTTTTGAAGAATTTTACTGTACTGGGCTTCTTTTTATGATGTAGAGGAGCACTAGGAAGGGATTTTTATAAATTTAACCTTTAAGGGGGTGTAACTAAAAAGTTATCTGTAGGGTAAAAGACGGATCACGCGATCGAATTCGCGGGCGAAGTGATAGTTATTAATAATTATGTTACTCTCTTAAATCCAAGTCCAACCAATTGTAGATACCCAAGGCCAGCATAACCTAACGCACATTGCACGACAGATCCAGAGACACCCTTATAATAATATACTCCAATTAATAGTACCCTCCCCCCAGAAGGTAAACACGAGCATAAAGAGGGGGTGGGGGTAGGGGGTGATACATTAATCATCTTCAGACGACATCGGAGACATACTTGTTTACGAGTAAAGAGTGCCAAAGGATGGCTGATAATAATTTTGCCAAGAATTTTTGGGCTTTCTAAAGTTGGACTTTTAAGCGCTTTTGGTAAAAGCTTTGTGTATGGTGCTGATGGGGCTTGATGAATCATTTAATTTTGTATCAGTTATCTGCTATACATTGCTATCATCGTTTTTTCATTTGCTTTGGGATTTTTGTTTAAACAAGTATGTCAATAACCATCGTGCCTTTTACCATTGTAACTCAACCATTGTAACATTAACACTTATAATTAACACATAAACTAAATTAAACTATTAAACATATAATATATGTTAAATATATAAAATACCTTATGATAAAGATAGAAGTCACCGATGAAGCACTGTTATTAAATGACATAACTTTTTGATGTCTTCTGAAGTTAGTTGGGATAAAATTGATTGTATTAATCCCTCGTTAAGCCTATTAAACTCTAATTCTCTCAAAATTGATTCCCTCTTGCGCCTGTTGCGGGCATAATCCATCAGCAAATGCCTCAATCTGATTACATTCTCTGCAATTCTGTTGCTCTACTTCTGTGTTTTTAGTTTACAGCAGTTTTATTCATTTTAAAAATCATGCACGAAGGTAAAATAGCGAACTTAATGCTTTAAGCTTTCTCTACCAATCAACCAAGAGTGGTGAAGAGAAAACATGGCTGGTGCATTGTTTTCAGGGAAAAAAACGTGCAAATTGGTAAGGAAAACCAGTGATCAAAACTGCGATCAAGAGCTGTCAGTACCTTTCTTTGTTGCGGTATAATGACAGTTTCACGCTGACGGTTCTCAAACGCGGTTTGGATAGTTTTGATCGCATTCTCATCTGTCTATCAGTGAGGAGCCTGCATACCTACAGATTTAAATGAGAAGAACAGCTTGCCAAGTTTGTGCTGAGTTAGCACAAACTTGGTGATATTCATCGACAAAACACTTTTCATGGACTGCCCAACTAGCCGCAAGGTGTTTGCATCAGCTGCAACTTTGAGGAGACTGCGTAATTTTCTTCCAACTGCCACCAAGATTGCGCTTGCACAATGTCCTCTTCTTCCCATCCTTGATATGTTGATGCCAGCTATCTTGACCTTACTCAAGAACAACACGATAAACTTGGGCGAATTCAAAATGTTTGTGTAAGGTTCATATTTGGTTTGCGCATATATGACTTTGTTTCTGAATTCCGTGTATAGCTCAAGTGGTTGCCAATTCGCCTTCGCCACTATGCTCATATTCTTTCTCATTTATACAGTGTGCTCTTTAGTCCTTCCACTCCTCTTTACCTCAAGTATCGTTTTCAGTTTATCTGCGATTCCCACACGAAGTCTCTTAGGTCATCAGAAAACTTGCGACTTAAAATGCCTATGCATTCCACTACATTCTTGGATAAAACATTTACTGTCCAGGAGTCTCGTTTAAGGAATGCATTGCCTGACCCAGTAATACGTGCTTAGTCGTTGCCTATCTTTAAAAACTTATAAAGAAACATAACCTGTCTCTGTGATCCTTTCCTTGTTTAAACTGTATTGTTTTAGGTTTAAAGATATTTATTTCCCATAAGAACTTATAAAAAATAACAGTTCACTTATATTGAGATACAAAGTTACTTATCCTAAATAATAATATAATATTTGCCTTCGGGGCGTTGGCGACGTTACAGGGTACATACATGTTTTTTCAGTTTTCTCTTAAATTTGTTAATATTATCACACCTTTTTATAACCTCCGGTAGATTATTGAATAGCTGCGCTCCCTCCACTAATACTGTTTTTTTTGCCATAATTAGTCCGTGCACATGCAGTTGCTAGTTGGAATTTGTTTTTACTTCACTTATTTTATGTTATTGTTTTTTTATGCAGTTGTATGTTTGATTGTACGGAATTCGTGGTGATTTTTTTTTATGAGAGTGCAGGTGTAATATGTGTAAAGTTGTGTGAGATTTAGCAGGTTAGTTTTTTCGTATAATTTTTTTGTTGGATATAGATAGTGGTAATGAAATAATACTTTAATAATTTTGTTTTACGTTCTTTGTAGTGGATTTCGAATAGATTCAGCGGCTGATCCCCACACACATGAGGTATTCGAGATTTGATTTTACTAGAGGATTATATATAATTAGGCGTACTTTTTTCGGGATACAATATTACATATTTGGTAAGTTTTCGTAACGCTCCCAACAGTGATATTAACTTTGCTTTGACATGATTGATGATGAATTTTCTTGTTTGTATATTAAGATATATGTATGTATTTATGTATCTATTTAAGTAGTCTGTTTTTAGTACCTAATTATACTTAATAATACTAATTGTATGATTTGAAATTGGCACCAAGTGCAACCCCATGTCGTGTCCGGGCACAGTGTCCAGGCTATCTCTATCCATTTAAAGTTGCCTGGAAGAGATCGCAGAACGCAATAAGGCCACCTGCGGTATGTTTATTTTAATTTTTAACCGACTTCCCAAAAAGTAGGAGGTTTCTCAATTCGAACGTATATAACTATATTTTTTATGTGTGTTCGCGGATAACTTCGTCGTTAATGAACCGATTTTGATGATTATTTTTTGTTGAAAAGGCAATATTCCAAGGGTAGTGCCATGATCATGATGAAGGAAACTAGGATCTGATGATGGGATTCTTGAGAAATCCAGGGAACTCCTCAAATATTTTAGGCATACATAGCCATTTTCGGATTTTAATCAATAATGCAATCATTTGCACTCAAAAAGTATCATTTGGTGAAGTGGAACTGATGAAGAGGACCACAATGGCCACTGGAACTCCGAAATAAAACAATTTATCCTAGTCGTGTTTGGGCTTATTGGAATCGTCAGGAGATGTGCTTTGGCTATAAATGGTAATTGGAGGTACCTAAACACTAAAAAGAGGAAATTAAAAACTTTTTAACAAAAAATCAAACCGACTTGCAAAACAAAAAAACTACAAAGCGAAAAATAACTTTATTTTCCGAAGTGTCGATTAACGGAAAACAATGGGTACAAAAGACACCGACTTTAGAAAAGAAAGTTATTTTTCGCTTTGTAGTTTTTTGTTTTGGCATTCGGTTTGATTTTTTGTTAAAAAGTTTTTATATTGTTTCTTTTTGTATTATTTTATCTTGGTGTATAATAAAGTATGTATAAATAAATAAACTTTTGCATTTGTAATTTTTCTGGTATTTTGAACTGCCATAAGTATAAAAAAAGTCTGTGACAACCCAAATTTAATTACATACATTCACGTACTGCATTTTAATCAATGCCACTTTACTCCACCTTCTCCCTAGTTAAACTAACTGAAATTAAACTCTGACCTCGTCCAACATTTTAACCGTTATAATTGGCTTTAACAAATTAACTGTGAATGATTCAACAGAACTAGGATAGGGGACAAGCGTATTAGGATGTTGCTCCACATCAGCCATCGGCTAAGCTACGCACACAAACAGCTTATAGCTGAATAAAAATGTGGGTGGGGCATCCACTGCGAGGCACTTCTATGCTATATACGGAACCGTGGCTATCAATAAATTTTATTGCGCAGCTAACGTTTGAAACCTCTCCGTGCATTGCCTACGCAAACAACTGAGAAAAGTGCGCTCAACACAAGTACAGTCTACCATAACCTTGCTTAGAATTATCACGAGGTCTGTTGGGTTCTCTATGGCTAGAATTCGAAAACTGCTGCCTCATCACCGGGAGCCCGCTAAAACGGACATTAACTCGCGCCGCCGCATCAACCTATGGCGTCACTGTCGCCAAAAAACTGAGATCGCGCGTTCGTTGCTCCGTATAAAATTAATCAGAAAACTAGAAAAAACACTTAATCAGCTCCGAAAATGGTGCTGTTCTACAATATCATTGACAGTGAGTGATCTGTGCTGATATTCCTGTCCCGGGACACGCTGGGTTCCTGGATAAAACTGGTGAGTTTTTCGTAGGGATTCTAGCCATACATTTTTCAAATATTCAAGTTTTTAAAGCTATCGAAACACACAAGGTCTATTTAATAAAAAGCGACATAATAGGCCTGAATGTGGTCATTGTCACCTTCTTGCAACAGGAGCTGTTGAATAAAACTAAAAACCGGCCAAGTGCGAGTCGGACTCGCGCACGAAGGATTCCGTACCATTGTCGCAAAAAATGGCAATAAAATCACGTTCGTCGTATATGGAGCCCCACTAAAATATATTTTTTTCTATTTGTTGTTTTAGCGGCAATAGAAATACATCATCTGTGAAAATTTCAACTGTCTGGCTATCACGGTCCATGAGACACAGCCTGGTGACAGACAGACAGATAGATAGACAGACAGACGGACCGCGGAGTCTTAGTAATAGGGTCCCGTTTTTACCATTTGGGTACGGAACCCTTTAAATATATGAAATGATGTTATTCAATTCAATTATCTATTAATCAAAATAAGATCCAAAATTTGTCGGATTGTCAAATTCTTACCTGCCAGTTTTATTAAATAGACTTAAACTATACGGTGACATTCACTGAAACGCTTGATTTGTACAATGCCGTCTCTAGCAGTGGCGACTCAATGCTCTGTGCTGCGCACCGATGAGTAGCTTAAAAAAAAACGCGTAGCTAACCTGGCCAATCTCTTCCCATATCCTTTGTAGCAGTGGATGCTCAACATTAATGCCTCGAGCATCGAATCTAGGACCGTCCTCGTCACGCCTACAACGAGCCCACGCAGGTTATCATGCAGTGTTCGTAATGGTCATAACATTAGGCTAGGTATTGCGTTTGAACACGATTTTATGCTAAACGCTATTGTGTTCTGGGATCTGCGTAAAATACGCCGTGTATTTGGGAATAGGTCATCTTAACTTGACTTAAAAGTATATTAAAACAGCTAAACAAAACAATTTTAAATAACCCCTACTTAACTAACCTACCTACCTTACCCTACCCACCTATCTACTTACCTAACTTCCCTACTTAACTACTTACCCACCCACGTCGACATTTTTTTAAACCTTTCCTACATTTGGGCGAACAAAACATAAACAGAATTATTCAAATCGGTCCAGCCGTTTTGAGTTTTAGCGAGACTAACGAACAGCAATTGATTTTTATATATAAGAGAAAAAGATGTATTTATTTTATATATAAATAGTACACTAAAGTACTACCTACAATACTGTCTTTTCTTTCATTTTTAAAATCCATCCAAAGGTTGTCTTGAAAAGATCGCTTTTAGCGTTAAGGCCTCCCATTGTGTACTGTTTTACCGTACCACCCAATGTAATGTTTTCTTCGTCTATACTTTCTGTTACATATATGGTGTACATAATAAAGAGTATTCTATTCTATTAATTAAAGGGGAATTATAAAACGATCGAATTAAAAAAAACTTAGCGACTGATGATGAGATACTATTTTAATAACTTGAGCGGTATGAATTTGAGTAAGCGAAAAATTAACTAAACTATCGACGAATATTGATTAAAAATAAAATCCAGAACGAGCTTACAAAAAGTGGGTTGCGAATAATCCATTTCTGATATTATAATTCTAGCCGGGCGACTAAATTACTAAGTGAACGACTAGAAATGCGTGGGCGTTCGGGTGCATTCGTGTCTTTAACGAATTAGTCCAAGAGCGAGCGAAGCGAGCTCGGGAGCTTAGGGCACCCCGACACGGACAGGTTAGGTTCGAACGAGATTACGGGAGCTGAAGTGAGCGAGCAAAGCGAGCGAACTCCCGTCATCTCGTTCGTGTTAGGTTACTTTAGACCCTGCGGACTGAAATAGGAGCCCCGAGCAGCGGGGCTCCGTCGACAAACTTTTATTTTCAAGTCAAATATTATGAAGCTTCTCATTTTGTATTTTCAGTAACTCAAATTAATGTTTGTAAGTTGCTGTTCTGTTGATTTCTTGTCACTCGCAGTCAGTCGCTCACTTAGTAATACTATAACGTAAATTAATTATTTTTGTCACTTAAAACTTTAATTTACAGTCACTCGTTTAAATACTACCCTTAATTAAATATTACAATCATTCTTATTAAAGTTTATTAAATGCTAGCTACACTATCTACATTTTATCCCGAAAAATATACTTTCCCTTTAGAATAGGTAAAGAGCAAAGCCGCGGGAAATAGCTATTATTTTATCATTTGAAGTATTTTACCTTTTACATGGTTCGGATTTTTATTTATTTATTTAATACTTTATAAACACGAACATGCAGAGGCGGACATAATGCCTTAGGCAATTTCTACCAGTCGACCATTGGGCGATGCAGAGACAAATTGATGTTAGGTGCCTCACGTTTATTTAAATACATATAAGTACCTAAACTATAAATACAATTATACATACTCAAAGTATAAACTAAGTACCTACACAAATACCCGTAAGCAATTAGTGGTAATAGATAAATAATTAAAAAAACATTAGCGCTGTGAATTATTTTGCCAACTTCTTACGAATATGCTCGCGAACATTAATTTTGAAAGTTAATCGATTAGTTGCCACCCTGATTTCCGCGGATATGTACCTCTAATGCACCAGAATAAGTTCCAGAGATTTATATATGTGCGAAGTAGGTATCTAAAATAAAGTTTGAAAAAGGAACTGAATAAGTATCATTGTATAATCTGGCTGATAAGCAAACTGGGTCGTATCAGACAACGTTGATGAAACATGCAGAACGGCTCTGAGAGCATCACAATAAGAATGAGAATTTATTCGCAATAGAGCTAACAATTTATGCCCCAGTTCTATTGCACTAGCGTAGATAAGGCGCTCAACTGTGTTGTTCTGCGAAATTATTAGATAAATGAAACGTTGAATTCTGAGTAAAGTAGAAACACGGCATCATAATCCTATCAGCACAGAGTTTTTGGCAGACTAATTCATAATGGCAGTTCGATTATCCTTACGGACTTGAGCCAAGAAGAGTGGGCCCATAGGTTGACTTGTTGATTTTTGGTAGACCAAAAAAACTGGCCTTCAATGGCAGAGGTCTTTGCCCACAAATAGGACATAACAGTCTATCAACGCCATAGATCTGAGGCTCTAGACGAAGGGTTCCCAAAGATTTTTTTGTCATGCCTCCCTACACAAAAAAATACCCACGCCCCCTTTAGTATTTGTGTTTGTATTTAGGTAACAAGCAGTCATAACCAAATATTCTTAAGTTAATGAAGAGCAAGGAAAAGATTAAGAAAGGAAGGGTCGAGTGTGTTTTTGTACAAGTTACCACAGATGTAAGCAACTGAAGGAGTACGGGTGGGTTTTAGCCAGTATAAGTATGACACGCCATCCGACATCCCTCCTGCTTCATCCTGAGCAGGAGAAAACACCAAAAAAATTAAAATAAAAGCAGGTATGCTTTTGACAAGATTCCCAGTTCTGGGTTGATTAAAGGAAATTGCACATCGTAGATCATTAGCAATATCAAGGTTGCGCGGGCGACGGAGTACTAGATACATATTTGCACGGGGTCATTGCTAAGAAAGAATATTTGGTTCAAATAAAGCTCACTAGATGGCGCGATATGCACCTATCTGTTATTGAATGTGAGTAAAATTAAAATTTTCTGGAATTGAACATAAAAATTGTATGTCAAGAACATAATCAACTCTCTTTAATTAACTCTCCTAAGTACAAAATTATGGAATATTGGGCTCTTAATTCACATTTCAAAGATTATTTGAACGGATTACATGCTAATAGATTGCGCATTTTTAAATTTCTGAGGCATTCTACTCGATTGTTAAAATTTGCATTGCAACATATTTTGGTGCAAAAAACTGTAAATACCATAAGAAGAACCTTCACTGTATTTAAAGAAAAAAATATTCACGAACCTAGTAAACCCTTATACTTGCAAGTCGCTGCTAACACCATCTATCTATCACCGCGAAACAGAACCGAACGCGTTCGATGTATAAAAAAGTATCAGATTAATCAGATGAAAAACGCTAGTTACGTCGGCACGGTTTCTTTGTATGGGATGAGGCATCTGTATGCTAGTATTATATTATCTGTGCTATTTGTAATTTTTCCAATCGCTATCACCACGCGTTCGGTAATAGAAAGACACTTGTCTAGGGTCTAAGGTCTAGATCCTGACGAGTCACTCTGAGATAGATAGGAAAATTCATGGGAACATGAAAACTATAAGAGGCTCAAGACAAGTAACATTCTACCAACGAAACCATCACGATAGCGATTGGGCATTGCCAAGCTCTATCGAAAAGTTATGTGAACAATCCATTTCATTTTGACATTGTAACCAAAGCCATCGCTTCTGGAGTCCAAGGTTTAGTAAAATTTTCATAGGTCACGCTGTCATTGGCGATGAGAAGCATTTAATGGAAGCTTGTTGCGTAATTTTTTCTTCGCAGCTAAAACATTAGAAAGTGATGCTCTTTGTAATTTTTGATGTTCTAAAGGTGCTAATCAATCAATTGTTCAATACATAAATCTGAAGAAAAGTTGTTTTTTTACATCGAAAATATACGGCGGCGCGCCGTTCTATTTTGTTGTTAAAGGATAATCAACAGAACAGCCAGCCAACATTTTTGGATTTTTTGTCTGTTTTGTTGTGCACGCATAACGTAAAATGTATGAAACCTATGTAGATAACTTTGACACCTAAAAAATGTGTGTAGCTTGAAGTATTACTTAGTGCGATGATACAATCACTATCAATAGATATATGAATTTTAAAGTATTCAAGAAGTAAAATCACAGCAGACGCAATTTAGATACTCAGGCAGTTGAACTCCATATTCAATAGATGGCGTTGTGCATTTGACGTCATTTTCTGAATGGCGGTGTTAAGATTTTCCGACGAAGAAAAGCCTATAAAAATAAGTAGGTAGGGTAGGTATGTAGGTAGGTAGAGTAAGTATGTAGGTAGGTAGAGTAAGTATGTAGGTACGTAGGGTAAGTATGTAGGTAGGATAGATAAGTAGGGTAGTTAGGTAGGACAGGGTAAGTAGGGTAGGCAGTTGACGGGAGCGAAGGCGTGAGCACAGCTTGTTCTAAAATAAATATAATGAAATTACGATTGGCTTTAGTCCAAAATTATCGTAACCTTCTTTGAAGGTGTGCCATCTTACAAGGCCTTATATTTTTCCTTTCAGTTTGTACAGCTAATAACTATCTGTGTTAAGTTAACCGGGTCAGGTGGGTTCAACTGGTTGATCCGCGGTATATGGGTCGGTACTCAGTCGCCCCACCCGCTTCCCGCCGCTCCCTCACTTCCTATGTAAAGCTGTGTCTACCATGACTAGCTTTTTATGGCAAATGTTAGTTTTTTTTGCTAGATTAAAATGTGTTTGTTGCTTTGTGGCACATTAGTAGTAATTTTGCCCGTAGGGAACCAAAGCCTATGGAAATCCGCAATAGTTGCTATCTTAGAGGGAAAACTGAATTGTCTAATGTGTTTATAATGACACCTATGAGATGTAAACCTGGAAAACGGAAATGCTTCTCTGGTGCAGAAATAGGTAGTAATCTATGGTGGTATTAGAGGAAGAAGAGTTCTTGGAGGATGGCTTTTATTAAGCTTACATAGGTTTAGGCACCAACTTATAATACCCAGTACGTAAGTTGGCAAGAATTGTTAGATGCGCAGTAGTATTTTTTAGGTCTCTTTGGTAGTGAAACAGGGTGCGTCGAACGTTCCGAGCGCGCGATTTATCGCGTCACGTTCACGTTTCGATCGTTCTATGTGGTGGTTGGTCATTTAAAAACTTACCCTCACTACGCCAAAACCTTGCCAACTTACATGCCGGGGACGACCCAGAATAGATTTTTAAAAATGGAATGAAATTTACGTCACTGAAGTATAGACAAATTCCTAAGAAATACGTGAACCTGTCCAAAAGAGGTTTCTATACATTAAACGCTCGAAATCCCGTTTCAATTAAACATTGTAAACACTAAGTAATTTACCTTAATTTAGGTATTTATTTACCACCTGTAAACCTAAATGTATTGCTTGATTGCATCGCACAGAATCGTGACATCGTGAGTAAGCGTGGTCGGTGGCTGTCGCGTATCAATCAATTGTGGGTAGTGGTATTAATTTCCTTGAGATATTAGAAATACTTAGTCAATCATGTAGCTATTACATTTACTAACTAATTTGCTTTTTATGTAGGTAAATAGCGGTCGTTGGCCATACACATGAATATCTAAAGCGGAACTTGACTGCGCTCTTCAGTCGCATATTGGGAAATCTGGGCTACTCAAAGGATCTCAAATGCCAGAAAACGAGGCCCAAAAAGAGATGGGGAGATGATATAGATTCTTGGTCAAAGGACTGTCCAAAAAGCAGCAGACCGGGAAATGTGGAAATTAAGGAAAGGCCAAACGGAGGCTTTTGATCTGCAGTGAGATAGTATAGGCTCTAATTAATAATAAAAGTAATGTTGGTCTTAGCAAACACGCGTTTGGGTCCACGTGGTGTATTACGGCCCACTCACTTTACAAAGAGGAGTTCTGAATCTCAGCAGTGGGAACACTATAGGCTGATTATTCTCTAGGTTAAAATAACGATACACGCGTTTTCTACAAAAGAGTTTTGACACCTGGCATTTACAGTTATCGGAAAAGAGACAAACAGGCAATTTTACACATGATTAGAAAATTGTATCGTATTTGCCTTATTTATCGTATGACTCAAATTGTTTCTATTAGGTTATTAAGGGCCTACATTCGCTTTAGTGCCGTAAAACGGTAACTTCCTAAAGCATAATCCTTAGTAACGGCTAGGTTAAAAGGTTTGAAAAAAATATATATTTCTTTTTGTTTCATGTACATTATTTTTTAAACATGGTTTTTAGTATAACAAATATTTTTACTTTAATAAAATAATTAGCAACACGATATTTTTCACAACTTTTGGATACTCCTCCAAAATGACTTGGATATTTAAAAATATTTTTACACAGAAACATTGATGGCTGGAATTTCTTCACAACTGAAATAGCATATGTAAAATAATATTTTGTAAACAAAACTGTTCAAAAGGAGGCTCAATATTGATATTTTGGCGCACGGCCAGTACTGCGTTAACATTGGGGCGTGTATATCGCCTTAAGGCTTGCTTTTGCCGGCGAAGTAGGTACCACTGTTACCGCGAAGCGGACGGCGCGCTCGCGTGTGCGTAAAGCCAACAAAAGTGTCACAGTAAAGGTGTGTAGAAAAGGCTTATTTAACTATTGTTTTTAAAAGTTAATAAAATACGAAAGTTGATGCCAAACCGTTTGTTGTATTACAATGCGTAGTAATAACGACATTTTAAACTGTTTTGTTTTAGATAAATCTTTCGTGGTTACAAATAATAAATGATTGATTGATTGTGGTGGCCCAGTGGCTAAGACCTCGCCTCTCGTGTTGAGGTCGTGGGTTCAAATCCGGGCAAGTACCAATGTGACTTTTTTAAATTCATATGTACTTTTTAAGTTTATCTTTGACATCACAGGCAACGGTGAAGAAATACATCGTGAGGAAACCTGGACTTTAAGTCTGAAATATATCAAGTCAGAGGCCTGTTGGGTTCCCAGAGGCGGCTTAATTAACTCTGACACCAGAGGTGAAAACAGAGAGACACACGAAAAAGAAGAAAGAAAGAAGATAAATCTGTGTACATTTAATTTGAAAAAATCGCTATATATCTATCTATCTATATTTTTGAAAACATAAACGGACGGACTAAAGAGACACATTCATCAAAAAAAATATTTCTACAGGGGTTTACAAAAATTGGATTTCCTTAGGTTGTTTTCTTAATAAAGTCAAACTCCAAGATGGCGCCGATCGAAATTGCCGAAATTTTCGTCATGGGTGTAATTTTCATGGTTTTTGGGGTAGCTTTTCATAAAAATGGGGTCAAAATGAAATTTCAAGATGGCGCCGACCAAAATTTTTGAAATATTGGTCATGGGTGGATTTCGGGGTGGCTAATTGTGAATACGGGGTCAAAATTAAACTATAAAAAGGTGCCACCCTTATAAGCATTTTTTTAAAGTTTGTAGTTCCAAACATATTGGTCGGCGCCATCTTGGAATTTCATTTTGACCCCAAATTTTTATATTGCGATCCCATAAAACCACGAAAATGTCACCTATGACAAAAATATCAAAAATTTCGGCCGGCGCCATTTTGAATTTTTATTTTGACTAATATTCGCAATTATTATTTTTATTTTGACTAATAACCCAAAAAAAATACATCCATGACGAATATTACGGTCGTCTTTGAAGTCTGTTAAAAAACTTTCCTAACCTACTGATTTTGTTACACTGTGGTCTCATAAAGAATCGGTCGATTGATTAGTGGGAAGTCGAGTGCGAGCAAAAGTGACATAGGTCCTGCCTCGTCAAAGCCTTGTGGGCGACTGAAGAGATGCACGTACGGTGGCCGCTGCATTATATATTACTTTTTTGTTAAATTAATTAAACTAATTTATAAATCCTACCCTGAGAATAAATTGTTATCTTTTTTAGATATGTGTTTAAGGTAGTTAATCTTTAATAATCTTCTAGAACAGTAAGAAAATGATCAAAAAATATAGTTTTAGGGTTCTTTTCAGATTTTTTTTTTGATCGAGCCATGCCATTTGAATCTCAGAAATGAAAAGTAAATTTAGTAAACAACATTTTTTTTTTGCATTTAAACACTATTTGTTTGTTTGTTATTGAATCAAAGTGATGTAAAAGTTAGGGTACTTGCCCTTTATATTTTTACGCATGGCGTTACTCGCATTCCCTTATAATTTACTTCAATACCAAATAACTTGCATAAACAAACCATACTCTACATACATACCTACGTAATCTCACGCCTTTTGTCCAGGGGGTAGGTAGAAACTACAGAACGCTACCTGTTACGATCCTTACATATTCTAGTTTGCTAATATTTTGACAAAGTATACGTTATTCTCATTCTCACACTGTTATGATGGTATCTGACCCAGTACCCTGACGTGTTAAAACTATCATAGTTCGACTATAAAAAAGTGACAGATGTATACAAGTCATATACATCTGTCACTTACGCACACTCAAAATAACATTGCTCTAAGAGCTTATGGTGATATGAAGAGGCTTTTTGTAGACAAAAGCCTTTACACAAATGTCAATCGACGCCAGCGAAGGCAATGGTTGAAATGCCAAAATTTAAGGGTTTGATCACGTGACGTCTTGGTAGCGCTTGACAATCCCATACACTTTTAAAATTTGACAAAAACGAGTAGAAAATATAAAAGTTCTAAAATGTATGGGATTGACACGCGCTACCGTAATGACTTGTGGCCAATCTCAATCTACCACTGGTAGATAGCCAGTTTGTCTAGATCCCTGATGTTATGCAAAGATGCAGATTTGGGAAATCAAAATGACTCATCACAAATTCACCCTTCTTTCCAACTACAAAGACCTTTAAGCAGTACAAAACGAACATGTCAATTTCCTCAACCACAAAACTACAAAGCAGAGTGCTTCCGACTGTCAGTGAACGCGCCTTAACGCATTATGGATCCACGGCCACTCCCAGACCAGCCCATGACACGCCATCAAACGACTTTTAATTATTTTCAGGCTGCCATTATAGTGCTCGACTGACTAGACAGCTGTAACAGATAGAGGCGAAAATTTGGGGCGAGAATTTGTCTGATTTTTTAGTTTTTTTTTTTTTTAAGGCAATCGGAAACCCACAAATATGTACCGATCTATACATCGGTCTGTTAGGTCTTCTTCTTTTTAGCGTGTCGATAGCAAATATAGTCTCTAATTTTATATGTAGCCCAGAATCCTGCCACGGCAATACCATCCGGCGACGCAGTCTTAAGGTGTTTATATGCACAGGAACGCAAGACGAAAGGTGGGTGGTCTGCGGGAAGACGCCGCACAAACACTGAAGGTTGAAGCCATCCAAGAATCCCCATCCGTGGAAGTTGTCTTTGGTGCGGCCAACCTGCGTGTGGAGTCTATTTAGAGTTTTTCAGTTCGGCGACAGCAACGCGTGCCCAAGCGGGAGACTCTCCGATGGCTCGATAAAGTAGTCAGGAGACTTGAGTTTCGCCCGCCAAAGGTCGCATCTCTCTAAGGTGGCGTTGCCATCAGATGGACTCACGCAGCCAAGAAAGCTTTTTGCGATGACCGTTTTGCGTAGTTGTGACGCATACTTTGTAATGATTGTATTTAAGATTTTTTGTTATTTTTATGGTATGCGTCGTGCCTGGCGCAAATAAAAAAAAATTCTTTCTTTCTTTCTTTTTCGGCTTTTCAGCCTTTGAGGCACGACGGTGCGCCTGTGCATTGAGTGGCTAGTTCTAGTTTCACCATCTCTGTGCGGCTTGCTATATTTCTGCGAATTTCAGGGGGTGCTATCCCGATCAGTAGTTACAACATTCGCACAGGAGTCGGTATAAGGCAACCAGCGGCAATCTGGCACGTCTCATTTAGAGCTGCATCCACTAATTTGGAGTGCGCAGGTTGTGTTAGGGCTCAACGATTCAGGCTTTCACGCCTGGAGGCGGAGGAGGCACGGCTCCCTGTCGTTTTGGGTGACGCAGATGCTCTCGGAGCATGATTGCTTCGGGAAGTACCTGTGTCACATAAACAGGGAGCCAGACGGCCGGTGCCACCACTGCGTTGACTGCCTGTAGGACATGGCGTGGCATACGCTGGCAGAGTGTGCTGCTTGGGAGGAGCCACGCCATGGCCTCATCTCAGAAGTAGGTAGTGACCTGTCGCTGCCGGCCGTAGTCAAGTTTATGGTCGTAAGGAGGAGTCCTAGGACGTGGTGATATCCTTCTGCCAAACAGTCGTCTCACAGAAGGAGGCTGCGGAGAGGCAGCGGGAGATTTCATCCACTCACCCGATCCGCAGCAGACGCGCCGGGCGTCGGCGGAGAGCGGACAATGACCTCTTCCAGCCCCCCTTAATGGGTGACGTCCGTAGCTACGGACAGACTTTGAGGATTTTCCACCCCGGTACAAAAAAAAAGAAAGGGCTCACCGGTTGGTCATCTGTGTAGATCTTGAACAGCAGTGAGGCCAGTACGCTACCTTGAGGCAGGCCATTCTTTTGGGCTCGCCACCTGCTCCTATCATCAAGAAGGTTCACTGAGATTCGTCGGTTACTAAAGAGATCTCTGAGAATACGGGGCAACTTTGGGTTCTCTGTTAAATTTACTTCCACAGTAAGCGTTGAATATTAACGGTGTCGTAGGCTACCGACAAGTCTACTTATGCTGCACCCGTCACATTCCTTGTTTCGAACCCATCCTCAATATGTTTGGGTGAGGTTAAGGACCTGGCCACAACAATATTTTCCAGATCTAAATCCAGCTTGCTCTGGTATACGTTTCGGATCGACCTGACGCCCTAGACAAGTGACATTTTATCATCGAAAGCGTGGCGATAGCGATTGTCAAAAGTCAAAATTGTATGGGATTGACAAGCGATATCGAAAAATCACGTGATTAATACGTTACATTTCAAATGCCACTTATCTAGAGCCTAAACTCTGTGAGGCGAGCCAAAAGTAGCTGTTCGAATAGTATGTAAGTGTGGTAGAAGAGGGATATAGGCTAGAAGTTTTTTGGGTCGTCATGAGGTTTTCTTAGTCTGGGTTTAGCGATGACCTTTGATTTCCTCCAAAGGCGAGGTATTTTTCCAGACTCCAAACAGTGGTTAAAAATTGTAGCAACCACGACACGGATACTGGGTCGAGGTGTTTGATTTGATCCACCGATATTTTATCCACTACGGAGGCCTTACTCCAGCTCAGCCATTGAATAGCTGAGATGATGTCCGTTAGTTGGAATAGGTTGCATTATGCCGGAGGTGGTGGAACAGGAGTTGCTGTTTTTCGGAGTCCTGCATAGATGATTTGATGGTTTTTCGGTTAAAAAGAATTTGATGAGCCACTTGGTTAGTTGTAACCATGCTAGTTATATGAGCTGGTGGGGGTTCGCTGGTGAGCTTGCGAATAGTGTTCCAGGCTTTTTTATTTTTAATGGTCATGTCGATATCAGTGACGGTGTCCATCCATTTATTTTTTTAGTTGAAAATAATGTTAGTATCTATTTACTCTGATTATTTTCAACAAATTTTCCCCTGGAGTTTTGCTCCCCTGACAAAATTTATTTCGGGATAAAAAGCCAGTCGGAATCAACGATGGTTCAGAATTTTTGAGTGAAATATTTTTTATAACTTCTAGAGAACTTTTACAAAACTTTAAACAAGAAAAAACAGTACATTTGTTTAGGTTATAAGAAGTCTAAAGTGAGGGGCTTGTCTTTTATAATCGGATATATGGGCTTTACTCATTAATGTATTAATATAAAATAATATAGGAATCCACACACAATTTTGCATCCAACGGAATCCCGTCACCCAAAGAGCAATGGAGAATGTATTCAGAAATGAATACATACGCAAAAGAACCAAGGTAACCGAAGAATTGCCAAACTTGAGAGATAGGTGGCAGGGCACATTACTTGCAGAACGGAAGGCCGTTGATGCTGAAAAGTTCTGGAGTGGCGACCGCGTACTGGAAGTCGCAGCGTTGGATGTCCTTCCAAAAACAGCTGGAAGGCTCAAGGCAAGCATCCGCTGGATTCAAGAAATACGGGATCGGTCGATGTATAAATACGGGATGATGACATTCGGAGTGGTTTATATCCAGCAATGGACCTTTGTGGGCCGACATGATGAAGATATTTAATGCCAGAAGCAAAGCAGATTTTCACACACAATAACGGACAAAATTACTTAAATGAGATTACATAATTAAAGTTAATGGCATAATGAACGCGATATCGGCTTTATCATAGACTTTTACTGTCTACCAAACCCATTACGATAAGGCAAGGTAAAATAATCGATGATTACGGATAAAATGCAAAAATCTAATCGGACCACATTAGTTTACTTTTGGTCTTCTAGTAGCCACTTGTCCTATGTAACACCAGTATTCGTCACATCTGCATCTGTCGCCAACATCATCGAGTGCAGTAGACTTTTATTGTGCGTACAGTTGAGGAGTGAAAATCCCGGAGTCTGTGTTTCCTGATAGATACTTCCTTGGGATCACTTAAATGGACACTGAATAGGTTACTTATACGCAAGCTTGCGGGGGAACCGTCGTCCACATCATCACTTACGATCAGGTGAGGGAGAGATCAAACGCGAGCCTACCATAAAAATGGGATTTGACAAAAGTATCTGTGCATCGGCTAGAAATTTGATTTTCTTGTTGATCGGTAACGACACAAACACACCTCACCCTTGCTACGTGAGAGTCTTAAACTGGGATCCAGTAATTATTCCTTGTTATACGGTCACACATTATATAATGTTCGCCCTGACCCTGGCGACGTTCTTATACGGAGTGACATCATGGTGCCTCATCAGGAAGTTTCGCAATTTAAACAACTACGTGTATTTTAGTGCAACTCTAGTGGATATCATGCGTAAAGTCATTACGTCGATTATTTTAAAATATTGTGGCAATACTTTAGCGGCCATTCCGTATATAATTATTTATTTTTATTCTTTTATGTTCTTAACGACAGTGTATAACTATTGGTTGGTGGTGATGTGTCTTGTGATTTATATTAAAGTTGTAAAAGTGTTTCATGGTGATTTGAAAAGGAAGTATCTTAAAGGTACCCTCCTTGCCTGGGGTTTGCCGTTGGTAGTAGTGCTTTTTTGTGGATTAGTTTTACTAATTATTAACCTAACCGTTGAAAGTGACAATATGGAATACATACACCAAACGTATCTCTATATTTGTATTCTAGTCACATGTAATATTATACCTACTATTATTAATTTGATTATTTTCATTAAACTTTTGCATTCTCTATTTTGCTCTAAAGAAAACAATACGATTCCAATAAAAGAACGACGAAAAGAAAAATGGCGTCGTTTTTTTACAGCTACGGCTATATTTTTTTTAAGCAATGTCTTCGTTTTGTATTTTGTTCTTGTGGATGGTTTTAACTTTTCACCCGGCATGCGAATTTTAACAATGCACATACAAACATTGTCCGCAACGATTTTTATTCCTTTAGTGAAGAGTAACCGAGTATTATGGTACGACTATTATAAGAGTCGATTGTCAAGGAATATGTCTTAATTTTTGTTGTGATCGACAATGATTTCCTCCTGTCAAATGTAATATCTAGGTATCTTTTCAAAATAAATGGATCAGCGTAAAACACACATTCATACATACACACCAACAACAGGATTTTTTGCATTAGCACCATAAAATTTAAGATACACGATATCGGCTTTATCATAGGCTTTTATAGAATACCAGTACCATTACGACTGATAAGACAGGGAACATAGAACCGATAAGGACAATAAGTGATGTTGAGGTAGACCTACATTAGTATGATTTCGTTTGTGTGAAAGCTGTGTTTGATCTGAAGTTTTATTATATTGACTATATTAGTCACAATTTTAAGTTTAAGTGATTTCAATAATGGCAAATGACTACGGTATCTGAGTATCGGCACCACATTTGATGCTCATCATGGCTTACAATGTCACCATACCCTGGCCTACATGGAATATCACAAACTGGGCTTCTATAATTATTCCCTGTTATCAGAGCTCACACTATATTCTATTCACAATGACCCTGGCGACGTTCATATTCGGAGTGACATCATGGTGTCTTATCAGGAAGTTTCGAATTTCAACAACTACGTCTTAGTGCAACTCTAGTAAATATATTTATATATATATTTTTTTTTATTTCACCAAAAGTAATACAACAAATTACATAGAGTATTACAGGCCAGTACTTAAAATTATTCAACTTGGGAGCATCTGTAGCCGAACTAGGACGAGTCCTGTATCTCGACTAGTCATAGTGTCGTTTATTTTAAAAGATTGTAACTTTAAAAAAAAACATTGTACATTTTACCGATTGTCCGATTTGTAAATGCTTACTTTTTATGTTAAAATTGTAAAGGTTTTTCATAGTGACATAAAAATAAAGTATATTAAAAGCACCCCCTTTGCCTGGGGTTTGCCTACTATTTAACATATAATTTTTAAATTGATTTTACTCATTGTTATACTATCAATTGTGGAAAGTAATGTACAACTTATACGTACAATTTATGTTTAGGTTGGTATTACTGTCACATGTAGCATATTACTTAGGATTTTTAAATTAATTAATTTTATCAAATTTTTGCATTCCATATTAACCCTTTAAAGCTCAAAAAAAATATTGCATTTATTTATTATTATTTTTTCATTTATTGTTTATTTAGATCTTACAGGTGCTCAAAAATATAAAAATAAAAATCTGGTATACATATATATCCAAATATAGTATGTTGTAAATGTGCTACATTGCGAAACACAAGAACATGTATAGTTTGAAATCAGTGTTGTATATTTACAACAGTGCCCACGTTACAGAATAAAATGTAGATATAAATGAAAAACAAAATATATTAAAAAAACATATTTATTCTACATTATGAAAGTTAAAGAAACAGTTTCTTTTGGGAACTAAACACAAACGTTGTTCACATTTTGAACAGTGGATATTTGAATACCCAGTTTTGCAGTATTTGCACCTACCTCGCTGTACAAAAACTGGAAAATGGCCAATTTTATCAAATCTTACAGCATCTGTAGGTCTAGACACAGTAGGCGCAGTAATTTTTTTCTTTAAAGGAATGTCTTTCTCTTGCACACAACCCTGCACTCGATTTTTTTGTAATAATTCCGTAAAAATTTGGAATCGAAACTTTTTCAGCGTCATGCCTTGTTTTTGATTTGGTGAGAGGTTTCGCCTATATAGTAACCAGGCGTTGTTCACAGATATATCAATGACTTGTGAAAAGATTGCCATATACCAACGTTTGGTTTTGAAGGTAGATCGATATAAAGCTATTAACATATCAGCGAGGTCCACTCCACCCATATGGGCATTATATTGTTTCACAATTTGTGGACAATCAACATCTGCTTTAGTTTTAGTTTCCTTCGACCAGCGTTTTATTTTTACCATGGGATGCGAATCCACAAATGAGCTAGCTAAAGTAACTACCTTGTTGTCAAACCATTTGACAATGGCAATTTTGTTACTATTGCACACAATTTGATGACTGGAACCTCTGCCTTTCTTAGCTAATTTTTTATCTGAAGCTAATAAATCTGCACAACCCCTGAGACGATTCCCTTTGATGGTACCCAAACTAAAAATGCCATATTCCTCGCGAAGTAAATGTATCAACTCTAATGACGTGAAGAAATTGTCAAAATAAACGACAGCGGGCTTGTTGACAATCGTTTTACAGAGGGCTATAACTACTTTGGCTCCTAATCCGAGACTGTTTTCATAATCAGAAAAAGAAATAAATCTGAAAGTATCGTCACCTCCATATGGAAGAAAATCATATACTAAGCCAGAAACTCCAGCCCTTACAAATAATTTAAAGCCCCATTTCTTGGGCTTTTTTGGCAAGTACTGTCGTCTATTTCCTGCTCTAGTGCCTTTGTAAGGAACCATCATTTCATCTATGCTGTATCTTCCTTCTTCTTCTAGTCGTAAACAATTAGTCCTTACTTTTTCTAATATCGGCCGAACCTTAAAATAACGATCGTTATTCAGATCCGAATTATCCACGAAATGCAAATATTTTCTCATTAGCTCGTACTTTTTTAGACTCATCACATCAGCGACAGGAGGGTATCTGAAATCATTACTCCAGTAGTCTCGATATGACGGCATTCTTACAATACCCATCATAATTGTGATAGCTAGAAAATCACGCATATCATCTCTGGTAACGTTTATAGATTTACCTTCTTTGCTTTGCACAGAATATAAATTGGTGTGCTCCGTAATATAATCTATTATATCTTCAGAAAAAAAAATAAGAAAATAGTCTAACGGAGATTCTGTTGCGATACTACTAGTGTTAAGATCAGGCATATCAAACTCTGCTGGATATTTGAATTTCCCACGCTGCCACTTGAAACTAAGAAGAGGTCTCTTGTACTTTTTTACTCTTTTAGCTACAACTCTTGGTTCACAGTTAGCACTTCTTTTTGAGCGAACTCTTTGGCTTAATGGAGTATTAAGTGGTGATAAAATTGACGAAACTGAATTTAAATTTGGGAGCGGATTGGGTGGTGTGTCCGAAGGAAAAATACTACGTATTACTGGAGTCAGTGGAACCGTATCTTCATCAGATAATGTCGAAAAGGTTTCTTCTTGCACTGGACTATCAAGAATAAGATCCAAATTTTCTAAAGACGAACGAAGGGACCTTGGTTCTGAGCTGAAGTCAGAAGGTACATCGTCTTGACGTTCGGTGATGTTCTGAATAATAACTTCGTCTTCAGACGAAGAGCTATCGGTAGACGAGGCCGCTTCTGGTGGAACCAAAGCTAAAATTTGTCTTGCTCTCTGCCATTTTAAGCCTCCCTGGTAATAAGCAAAAAAAAACAAACATGCAGCAATCACCAACACCAAACATAAGTTAACACAAGTTTTAGTAAAAAACGACCATATTAGTAATAGCGGTATTCATTCATTATTTAGTAATCTAGCTTACTCGTACATTAGCAAACTTTCAGAACAGTCAATATAAAAACATAATACCGTCAACTCCCATAAATGTAAAAAAAAACACAAAACCCATACAAAGAAAATAATAATTATTCAGTGTTAGTAAAAGCGCGACGTGGCACCCGTGCAACGTACGAAATTAAAAGTACTTATGCTAAAGCTTCGCAGTGTCGCAAATGTGCAACGTCGGTAAATACGTGCTTATATTTCATAGTAGAATATGAATTTGACATTGGCGTTATATGACACAATTGTAAACACTCATAAACAATAATATTTCAAGTAATAGTTGTCAATTAATGCATAAAAACTATTTATATTTATTAAAACTCACCGGTCGTCCACGAGCGCAGTGTCGACGCGACGCCATTTTGGTCACAACTACGTAATGATGCGCGTGAGTTGGTTCAATATTTTTTTCATAGATGGCGGCAGTATATCCATTATTAAAATTTATGTAAATAAGAAAAAATAATGATGGTTCTTGCAATATATTTTTCTGTTTGGATAGTTGCATCGGTGCAACGTTGCGAATTAAAGGGTTAAGATGCGAAGACAAATGTGGATTCTACAAGAGAAAGAAGGAATAAAATATGCCGTCGTTTTTTTACGGCAACGTCTATATTTTTTATAAGCAATATTTTTGTATTGACCTATTTTATATGGAATGTGTTCGAATTGTCTATTTTGATACGAGCTAGTACAGTGAACTTTCAAATAATAGGCATTACGTTATTTTTACCTTTTTTAAAAAGTAACAGGGCATTATGGTGCGATTATTATAAAAGTACTATTGCAAGGAATATTTTGTGACTTGTTTGATTGTTTTTCTGTATATCAAAGAGTGTACAAAACGTACCGATAATTCCATTTTATTATTAGAATATTTCACGTTATTTATTACACAACCAATACCTCTGAAGTTTATGTGTACCTACATATATAATGCATGCAAGTTTTCAAAATAAATTATGATTACATCAAAATTGTGTTAATTTGTTAACAGCATCATCATCCTCATTGAAAATTTTGCCGCAGCAGAATTATAGGCTACTCAATTAATTAGTCGTGCCCGCTGTTTATGGCTATCCTCAATTTAGATCTGCAAACGATCCTCTTACCGTATCTCAGCAACCATTGATGGTCGTTTTAAAAGGCCTCTGCTTCCGTCAATAGTTCCCTCTTTTTAGCCATACACTCTATCACATAGTTCATTCTTTTTAAGGTTCCGTACCCGAAGGGTCTAAATGGAGCTCTATTGCTGTCACTCAAGTGTTCGTCTGTCTGTCCGTTGTGTATCCCAAATCCCATTGAAATAAGAACTTGGGTGATAGTGTTTATTATTACGTATATTTTACTAACAAACAAAATTTTAACAAATGCCAATGTATTCTACATTTGGTACGGAACCTTAAATGTGCGAAGTTCAACTTTTCTTTAGTCTTATTATTTTCATACACAAAACTAAGCTTCACTTGCCTAAATAAAATGGTATGTGCCTAAAGTAAAGTAATAATTAAGTCAACCCTTGATACAATCATCGAATTTCAACATCTTCTAGAGAATAATAATGTATGTCCTGTATGTATGTGAAATATATTCACATACATGGACAGACAAATTGTTTTTTTTTTTTGTAAGTATTGACTGCGATATCGACTTTACTATCCACAGATGTTATTACGTCTGATAATAAAAGGTAAACAGGATCGGATATATCAGTTTCAAGAGCTGCTATTCTGGTTAAATTTCAGTATGTTTAGATGTTGTTATTGATGTTATAGTCAAACAAACATTTTTATAATTGTATTTTGATTATAAAATGTGCGTCTAACTTACAATAATGAGAAATGACCACAGAGTCTGTGTGGCTGATAATGACACCATCATATTCTGCCCAACAGAAAATCTCAGAAATTGGGAACGGACAACCTGTTAGGGCGATACTATATTCTAACTACTATGCCCGTGGCTACATTCATACATATACGGAGTGACATTATGGTGCTTCATCAAGAAGTTTTACAATTTCAACAACTGCGTGTATCTCATTGCAACTCTAGTTAATATCATGCGTTTAGTCATTATGTTCATTATTATATTAAATATTGTAACAAAATTGCATTTATACCATTCCTCCTCTAAAAAGGTTATTTTATTCACTGAAAACAGTGAATAAAAAGCACTTTTAATCACTGTTTTGGTGTTTGAATTTAGAACACACCAATATATATTCGACCTCCATCTCAATGCAATACAACCTATTTGCGCATAAATTATCTACTCGTACAAACTTCTTGTGCAAAGAATATTCGAATTTCAAACTCCTTCGTCGATTTAATTTTGAGTTTGTTTATATTTAGGATTTAGATAATGTTTTTGATTTTGATCTAAAATGTTTAGTGAATACCTATTTATTTGGATTGTAATTCTATTAATTGCGTTTATTGTTATTAAGATATTAATAATAATTGCATTGGTGTTTCATTAACTATAACTATGTAACGTATGTACGGAGGTGGTCACTGGCCCCTGAAACACAGGTGCTGTTACCTAGCTCAGCTTCAATTTACAAAAAGTGTGAATCCCTGAAGTTTCTCATTTTTTGTAAATTTTTAAGGTAATAAACCTTTTATTTATTTGTTATTATTCCTTGTGCTATTGGCTTAAATCCTTCTTTTTCTCGAAGTCATGGTATAAAATATAGTATGCAACTCTTGAATAAAACGGATTTATATCGAGGGCCATGAATCACTCGCGTCGCTCAGGATTCTAACACTTGAATCACTCGCTATGCTCGTGATTCAATCATCATGAATCACTCCCTACGGTCGTGATTCAGTTGTTAGAAACCTTCACTTGTTCGTGATTCATCTATGGCCCTCGCTTTAAAACCGTCCTTTATTCACTAGTTGCATAATATACTATTACATTTCGATTAAACTGTGTACAATTATTGGATAATAGTTATGTGCTTTGTGTTTTATGTTAAAAATGAAAAAGTTTTGGTTGTAGATTGATTTTATTCTTTATTGAATTATCAGATTTAGTGATATGCGATTCATTATAATAATAATATATTCAATTTATATCTATTTATGCACTTTATTCACAATTTAATTCCATTGATTTTAAACTTGATTATTTTTAACCAACTTACCAAAAAGGAGGAGGTTCTATGTTCGACTTCTTGTATGTTTTTATTTTTATGTATGTTCACCGATATCTCCGTCAATTGTGGACCGATTTTGAAAATTCTTTTTTTGTTTGAAAGAATATGTGCCGAAATTGGTTCCATTTTAATTTGGTGAAGAGATCCGATGAAGAACTTCGGAGATATACAACAGAACTCTTCAATAAGTAACGGCAAATCTCTCGGGATTGCTCCATTCGCATGTCTGTTTATTGTTTGTACCATTTCATAACATAACCTAATGCCAGTACGCTCTAAAGGGGACGCAGATGTGTACAGTTCACCTTGGTTCACTCTCAATTCACCGGTTATGTTCAGTTTCATGATATTTGGGTAATCCATTCTGGCATTAAAGGTACCTTACTAATACACGCCTATTAGGTAGGTAAAACTAAAAAGTGAAAAATAATTTTATTTTTGGACGTCGGTGTCAATAACGCAAAAAAGTGGTACTTACCAAAGACACCGACTTCTAAAAATAAAGCTATTTTTCACTTTGTAGTTTCTTTATATGGAAGTAAGTAGTATTTTTTTTTAAACTTTTGCATTTAGAAATATCACAGTTTTAAAGATGATGACGCTATTTAAAATTTATATCTAATCAATTTAAATAAAATTAAATATTTTGCGAACATAAATGTTAACTAACTCCCAGAGGTACTCGTACCTTATAATAATAATAATTTATGCAGTTTGTCTAACAATGGAAACAAATCATTCTCTATTGGAAACAAATCTTTCCATGTAGATTTAATGACTCTACCAACTTCTCAAAAGTCCCATCTCACGCTTGACCAATTCCTTTTTATTACAGAAACAAAATATTTATACTACTTTGTTATAGCGCTGTTTCCTAGGACAAGTAAAAGCTAGACAATAACTCTTTGAAAATAATTCCGTGAAGTTGTAACGTTTCAGGTTTTCAGTACTGCAGTAATAGCTCGTATTGTGTGGCCTTTAAGTTTCATCAGGGTATTATTGCTCTGTAAAAATAATTTTAGGTTACATTTAATTTCGTTAAAAGTAGACCTATATAATATTTGAAAGCATTATTGTACATTATATATTAGAGGATGTTAAAGAACGGAGCATCAAAGATAATGTAATAATTTATTTAGATGCTGGAGGCTTGAGAGCAGAAGAGTGGTGAGGGAGACGAGAACACAGAAAATCATGAAATAGTTTGCCAAGACTTGGAAGAAGAAGTGCACGAACTTTGGGAAGAGTGGAGGCGATCAAAAATTGGAAAACTCAGGGCAGAGCTGATTACAGCTGGAATGGAACCAAGGTACTCCTTCAGCTGCAACCGGTTTAGTCATCTAATGTCGATTTGAGCCATTTCTGCCAGTATTTCAGCGGTTCTTCTAGGCAAGTGTGCTTCACTGTCGAGCTCAGCATCGCTTACCATCAGGTGAGATAGTGGTCAAGCGCGAGCCTAGAGAAAATAATAAAAAAAAACAATGAAAAACGATATTTTAAAAAGTAACAAATTGTATAAAATCCACAAGAGATGAATTCGTATTGAGAATGCCCTTGACCTCTCTCTTAACTTAACGATTTTGCTTAACGATACCAGGACTTAATGTCAGGTCAAGGCTAGGTCGAGGCCAAAACCAATCCAAACTGAATATTTCTTGAGTAAACAGCAAAATCATAAATGAAAACGAATTATGATCTCGCCGATTTTTTTGGTTATGTATATAATATAATTATATGGCTCGCGTTTCACTATTTTCTCACCTCATGGTAAGCGATGATGTGGTCAACGGCAAAGCACGCTTGCCTAGAAATAACCTATTTACTTTTCACGTAAAGACTCCCAGGCTGCAGGCAGCCAGGCAGGTATGTGATTCGCGGTGAGTGCTATCGCGTGCCCGTGTTCCTGCCATAAGCGGCACAGGAGGACACCGTGCAGTTTTAGTGGGTTTAAGTCCCTCATAATTGCGCTATATAATCGTGGTAGCGCAGTATGCATGAGCATTTCTCGAAGGTAAAAAAAAATGCTTGTAACTATCAGGCAATACAGACTCCGACAGGGTATGCCACTCCTTGGCTGTAGTCACAATGAATGTATTCCCAATCCATTAACTACGTTTATCACAAAAAGTAATAACTGCCCCAAACATCGACATCTCCCCAAACAGAAAAACAATAGAGTCGCCACTCTATAAGTATTATAGACACTCTTAAATCATAACGTCAATTACATTGTCCCCGCTGATTGGATAGATTAGGTTATGAAGGGCTTCCAAACGTCGGCTCGATTGTGATAAATGACCACCCCTGGGGAGAAAAGGGGGTTGGGGGTGTAGCACTTCTTTTTTTAAATGAGGTTATTTGTTGGGCTTGGGTATCCGAGGTAGGAAGGGAATTGTAATAAGTTTTGGCTTGTTGAATTTGTGGTTATGAAGAGCCATGGAGCTGATTTGAGAAGCAGCGGATTAAGAAGTATAATAAATATACACCAACATTTTAACACAACTAGGCACTGATATCGATATTGTTTTTTTTTGTGAGAATTTATATCCAATTCTAGCTTTTACCCGCAGCTTCGCTCGCAGTGGCGCCATTTTTTTTAATAAAATATATCCTGTGGTACTTCTAATACCTCCAAGAATATATGTACAAAGTTTCATGATGATCGGTACAGTAGTTTTTACGTGGAAGCGTAACAAACAAACTTACATTCACATTTATAATATTAGTAAGGATAATATGATTGTGCCAATAAAAACCAAACAGAAGGTTTGTTGATCGCAGTTTGTTGTTCTCTAGACATGCGGATGCTGCTTCCCTTGCTCTTTATATCCTTTCATATGTATTTGAAGACATTCATGACTAGTGACATAAAATATTGAAACATGATGTTGTAATTATGTAGTTTGGAAAATGTGAATATGATGAGTCTTGTTATCCTGTTAGGAAGGTTCTGTGCTTCTAGGTGGCTATGTAAGCCAGGAACTACGGACCGAATGGCAGTCTACGCGTGCAAAATTGTATTACTGCACTATTAAAGGCACCGCCAGATATAAAAAAAATAAAGTCATTAACACCTGTCTACCAATTTATTCCAACATTTCAAAACGATACGAAAAAAATGTAAAGGGAATGTCGGTAACACAATCAAAACAAAGTATCGTGGTAAGGAGCGTCCTTGACCCTTTTACTTGGCATTCAGTAAAGATTTAATATCTCATAAACGCGTGGACCGATTTACATAATTTAAACGGATAAAATGATTCTACGCCATCTACCTTTAATTTGAGACAAAATTATCAAAATATCTCCATAAATAATAAATCATGTTTTCAAGTTACGTAATTGTACTTTTTGGTACAAATCGGATCAATGCCCTTTTTTTTTTGTTATCTTGTAGACGTTAGCTTTCATCTTCCAGGATGACAGTTAAAGTCATTTGGCTCACCTTCCAAGCTATTTGGATGCAACTGAATATCATTATTCCACATTGAACGACTGCTGAACAGACCTCCTCAACCCATCATAATGCTCCAATACCACGTTATCTAAATTCCCATGAACACCTGTACATGTCACACTATGTTCTTCATTGCATTTAATAAACTCCATGCCCATCTGACCATTATACTTACTACGTCAAGTTGTCAAACAGTCACAAGTCGTAGATAAGGGAAAACTACCGGGTAGAAATGTATTTATTTATTTATAAATCCCATTATTTATATAACCCACAAGCCATATCAACAGCATAAAGCTCATTAGTAAAGATAATATCGAAATAATAGACGAAACTGAAATTAAAGAGACAATAAAAAGGCTACAGGTAGAAAAATCCCCCGGGTCAGATACGTTCACAAAGGAAGCATTGAAGACAGCACTTTTAAAATTCAACAAAATAAAAACTGCTGATCCATACATTTATGTTCGCATAACTCGCCAGAATTTATGGATCAGCTAGTTTTTTTTTTTGTTTTTTTTTCAAAAGTCGTTGAAGAAAGGTTGTTGTTTATGATGTTAGTAATAACAGTCCTGAAAGGTTGTTCGTGTTTTTCAAATACCGGTGTATAAACGTAAGCAAAGAAACAGTAATGTTTGAGGATCGTTCTGTAATTCATTTCTGCCTGCCCCGTGGGAAAAAAAACGTGATTTTGTTTATGTATTGTATATCTATGGTCGAAAAAGTAGCGATGGTACTTTGCACTTGTACGGTTGGTACTATATGCTTTTTTTTTGGCTGATACCTGAAACAAAAAACAATTCATCAATCATATACAATTTAAAAAAAAAGTCATAATAATTATATGTATGTAATATAATGAAAGTGTCCAAAAATATGTTTTTTATTAGTTGAATCCTTAATTAAATGCATTAACTGTGCCAGTCACTAAACAGGTGACAGGAACAAAACTCAACCACACATTCAAACACAGTAAACACAACTAAAACATCGAGTTTACAAGCAAAACCACGACAATAACCGACTGCGTTACGTGTACTCTGCCACAGACAATCCAATATGGCGCCTGTCATCTGTCACTTGCAGGCGACCCGTCATAGCAGTTTCGTAGCGTTTATCGTAACTGTATCTTACAAATTAAACTAAGTACTTTATCTCAGGGATAATAGGGTTTAAGTTACATTTACTGTTAAAAAGTGTTATGTAAAATTGATGTCTATATTTATTACTAATGAAAACCGTATTAAAATCCGTTGCGTGGTTTAGAAGAAGTTAGCAGAGAAAAAGAAATAGTAAGAAAAAAAGAATAGAAAATTGAAATAGAAATATTATTTGACATCGACAGACGCGGATTGCGGCTGAGAGAATATGTAAATGTTTATATTAATGTAATTTTAATTTGCGATGAAGGACTACTGGTAGAAGCCCTCTGCCCCATCCAGGGGACATAGGACATTAAGTCGAGATGTTGATGAGTAGATTAATCTGATAAAAAAATAAATGATAAAAAATCTTTCAGTTCGCGATAGAATGAGCGTTACGCAAATACGTTGCTGATTGTTTTAGTAATTTTAAGTAAATGAGAAAAATGGTTGCGTAATTACTTTGGATTTGTATAATTCTATTATTATAGTTGTGTTGTGACGTAATAAAAGTTAACTTGTTATGCTTTGAGTTTTGACGTTGATATGAATTGAAAAGTTTGTTGTCACGTAATGCTAACACAAAAAATATTTTACCTTATGCCTGTTTGTAATCCCCTGTTACGTGGAACTGAAAATAAAATGTTTGTATTATATTTTGAAATCGCTAAAACTTCATCGTATTTAAAAGAAAAAAAAGCTAGACGGGGTCGACACGCCCCTTAGAAGAAATAGTGACACTAAGGGTATTTTAAAGTCTTATCATTGAATACGCAAAAAGTTTGACGTTCACTTTTATCTTCTAGTTCTGAAGAGCTCGTGGCTTAATAATAACAGTCGCACGGGTCGATCATCAAGGTTAAGCAAAGCTTGACATGGTCGGTCCGTGGATGGGTGACCATTTCAACATACCGAGTTTCCTCCGTGCCTCGGACAGCACGTTAAGCCGTTGGTCCCGGCTGTCATTTAAAAGATCTTTGACAGTCGTTACGGGTAGTCAGAAGCTTGAGATCTGACACCAGTCTTGCCGGTACCCCTTGTACCGTGTTACCCAGTTACTGGAATGTGGAGGTCAGATAGGCAGTCGCTCCATGTAAAACACTAGTACTCAGCTGAATCCGGTAAGACTGGAAGCCGACCCCAACATATTTGGGAAAAAGGCTCGGCAGATGATGATTTATCTTCTAGTTCTATGGGCAATATTCCAAAGTCACGTCGTCCAGATTTACTCCACCCCGAATAATCAAATTGATAGATGCAGCTTCTTCTTCCATATTCATGGCAACTAATTCGATTGGAGGTTCTACAAGTGGGAATATGGGTATACAACATCCAGAACCAACAAGAGACAATAATACATCATTATTTTTTTCAGGAAAAACACATATTCAGGATCAGAATGTTACATTTTTACCAGTAAACACAGAAAAAGAGATTCGTTGGTACCTGTACCACAGATAATATAATACTAGCATTCAGATGCCTCATCCCATACAAAGAAACCGTGCCGACGTAACTAGCGTGTTTCGCCTGATTATGTTGATTATTTTTATAAGCACTTCGATATTGTTCGGTTCCGTTCCACGACTGTAGATGTTGTCAGCAGCGGCTTGCAAGTAAAAGGGTTTTCTCGGTTCGGGACTATTTTTTTCTTTAAATTGAGTAACCATTTGTTGTATAATATTTTTTGCACCTTTTTACAGTTTCGCTGTACCAAAAAGTGTCACAAAACAAATTAAAAAATCTGGTGGCATGTCTCAAAAATTGAAAACCGCGCCATATATTGCAAACAATTTTAAATGATCCGTTCAAATAATCTTTGAAATGTGAATTAAAAACCCAATATTGCATAATTTTGTACTCGGGAGAGTTGATTAGAGAACAAGCAATTTAAACAAGCAAAAAAAAAAGGCTAAATGCGAGTCGGATTCGCGCACGAAGGGTTCCCTACCCAGGGTGGCGTCACCTAGAATACTTTTTGCCAAATTTCGTGATTTCGTCAACGGGAACTACCATATAGGTTTTCGACCCAAAACCTGCAGGGTATTTGACCTTGACCTAGAATTGCGAATTTTGGCTAAACAAGGTCTTACAGCACAAGTAACGGGAAAAAGCCGAAAAATATTAAAAATTTAAAATTAAGTTAAATTTTGGTACTTACAAGTTTTCGCGAAAATCTAAATTTGGCAATATCTTTTTATCGTGTTGACTCAGAACCTTGATTTTTATACACCCAATAGGGACTATAAACCTGGTATAAATTTCAATTTGCTACGTCCACCCATTCCTGAGAACATCGGTGGCGACACACGGACAGACAGACGGACAAGAGAGTGATCTTATAAGGGTTCCTTTTTTACCTGTTGAGGTACGGAACCCTAAAAACGAACAAATTTTTACAACATCGTCCCCTTTCCTAACCAACTTTCCAAAAAGGAGGAGGTTTATTTGGATGTTTATTTTTTATGTATGTTCGGCAATAACTCCGTCATACTCGTATTAAACGGATTTGCAAAATATTTTTCTTTGATAGAAGTTTATTCCAAAATGGTCTCATTTAAATTTGATAAAATTCTGATGAAGAACTTCGACGATATACAACAGAACTCTACAATAAATGAAGTCAAATCTATCGGGATTGCTGCAATCAGGCGTGTTTTTTGTTTATACCATTTCATAACATACCCTCACGCCAGTATGCTCTAAATGGGGACGCAGATGTGTACAGTTCACCCTGGACCGTTCATTCCACCGGATAAGTTCAAGTTACATGTTATTCGGGTACTCTATTCTAGCATCAGTGTGGGCGTTACAGGTACCTTACTTTAGAACTTATATATAACACTAAAAAGTGAAAAATAAAAAAGTTTTTCACAATATTAACTAGTAACAATAAATTCAATTTCGGAAGTCGGTGTCAAAAAAGGAAGAAACGAAAACCGGAACACCGAATGCCGAAATTGACGTTTTTTTCGCTTTGTAGTTTTTTTATTTGGAAGTCTGTTGTATTTTGTTGTACAAAAGTTTTTTTTATTTTTTGTAGAAGAGACTATTGACAACGAAAGTATGGTGATAGCGATTAGAAAAATTACAAAAATGTATGGGAATGCAATTTCGACGGAATGCAATCTGGCATTTCGACGGAATGCAATCTGGCATTTCGACGGAATGCAATCTGGCATTTCGACGGAATGCAATCTGGCATTTCGACGGAATGCAATCTGACATTTCGACGATCGCCATCGCTGACATCGAATGACACTAATTGTTTAAAGCTTCAGGTTTCCTCACGATGCATGGTTTCCTTCACCGTTTTATTATTCTTGCTTGCACACCTAACTCTTTCGTCGACTGTACCAGTATTTATGCAGAAAGCTCCGTAATGAGGTAATCAGGTTACTAGGGTGTCGGCAGTGTCCTACGCTATACAAGCAAGTTGTCGCTTCCTTTATGCACTGGTTGTAACTTTTGTGAGCGAACCGGATATTTCTAGCCTGTGGCTTTTTTAACGGTGATGGAAAATGAAATAATTTGTGTTCTCTGAAATGAATTTAGACTAGAATTGAAGGTTTTCAACTGCAGTAATACGATTGTTACTTCTTTAGCAAATGAATAAATGAATTATGAATTAGGTTTTATCTATAAAAATTGGAGGGAAAAATAAAGGTGAAATACGGTGAGAAACGGTAAGCAAAAATGGCAATTCGCTATCTCTAATTTTAAAAAAGGTTCGTGACCAACAGTAGTATTTTATTAAAAACTGGAATATCTCTTTAAGAAACTGCCAGAATAATTCTTTTTTTCTAAAGGTGTTCTGGTAGACATCGCTGTCAGAGATAAGGCCACCATTGTATCATAAATGATAAATGATTTTATTTCTGTAAGTAGGTTTGTACAAACACTTTTACATGTCGAACATATTTTTTAAAACTAGATGAAGTCGGCGTTTCCTATCTGACTACTCTGAGAAGAAAGGCCGAAACAAACTCAGAGGTCACAGTCTCTTTTAAAGTCCAGACAAAATCTTGGTTAGATCATGTGAAGACCATGTAGACTGAAGTCTGAAATGGTCTTTTGAGGAAAGAACCAGCCAGATTGAGTGGACCTGTCCAGTCAGTGCACGCATTTGTCAATAACCGTGCAGCTCAACTCAGAAATTAAGGAGCTCAACGATTCGACGAACAATACTAAAGAAAGGACATTCGGGTAGGCCGCACAAACTACTCAAACTGCCAGACCATGATTAAAACTAACTTAGATAAAAAATTAAAAACAAACAAAAAGTATGATCCACATAGTCTTCACATTCACAACAATTAGAAAAGAAATTAAAATAAAATAATATAATACTTTAAAAAGTAAATATTCTTGTCATTGCAAGAAAACAAAAAAAAACAAAATTCACGGTAAAAAACATATAAAAAAAAAAACAAAATTTACTGGAGCAGCTCAATCCCAAGCCTGTTTGTCCTCAACGTAATCTTTAATTGTATAAAACGCTTTCTGGCACAACTTACGTTTAATGAATGTTTTGAATTTATTAAGACTTAGATCTTGTACGTGGCTTGGAAGCTTATTATAAAAGCGTACACATTGACATCTAAACGAGCCACCTATTTTCGTGAGCCTTGTTGCAGGTACTACAAATTTGTGTTTGTTCCTAGTGTTTATGTTATGGATATCACTGTATTTTTTAAACAATTTTATATTTTTATGGGCATATAAAAGATTTTCATAAATATACTGAGAAGGCACAGTCATTACATTAATCTCCTTAAATTTCTCTCTGAGAGAGTGTCTCGGGCTTAATTTATAAATTGATCGGACAGCTCTTTTCTGCAAAACAAAGATAGTCTGGATGTCGGCGGCATTTCCCCACAACAGAATACCGTACGACATTACACTATGAAAATAGCTAAAATATACTAAACGGGCTGTCTCTATGTCAGTTAAATTACGAATTTTCCTAACAGCATATGCTGCTGAGCTTAGCTTTTTTGACAATTTATCTATATGTGGGCCCCACTGAAGCTTAGCATCCAAAGTTAAGCCTAAGAATACTGTGCTATTTTCAGGATTCAATTCTTCGCCTTTTACCAACACATCAGTTTTCACCTGCCTAACGTGAGGTAGGGTAAACTTAATGCATTTGGTTTTTTTTCCATTAAGTAGTAAATTATTAACATTGAACCAGTGAACTACTTTTGAGATCGCGCTATTTACATCGTCAGTAACCAGCTGCTGACGTTTAAGTTTAAACAAAAGTGAAGTATCATCCGCAAACAATACTATATCATGGTTATCCTTTATGAGGTATGGCAAGTCATTAATATAAATAAGAAACAAGAAAGGACCAAGAATCGAGCCCTGCGGGACGCCCATCGTTACTATAGATCCAGGAGATCTTTTTCCATTAACGTCAACGCTCTGAATCCTATTACTTAAGTATGAAGTAAGAAGATCCAGAGCGCTGTTCCGGATTCCGTAGTGGCGGAGTTTCCTGATTAGCGTTTCATGAATAACACAATCAAATGCCTTGGACAAATCACAAAAGATTCCCAAGGCATCGCACTTATCTTCCCATGCTTATTTACTTACTTATCCATACAATTAAGTAAATTGCCCAATAGTTGTGTTACAATAGAGTATATTAATATAAATTTAAGATAAGATAAATTTATTAGGACACCTATCTTTAGATAAATTAAGCACAACAACAAAATAAATTAATAAATGTTATAGCACAGGTACACAAGAAAATACAAATATTAAGTGCATTAAAGAAATCCTTGACCCCACACTAGGATACCCTGTCTCGAGGGATTAATGATATTCTAGTAAAAAGATACGTTATACACTCACAAAAAATAAGTGTTCCGCACAGCAACGGCAGCACACAGACACACTTTTCATTCATCCGACATTTCACTACAAGTCGAAAGGTATGGTTTGATAAAACCATCAAGAAAAAAAGAGACAGCTAGTGTTTGTCACTTGCATGTGAATGTAAACAAACATTATTCTGACCACCAATGTTTTTTTCTTTTTCCAACCTCCAAATATCAGAATATTAGGAAAAAATATTTAAAAAAATTGTAAATTGAGGTGTATTGCGTACTTACACAAGGTATGAGATCCCTTCTGTTTTATGTACTTTGGTATCATAATTGGTACAGTTTCTAAATACACACGATGGCATTTTTTAATTTTGTTTTTGTTTCAACAAAACGTATCACTCTTCGCCATGCGTGACATAGACTAAAGACTATACGTCCCATTTAGGACGTATTCGAGTCTTCACACTGTGCGCGGTCATAACATATCTGTTTACTAGAATATCATTGCGAGGTATCCAGTTTTTTCGTCGTTAATGGCACATTATTTTAAATGCACTTGGAGGTAGTTAGCAAATCCAACACTAAACAATAATTAAACTTAACTTACTTAACTAATGGAAACATACAACATTATAATAGGTATTTATTAAAAGGTTTGTGAAGAGTGTAGGTATGTAAGTATGTGTCTTTGTATGTGTGGTGTGTGTCTGTTTGTGTGTATAGTGTGTTGTTTATATGTATGCCTGAGAGTGGCTTGATACGCCTTGGTGAATCATTACAATGGATTTATTGTAAGGAAATCAGGAGAGCTTCAGTCTGCGCATAGTCTTGAGCTGATAGCCATTTGATTACTTTTACTTTACAAGTATGCCTTTAGCATCATACTACGTTCAAATTCTTGTTAATGTTTTGATAAATGAATGGACTCGTATATCTAGGTGATTTATTTGCGAATTTAGTACGAGTAGTGGGAGTTTACCATGTTATCTGTCTACATGGCCTGGTAGATTTGTTTTGGGTAATTAGAGCTTGTTGGTGAAAGCGTAATAAGACAGACACAATAAAAAGTTGTCATACCCTAAGAACTTTACATTCATGATACAGACAGTCTGATGGATACCGATAGGGCCTTCCATAATCAATCTCTAAGATGCTTCTTTGAGCTCGATCCAGTTTGATCAAGTGACTCTTCGCTGCTGCACTTCATGCCGATATACAGTAGTTTGAGATGGATAAGCACAGAGTAAAGTACACACACCTGAGAGCGTTGTGGTCTGCTATGTTCCTGAGATTTTTGAATATAAACTTAATTTACGGACCCTAGCAGTAACAGCATCTATTTGTTTAACATAAGATAATTGGTTGTCGATCAAACGCCAAGGTACTTGATATGGTCAACTTGTTTGATATCGACACATAAATATATACATACACATTTTTGTGGTGTACAATAAAGAATATAATAAATAAATAAATAGATTGACAAGAGACACTGCCAAGGTGTTTGCAGGAATGGAGGTTAATTCGGAGTGGACTTTCAGGCTTAACACGCTTAGATATTTTAAATACCAAGTATTTTGTCTTACTGGCATTTATCGTAAAAAGGTTTTGGTGCAGCCATTTCATCACTATAACTTATCTCCTCTGAGTAGCTTCAAGGACCTCAGCCCAACTACTACTATGGAAAACAATTATCGTGTCATCCGCCAAAGTTTTATACAATTAAAGATTACGTTGAGGACAAACAGGCTTGGGATTGAGCTGCTCCAATTAATTTTGTTTTTTTTTTTTATATATTTTGCACCGTGAATTTTGTTTTTTTTTGTTTTTTTGCAATAACAAGAATATTTACTTTTTAAAGTATTATATTATTTTATTTTAAGTTCTTTTTTTAATTGTTGTGAATGAGAAGACTATGTGGATCATACTTTTTGTTTGTTTTTAATTTTAATTTATCTAAGTTAGCTTTAATCATGGTCTGGCAGTTTGAGTAGTTTGTGCGGCCTACCCGAATGTCCTTTCTTTGGTATTGTTCGTCGAATCGTTGAGCTCCTTAATTTCTGAGTTGAGCTGCACGGTTATTGACAAATGCGTGCACTGACTGGACAGGTCCACTCAATCTGGCTGGTTCTTTCCTCAAAAGATCATTTCAGACTTTAGTCTACATGGTCTTCACATGATCTAACCAAGATTTTGTCTGGACTTTGAAAGAGACTGTGACCTCTGAGTTTGTTTCGGCCTTTCTTCTCAGAGTAGTCAGATAGGAAACGCCGACTTCATCTAGTTTTAAAAAATATGATCGACAAGTAAAAGTGTTTGTACAAACCTACTTACAGAAATAAAATCATTTATCATTTATCATTCATCATTTAAAGTTCAGAACCTTGCATTCTCTATTCGAAGACTGCAGAGATCATTGATGTAGGCTAAGAAAAGAGATGGCCCGAGAACACTATCCTGAGGAACGCCAAAATGGATATCAGAATACTCGCTTATTGCTTCAACTTTAGCTTTTATTCTCTTTAGTGCTGGACCCCGTATACCCATTAACGACAGCTTCTGCAAGAGTATTGGCCGCGAAACTGTGTCAAATGCCTTAGCCATATCTATGACAATACCAACGCATTTATGACCAGACCCTTTCAGTGACGTGGTCAACAAGTGTTACCACTGCATCCTCTGTAGACATTTTTTGGCAAAAGCCATACTGGTTATCGGATCTCAGTTTCTCCTTTGCTAGATATTTTTGTAATCGGTTATTGGCTAGTTTTTCCAGTATTTTGGACACAAAAGATAACAGGTAGGTTTTTTTTATTATTATTGATAGGCTCGCGCTTGACCACTATCGCACTTGATGGTAAGCGATGATGTGGTCGACGATATAGCACGCTTAACAAGAAGAAACCTATTCACTCTTGACTTAAAGACTTCCAGGTTAGCTACTATCAGGAAACACAGACTCCGGCAGGAATTCCACTCCTTAACTGTACGCATATTAAAAGTACTCCCAAAACGTTTGGTGGGATGGGTGCGTATGTGTGGGATGTCCACCATGTACCGATGACGCATCGCCGTATGTCTTGTAGTCCGATGATGGAAAGGGCTAGGAGGAATTAGTTCATGCAATTCCAACGCACACTCCCCGAAATTTAACCGATAACAAACCGACAGAACAGCAACTTGGCGCTGATGTTCAAGGCTCTGGAGCCTAGACTCGACCAGTATCTCATAGCCGATGAGCCTCTTGGCCCGTTTTTCGATCGACTCTATTGCATCCAGCTGGTACTTGGCAGATCTGTCCCAGAGATGAGAGCAGTACTCCCTGCATGACCGAACTTGCGCTTGAGACAAGTTGAGCAACTGTTCTGGCGTGAAGTACCGTCTCACCTTTGCAAGGATCCCCAACTTTTTGGCGGCAGCCAGTTGAGCTTTTGCTTCAATGAATGGACCAAATTTGAGGGTCGATGTCAACGTAACGCCAAGAAGCTCAAGATGGTCCATTACCGTCACGGTCACATCACGAAAAGAAGGAGCCGGGTGGAATTGGCTCCTTTTAGCGGAATAAAGACACGCCTGGGTTAAGGCCCAGGCTTGTCTTTTTTTCTACAGCATTGAACCCGACCAGATTGGCATCACCCCACTCAGACTGCCTTCAAGAAAAGATTCAAGCGCCCAACCATGGCCTCCCGGAGAGAACGGATCTGAGGCCCAGTAGCGCGCGCGTCGAATACGTATCTCTCAGCAGCAGTGCTGTCGTCTGCATGCCCAAAGGTACCGGGTTTAAGCAACTTGAAGAGGGTCGCTGTAGTTAGTAACTAGAAGAGGGTCGTCAGATTTGAAGATAATACAGACATTGGCTGCTTTGAGTCCGGAAAGACACCGGTTGACGTGCTAAGATTATGTAAGTAAGAAAGTACAGGCCAGGGGCAAGAAAGATTTTACATTGTTTTAAAATCTTGTTGCTGATCATGTCATTTCCTGGGGCAGAGAACACTTTTAGGTTGTCTATTATTTTAATAATTTAATCTGGGCCTGTTGGATTAAAGAAGGTGTGCCCAGTATTGCCATCGAGTCTTGTATCATCCGCCAGTTGTTTCTCAGTAATTCTAAGTTCCGACAGAATGGTTTCAGCTATTTTTTACCAAATGTATTAAAAAACTCATTGGCAGAATTAATTAATTCCACTGGATCATCTAGGAGTTTGGTGACGTCTGCGTTTGTATTGCTATTTTTCATATAGCATATTTCCTTAATACTTTACCAAAGTTTCTTGGTATTGTCATTGTTTTTAGTCAGCAATTTCTGGTTGTATTCCTGATTAGTTTTTTTAAAAACGTCGTTGCAAAAAAAGAAATATAATGCTTATACTCTGCTTGAGCTATAGTGTCGTCCTGATTTTTTCTGGCATTGTAGTGCAGATATTATTCTATCATAACTATGTGTGATTGGAACATAATTCTTGTATGTCTGCAAACAGCATCGATTAGATCAATTTATGGAACAACAACCTTACGGTCCAAAAATCAAGTTTTCATTAGTACCTAACCTAATCAAATAAGTGTCAATCACGCCCATTTTCACCCGAGTAAAGAATGAAAGTTAACACGAATCTCGGAAGGTCAAAATTCAATTGGCAGGTCGACTAACGCACGAGATAAGTTCACAAAGGCCCGAGTTTGGCTCGGTCCAATAACTTGTATAACACTATAACTATTGTGAGCCGTACACTGGCGTGCATAGAAAAGAGTCCACATTGTTTTAAGTTTCACTTTGAGTGGAAAGAGTTTTATTGATCTTCATATTTTTTTATTAGATGTTGGTACTGTAATGAAAATGTTTGGATCTGATTAAGGACCGGATTATATGCAACATAAAAAGTTTGAAATATGCATTAAAAAAATCGTAAAATATGCATGAAATATTTGTAACATATGCAACATTAAAGTTTTAGAAAACGAAAAAATGGAAAATAGTGATTGGTTTTTATTTTTTTTATTTCTAGATCAGCATACAATTAGTGAATTATTCAATCATAAATTGTCAATACCAAAATATAACAACTTTGTAGACGATAATAATGCACCAAAACGAAAAATTGTTTAACATTTTTGTAACTCGAGACAAACAGTGCGTTTTGAGAGGCCTCCAGGCCGTCCAGTTGTGGACTGCTTTATAATAGGCTGATGAACAGCGTATTATCTAGATTGCCAAGTCATCATTAGTACCTATATTTACTATTTATTCGTTAGAAAACTATTCTGATAAACCTTAATTGATTTGATATATATTGTTATCAGCAACATCCAATTCAATTTATATTCTGTACAGTATCTGAAATCAGGTGAGCAAGTTTATAAACATCCTGAATAAATTTTCCCCAACTTTGCCGTGTCTGCATCGGAAGTTGGTAGTACCAACTGCCCAAACTTCGCCCAACAATTTTCATCGAACACCGTCGCACCTCCGGCTGTCTATAATTAACGGAGTACTAAAAGGATAATTTGGCTAGACCACACATTGGTTTTAATTAGTTATTTGCTAGAATTTGTAAAAATTAATCATGAAAAAATATGCTTGGCGTTTTTCAGAAAAAAAAATATTTACCTAAATATAATTAATGATCCTAATAATGAGAAAGTATGTCTGAAGATATTATTTTTAATCGATCACGCTTCAATGACTGAACGGATTCGAAAGAATTTGTAACACTGGTAGACTATACGGTCTAGATAAGGGATCGCCAATTGCTTTCATTTGGGGTCCGTTTTTTTAAATATTATTATAACTGTCGGATCCATAAGTCCACCCCCGGTCTTTACATCGTTACGTGTATAAATGTAATCAACAAAACGAAATGCCCAGCTTGAGCTCCTTAAATTCTGAATTGAGCTGCACGGTTATTGACAAATGGGTGCACTGACTGGACAGGTCCACTCAATCTGGCTGGTTCTTTCTTCAAAAGACCATTTCAGACTTCAGTCTACATGGTCTTCACATGATCTAACCAAGATTTTGTCTGGACTTTAAAAGAGACTGTGACCTCTGAGTTTGTTTCGGCCTTTCTTCTCAGAGTAGTCAGATAGGAAACGCCGACTTCATCTAGTTTAAAAAAATATGATCGACATGTAAAAGGTTTGTACAAACCTATTTACAGAAATAAAATCATTTACAATTTATCAACATGTTTTTAAATATGAACGTGAAAAATGTCCGAATCTTTAAATTTTTTGCCCTATTCACCATTAGAATACATTTATAGTAAATTTTGCTGAGGATTTCGACGACATTCTAAATTTTCATAAAATATGTGAATCAGTTTTCAAATTATAATTAAAGTAACACACGTAATTATATTGTACTGTTTGGCTAAGGTCCACACAAAATAGGTTTTTCCGCCATTTGGTAACTTCTGGTCTAGATCATAAATAATATAGGATACTTTTATTCATGTTGTATGTTTCAGTGGGATAATTTTACGATTTTCATGCAGGCGAAGACTGTAAATGCTAGAAATTAATAAAAACATAATTATTGCCAACACTGTTTGATGGACAGCAGTTTTATTTAATAATATTGTATTAAACACTAAATCCACTTGAATTATCCTTAAAATGCAACCAAGAACGTTTTCAGTGGTAGTGAAAATGATGCTCAAACTCAGCCTCCAGTAGCAGTTCCACGGATTAGCTTTCATAGAAGAAATGTGGTAGAAATAATCTTTCCAACGTAATCCCAACCTACTGCGGTAGTTCACTCTGCAAGTTCTGTTTATAATGTTTTCAAAGTGCTTCAAAGCGAATAATTCTCAAATAAATAATTACGTGATATTTAATAACTGTAGAATATTCAGTAATATTGTTCTGGGATCGCGTTTGACCACTATCCCACCTGATGGTAAGCCATGACGTAGTCGACGATGAAGCACGCTTGCCTAGAAGTAACCTATTTACCGTATTTTTTTTTTATGTTGACAATTAAAAGGACAAAAAATACAAAACGGCTGAAAAATCGTTATCAGATAATTTGCCAGAAACCCGTCAAAAGTAAAAGAAACATTCTCAATACAGTTTATTGGGGGGAAAGGGGTTGTACTGGTGGCTTATAAACAAGTAAATAATGATTTTAAAAAATGTTTATTATATTTATCCTTTCTTCAGTTTTTTTTTTCTTCCTGCAGTTTTTTCCTGTTTTGTTGCATTGAGTTATATTAAGTAGGGGGTTACCCTCCAGTTATAAACAAGTATTTATAAGTCGATAATTGCTACTTCATAAAAAAAAACTAGTTTTATTTTTGGAAAAAGAAAGTTAAGAAAGAAATAAAGAAGAAAATACTGTTATTTAAGTACACATAAAGCACTAAACAGAGAAATGCATGAGTACAGAGCAAAAAGGTACTGCTTATTTCATAAGAAATTTCTTACAGCAGACCTGCGAGAGGAGAGTAGAGTTGGATGATAGACGAAGACACAATGCGTAGAAAGATATTAGGAAACTGTGTTCATCTTATTTCGTCCCACAGTGTAGGGTAACAGTGGGAAAACTCTCCCTTCCAATGACTACATCTCGTTCATTGTTATTTGTCGCAGTAACTAGTTGTTGTCGCCCTCTTTACGCTGATTGACCCCCATTACAGCCATGCTATATACTATAGTTTCAGTTATCCTTACGAATATGAGCTCATTCAGGTAGATTTATTTACGGTTGGGGATATTTTGGTACGGCAAGGCTTAAAGATTTAGTTATACATTATGTGAATGGATCCATGGAACCAAGTTAAATGCAAGATTTTTTGTCTTTTATTTCATGGTTTTTAAACGAATTAATTTATATAGTAGTAGAATGTTCAATCGACAATCTATCGAATTATGACACGATATCTTGCGAAAATACCCTGATTCAAACAGTAAAACGCCGAAAACTTTTGAACGGCCGAACCGATTTTCATCAAACAAAGCTAGGGACAGTCTTGATAAATTTAACTATCAAACAAAAAAAACTAAATCAAAATCTTTTCATCCGTTTAGGAGCTATGATGCCATAGATAGATACACAAACACACATACACACTTCAAACTTATAACACACCTCTTTTTCCGTCGTGGGTTAATAAAAATGAGATGCTTTTAACATCATCACCAAACTTCATACATCCAGCTTAGCCTTTTCCCAGAGATCAACTTTCAGTCCAAGTGGATGAGGACCCAACCTGTACTTGACATGGATCAACTGTCTCTCTAACCTCGACAGCCCAAACAATTCCTGCGACATTGACAAGCGTTGCTAAATCTAATCGATAGACCCGAGAAGCTCTCATTTAGTAACTAAATTGCAAAACCTACTATATATCATACCCAAAAGGTTATCAAGTACTCAAAAACATTTTAAGCGGGTAGAGAGGAATATTTAACATAATATGCGAGCAATCCTTTTGGGGAATCGAGTCACGTCACAGCATTTAGCAAAAACTCGGACATTTTTATTCAGTTAGGTCTCTAGCAATGTGAACGAATGCTGGAATGTGCTAGTTTTTAAATTTAATATTTAACCTTAGGGTCGGCTTACAATGAGATGCGACGCCTACGATTCACGCACTTTTTAAAGATTTGGTCTCTCGATCTGAATCCATAACGCTGCGGTGTGGGGTGCCGGACACATAATCGTATGAAATCGTCTAGAATGGTATTGACGAAACAGTTTGTGACTATGGCCATACAACGAAGTGGCAACGCCACCATGATGTCATTCTGAAAAAGGAATAGTGATATTGCCCAATGTATATATAGCTCCATCTCTCACTCACACCGCCATAATTCTAGTTTTAAGAAGTCATAGTAGCATTGACGTTTCAAGAATTTTTACATTTCGGGCAGTTTGGGCTAGATTATTACGATTTAATTTTGCCTAGCCCATTCTAGTATCAGTGACATACGGCGTTGCGCCATCAGTAAATGGTGGACGTCCCACCCATACGAATAAACGTTTTGAGAACTTTATTATTTTATTTTATTCGTTAACTTGAGGCTAATTTTAACACTTGCTCGCTTGCTATCAATTTTACTCTTCAGCTGTACGTATAATGCGTACAGCTGAAGAGTAAAATTGATTCCGTCTAGCTTGTTCCATTATAGGACGGAATAATCATCTCGATCCGATAATGGATCGAGATGATTATTCCGTCGGAGTCTATATTTCCCGATTGGTGCTACTTGGGAGTCTTAAAATAAAAATTGAATAGGTTACTTGGAGAAAAGCGATTGTCCATCATCGACGATTTTAAAAGAAAAACGAAAAAAAAATGAAAGACCCGGTACCGAACGGTACCATTTTTTTTTTTTCCTTGGCTTTCCTCCAGGTAAGATAGTACTCCACGCGCATGAACAATAAAAAAAATCGTTGCGTCACGGCGCGTCTCGGTGTGAGCTCACCTTTACTGCTCCACTTTATCTTTTCTGAATAGAGTTCGGTTATAAAAGGAATTAAAAACGCACATTGGATAAATGCAAATGTTTCGTATGTTTTCAGTTGAATAAGTTTTGTTACTAAAAATGAAACGTGAATTAGTTTGGGTTATAGATGTGCTTTTTTTCTAATGGCCAAAAGAATTGACTTATTTATGACTTTGCCCGTGGTTTCGCCCTTGTGGCCTACCTTAAAGGAACAGAGAAAAAGGATCCCATGGCAGTCCGCTGTGCGTAGCTTTTGCTGGTACCTAAAAGAATTATTGTTATTGGATCAGGAATTTCAGAGAACTTCCTTTTTTAACGGGAGGAAGGTTTTCAAGGCCTTCCTTTTAGATTAATATTTCTTTCGAAGCTTCCACAAGTGGGGGTCACAAAAAAGTGATATTTTACTTATAGAATAGACATTACGAGTATTTCCAAAATGCGTATCATCAACATCAATTCAGCCGATACAATCAGTACCTAGTATTACAACCAATCTAAATGGTCTGTTATGATGCTACTGCCAAGCAAGTTGATTTAGCATTTACTCCAAAAACCACTATGATGAGGCTTTAAAACTAAACGACCTGATCTGATCTAGCAGAAGCCATCATCCGTGTGCTTTCGCTATTCATTTCGTTATTGTAGCCTTCTAGCTTCGACCAGCGGCCTACATGAAGGTCAAAAATTATCCCAAGAGAACATACTTTACTACATATTATTATAAAACAAGGCCCCCGCCACGTCTGTCTGTCTGTCTCTCTGTCTGATCGTTCGCGATAAACTCAAACACTACTGAACGGATTTCCATGCGGTTATCACCAATAGACTGAGTTCTTCATAACGAATATTTTGGTGTATAATTGCTAAATGTTAAGGTTTTGTGTAAATTGGTTGAAATGTGACGATAATAATTGTGGAAAATCAAGCCCATGGGAGCTTTCATCGAAAACGCTGCCTAATCCCTTTGAGATATAAAAAATATGGTGGAATTATTCCTCTTTTATAGGTCTACAGAAAATTCTTCGATGGCATTTGTCTATCTTTTAATGATTGCTTAACCCTCTGCTACCCGTGCGATGACGGGGCGGGCTGCTAATCTGGGATAAAGAGTATCCTTCTTTGCAGCAGAAGTAATGATAATTTTCTTTACTTACCTTGGCGTCCGAACTATATATCAATACCTACCAAACTTCATAAAAATCGCATACATACATAAACTTACTTTTTTTTTCGCCATCTGCTAAATACCTTAAAAAAATAGTTTAACTGTTTAGGCGTGAAAGCCTCACAAACAAACTGCCAGACAAAGTTACTTTTGCATTTACAATATTTAAGTATGGATTTCATGCACACTTCTAATACCTTAAAAGGCAAATGAACTTGAATGGCATCGTATTGAACAGTAAAACATAGCCAATGCGCTTCGAAGTGATCCATTCCCTTGGTCTGACTTTCACAGTTGCGTGGGAAGACGGCGTAATGGACACACAATCCTGTATCATGGCATAATGTATGCGTAATTATAAATGGTATTTGCTTTTTAAAACTGGCATTTATACTAGCTCTAAAAACGATGAAAGAAAACCAGTATATCCAAGAACCAAAAATTCGAAGACATACAGTTTTGCGGGAGTGTGTGTAGCTTATAAGTCTACTCTGTATTTTTAATAATAAAATAAATAAATAAATAATAATACCAAACTGCAGTAGGCCCGCGTGGTGGATCTTAATCCATTCCCTCTCATAGAGAGGAGGCTCTTTTTTTATTTTTTAGGGCTTGAAATCTGACACCAGTCTTGCCAAGGGGTATTTAGTTACCCAGTTACTGGGTAGTGGGGATCACATAGACAATCGCTCGATGTAAAATGTGCTACCTACTCAGCAACCGGTAAGACTGTAAGCCGACTGCCAACATACATTCTTGGGAAACGGCTTAGAAGATTTTATTTGCTTTAAAGAATTGGCATTGAAACCAGACATAGATTCTATTAATATTTTCTTTGAATAAAACATTGTTAGTACTTCCTCACAGATATTGGTATCAAAAGACCGATATTTCTTCCCAAACTTTCTGAGTTCTTCATCAATAAATTTATCGGGCCTAAGGGTGTTCTGTGTCTGTAAAACATCTAGATTTATTATCGCCGAAGTCTGCTCGGAACTGTTGCTAATTCGAATAAGGTAAGTTTTATTTCGTTTTCTCTATGTTCCATGCCATAGTAATTAGCTACAAGTTATTGTAGAAGGGGCGGCATCGCGAGGTCATCTTCTTGGTGCAAGTGTAGTCGATGGCCCGTCGATACAAATGACTTCCCGAAGATAAGTCCGTTCTGAAAAAATTGTATATATATATAAAAAAACGTCGGCTGAAAAAAGGAAAAAAAAAATGTGAATTATGTAAGAAATTTCTGTAAATAAACAAAGTGAAAAGATTACTAGTATTCGATAAAACGTAAAGAGTAGTGTGAATACTCGTATTACTGTGTTGTAGTGTTCAGTGTAGTCTTGGCCAGAAAGTATAAAAACTAAAAACAAGGAACATGACAGTAGATAATAATAATAATAACTGCGTGCAAACCCCGGGTAAGTTTAACCGCTGGCTTCCTTTTGCTTGAGTAATAAGTACTGCTTGAAATTGGTACTAAATGTTGCAATCGTCTTTATAGCGCGAAACGGCGGTGGAAGATCATTCCAGATAAGAGAGGTAGGTATGTAGGTAGGGTAGGTACGGTAGGGTAGATAGGATAGGGTAGGTTAGGTAGGTATATACTTAGGGTATATACCTACCTAACCTACCTGTAGGTAGGTAGGTAGGGTAGAGTAGGCAAGGTAGGGTAGGGTAGGCAGTTGACGGGAGCGAAGCCGCGGGCAGAGCTAGTAACAAAAAAATATATTTAAATCTGTTGTGTTAGATAGCGCACAATCCCACTTCTGATGATAGCAGAATGAATGGAAATGTATTACCTTTATAAGCATTGACATTTAGCATCAGAAACAGATAAAAACTCATTCTCAGATTACAAATTTGTCCATGCTCACAGACACAAAGCTTCTTAAAAAAAATCGATGATATATACTATGAAATAGAAAAGCAATGCCAAGTCCACTCACTACACTCCGACAACTTTCCACTTACGCACCCAAAACTTCCATCGACACTTCAAAAACTCATAAAAACAAAAAAAAGAACATCGAATTTTACCAAAGCAAGAACGCACGTATTACGTTTGACATAAGAAAGCGCGGGCAAGCAGCCATAGCGACCATTTTGATCCGATACCCATTCTGCCGTCCTATAGCTAGAGTGTCACTATCTGACAAAATCTTATTTTGAACTATAGACGAAAAACAAAAACTGCGAAATAATAAAATCGATGCTGTTTATCCATATCTTACTTACTTACTCTCATAAAAAATGCGAAAGAAATTCTTTCTGTGAATTTTTGACGCTTAAATCACAGAACCGATTTAGATGAAATCTGGTATGGAGAATGTTTGAATCCCTGGGAAGAACAAAAAATAGTTTTTATCCCGGTAGTGTTTTCCCCTGGGATGATAAAACACTTTTTACAGACAGAAGCTAGTCAACTTTAAGTCTTAGCACGCATTGCGATTTTTATTCGCGCGAATTTTTGTCCGCGTACTGAATTTAACTAATACGCACTGCGGATAAATTTCCGCGCCTTTTTAGTTTTTTGTCTCCTTTTTTGTTTCTGTTCATAGAGCTCAAAATATTCACGCGAATTCGATTCGCGCCGCGGTGCGGTGGATTCTGTGATAAAAAACGTGCGGTATTATTTTTGCGCGATTTTTTTCCCCAAAGCTTCATACAATTCCATAAGTCGCGTGGGCGGGAAAAATTCGTGCGTATTATCAAAAATTGGTTTGTAAACAAAGCAATTTGGGGCGTTTTTTTATTTTTTATCGAGAATTTATTGACAGTAGAAAAATACTGTTAAGATTTATAGAGATTTTTTTGCTGATTACGGGGGTATTAAAAACACAAAATCGCCCAAATGTCATATAGTAACACTGTAGTTATTGGACGGCAGCATTGTAAGCCATCTTCGTGTTCAATCGAGCGACTAAAAAGTTTTACTACGTTATTACTGTTACAAGTTTTTTTACGAATTGTTGGAAGTTTTTTTATCTTAACATTGCGATTTGGGACGAAGATTTTTACATTTAGGGTGCGATGATAAGAAAAACATGCGAGAATTATGTGGAAAATTGTATGTGTTTCGAAGCGTTATTTAATCTGATCTCGATTTATTGCTACTTTTGTTTGTAGAAAAACTTTATTGATGGTCAGGTACATTTGGTATTTTAGTACTAGAAAAATCTAATCTTACCTCTTAGATGAGAATGGTGATGTTTGTCTTTTCAGCTTACAAAAAAACAATGCTATGTTTTGCTACAGGTCACTTCTTTAAAGGCGTATTGACTTTTATATCATCCCTTCTGATCCAAATTCATATGGTTGCTACGTCAAAGAAAATTATAGAATGAACTTAAATAACCCTTAAAACCACGAAGGGTCACTGTACCAGCAAAACAATGAAAATGGGTAAATTACTAAACTTAATATGGCTTCCCGAAGTTACAATTAATTACAAATAAATAATATCCCAATGCTTACGAAAGGAAATCGTAGAAAAGACGATGTTTTGCGTCATTTTAGGTTAGGTAAGTCAACAACGAAGGCTCCAACTCGAGGAAGTTGTAAGAAATAAGGCTCTCTACATATCAATCTAGCTTTTTGAGCGCAGTGGTTGAGCGATTGACTGCTGCGCTGCGTGTTGCGGGTTCGATTCCCGCATGGAACTAATATCTGTATGAACTGCAGATAGTTGTTCCAGCTCTGGGTGTTGTGTATGTGAGTTTATATGTTTGTCAACGCACCCACGATACAGGAAGAAATCCTAGTGTAAGGCAACATAATAAAAAATATTCGGGAATCTTATATTTTGCCGAGACAGAATGTGTGGCATTCAACGATAGTGTACCATAGGATAGGATGGGTATATTATGCCAAATCGAATGCCAAATAATCAAATGTCAATTGATCGACCACCATAAATCGAACGTCTAAATACTCGAACGTTCTGATAGATGGACCCCCTTTTCCGCACTTAGAATTTCATTTGTTCCGTTGAGCGTACAGGCCTCCTCTCTGTGAGAGCGAATGGGTCGTAATCCACCACGCGGGCCGAGTGCGGTTTGTGGATGTCATGTCGAATTTTTGGTTCTAAGAAATACTGGTTTTCTCACGGTGTTTTCCATCACCGTTTTGAGAGCAGTGGTGATGAAGTAATTTATACAAAGTAAAGTGCTTGCCTGGGTTCGAAAGCACGGCCCACCACTTTACCGGTAGGCCACCACTTCTCTATGATAATGTACCTTTCTAACAGTGATAGAATTTTCGTAGTCGGCAGTACATATTGAGATTACAGCTTATAAACAGACATACAATTTCACCACTTCATAATAATAGTTTAGAAATAGAAAACTCGACATTCCAGGTAATTGCCTAATTATTTTTTGATAGCTTTAGCCTTATAAGGCTACTGTAAAAAACTCTTGGTCCATAAGAGTGGTTTTGCAGAAGAAAGGGGTGGCCTTTGTGTAGCAATGGGAAAGTATTTAGGCTCTCTGAACAAGTTTTCAATTCGATTCATATACAAATGATATTATATCGAACCACTATCGTACAACAATTGGTTTACTTCATTCAAGGCAAACCGTATTCTAGAACGGAGCCCGTTCTGAATTTGAAATCGATTCCAAACTAGAATCCAGACGAGATTGCGTTTAAATCTGACAGTTTAAAGTTGAGATTCATGACTTTATATGTGCTATGAACATGTTTCTTTAATGGTTTCTGTTCAATATTATCGTCCTTATTCTCTTTCTTGATCGACTAAGCTCTGTAGTCACAAAAATAATCAGTTACCTATTAGTTTCATTCACTACTCTTAATCCTGAGACAAGCAATGAGTTGACGCTTGAATATCTAAATATCTATTTATTTTACTGCCGCAATCACCAAGCTTAGCAGAAATATTGGGAACAGATAGTTCTTTTCTTGTTAAGCTTGCTGTTCGTGGACTTAGCCATGTTTACTGGCGTTGTGTATGTGAACTGAATTTCCACCACCATTATTTGTGTCAAACAATAAATGAATTTGAATTTATTTTAAACAAATCAGAGAATATTAAAATTTAATTATTCAATAAAGTACTTAAAGTAAACAGATTTCCAAACCACCTGCTCGACAATGTCCAATTACATATCATGCTATCTCAACGTAAAATAAAGCATTACCTATTAAGGGATGTAAAGTTGTAGAAACGCCCAAGGGAGTAAAGTGATTTCAATTTGGAACGTCAAATTCGTGTGGAAACTCGTGTAAAACTCTTAGTAAAAAAATGCCCATATGGCATTGTAAAGAGGTTTGTGCGAAAATCGAACTGATCACCATAAGCAGAACTCAAAAAATAAGAAAATGGCGCGATTTCAAAGAATCAAGTTAACATCTTTGAGTACTGAAATAAACTCCACCACAACTTCCATAAATGTACCAAATAAAAATATTACTCTATCTGGACTAATGTGTCCAATATTAATATTAACTTTTGATTTATTTTAATTACAAAAGAAAAACTAAATTTTTGGAGCCCTGGCTTTTTATTGTCTCACAGAATTTGTGAAAAGTAGAGTATGTAGTATCTAGTTTTCTTTCTTTCTTTCTATGATAAAGCCTATCTTCGTCTTGGGCAGCTTGAACCCCTCGCTTCACTCAGGACTCTACACAACTAACTCTAGAGTCCCTCGTAACGCTGAGCGTTCAATATGCCACCCGTAACGTAAGACACTGCTTTATCCCCTTGGTACACAATCCACTATTATCCTAGTAGCTAGTACGGTGATTCCTTTTCAACTAAGTAAAGATTAAGACCAGTATATCATTTTCGATTTTATGTCATTACGTAAACGTCAAACGTGAGTTACGAACGTCATGTAGCATTAAAATTATATTGCAATAAATCATGGTTGCTTTTTACGTGTTTCGGTTTTGTGGTGTAAGCGATAAGCGACAGCGGTGAACTACGCGGGGTGATTACGATCTAAGAAATTAATTATATACGCAACCACAGATTATAGCGCAGTACCTAGTACAACCCCCTCTTATCTCAAAGAACGTTTCAAGTTCCTTCATGACACACATAATAGATATCTGAGGTCATCGGAAAACTTGAGACTAGAGATGCCGATGCATTCCACCAGCTTTTATGACAAATCTTTTACGGTTCAAGCGGTGCGGTTGTGGAATGCTTTGCCCGTGTCAATAAGGCGTGCTCAATCTCTGCCCATTTTTAAAACTATGGTAAAGAATCACTACCTCTCTCTTTAATAGTTGTTTTTCTTGATTTCTCTGTTTTTGTTCCTTACTTATTACTGTATATATTTGTCTATATAATATATATGTATATGTATTTATTTATATATAAATAGTACACCAAAGACTACCTACAGTACTGTTTTTCCTTTCATTTTTAAAATCCATCCAAAGGTTGTCTTGAAAAGATCGCTTTTAGCGATAAGGCCGCCCATTGTGTCACCCAATGTAATGTTTACTTCTTCTAGATACTTTCTGTAACTTTTATGGTGTACATAATAAAGAGTATTCTATTCTAATCTATTCCATCACTAGGATTTGGAGTTCCACAAGGCAGTATCCTTGGTCCATCATTGTTCCTCATTTACATTAATGATCTTTGTAATTTAAATGTAGGAAATTGCAAAATAATATCGTACGCTGATGACACTGCGCTTATTTTCACCGCAAAAACTAACTCCGAGCTGTATAATGTTGCACAGGCAGGTTTTAACATCGTTCTAAACTGGCTTCGTTGTAATTTACTAACACTAAATGCAGATAAAACAAAATATATTCAGTTCAACATGCGCAATCTTAATAACAAAACTAATCCCCATTTATATGCACACCAATGTAACAATCAGTCAGCGACTTCTTGTACCTGCCCTATGATCCTGGAAACAAAGTGCCTCAAGTATCTTGGAGTTTTTGTTGATAACACGCTCTCCTTTAGGCAACATATTGACAGTTTGGTTACTAGAGTACGTAAACTGATGTTTGCTTTCAAACAACTGCGCTCCATTGCCGACACTAACTTAGTCAAACAAGTTTATTTTGCTCTATGTCAATCAATACTTCAATATTGTATAACCTCATGGGGCGGAGCATCAAAAACTATCATTCTCTCTCTTGAAAGAGCACAAAGAGCTGTTCTAAAAGTAGCAAATTCTCTACCTTTCCTTTTCCCTACCCACCAGTTATTTAAATCCTGCAAAGTCTTGACTGTTCGGCAAATTTATTTACTGCACATAACTCTAAAACAGCATGCAATGCTTAAATATAACCTAGATATAACTAACAAAAGGCGAAACGATATAGTATGCAGCTCAACCTCTATCTCTAAATTTGCATTTACATATAGATTCTTTACATTTTTAGGGCCCTTTTTATATAATAGATTAAATAGAATACTAAGTATATATAATTTAAATTATTTTAGCTGTAAAAGCATTGTTTTAAACTATTTGCAAGGTTTGTCATATGACCAGACTGAAGACCTGCTTCTAGTATTAAAATAAAATTAGATTAAAACTATGTAAGCATGATTAAAAATAACACTACTATGTATATTTCCGCAGTGTCCTAGTTTTACTTAAAATTGTTAATTTATTGCAATACCTACATTATTAAATATAAATAAGCACTTTTACGCCTGAAGCACAGGTTCTACCTAGTTCAGGCAAATTATACATCAGCACTTTTTAGAACATAAGCAAATTATTGTAAATTTTGTACTTTAAGAAATAAATAAACGATTTTATTATTATTATTATTATTATTATTATTATTATTATTATTATTCTACCTAGGTAATTATGGCAATATGGATTAATTTGAGAGACAATCGCAGCTTTTTCCTGCTTTCGTAGCGTTGCTCTGAAATGTTTTGTTCCGTCCTAGCGTGATTGAAAAGTATTTTTGTTTTTCTGACCCTATCGCTGTTCTCTTTGTATTAATTTATACATTTCTATGCGAGATCCAATATAGTTGAATAATTTCCCCAGGCCTGCAGGGGTATTGGTTTTATTACTTCGACGCTTCCTATCATACACAAAAAACCTTGTGAAGCATCCAAAAGATTTTTGTTTTTGGTAAAAACATAAGCTTGCTTGTTACTTTATATTGTCAACCATATAAATTTTCAAACTACGTATTAACCCCGCTTCCTCTTTTTAATTGCACCGATTTAAAAATAATCCTCTCATTGAGTTTTTGTATGATATACGATAAGCATTACTTTTGTAATTATTATTCTTTTCAACCACGGTCTATTTTCACGGTATCCGGCAGTATGTGATTGTAAGAAAGTCGTAACTCACAAGTTACGTCCATAGCAGCATTAATCCTTTCATTATATTATTTACTAGCTTCTACCTGCGTGAAAAACATTTTTTTTATCCCTAGGGATCATTATACCAAGTTTATCGGGATAAAAAGTATCCTGAGTGTTTTTATTTTATGCGATCACCCATTAATTCTGTGTTTTGACTTGTATCGTTTTGTTCTTAATTATAACTGATTATTTCTATGTTTTTTTTTAATATTTAGTGATTATTTATTAATTATTTGTAATTTGTTTTATTATTCTCAATAATCTTATTATTATCAATTTTTGAATTCTTATTTTGAAATTATTTGACATTTATATAAAGTGAAACTAAACTGCTGATGCTGTGCACACCTGTAAATGAAAAGTTCGCTGTTTGTAACGTAAGCGGTTTGCGAAATGGAATCTAGGTTTATTTATTATGTGGAAATACTGCATTAATAAAATTTATCGTATTAGCTTTTGCGCGCGACTTCGTCTGTGTAGCATAATTACTTCGAATAGCCTTACTTGAGAAATTATTGATTCATCATAAAAAATTCCACCACCTTAAGGCTGATTTCCAGGTTAAAAACTATCTTTAGGTCTTCCCAGGGTCTCAAACTATCTCCATACCAAATTTCATCTAAATCGGTTCAGGGGTTTAAGCGTGAAAATTTAACAAACGAACAGTTATTTTCGCATTTATATTCAATAATTATAATATTAGTACGGATATTCTTATACCATAAATAACAAAGAAATAACCATATATTTTCATAGGTTAAAACTTGGAATAACTTTATTCTTTGTTTATTAGTAAGAGGGCTTTTTTTTTTTTTTTTTTTTTTGTCGACGGGGAAAATCATCTTATGACAAATCCCGCTCTTGGGTGGAGCGGGAGATAGTGTCAGACTTGTACTGACTAAAAACCCCGCGCCGTTCCTTCTAGCCTTCATACCGGGGCTCTAGCTTCCTTTCGGATAACCCCGAACCCCGGTAGGCTTCGACCCAGCTGGGCCCCTCTCTTTGCTGACAACTCCTTGAGGCGCGCGGGAACAGTGCGCGCCGTCGACGCCTTGGCTCGGTCCGGGTAGTTACCGGACGATCGGACAGCGAGCTACCCATGACTCACTGTCCACGAGCCCGCGTCTACGGTGGCTGGATATCGGGATTGGTATCCCGGCGGCGGCGGCGAGGGCGCCGTTGCCTGATGCGGTCGGCCTCCTCCTTTGCTAGCATTACTGCTTCGCAGAAGGAGGCGACCGCCTGCCACTCCTCCTCGCTACGGACCATGGCCTGAACCAAGGCCCGGCGCGAGAGGTCTCCGCCGCCAATCGCCCCCACGAGGGCACGGCGGTGCTCCGCCCAAGCAGGGCACACCTCGACTGTGTGCTCCACCGTGTCCTCCGGGCGTTCCGCACAGTGGCGGCACCCGGGCGTCTCTTCCGCTTGGATCCGATGCAGGAACCTCCCGAACTTGCCATGTCCGGTGAGGACCTGCGTCATGCGGAAGGTAAGGACGCCGTGAGGTCTTTCGAGCCACGCCTCAAAGAGGGGACTTACCGCCATTATGGTGGCGTGCCCAGCACTGGGTTGCGATAGTCGCTGACGCCATTTCACCGTGAGATCCCGCCGGAGCTCTGTCCGCCATACCTCGACCTGTCGCGGCAGCGGACTTTCACCCCGGCGTTGCATCTCCACGCGCATGTCGTGCATGTGTGCAAGGACTGTTGCCTCCAGATCCCACGGTGGTAGGCCAGCCAGAAGGCTCGCCGCTTCGCGGGAGATCGTGCGGTAACCCCGCACCATCCGTATTGCCATGATCCTCTGGCAGCCGTTCAGTATGGTCGCCGGTCGCTTTTGCAGCGACGGCGCCGACACCGGCGCCCCGTAGAGGGCCATGGACCGAACGATCCCCGCGTAGAGCCTCCGGCAGGAGGCGTCTGGACCCCCAAGGTTGGGCAGGAGCCGTTTGAGAGCACCCCAGCCCGGTTGAGTTTGGGAGCCAAACGTCGGAAATGTTCTCCGAAATTCCATCGGCTGTCGAGACCGAGTCCCAGATACTTCATCGTCAACCCGACGCCGATGCGAACTCCTCCTACCGTAAGCTGGGAGTCTGGTGGCGGCGCATTCCGAGGGCCATGAAAGAACATGGCCTCGGATTTGTGCAGCGCCACCTCGAGTCCCAACTCCTGGATCCTACCAACGACTATCGCAACCCCGCGTGTCGCTAGAGCGACCGCCGCCTGGTGCGACTCTCCCTGCGCCAGAACCAGCGTGTCGTCTGCGTAGCAGACCACGCTGACCCCGCCAGGGAGGTCGCCGCGCAGCACGTAGTCGTAGCCGATGTTCCACAAGGGTGGCCCCAGAACCGACCCCTGCGGAACACCGCACGACATCTCTCGACGTTTCCAGTCTCCCTGGTGACCGGGGTAGACAATGTACCTGTCCGACAGGTAGGCCTCGACCACTCGACAGAGGTATTCGGGCACCCGGTGGTACCGGAGTGCCCTCCGGATCGTACTCCAGGGTAGGGAGTTGAAGGCGTTGGCGATGTCCAAGGACACCGCCACGACGCTCCCACCCCGGGACACCGCATCCCCTGTCGTGAGGGCTCGCACGCGCATGATGGCGTCCACCGTAGAGCGCGCCCTGCGGAAGCCAAACTGTCCGTCCGACAAGTCCGGCCCCACCCGTGATAGGCGCGCGACGAGGCGGTTTGCAATGACTCTTTCAAAGATCTTGCCCACCTCGTCGAGCAGCACAAGGGGCCGGTACGCGGACGGAGAGTCCGCAGGGCGCCCTGGCTTCGCTATTAGGACCAGTTTCCCCATCTTCCAGCGAAGTGGGAACTGGCCCCTCTCCATACATGCGCTGAAGAGCCCTCTTAGTCGAGGCCCGAGAGCCTCCATGGCCAGGACCCAGGCTTTCCCTGGCAAGCCGTCGGGTCCTGGGGCGGTGTTCTTGGCACTCAGCCTTCGCACCGCCACTCTCACCTCTACCTCGGTCACCTCTGGAGTATTGTCGTCGTCGTCGCTGTTGTGGTCCGCGTCAGACACCGCTAGCGGAGGCGGAGCCATGGGCGGGGGGGAGTGTTCCCCTCGCGCAGGGAACAGAGTGGTTACCACACCCTCCACGAGTTGGGGCCGGAGACTCCGAGTCAGCGGCGGAGCCCAGGGGCGAAGCTTGTCCCGTACCAATTTGTACGGGCGCCCCCACGGATCCGCGTTCAGAGACCCCAGCCACACGTTGCGGGCCTCGAGTTTGGCCCGCTTTATCTCCGTTCGGAGGGTGCGTTTTGCCTCTCTGTATCCCTCATACAGCTCCGCCTCTCTGGCCTCCGCATCCGGCGGGCGGATGCGGCGCCTGCAGTGTCTGTCGTACCGGCGGCGCGCGTGATTGCACGCGTTGCGCAGAGCGCCGATCTCCGGCGACCACCAGTACACGTGGCGCTTAGCACGACCTTGATGGACTCGGGGCATTGTCGATGTCGACAGGCCTGTCCGGTGCTTGCACCCAGGCCTGTACCGTCGCGGCTTCCAGGAGGAGCTCCCGGTCCATCTGCTTAAGCGCCCACCGCGGACCACAAGGGCTCTGTCGGACCGGCGCGGCCGAGGTTTCGGCGGAGACGTCAAACCGGATGTACCGGTGGTCAGAGTACGTCTCCACCTCCTCCATAACGCGCCAGCCGACGACACGCGGCGACAGAGCGGGGCTGGCGAACGAGATGTCCACCACTGATGTACCCCGCATCCGCACCAACGTGGGGACAGAGCCCCGGTTCAGGACGGCCAGGCCTAGCTCCAAGGCCCAGTCCTCCACCATCCGACCCCGTCGGTTCGTGTACCGAGAACCCCAAGCCGTGTTCCAGGCGTTGAAGTCCCCGCAAACGACCACAGGGAGGGAACCGAACCCAGCGACGACGGGATTTAGCTCCATCAGGGAGACGTGGAGTTCGTCGAGAGATCTGTTCGGGGACAGGTAGACGCCTACCACAGCGATGTCCCCGAACCGTGCTGCCACGCAATCTCGCCCCCTCGTGACGGACTCGGGGGGCGGGGTACCGGCGGCGGCCGACGAAATTAACGTCACCGAGCCGTCCAAGTCCTGAATCCAGTCTCCACGGGGTTGGACAAAGTACGGCTCGGCGACGACGGCGATATTGATCGACCACTGCGCCATACTCTGGAGCAACAGATCCTGAGCGGCGGCGCAGTGGTTGATGTTCGCCTGGAGGAGACGTAATGGTGTCTTTATTGGCATTCCATTACCGTCTCCTCCTGAGCCCTTTGTGGGGGTCCTGCCGCGGCGGCGGGAGCGGCGGCGGGAGCGGCGGCGATAGCAGCGCTAGCCAGGGTAGCGGCTGCGGTGGTGAGGACGTCAGGGTGGATGGGCCTCCTGACCTTGCCCTTGGCCTTGGTGGGAGGGTCGCAGGACCTGCCCCCAGCCCGGTGGTCGGCCGGCTTGCCGGCCGCCGCACATGCGTAGCAGTGCGGCAATGCACGGCATTCGACGGCCTTGTGACCGGGCTTTCCGCACCGGTGGCAGTGGTCACTGCGGTCTACCTCTGCGGCGCAATCGGCCCCCACGTGGTGCCCCACGTGACAGCGGTAGCACCGCAGAGGTCTGACCTGGGCTGAAACCCAGCCCACCAAGAGCCTTCGGCCCTCGGCCGTGATGGCTTTGGCCGCCGACACGGGGCAGCTCACCGTAACGGCTCGCATGCCCGTGCTGTCAGCGCGGATGGTGCCCGCCCTGACCTGATCGGTCGTGCACCCTCCCGCCCTGACGATGGCGGCCACCACTTCCTCCAACCTGACGGAGTCGTCCAGACCCATGATGCGCATGTCTACGCTCTTGGTGGGTCTGGACACTCGGGCCTCCTCGACGTCCAGAGACGCCCTGATCCTTTCGGCCAAGGCGTCAGCGGCCTGTCCGCTGTCCGCACCTGGGACTTCCAGGATCCGGGCTCCGGTTGCGGTGCGCCTCATACGGAAGCCCCCGGAGGCTCCGTATTCGTCAAGGTGGCCCACCACCGCCTGTTTCGCCTTGGCCATGACCATGTCATAGTTCACGCCCCTCTTTTCCGCAGCTGGCTGTAGTGTGATCACTACAGCTGCGGAAGTTGGGGCGCGAAGTCTGGCGGCCATGGCGCGCTTCTTCCGCTCCTGTCGCCGCTTTCGCTTCTTGGCTGCCCTAGCCGCCTTGCTCGCCTTTTGCTTGGCGCCGGCGATCGTCCACTCGGCGCCAGCCGAGGAGTCTTCGGGCGGAGGAGGAGGCGGCGGCAGGCGCGACCCAGTCGCCGCTGCGGCAGTACGCCCCACCGGTTTGGTGGCAGCCGCTACCCTGCCCTTCGGGGGAGGGGCAGGCTTCCCCTGCCGCTGCCGCTGCTCGGTAACCGGGGCCGGCCTCGCAGCCTCCGGCGCCGCGGCCCCGCGCCCGCTTTGCCCCGACGGGCCTGCCCTGGGCGCAGCAGCCGTGGCCGCGGCGGCAGCGGCATATGACACCGCCCTCTTCTGGCCGGAGGCCGCGAGAGGAGGGCGCAGTACTATGCTCTCCAGGACGGAAAGCTGGCTCTGGATATGCTCCTGAAACCGTTGCTGCTGTTGCTGCTGCTGCTCCCTGGCAGCAGCTAACTCTTTCCGCACCAAGGTTAGAACCTCGCTTTCCGCCTGAGGCAAGGGCAGGGAACGGCCCTGCTCCTGTGTGCTACGCCCTTCCAGTACCGGATCCGGTACAGGACGGGAGTCCTGTAGACCGGCCAAGGCCTCGAGCCGGCCAATCCTCCCTTTGAGGGTCTGCTCGTAGGGCTCAAACACGAACCCCAGAGCCCCCTCAATCGTGGCATTGGCCAGCTCGATGGAGCGCTTCTTGGCCACCCTCTCCCGTTTATTGGCCACGCTTATGATGGCGGCTGCCACGACCTCTTTAAATTTGGCCATGGCCTCCTCCATTCCTTCCGGCAGCTGGCTAGGGATCGCCGGCACTATGGCTCTAGCCTGGCGTCCCTCGCTGGCGCTCTCAGCGGGGAGCCCTCTCCCTTTGCCTGTCTTTCGGCCGGTACCCCGCCCCGAGGTCGAGACCTTCCGGGCAGGCACCGCCTCGTCGTCAGAGACGGAGCGCAAAAACTCCGCCTTCCTTTTGTTATTGGAGGTGGGTTCTTCCGCCTCCATAACGTGAGAGTAGTGTGAGGTTAGTAAGAGGGCTAGGGTTTAGAATTAGCTACTTATGAAGTGTTGTGATCTTAGAAACAAAACCTAGGTACTTCGTTTCGACATGAAATTAACACTAAACAATGATTTAAGTAAATGATAAATGATTTTATTTCTGTAAGCAGGTTTGTACAAACACTTTTACATGTCGGTCATATTTTTTAAAACTAGATGAATTCGGCGTTTCCTATCTGACTACTCTGAGAAGAAAGGCCGAAACAAACTCAGAGGTCACAGTCTCTTTTAAGTAGTTGCATTAACTATTTTCATATAGCTAAAACGAAAAGTGTTAATAGCCCAACAGCCAGAGTATTGGACTGCCAAGCAAGAGGTCGTGTGTTCGTTCCACACCTTGTGCCGTAGTGTCGTGATTTCGTAAACCGTTTCCTAGTATAAGCAATTTTAGTTTTGCTGGAGAGTGTAACAGGAATTCTGGTTATTATGGAACCCCACAACACTACATAGCTGGCGAAATAAAGATGCAGATGGAACTTCTTCGTCTGGAGCAGACATTTTAGTGTGTTGGTAAAATTAATTTTGCCGTTTGAAAACTGTAGTCCCCATACATCGTCATAAGTTGCGGTAAATTAACCAACTGCAAATAAGATAATAATCTTTTTTTTATGTAGGTACAAATTTACGGTTTTAGGATGCTTTCCTTTACTTGTGCTTCATGATTCTAGGTCAACGGGGAGTAACCTGTAGATTTTGATGCCCTTGCGAGTGTAAAATATGCGTCATTAACGGCTGTATCTCTTGATTGCGTTGATCTAGAAGTTTGAATTTGTCATAGCTGCAAGGGGTTGCAAACTTGAGTATACCATATTAATTTCAACTCGATGCCCTCGTGCGTTCCCGAGATAGAGGGTCTTGACAGACAGACAGACAGACGGACAACAAAGTGATCCTATAAGAGTTCCGTTCTTTTCCTTTTAAGGTACGGAACCCTAAGAAGAACTAAATAATACTATTCCTAATGGAGAGTAAGATGAAGACTTCAAAGTAAGACTAAACATTCCTCTGATGAGTACGCTTCATCATAGACCTCAGTCGTTGCTTTTATGCTGGTGACTTCGAGGTCAAGAGCCGGTCCATTTGTTAACAAATTAAATAAAGGCATTCAACCACTTGATTTGCTGTTACTCTAAGCAATATAAGCCTTATAAATATAGACATAACTATATCTAATGCAAGTCATTACAATTTCCAATAGAATGCGCGAAGGATTTCCTTGACAAACTCCGGCCGGCGAGGAAGGAACTAGCAGATGATTGCAGCTAGGATAATGAGGAAGCGGCCCACGTACGTTAGCTTAGTTCGCGCTGGGGTTAAGTAAACCGGTGATATCTCGAATACAATGAATATTCCACCAATGCATCACAACTACAAATTCCACCAATTCCTAAGAGTTTTAAGTTTCCTTCTTCGTCTCGTGGCAAACTGTATCTACGTTTATCACCCTAGTCTTCTGTCACAGTTCTGCTAGAAGAGATTTCTTTTGAAATAAGCAGTTCCTTCATGGGCTTCTCAGTATAAAATTTGATTTGCTAAGTGTGCAGTTGTGCACGCACAAAATAAATAAAAATTAAAGATGAATGATGTAGCTTTGCCATTAAACTTAGCAAAGCTGTCCGTCCTGAGCACGTTTTTGGATGACAGCGATCTGAAAGAATAGTTTAATGTCTATGTGACCTTGGGTTCTATTTGATGCTGCTTTTTTACGAGGTATCCTTCAAAAGGCACCTGGAATTTTGGGGAAAAGCCAAGGGAGTGTGGGATTTTTACCTAACTAAAGCCACCCCGGTGATCACGTAGAAGGGACCCCGTGACCTATCAAAATACCACCCCGGAAGCCATGACACCGGAGTCCCGCCTGCCTATGATGAAGGCGGGGTTTCGACGTTTTAGGCATCAGGCTATTGCCTCATCGACGCCTTCTTCTCCGAGTGGGATCAGCCCTCTCACGATTACGCTCGGCAGCCTCCTTCGTCTACGGCTATCAACCGAACCGGTCGAATAACGAAGCTTGGAGAAGCCTATATCTAGCAGTGGACGTCTTTTAGCTGAAATGATTTCTTCGTCCTTTCTGTAATCTCTGCAACCTTAAAAAAACACCACAAAACAGTAACCTTCCTTTTTCAAACTCGCGACTATCAAAACTTCATAATCTCCCGTCAAAGTACAACGTAGCATGGCGCCTGACGTTTATTTAAATGTTCCAACCGTCCTCGTCCCGCATAATATATTCAATTAACTGAATAATAGATCAAGTGTATTCATTCATTATTAATGCTTTAATACTTGGCGATTATTGCCTTTGCTGTTTTTGGCAGTTCAAAATTAGGTTAATGTTCTAGACTGGTAACGGTAACTAATGGTACGAGTAACTTCGTTTTAGGTAATTTTTATTCCACAACTACAGCCCGATTCAAACATAATGGCGGTTCCGAAGCTCATTAGTCGCTGCTAATATAAAATGGTCTTATCTTATATCGTGGAGGGGCCGAGAAATAACTCGGACACTTCGACCCATTAGGATCTTTTGTAGTCCCCTAGATACCCTACTCCTCCCCAATCTCGTTGAAAACATTCTTCATGAGTTTTACAACGAGACTAGTAGATATGAGCCTATAGTCTTCTGGTCTTAGATATTCTATCCCTAGAAGACTCATTCGCTTACCAGCCAGTGCATGAAATGTGCACAGAAGGTGCTCCATGCGTTCCGTATGCTCCCCATACAACCTGCACATGGGTGTCGCGGTTGGACCCATTATGAAGATGAGTCTAACCGCGAGAGAGAGCATATCGTTGGTTCCAAAGTGGCCAGTAAAGGCCCCAAGCAAGTAGCGGCTTTGCACCCTGCTCATATTCCAAATGCATTCTCCATCTCTCTCTGTATTTGTGGCACTGCGTGTACATGACCTCAAGGTGTCAAGTACCTACGACACTTCGTAGACGATTTAATTAAGTTTGACCATTAGTTTCGGGCGTGGTGGAAATGGTGTGGAAAAATATATAATTAATACCAGACTGTGCCGGAATGCAGGGCAAATGCCTATTCTCATGTAAAAAAGGCAATTGCATGAATCATCACACTTGCTCAAGAAGACCTTATCCATCGACTTACAAATACTTTAATATATATTATGTATATTCTAAAATTTATATTTTTGCATGAGGGTTTTTTGTGACCACAATTTGGCGTAACGCACCCGATCAATGGCCCATGACCCGATGAAATGGTGGCAGGTCACTGAAATAACTTGCGATCCACTGATGCCCCCTAAGTTAAAGGGAAAAATTTATAAGTCCGTGGTTAGACCTGTCGTACTGAATGGATCAGAATGTTGAGCTGTAAAAAAGATGGATGAAAAGAGATTGCATGTAGCAGTGATGAGAATGTATAAAGTGAGAAATTAGTATATTAGAGGCAGTTCGAAAGTGGCGCCAGTGACAATAAAGTTTTTTTCATTTATATATTTATATATGTATTTCTTTTGTTGTAAATTAACGTTATCATCCAACACGTATGTACGTAATTAAAGAATTCAGTAAGTAATAAGAAAATTGGTTTGGGCTATTTTGTACCACCATTATAATAAATATTAATGTGTTGATTTTATTTTTAAACTAGACATTCGACCACAAAGCAATAATCATGACATACTTCTTGCCAATCGATTCTTATAATATTCATACCATATCTCTCTGTTACTCTTTACTAAAGGAATAAATGAAGTAATGACTAATATTTGAATAAAGTTTGTGGTAAATCTTATATAAACATTAAAATGACAACCATCCCATGCAACTGTAGTCAATACAAAAACGTTGCTTAGAAATTATTTACACGTTGCTGTACAAAACTGGCTACATTTTTCTTTCTTTCTTTCTTTTTTAAGACACGAATGCAAATAATGCGATTACTGCATTATTTGCATTCGAATCTTTAGAAGAAAATAGAGAAATAAAAAGTTTTATAAAAATAGTTTAAAAATCATAGGAATTAAGACACATACAATTAAAATGCATGCAAAGATATAAATTGCACGTATAAGTCGTATATTTTCTTCTACAAATAACAAATCAATAAAGAGTAAAATTAATCTGCAAATGAGGAAACAAAAATAGGCAAGAACCAGGCAAAGAGAGTGTTTTAAGATACCTTCGTTTGATATCACCATACAAACACACACTACAATCCAAAAATTATACACTGTTGTCAGAAAAAGGGAAAATATAAACAGAAATTCAATTTTTAACTTGAAGGATTGCTAAAAGTTTATCACAATCTTTTGAAATAATCGACACCATGGTGAAACGCATGATACGAGTTGCGCTGAGATACACTTAGTTGTGGAAATTGCGAAACTTCCTGATGAGGCCCCTTGATGTCATTCCGTACATGAACGTAGCCACGGTCATGGATAACAGAATATAGTGTGAGATCGTATTATATATAATTCTTCTTCCTTCTCCTAGTGCTTGGTGCCTGACATTTACTGCATATTCGGATATGGGGGTATCGTTATCAGCCTGATACTTCTGCGGCATACTGATGAACGTCAAGAGTTGTTCCGTTTCACATGTGCTGTGATAATTCCCCATAATTTTACACCTAAGAGCAATATTGGGCAACAGCTTAGATGTGACTATAAATAGTCAAGACAGTAAAACTTTCAGAGCGTACATTACAACAAGAACAGCAACTAACTAATTTATTTCGAGCAGACTTTCGGCACTTTTTGTTTTAATCACCATATCAGTCGTAATGGTGTTGATGGTCGTTAAAAGCTTATGATAACGCCGCATTCACTATCTGCAAAATATGTACATTGTCTGTCGATGCATGTGAATGTGTTTTATATTTGCTCATAAACCAACATTCCAAAAAGTAGGATATTCTGTGTTCGAATTCAAGTTTTTTTTTGTGTTTGTTCACTGATGTCTCCGTCAAGAACGATTTTGAAAATTCTTTTTTTGTTTAAATGGTTATGATCCGAAATTGGTTCCATTTTAGTTTTGTGAAGATCTGATCAAGAACTTTGAAGATCTAGAAGAGAACTCTTCAATATATAACAGAAAATCCCACGGGATTACTGCAATCGCATGTCTGTTTATTATTTATACCATTTCATAACATAACATCACGCCAGTATGCTCTAAAAGGGTACGCAGATGTATACAGTTCACCGTAGCACACTCTCTTATCACCGGTTATGTTCAAGTTTCATGATATTTGGATAATCTTTTCTGGCGTTATAGGTACCTTACTAAACAACTTGTCTATTATGTAGGTACAACTAAAAGAGAAAAATAAAAAAACTTTTTACAAAAAAATACCATCGACTTCCAAATAAAAAAACTACAAAGTGATAAATAACTTTATTTTTGGAAGTCGGTGTCTTTCGTAGGTACCAATTGATTGCGGAATGGACACCGACTTCCAAAAATAAAGTTATTTATTACTTTGTAGTTTTTTTATTTGGAAGTCGGTGTTATTTTTTTATTGAAAGTTTTTTTATTGTAATATTCGTACCATACTGCCCTGTTAATCTTTGCTAAAGGAATAAATAATGTAACCACTAATATTTGAAAATTAATTGTATTAAAACAGACTGATCGAAAACATCCCATATACGAGTTACATAAGTCAATAGATGATTATTGAAATTTTAAACAGACATGATTTACCTATTAACGAACGAAATCTTTAGATTATAATTATTGACATTATTTATAAATCTAACCAATAAATTGTTGAACTGTCTTAATTGTGACATTAATCTAATAATTGAATTTAATATAGTTTATAACATAATGTGCCTAATTAATATTAATGAAGCAAGACTGTTAATTTTATTATGATTTTGATGTATATGACTAATGATCAGTGACATTGATGTAATTTCATGATATTATAATGTATCTACTTGAAATATTTACACGGCTTATAAGTCAAATATAGTGAGACTAAAATTATTTTATCATGTTATTATGTAAGTACTTATATTCTTGCAAATAAATAAATCTCATTTCATTTTTTTCACATTCCTAAAAAAAAAAATACACGTCGCTGTAAAAACACGACGCCAATTTTCTTTCTTTTGTTTTTACTAAACGCAATTGTAGTCGTGTCTTTAGAAGAAAGTTGAGAATGCAATATTTTAATAAAAATTTCAAGTGAAAAATCATTGGCATAAAGTTACATGTGATAAAGTGCACATATACAGGGTTACAGGAAAAGTCGACCTAGATCCGTAAAGGGCGTGTAGTACACATCATTTCTGAATGATTTCACTATGGAACCCCCCATCCTAAACTTAACCGTTTTCGAGATTTTCGAGTTTTAATTTTTTTTATGAAAATGCCCAATTGTTCGGCTATTGAATTGAATATTCGATTATTAGATTATTTATTATTTGAATATATTTGATATATAACTCGAAAACGGTTAAGTTTAGGATGGGGGGTTCCATAGTGAAATCATTCAGAAATGATGTGTACTACACGCCCTTAACGGATCTAGGTCGACTTTTCCTGTAACCCTGTATATGAAAGCCATACGTAAATCACGTTCTCCAATAGACCGTTCAATGATGAGTAAAATCAATCTGCTTCTAAGTACTATCACAAAAGGTAAGCCCCAGGCAAAGAGAGTGCGTGAGATACTTTCTGTTGATATCTCCATGATGAACTTTTACAATTTTAATATTAAATATATAGCACATCACTACCAACCAGTAATTATACACTGTCGACTCAAAAATACATATATAAAAGTAAATATTTATAAATTAAATAAAAAAAAAATATATGAATAAAAAAAAATGTAAATGTATAAATTGAATGGTCGACAAAATTTTATCACAATGTTTTAAAATAATCGTCGCAATCACTAAATGCAAGATATTCACTAGAGTTGCACTAAGATGCACGTAGTTGTTGAAATTTCGAAACTTCCTGATGAGGCACCATGATGTCATTCTTGAAATCGAAACTGAAGATAACAGATGCAAACGTGGCTAGCAACAAATCATTTACTCAAGACGCATTGTCTGTGGCTGCAACAGGATCAGTGATAGAGTAATGTGATTTGTTTAGATCTTTGTGCAGTAATTACTAATCGGTTCTATTTTCCTTGTCTTATCAGTCGTTACTCATAATGGCACACGTAGTCAGTTAAAGACTATGATATTGCCGATATCGCATTCATTGCATGCCTATTTTTTGCTAGCCTACTTTGTGCTAGTCAAAGTCATACCTTACGCAAGCCCCCGCTTCATCTTGCTGGACAAACTGTGAGCCAAAGTGGCTCAGAACTGGTGCCCTGGATGAACAAAATTAACTTTGTTCATCGGGGTGTGTGTAAGAATTTGTCAACAGTATTCAACGGCCTCAATTTTAAATACGAGGACCAACTGATGATCCACGACTCAGCTCCATAAGGTATAACAGTCACGTTTGCATACTAAGCCGATACTGAATTACGGAGAAAGAATACATCTTGACAAAAAATACTGTTTTTAAGGGTTTAGAGTTTGGGTCCTTCCTCAATCCTTCTCTGTATGATCCTCTCTGCAATGAGCCGATAACATCCAGTAATTGATACCCAAACAAAAGACTGAATGACGTAATAATCAATTGAGAAGACAGCTGATTGAATTGACTTACATAACCGCGATAGATATTGGAACTAACCTGTTGTCGGCTGTGGGCGGTCATTAATAGTCTTCGTCATAGTTTAGGACTCGATGATACTCATAGCTGACGCATCTCTATAGTACTTCGAGCTTGTTTCATGCAATTTGCAAATTTTTTTTTTTTTTTTCAGTCTTCTGATCTTCGGCTTCTCATTTGTGGATAAAAGCTCATTATGCGATTTTCAAAAGAGTAACCAATGCAGCCTGTGGCAAGTGTCTGCATTCGTATTTTTAGGGTTCCGTACCCAAAGGGTGAAAACGGGACCCTATTGCTAAGACAACTGTCTGTCTGTCATCAGGCTGTATCTCATGAACCGTGATACAGATAGACAGTTGACATTTTCACAGATGATGTATTTCTGTTGCTGCTATAACAACAAATACTTAAAACAGAAAAAAATAAATATTTTAGTGGGGCTCCCATACAACAAACATGACTTTTTTGCCGTTTTTTGCGATAATGGTACGGAACCCTTCGTGCGCGAGTTCGACTCGCACTTGGCCGGTTTTTTCTACAGTTAACTTTAAGTAAAAAATAATTCGATTTTTTTTATGTGTACGTAAGCTATTGTTTTTCCATTGTCTCTGTAATTAGACGCTCAATGGGTTGTATCAAAACCCAATGCGTTGTTCAGAAAAAATATGCGGTTAAACATACTCATTGTAGGGTTTATTTAAAGTAGATACTGTTACGGTACTATCCATCTCAGTAAACAAATTTTATTAGCATAAAGTTTTACCCAGTAGATATTATCTGAGTTTAATAATCTTATTATTCACTAGCTGTGCTCGCGGCTTCGCTCCCGTCAACTGACTACCAAGCCTACTTACATTCCTGCCTACCCCACCTTCCCACGAATGTTTTTCTAGGGTAATTCTTTCGCGGAGAATCTTACAAAAAATAAACAGACAAAAAATCCGAAAATGCTGGCAATGGGTTCTGTTGATTATCCTTTAACACCTTGGCATTTTTTTTTTGGAAATATTTTCAATGTACAAAAACGACTGTTCTACAGATTTATTATATACATTGATGATGATATCATCTTACGGAAATACCCAATTTAACTCGAAGAGCTTTCATCGATTCACTTCTTATAATGTTAGATTCCAATTTATAATTCCCTTATATCCACATAGCAATAATACTAAAATTATGATTTCCTGTGCATCCGGCTCGAAGGACCATACCTGTAATTGTAATATTCTTACAAATATTTAAAAGAGGACACATCGCTTATAATAAACATAATTATCTTCCCCTTATCCCAATATTTGGGGTCGGTGCAATATGTTTCTTTTATACTTAATCAGTCTTCATCTCAGTCTGCTAATATAATAATACTATTTTCTGCCAGCGGCTTTACCAGCGTGAAAGTCGAAAATTATACCAAGGAAACATATTCCCGGGCTAACAAGTAGCCTATGTGCTATTTCAGACTATCTACTATATATACTCTGTAACATCCAGGTACGTTTAGCCATTCTGGCGTTATTGAGTAACAAACATACATCCATCCAAACTTTCGCATTTATAATATTATAGTAAGATAATCTGCCGATTTTTTATTTTAGATTAGGCTCGCGCTTGACCACTATCTCACCTGATGGTAAGCGATGATGTGGTCGAGGGTGAAGCATGCTTGCCTAGAAGAAACCTATTAACTCTTGACTTAAATACCCCTAAATTGAACTACTACTTTGATACTATGATTTAACGCAGATATTACGATACACACCAATCAAAAATGTCACTGTCAAAATATTTTTTTTCGCTTAGTGCTGATCTGATCCACCATGTTTAATTTTATGTTGTGTTGCTCTTCTTGACCAATTTAATTTGAACGTACATTGAAAGGAAGTGAAATTAAAGAAAACTAACAATAAAAACGGTTACTATGTTATACAAACTATATTTACGTATAGTGGACATCAGAGGTTCTCAATTTTATTTGACCATGGCACCCTAATTGATCATACGTTTTTGGCAGAACACTAGCTGGCTGTTTTGATAACTAAAGTGTTTATCTTTTAGTTTGAATACATTGCTAACTAACTGGTGCTTATAGCACTAGAATCCTCCTAGTTTAAGCCCAGTTGCACATATTTTGTATCTTGCCAGAAACTTAGTCTAATTTAAGGTAAAATCACTGTAAATAGGTTTAAGTCTTGAACAAATAAATATTGTTTGTTTATATTGTTGTTTTATTCATTTAGGATTCAAAGAAATAACAAATTATAAATGAAAATATAAGTATCGTATTATTATAAGTATAGCAAAACATTTATTATTGTAACACCGACACTCCTCCTCCGTGCGGCCCGACCGCGTCCGCCATCAGACGGTTGCGACCCCGTCCAGGCCGTGAAAGGTAGGGAGAGCGGAGCACCGCAATACTCACGCACCACAATACACCTCTCCCGCCGCGGCCTCTAACCCTCAGCCGCGATATCGTATGGGTATGGGGGCCACATACGACATCGCGTCCCGCCTCAGTTGCGATGTCGTCCAGGCGGCACCGCAACCTACGTGTTGGCCGCTACGTCATCGGCTTATCGGTAAAAGCCCTGACGAGCGGGTTCCTCTTCGCTACACCGTGGGTGCCCAAGCCATGGCTACTTAACCCCACCGCCTCGACAATGCGGGCACCCAACGGGGGAGGAATGCGAAGATCTAGCGCTGCATCCAGTCTGTTTCTGTACTTGTTTTTGATGTAAGCGTAAGCTGAAGAACCAGTCTCGCATAGGTAAGTCGTCATAAACGGAAGCAGAACCAGGATAGCTTTCTCAACGATTGCAGGGTTTATCATTCATCTTTAAGTCCAATCCTAAAGTCATTCAGATTAGAATCTTCTGACTGGAATTTTTGTTTTATAAGGGATGAACACTTAATGTCAATCAAATTCTCATACTCGCTGCCACTGTTAGCACCGACGGTTTGTTACGATTTGCGATTAGTCGATGTCCTGTATTGTCTCAAGGAAATACTCTTTAAAGAATTTTATAAGGTTAATCAAATGTTCAAGAATGTTATTGTCCAATTGTGAGATTACTTGAAACTTATTTTAGTACGAGTCGGTTATGAATCTTTTACACGAACGTTTTATTTAACTCTCGGACAGACCGTGGAACCCTGTGATCCTACCACGCAACCCCGGGGTTCTGCAGACCACCTTTTAGGAATCGCTGGTGTTCATAGTGCTAGCCCTGGCTCCATACATTTCTAGAACAACTCTTTTATTTCACACCTGTTTTCATAATATTATTATGTATAATAATAGCTGCCCTTTCCTTGTCTACAACAAAATCTATTTATAAACCTTCAAGATAGGAAGTGACTTTCAGTCAACGTAAACACGAGGAAAAGGCAAACGGTTATAATTTTAAAACTACCGAGAAGTACTAATCCAACAAAATTTTGTTTGTAACTGTAAAAGGACCAAAAATAAATCGTATAAACTGCGCTTGTATAGCAGACACACTGAGATACGGACGTTCCAAATTTATTTATGCATCTTCAAGATCAAGACTGTGGTTCCGGTCTCTGAGATAAAACAGATATATACAGCTACAGTTTTCAGGCGTGAGTTCAGTCACGTCATTCTGTCCAAAGAGATAGTTTCAACTCGCAACCTAATAATATGAACGAGAAACACCGCACCAACGCCAAACAAAACAATCCGAAATTCGAATTCGACGAAACATTTTCAAAAACAGAACCTCAACGCAACCTGCACGCGAGGCCCTTATTTATGACGTGCCAGTCCTATACAAACTTGCGTAGCAAAAGCCATTTCTAACGCCGGAAGGACAGATAAGACAATTCTAATCGATTCGCGGAAAACTTAACACAACCAGTAACGTGATACTACGCTATAAGACCATAAAGCTTCGTAACATTCCATAGCACTCCTGAAAATTGATTAAATAGGTAGTGCATTTTTCCAGTGGCGGAAGCAAGGCGCGGTCGCGGGGGGGGGGGGCGAGAGGCGCGGCTAGGGACGCGGGGCAACATGGCGCCGGCATTACGTCACTTTCACAGTCGTACGTTTGGAAATTAGATCAGTATACTGCAAGCCGCCCTCCGCGCGCCCGTATAGACACGCACCTATTTTTTATATCTCGAAAACGCGTTTGGACGTATAACGTTTAGTGCCTTTTTAGTTATGTGTACGACTTTTTTGTTTTTTTTTATCGTTGTACTTTTGCGGAAGGAACCCGGATCGGAACGTAAGTTTTTCTCTCGTATAGTACAGTGATCGATTAAAAGCTCTCAAGCTTTTTGCGACTGACAAGCAGGAAGTTTTCTTTTAAGATTTTTTTATGCGAGCATCGAGTTACGGCGATATTGAGTTTGCGTTTTTTTTTTTCGCTAGATGTAAATGATATTGTTGTATTTGGAGCAATAGCTGTCACCATGGCGCTACGTTGAGTTAGTTATAGTACTGCACTTTTTACTATTACATCTATATTTTTTTGTATCTTTTACGACTCGAAAGAAATTTTATAGCGCTTTGTGCTTGCGGTTGCGTGAATTTAATGGTGATTTTACTTACGCTGTGGGAATCTATACTCAGACCATCAGACAGTTGATTTGTTCGAATCAAGTCAACCATTTAAAGATCGAATTTATTGTTTTAGTAGAATCGTTATTCTTATTTTAAATTGACCGTATAATAATGTTAATCAGCAGTTTTTTAAACATCTATAATTCGTGAAAGCTTTTGAATTTTGTAATATTTTTTTAAATAAATTATAGATAGGTAATTTGAGATTTTTCGTAAATAACAAAAAAAAATGTATTAACAATGCCAATTTCCCACACCGTCATTTTTTTAAAGAAAAATTATTCACGCATGATTTTCCATTTTTCTGAGGAAGAAAAACATTCTTATGAATGAGCCTGAATGGGGTGGTCGCATTCAAAAAATTGCGGCAAATTACTTCTGCCTCGGGGACATTTGTCATAGCACGAAGAATGTCTACGTACACTTTTATTTTGTAGCGATTTCATTTGACAGATACTACGATTTCATCTCTATTGTTACATTTCTTTAGTGGAAAGAAAATCCATTATTCGGGCCTCTTGTATTGTAAAGCCACATCGCTTAAGATTAGCAGACAGATTTATTAATTATTTATTTATTATTTAATCTTCTTATAGAACTATGGTTTGATCTTTTTCTCACTGTTCTTTCGGCTTGGATTATCGTCTGGTTTAGGGATAGTGTCTTTTCAAGTAATCGAGATCTTTGGTTATATTTTTTGGATACAAAATTTAAGCTTTTCAATACTTTAGAAAGTTTTTGGTAAGTACTTACGAACGTATTTTTAACGGCAATTATTTTCACTTAAAAATTCTTATATTACTATTAAACAATTAAAATAATCTAATCACCCACTCAGTTCACTCGCCCAAAAAGTATAAAATACCTCACCGACCTCCGACATCAAATTACTCCATTCCCCACATATCTAACGATCCTAACTTTTCACACGCGAACTCGAAAATATCCCAAATTCCAAAATTAAATTTCAAACTTCCAAATTGAAATCGAATTTCAAGTTTCAACCGTCATTTATCATCAACGTACACGTCTGGAACGCATTTTGAATTGAATAAAGAACAACAGAAGAGCGGTCGGCGAGGTCACAGCACGTCCAGTTTGCGCTGAGCCTTGCCGTGTGCCATACTAGTCTGACGTTTGATTGTTAGTGGGAGGTGGGGTGGGTCAATATAGGCTGGTGGTTTGTACAACGTTGGTCATTGTGGGTGTTCATGCGACCTACATAGTTTAATTATTGCTGGGATGCGACCAGCAGGCGCCGAGGAGGCCTCCAAGTGGGCGAGAGGTACTATCGAGCAGACACGGACGTACGATTAATCGCAATTATAGCGAAAGGCTGTTGATCCTTTCAAAGATCCTTAAATCCAAACTGGACAGGAAGTACTCATATTATATGAAAAAGCATATTATACGGTGATCGAATACCTAACTGACACATTATAATAATTATTATTTTTTGACAATTTAATTAACCATTTATACTAGAATTGTATTTGTACCTACTCAAAGATAAACTATCGATCATTTTGTATAGACATTCTTAGAACAAATTCCAATCAAAGATTTCGGAGAACGTGTAATGGTTATTCTTACTTCTAAAACATTTTCCAATATCGACTTTGGGAGTGGCAACGATATTTTAAAGACCTGCTTATCTTGCTGATCAAATACCCAGAACTTTGCTGCTGTATGAATTTAAAACACAACTAAAGAATTAAAGGAAAACGAATTCAAAAATATAATAAAGATCCTCATTCATCATGCAAGTAAATACAAGCCAGAACTTAATTTAAAATGAAGCCGGAAAATTCATTTGTATTAAATCGTAAAAGTTTAACATTTTTACTCAGCGAAGAGGAAATCATAAAGCCTGAGCCCAAAATTAAATAACGGTACAATATTTCGGAATCTTCCATTTTTGCGCTGACTTAAAAAAAGCTGAGAGAACCCGAAGACAGGAAAAGAATAAAAAAAAATATGTTAAAGGTAGATTTCATTCAATTACAAATGTAATAGAAGAAAAACGTATGATATTACTTCTGTAAAAACATATTATCGATAAGACAGGTTTTTAGGAAGACAATATACTTTTTGAAAACATATCTGCGGCTATGATGACCATTTAAAAAAACTGTTTATCTAAAATTCGCATTATATACCGTTCGTTTTTCTCAATTGCGTATGCATTCTCAGTTCTCATTAAACCTTGAAGCACTCTTTACATTTAGATAACTTTAATTTGCACTAGCCATTATCTTAAACCTTTTGTAAACCTCGCTCATATTCATTCATGAAACGATCGGACTAGTGTTTTTTTTTAGTTTAGTCTGTTAAATTTATCTTTCTTTTATTTTTACAGTATCCTTTGCTGTATAACGATCTTTAGTTTAGTTTAGTTTCGACGGGCTGTTTCCGCAACTCCACGACTAAGCGCGTATTTTGCGTACGGGTATAACAATCTTCTATACTTCTCAAATTGGTTATAGAAGTCCAACTTCTAAATTAATCTCCCAGTTTGACCTACATTATTCTTGGGGATTTCGGTCAAGGCCAAATTCTTAAGACTCTCTTCAATTGCTTTGTACTCAAAAGCTCCAATTTCAGTATCAAATTTAAGTGTACCTTATGTATTATAGTGCCCGGTACGTAAGTTGGCAAGATTTTGGGGTAGTGGTATGTTCGTGCATATACCGCGAACTGACCAAACACCAGAGCAACCGGAACGGACACGATTGGTCAGTCAACCCTTGTGTCAACTGATCAACAAATCGCGTGCTCGAAACGGTCCTAATCGTTCCCCGCGCCCCGCTTCACTACCAAACATGCCTAAAAAACGACTTCTCCGCATCTAACGACTGTTGCCAACTTACGTGCCGGAGATTTAACTTGTTGGTTTTTTCGCAAAATCATTTTTACTTATTTTAGTACTGAATCTGCAAATAGTACCTATCGAACCCTTGCAAAGGTAGACGAGGTAGTTAATCAATCGTGAACCCGTGTGGTGAATGGCACTCGATCTGTCCATGTCGACATAGTTAATGTTCTGAGTAACAGGTGGCTCCATCTATTGGTATTCCATTTCAGTAGAAGACCCTACTTTTTCTATCCGAGGTGCTAAGATGAATTTGAAAGGTTTGATAGGGTTGTAAAAGATGACTTATTGATTGAAGACATTTTTTATGAAGACAAGTTTGAAATTGTTCCGAAATTTGAATAAATTGCTAGAGAAGTTGGCTTAAATTATTCTGTTGGTATTATAGAATCAACTATTGAACATTTTGCAACCCAAGTCTACATTATCCATATCAAAGTAGGGACGGTAAATTAGTAGACCAACACATAACTTAAGCTGTATAAATACATTTAGGATACAGAGTACCTTTCCTTTCTGGGTTAGTACATTAAGCTCTTGGGTCTAATGATATCAGCGAACTATGCATGGATACAGTAGATACTGGCCTTGAAAATTATATAAGACCAAGGACTGGTGGCATGACTAATCACGGTAGATATACGTTGACAGATATAATTATAGTTGAATGATAATTTACTGGCTTATGACCTATTGGCTGTTAGACAATCGATGAGGTAATAGAATTAGATAGCCATATTTTAGACAATGATCGAATAATTCATGCAGACAAACACTACTGCATAGTCTCCAAAGTTAAGACGCTATATTATAATAGTAGAGAATTAGCTATTAATCTAAAAGAGCTACCCCATGAGAGTCGTTAAAAAGATTAAAGGAATTAACATCAAGAGCTTTTACTATCCTAAAGATATGTGTAATGGCAATTCCAACTACGACAACATAGTAATAACTGGATATTATATCCTTCAAGCTACTTGCATTGCCTTGTTTATAGAGCTATGTATAACAATAATAACAATCACATTCATGATAATCTGAATAATATTATAAATGTGACATTCTGTTTGATAGATGTTTCTGTCATAAGATACTTTTATTATTCCGTTAGTACATTCATATTTTTCGACTTTCATGCGAGCAAAGCTTAAAACAAAAGCTATGTTATTCTTTCTAATATAATTCTATATGAGATGTCAATCTTGATGAGTAGATAAACTTTACTTACAGAAACGAAGAGTTACAAATACAAAGGCTACTAATGCAGGAACTATTACCACAACTCCTGACAACAAAGAAAACGTTCGAAATACAAAACAGGAAAAATAAAAAACGACCAAAACTGTATTCTTTATTCGAAACGAACAAGTGGGTCAGTAATTAGCATTAGTCGCCATTTTAGGTGTCCACAAAGGTGGGGCGAAGTAGGTTAACCATAAAACGCCATGACTTAACGAAGATTTATACACCGCAGTCTATATTGTGAGACAAAGGCAATTCTGTTCAAGATTTACTCGAAAAAGTTTCAATATTACTTTTTGTTTTCTGTTTGACTTAGTTTAATAGAACAGTGATATTTTATTTGGATTTTCAGCTATTTTCTTATTGATTTATGGGACGGATTAAATTTCAGATTGGTGAAGTTTCGGTGTAGCTTCGTATAAAGTTGCGGCAGTTTGTTTTACTATTATAATGTTATGCTAAAGTTGTCGCAGTGCGGGGTACGGACAAAAAACAATCTTCGTTCTCCTTAAGTTAAACGCCTAGATTTTTTTTGATGCCGTCATAATATAACAAGGTGATCCAATGACCAGATGAGGGTCGTTGGGTGTCGGATGGGTTAAATTCGAAAGAGGGTTAAAATTTTTGCACCTTGCCAAGCCATGTGGCTTTGCGGCGCCACCTTTTGTAAAATCAATGGAGTCAATCGCATCTGGTTGGGAACATCGCGAATATTATTGTAGGTCGTTATAAAGAACTTTCTGGTTTTGTATTTTTGGAGGTTAGAACTTTTATTTTTAAAATACCTGCTGCCAAGTAAACCCATGAAATCCATAGTTTTTAAACTAACGTGGGTTCATTGCTGGACGTTTGTTTCAAAACTATAGTCTTAAAAAGTGTTGAACAAGATTTAATAGCATATCTAAAAAAAATTAGTAGGAACACTAGGTAGACATTTTAACCGACTTTTTAAAATGGAAGGTGGTAATGTAAGTACATAAGGCGTTTCTAAATCTAGATATTCTTTCAAAATAATAATACAAATCTCAAACCTGAATTCAAACTGAAAAAAGGACAAATTTAAAAGAGCCACCATAAAAAATATATTATACACAATTACCGAACGCTTGTGCAACCGCCTGTACATGCGCGGGCGCAGACGTGAGTCAGCGCGCGCGTGTCCTGTTTATCTTGCACATCTGCTGCGATCGCCGGGTTCCGTACAGCTACGAGCCGTACATATTGATACGAATGAACAGTCGGATTGACGAGTCGTTTTATATTGACGAGACGTTTCATATCGATAACAGTTATATGAAAATCGAATGCCGTATGTTAGTCTCGCGAAAAATCGCTCGACCGATTTGTTTTGTTTTGTTTTTTCGTCTCAATACTGGAGTGGTGTAGGAGATAAAAACATACTTATACAAAAAATAGATTGTTCGGTGTTCACTGGGTCATATAGTTGATAATAATAATAAGACCAGGCTGTTATAACAAATAAAGTTTCTGATGCTACCGTCCCACTGCAGGGTACAGTGCATTAACCAAGCAAAGGTTGACGATTTCAAACTTTAAATATATATATCGATATTATACATCATTGTTTTGATTTTTGGGCTTGTTTGAATATATTTAAACTTCATCGCCAGCATGTTTTGGGCAAACATTGATTAGGCGTACGTTGCCTTCATCTTAATTGACATTCAAAAAGTTAGGCGTTTCCAAATTTGTATTTCACCAACAGACCAAGTTTTAAATGCCTCTGGTACCAATTTGTGTGTAGAGATTCATGCTTATGTTTCTTACTAAAATATCTTAATTATCTGTCTTGTTTGATTTTGCTGCAAAATATTATTTTTTGAACTTTTCCTGTTAACATTCCAAGTCGTCTGATCTTTACCCATTGAATTGATTTCGGTTATCAAACGAACATCACAGACATGCGATTCACTTAGCTCTAAGTCCAAAGTCTAAACCGGTCTAGCATCGAGAATATCTGTATTTCTAATTGGGTTGCAAAGGTCGAATGAAAGGAATCTAAAAAAAAAAAATCTTAGGCCTGTGGACCCATCAGAATATATTCTAGTTAGATTTATAACGGTAAACTAAACAAAAAACTATATCGAAGAAAGTGGACAAATCTCGAGACTGGAAAGCATTATTAATGAAGAAGATGATAAATATGTTGCTGATGAGCAAGTTCTTGGAGAACCAGAGAAAAAGCAAAAAATAATTGATGATGTTAAAATAATGGAGAATAAACAATAACTAATGGCTTGGAATATGAAAGTAAATTAATAGAATTTTCTAAAATAACTGTCATGACATACCTATATAGCAATAATTGGGCAAGACAGATAATTTATAGTAAAACAATTACCAATTTAATTGATAACGATTGTAATTGAGTAATCGATTGGCTATGGATTGATGAGATTCCGTGTGATGGTAATAATTATGTAATTATGGGTTACTAGATAATTATTCAAATGTACCTAAAGCGTTTTCAACATTGCCGAATAGTTACCGCATTGGCTTTGCTAGTTTACCAAATTATAAATGAATTTTATAGATTTGGAAATGCTTGCCGAAAAGTGACATACTTAGAATATTGAATTATGATGGTGCTCCCATTCCCACTTGAATGTTTGTTTAATTTTTTAATTATTGCTAAATTGTTTAACATACCGCGCAATTACAGAGCAGGCTTTTGCAAATTTGTGCGTATTTTTTTAAAATAAATTTTATTTATCGAAATGACGTTATTATTGATGATTAATTTACAATTTTCTGGAACGAAAAATATTGTAAAAATAATGTACAAAACAGAAATTGGATGGAAATCTGGTAGGCGGTCCAGAGTTTTCTTTTTACATTGTTTTAAATAGTAAAATATAAGTTAAGAAAGAATAGTTAGGAAATAATTTTTAAGAATCAATCATACCATATTAAGCTCATTTACCAATTGCCCTGTTACTTCGTATTAATTTTGGGAAGGCTCAAAATTATCAATAACATCTATCTATTACAATAGTCAAATCAATTCGAAACCGCTTTCAAGTTTGACATTTACGATTTGTATTCAAATGCTTTCTGACACTGTGATTTTTACGATCAATTCATGTGCGATCAAACAACTTTCTAGTTCGGCTTATAGTGTAGAAAGCCCTTAGACAATGCGCACTCACTGGTTTGGTGGTCTTTGGTCAAAATTATTTGCTTTTTCGTAGATAAAACAGTTTTCGTGAAGTTTCTTAAGAATGACCGCAGAGTTTCTTGCTCATTCTTCTTCATACAAATTTACGCTTTGGATTGTGCAACTAGCTTCATCTATCTGACTGAACGACTCCTTCACTATTCAAAAGTATTTACAATATGTTGAAATAAATGTTTTGAGTTTGTTTCCACGGGGGTAGGTAGAAAGTACTAAATGCCACCTGCTACAATCCTTGCATACTTCTTTTGCTTCGTTTTCGTTCATACATCTGGTTTTACGGGCACCCTGATTATGACGCACCTTGCTTTTCTGAACAACACAGAAAACAGTTTTTTAGGGTTCCGTACCCAAAGTATTACTAAGACTACTGTCCGTCTGTATGTTTGTCACCAGGCTGTATGTCATGAACCGTGATAGCTAGACAGTTGATTTTTTTTTGATGATGTATTTCTGTTGCCGCTATAACAACAACTTTTACTTTCCTTCCAAGAAACCTCAAAAACTACTCATTCCCATCCAATAAAACACCCTACAAATAATCTTAACAAGCAACAAAACAACTACAACTAAATGAAAATGACACATCCATTCTAATCATGCACTTATGCGGGCTCGCTCAATACGGGGGGTGTTACCGGCTGACGGAGACGGGGGGGGGGGAAGGGGGAGCCTTATCACTCAGCTGATAATCACAGGCCCCTAAACCAGACACTTCATGCGTTGACGCAATGGGTAGGGTGGCGTTGAGATGTGGAGACATTCCTGATTAGAAAAATGGTGGTTGCATGGCTTTTGATCTGAGTGGGCTGGGATGGCAATTTTACTGGTGGTAATTGTTTGTTGACTTTGAATGTAGTTTAATGTTTGTTTTTGTAACATTTTCTACTGATTTTTGGGCTAAGCAGTTGACTGACTCTAAGCAGTTTCACTTTGAAAATGACTGATGGATGTTTTGGGATCTGATCCATATATATATATTCAGTAAATAGGTTCATTCTTCATATCTATGCTTACATAGATATGAAGATATATTTTGAAGTGTTCAAACCTAGCTAGTGGCTTAATAATAGTACCTTAATAAAATCCCTATTGTAGTAATAGTAAGTAATTACATGAAACATAAAAAAACTCCGATATTTTATTTTTATTGCATGCTACATAATTTACCTAGTTGTAGACGCGCTTCGATCGACAATCTATGAACACGTACTTATGACACGATATATTGCGAAAACACCCCGATTGAAACAGTAAAACGCCCATAACTTTTGAACGGCTGAACCGATGTTCATCAAACATACCTAAGAACACTCGATAAAGTCACCTTTCAAAAATAAAACAAAATCTGAATTGGTTCATCCGTTTTGGAACTATGATGCCAGAGACAAATACACAGGTAAACACGTCAAACCTATACACCTCCCTTTTTCCGTCGGAGGTTAAAAAATAGCATTTCTGGATAGTAAGCAAAGATTATAGATACAGTTGCTGAAAGGGGTTAAAGGAGACGGATATGGGTTACGCTCTCATTTTATCAAAACTACCTTGAAATGTGTACTTACAAGAAATAAACGGAAAATAAACACAATTTCAAACAGTTAAGGCAGCTCAATGCAAATAATAGCTGCCATGAACGTCCAATGAAATTCAGTTTAAAAAACAAACGCCAATACATTGTCCATCATCCTTTCAACGCATGTTGACAATGAAAGCTATATGTATAATTTTATACCGACGCCTGTAAGAGGCGAGTGATTGCCGTTCATACATACATACACACGTATATAGCGATCTTGTATTGATTTATTGCACGCCCAGACAGGAACTCACTGTACCCTGCCGTGTTTAAACACACTGAGCTTTTGAAATATACTAGTAATTTTACTAATATTTTGACTAGAGGTATAAATATAATTTTATTTTATTTATTGTACAACATAAGTTACATTTAATATCAACTAAAACACATACAATGGGCGGCCTTATCGCATTCCGCGAACTCTTCCAGGCAACCAGGTATGGACAATAATTGCTGGACACACAACCACGTAAGTAAAGAAATTCAACAATGGCAAAGCTTCTAAAGAACGTGCAGAATGTATACTATTTAGGTAGGGTTGGCACAGGATGATACAATTAAATATACAAAATGTAAATCAACTTTTTATAATAATATGTATTTTTTTGATATGATATAATACTTTTTACAACGACGTCTGTAAGATGTGAGTAATTGCCGGTCATTCATACATAGTACATACACGTGTGTATTTATAGCGATATTATATTGATTTATTGCAAACCCAGATAGCAATTCACTATACACTGCCATGTTTTATCACACTGAGCTTTTGAAAGAGACGCAATGAGGTATCATAAACAGGAGCAGAAAATAGACTGTTTTTTTTTTACAATTTTGGCTAGAGGTTAATTTACGAACTTAACTTCTATCGGAATGATCCGTAGTGGATGAAAAGACTGGTCTTTACCCAGTAGTGTGTTTTTTTCTACTGGGCGTCTCACAGGTCAATCAAAAGTCATTGCATACTGCTTAACCGGGCGATTCTGTGGATAAGTAGCTATCATCCGGTCAGGCACAAAAAGCTAAACCTAAGCGACTACGCTGAGGGCTACCCCAGGTGGGGTCGTATCTCGGCTCAGGGCGTCGCTGGGGGGCAACTATGGCTGGATCGTGATAAGTGATTTTACCATCCGTTTGGAAACTACCTGCGTGAAGAAGAACTGATAAAAATCTCTAATAATTGAACTAACGAACTCACCAACGCGGGCTGGCGGGAATTTATTGAAAGAATGCGCGACGCCCAGCAGTGGTAGATAATCAATCTGCCTAGCCTTTGCCCAACTATATTGGGGTCGGCTTCCATTCTTACCGGATTCAGCTGAGCACTAGTGTTTTACGTGGAGCGACTGCCTATCTGACCTCCACAACTCAGTAACTGGGTAACACGGTACCCCTTGGCAAGACTGGTGTCAGATCTCAAGCTTCTGACTACCCGTAACGACTGTCAAAGATCTTCAAATGACAGCCGGGACCAACGGCTTAACGTGCTTTTCGAGGCACGGAGGAAACTCGATATGTTGAAAATGGTCACCCATCCACGGACCGACCTCGTCAAGCGTTGCTTAACCTTGAAGATCGACCCGTGCGGCTGTTATTTTTTAGCCACGAGCTAGATAATGGAAATTTATATTAGATATTTAGCAGTGGTAGATAATGGAGCCTAAATATTATTCCGTCAAAGCAAACACACTTTACACTCAGTTTACGCAAATACAGCGTTCTAATTGGTTAAGACCGCTGAAAAACTACCAATCAGAACGCTGTATATGCAAAAACTGAGTTTAGTTGATTTAATCGCGATTAGTTTCATTGGTGCAATCGGCGCTAAATGTTTTAATTTTATTAGACTTCATGCATCAAGGGTTTGAAGGTGGACTTCATGCTTGTTTTTAAACTCTTGACTCAGTATTTTATCTGGTTATACATGAAATACAGGCAGTTTTTTAGATTATAAATTAATTCCTAATTCTCATAGCCCGGAGGCTAGAAGCTTTCAAATAAACCTACCAAACAATTTTATTTCACGCCGGATGTAGCCTGAAAAAAAAAACAAATTTCAAAGTAAGATATTCTCAGAAATAAAACCAATAAGCCAGTTCTTACCTAATTAAGTTCATTATTTGCGCCCATGCCAACATATTGATTACAGCTAAGACTATCGATAATATACGTGGGGTTATCGGCTATATAAATATAATAGGCAGGTTCACTTCCTGGCTTTAATTAGGTACATTTTTAACCCAGTTTTATTGTAACAATAATTTTTACAATTCCGATATAATTTTTTCAAGAAGGAAACCTAGGTCAACCAAAAAAAGTCTATTTAAGCCTGTCTAGTTTTAGAACGGTGAAACGAGCGAGACATCAATTGGAAACTGGCTTGTCTTAGAACCAATAATTCAAAGGTATGTGACATCTAAAATGGTTGATTACGGCGCTTTCACTGTTACAATTCTGAAACAAAATGATTTTTGAAAATTTTAGGCCAAACCAAACTACAGACCGTTTGAATTTGAGACATCGACCATAATACATCCTTCGTTGTTTATTGTATTTACTAAGAAGGCTTGGGCCAACGTCATCTTCCTCCCCTTGGGCTCAAACAAGTGATGATAGAATATCACGCAACGATTGTTAAATATTCCGGCTCTCTTTTTCCAAGATCTCAATTTATGTCGAGATTTTCTTCAAAATCTATCTGCTGTCAATACTGAATTAACTACCATTAAAGGAATATCACGTATAACTAATACATCCATCATTTACTTATCCTATCTGTATGTACAGCCGTCATATTCCATTAAAACTGTTAATCATTCAATTACAAAAAGAAAATAATCTCTCATCCCTGTAATCGCAGAACAATATCACAAATTGGCCGGTAAAGAGCAAACGATTTAATTTTAGCATGAAACCAGTTAGATAGAAACATAATTAGGTGTCGGGGCTCTGGGCGTTAGATAAGACTGTGTACTTATGATACGAGCACAAAACCAACACGTTTTCATTTAGATAGCAAGGTGTGTGGGTTGGAGAGTAAGTGGTGGAATGGCTAATTGTTAGTGTTTTAATAACACTACCTTTTTTTGCCCATAGCTTTGCTCCCGTGACCGAGACTTTCCAAAGGAACCGTGCAATTTTCATATCTTTTTCATAGTTTCATCATCATCATATTCGCCAAAAGACGTCCACTGCTGGACATAGGCCACCCGCAAGCGTCGCCACATTGACCGGACCCGTGCGTCCCGCATCCAGCGAATCCCCGGAACATTCACTAGGTCATCGGTCAGTTCATAGTTCATAGCTTGATGGAAAATACAGGTTCTAAATATTTTGGCCCAGTATTTAAACTAAGGCAAAAACATTCGCTGACGAAGCCATAAGTTGACGAAGGACGAAGGCATGTTCTTCCTATCAGCAATAGTGAATTGTGAGTATGAATGAGGATATAAGGGTAGCGGAAGACCGAAGAAACGATGCACGGATTCTTGGACGTTCTTCTTGTTCGTTGTCTTCATTTCTGAAGGTCGCGCTCGTCTTGCAATGCGAGTCTGCTTCCACATCACTCTGTCTTCTGCTCCTCTCAGGGCATTGGTCACCGTAAGTCCTGTAATCACCCTTATCTGGTGTGACCAGCGAATAGGTGAACGTCAGCGCGGTCTTTTACAGTCCACCTTACCCACCATAACCAGATTTTCGAGGCTGTCTGGCTGTCTCCGAGCGATATGATCAAAGTAACTCAGGACTCACTCAGGATTTTATGGCGAGAATGGACTTATTGATAGATAATACGAGAATTGAGTATACAAACAATTATGTGTACATTATCTAGAAAGGCAGAGCCAAATATGATGATGACAAATTCTTAAAAGACAACACATTCAAAGACTAAAAAAGAAACAAGAAGGTTTATGATGATCCCGACCCCAAATATATTGGGGGAAAGGCGAGACAATGATTATGATTTTTCCGCGGCTCTATCACACTTATATTAAAAAGGCGAAAGTTTGTGAGTGAGTGTGTGTGTGTTTGTTTATTTGTTACGCCTTCACGCTCAAACGGCTGAACGAATCTGATGAAATTTGGCACAGAGATAGATTACAGTCTGGAACAACACATAGGATACTTTTTATCTCGGGAAAATTAGCCCTCGGGGATGATTTTCGATTTTCACGCAGGCGAAGCCGCTGGCAGAAGCTAGCATATTATAAAAAAAAAACAGTCGATCTAGGAAAAATAAGGGTATTCAGCTATACTACATTCGAAGACAACACCAATATATACAACTGGGGTTTAGGCAGATGATGATTTCTATGCAGTAAAAGTTGGCAGATAAATCTAGAAATGCAGCACAAATCCATCTGCAAGCGATTCATACGAGGATCGAACTAGCGACCCGTAGCCAAGAAGTCGATCGATTTGTCACTGCCAATTGAGCTGTCATGCCTGTTAAATGTTTACTGATTGAAGAGGCCCATCTTGGTAGTTACACCAACGATCCTTCTTACCACACAAGAATAGATCTTATCGTACAAACAGGACAAGATTGACAACCAGAGGGCCAAGACTATGTGACATTCTATTAACGATAATGGCTGATAAAAAACCCAAAATTCAACTTAAGAAATGTCTAATGGTCACTTCTCTAAATTTCAAGACTGGTTTTGATCTCTCAATGCACTAAGCGCCTCACTATTACATTATTCATTTACAATATCAATTTGACTTGTGAAAAGTTATTTAAATTTTAAGTGACGTCTCTGTGTGCGGCAATAATAATATTTGTATTGTTTACTAGCTGCCCCACGCGGCATCACTCCCGTCAACTGGCTAGCCAGGTAGGGTAGAGTAGGTAGGGTAAATGGTACCCTACCACTACACTACACTTCATATTTATGATTGTTGCGTAAATTTAATCGCTTACGCAGCGCACGCAACGGAATCTCTCACAAAAGGAATAATTTTGCCTGTTTTTGCAACATTTTTCATTTATGCTCCGCTCCTATTGGTCGTAGCCTGATGTTAAATAGCCTATAACCTTCCTCAATAAATGGACTATCCAAAACAAAAAAATAAATAATTCCAACCAGTAGTTCCTGAGATTAGCGCGTTCAAACAAACAAACTCTGCTTTATAATATTATAAGTATAGATTTTGACAAATGTTATTGTAACCTATAGCCAACATGAAGCTAGACATTACTTTTCAACGACCAAGATTGTTAAATAGATTTAGTGTTGTCAGTATTGCTGCCAAAAGAAAGTTCCTTATTTTATTCCATATGACCAGCTTCTGCTAGCGGAATCGGCCGCGTTATAGTCAAAAATCATCCCGAGGGAACATTTCCAAGATAAAAAGTAATCTATGTGCTATTCCTGACTATAATCTACCTTTGTGTCAAATTTCATCCAGATCCGTTCAGCCGTTCTGGCGTAATTGAGTAACAGAAAACAGATATAGTTCCAAACTTTCGCATTTATAATATTATTAACTTTTACCCTCGGCTTCGCTCGGAGTGAAACCATTAAAAAAAAAAAGTATCCTATGTTACTTCTAATACCTCCAAGAATATATGTAAAAAGTTTCATGATGATCGGTTCAGTAGTTTTTGCGTGAAATCGTAACAAACAAACTTACATTCACATTTATAATATTAGTATGATAAGTATTAATAAGATAGGCTCGCGTTTGATCGCTATCTCATCAGATCATCCCTAAATCAGTTTCTACATCGTTTTTTCTTAACAGGAAACCAAAAACACAAAGTTTACGTTTTCCTTAATTCCCTGAATAATATTCAAATGAATCAGAGAACTAAATTCGGTGAAAAGCCAAAAATATGCCGGACGAGAATACATTTGTCAAGTAAAAATAGTTTCTGAAAGTTTCACTGAAATACCGCGAACTCCACTTCCGTTCTTTTATTATTATTTTTAGTTGACTCACAAAACAGACCCAATTATTGGTCTATTTCTCTTCATTATGAAATATTTTATCTACTTAAAGAAGATCGCACACGGTTTAAGTAACAGTCTGGGTTCTTTAATAAAGGTATCGATATATTTTACTATGCCTATTACGGGATAGTGCAAGTCTGTCTTTTTTGTCGGAAGGTATTTTTTAGACATGTTGTCTAGTCATTTAATATTTGAAGATAAGCTAAAACTTTTACACAAACACGTCGCTTAAAAATAATAAAATTTTATCGATGAGGACATTTGCGGCGATTAAACATGATTATTACCGAACAACCCAATTGGTTTTCCAACATCACATGGAGATTACATCCTTCTTACAATAAAACATAATCTATCTATCTTCCTTTGCTTAAGAAGATGCCTCTGCCATACAATAGGACGTTTAAAACCGCTCATTCATTAACTTATTTCACGACAACCATTGCAACAAGCTGCAGTACCATTTGTAATTATTATAATTATATACAAAACGTTTGTCTGTCACGCGGACAGTGCACACATACATACAAACAAACAAACATGCGTCATTCTGCATACTGAAGACTTCATTCATGATGTTCTTTGTTGCACAATGTTGTTGTGTGTTGCGCGATTTTCCCACGGCTGGGCAGTGTAGCTGGTGACCAAGTTACGAGAGTATAGACCACCCACAGTGGTGTGGCAAAAATAGTTCTGTATTTAGATCCCGTACATTCTTACTGTTATTAGAAATGGGACTCGGTCTGTTTGGAATTGTTTTATTTCACCTACACCGCTGAAACAATTTTAATGAATTTTTGTCTTGAGATAGATTGGACCTTGTAGAAGGACATACGATACTTTTTATCCTGGAAAACGTACTCCTAGGAACGGCATTAAATGATTGTTATTTTAGCGCTGGCGAAGCCGCTGGCAGACGATAGTCAACGATAGAGTCCTTGTAAAATATGATATCAAAATATGAAAATAATTGCAATTATTTGTGACAAACACGATGCTCAATTAAAAACTCGGTACTCGGTAGACTACAAAAAGTTGGTGTTTTGTAATAAAAAAACAATATATTTTTATTGATCAAATCAGTGTCAGCCATTTTATCTTTATGAAGACTGGTAGAATAGAATTTCTAGTCGCGGTTTGTGTTTGTTGTGAACTCAGATAATTTTGAAATATAACTCAAGCACAAAGCACAAACTTTTATTTAAAAGTTCTATTTTATTCTGTACCACAGCACTCAATTTCACCTTGATTGCTCAGAAAACGCTATTTACCAAAGTGCTGACGCATTGCCTTTGAAATAGGCTAAGTAAATAAAGCTGAACGATAGGCGTGCCTTTTTAGTGAGTCTGGCTAATACCGGCGTGAACCAGATTTATCCAGATTTCAGATAAGTACGTGCTACGTAGAGTAATCTGTGCGATTTTTCAGTGTTTGCGCAAATTTGGAGTTAAAGTGAAATGGGGCTAAGTGGATTTCGGTACGAGTTTTAAAAGGGGAGAGTGGGGAAAAGTTGAAATGTACTTTTTTTAAAATAATTAGTATTGTCTTAGGACATTTAAAGTGTCTGGAATAAAATCACTAGCAGCCGTGATAAAAATTCTTGTTTATTTTTGAATCGTGTATTTATTTTTAGGTAGTATTTTAATTGTTGGTTCTTTGCTAAGTGATATTGTAACAGCCATTGTAATAGAATGTGGTTGAAAATGTTAATGGGCTTAATTGGACGATCCGATTGACGTAGCGGTTAGTAGTTAAGGGCCTTCCACCGCTTTAGTGCCGTAATACGGTTACTTTCTAAAGCATACTCCTTAGTAACGGCTAGGTTAAAAGGTTTGAAAAAAAATAAAAATATTATTGATTCCTGCACATTATTTTTGAAACAAGGTTTTTTCGTTTAACTAATAGTTTTGCTTTAAACGATATTTTTTCGCAACTTTTGGATACTCCTCCAAAACGACTTGGATGTTTAAAAATATTTACCACAGAAAAATTGATGGCTGGTATTTCTTCATAACTGACATAGCATATGTGAATCAAATAATATTTTGCAAACAAAATTGTTCAAAAGGAGGTTCAATATTGATATTTTGGCATCGAGCGGGCGCACGGCTAGTACTGCGTTTACATTGGGGCGTATATATCGCCTTAAGCGAGAGCTTTTTGTAGGAAGAGTTCGATACCCGAAGGATACAATAATTATAGGGTCCATAATATATTAGAGTAGACAGAAGTCTCGTTATCAAAACTTATATTATAAAGGGACAAAATTGTTTCTTTGAATATGTGTGTTTTTTTTTATTTTTTTTTATCTTATGGTTTGCGTCAGACGTTGCGCAAAAATATATTTTTCTCTCGCTTTTACTCGCTTGAACCGATTATGAAAATTATTTTACTGATAGTAAACTACAATACCGCTGAGTATCATGGGCTAGTTTTTATTTGGAAAGATTCACGGTTCCTGCCGGATAGGTCTCAGAAATAAAGCCACGAAAGGAGCTAGTCTTTGGTAAACTTAATAAATTAAAGAAAAAAACCGGTCAAGTGCGAGTCGAACTCGTGCGCCGAGGGTTCCGTACCTACCCATTACACTTCCATAATAAAATTGGTATAATTTTTATTGGTGGCTAAGTTTAAAAGATATGGGCAAATTTATATTTCCAAGTTTTTTTTTATTTTTTTGAATCTTTCCTTTATTTGTTCTGTTACCTGTACCTGTACCTGTAGACCTTACCTTTTGCCAAATTTTGTGATTCTAGGTCTTCGGGAACTACCATATAGGTGTTCGATCCAAAACCTATAGGGTACTTCCGGTTGACCTGAAATTGTCAATTTTGGTTGAAAGCAAGGTCTTACAGCACAAGTTAAGGGAAAATTACGTTAAATAAAAAAAGTTGAAAATTAAGGTAAAGTTTGGTACTTACAAGTTTACCCGAAAATCTAAATTTGCCCATATCTTTTTATCGTGTCGACTCAGGACCTTGACTTTATAAAACTAGTAGGGACTATAGACCTCAGTATTTGGTATAAATTTCAACTTGCTAGGTCCACCCGTTCCTGAGAAAATCGGTAGTGACACACGGACAGACAGACGGACAAACGGACAAGAGACTAGAGAGTGATCTTATAAGCGTTCCTTTTTTACCTTTTGAGGTACGGAACCCTAAATATTTACATTAACCATCAGCACGAAAAGCCAAATTATCGCTATCCGATAGTAAATAAAAAGTAAAATTAACATTATTATTCAATTCGTGATTAAACTTTATGTAGTTTCTTATCTAATTAATTCATATTAAATATTTGAGTCCGTTTTCCTGGAAGCCTTTTGTTAAACCAAGAATGTGAATAGGAAGCGAAGCTACAGACATTTCTCAGAAACTGTTATGGGTAATCTTAAACCAAAGCTTTGTAGTTTACAGCATTTCTATTTAAGGTTTTATTTATGTCAAAGACAAATCTTAAGCTCTAGATGAAATAACATTATATCAGCGATATGATTCCAAACAGTCCATCATTTTTGAGATTGATCGAGTGACATTTCAGTAGAGCCTGTCAATCGCATATATTTCAACTTTTGATTATTGTAATCGCTGATATAATGTCACTTTGTCTTGAGGTTCTATACAATGTGTCATTCCATAAGCAGTGGCAGTGGTTGAAACGCCAAAATGTAAGTAATTGATCGCGTGATATTTCGGTAGCGCATGTCTTTCGCATAATTTCAACTTTTGACTATTGTAATCGCTGATATAATGTCACTTTGTCTTGAGGTTCTATACATTGTGTAATTCCATAAGTAATGGCGATGGTTGAAACGCTAAAATGTAAGTAAATGATCGCTTGACATATTGGTAGCGCATGTCTATCGCATATATTTCAACTTTTGACTATTGTAATCGCTGATATAATGTCTCTTTCTCTTGAGGCTATATACAATGTGTCATTCCATAAGCAATGGCGGTGGAGGTGGAAGTTTTTCCAATCGCTATCTGGACGCTTTTGTTAATAGCGTGTTGTTGTCTATAGCCTAAGGCGTTTTTAAAGTATGAGAATTTTCTTTTACATACAACGTGGTATTAATGAAAAATTTTAATTGTTACAGATAGTTCCATTAAAAAGAAAATGCTGACATATTGTAAGTATCTTCAACTTTAATAATAATTATGTTACTAATAGGATCGGTATTTAAACTGTGTCTAGACAATTATTCTGAAACTAATTTTTATAATTTTTCTACCTCAAGCTTGAATTTCATTACAGGCATTATTTAATCTTATAATGTTTAATAAGGAACATTTTATAATAATAGCTAGAACTTCTTCTATCTTTATTGTATGTAATTTGTATTTGTATGGGTTTTATAGCCTAATGAACGGATATTAATTTCTACATCTGTCTAACAGATCTTCTCACAAAATTACAGTTCCCTGTTATGAGGACTTTTGAAAATTCTGTAAAATTTCATGTTTATATCATCAGTGGTATAGGCTGTGCATTGTCTATCATTTAATCACTTAGTCAGTCACGAAACGGTTCCATGATTGCCTGAATTATTTCAAATATGCTGCCACCAGGAGCCTTATCATAATTCATAAGCCGTCAATATCCCGGATCTGACTTCACGATTTCACGATCAGCATCTGGTATAACCTTTAGGTCATTGTCTCTCACAGCCCAAGCTCTGCTATACTTTCTAATTTATTACACTCGTGAAATATGCCAAGTGGTTCAATCTTAGTATATCAATACTAAAAGAGAACCTTTACAGCTTTGATATAGTTGGTGGTTGGTATATTATGCAATTTGATGTCACGAACGTTTGTAGTAATATTTATAGCCTCACTTACTATCATTGTTTTATTGCGATGACCTTTCCTACTCCACTGCTGAATAGTTTTGAGATTCTTCCAATTTGCTGCATAACACTCCGTCTTAGGCAACTGCATCCGTATGATTTGTATAGTTACTAATACGAATACAATAAATTTATTGTATCGTTTAATCAACCTTTTCCAAAAAAATCTATAAATAATTTCATATTTTCTTCTTATATCAAGACTACGTGTTATTATTAGCAAAGTTTTCTAATTTTTGCTTAAAGATCTAAAATCAACCGCAAAATATTCAGAACATCAAAAACAATAAAGAAAAGTCAAGGATACTTCGAAATTCAAACGCATACTGTAGCTTGCCCCATACCTAACCAGAACAAATCTATTGTTCCAACCAGAGCGTTCGATACGTTCAGAATGCCTTGTCTATATCACGCTCCTACCATTTTCCTCCTCAATATATCGCCATATATCCTCTTCTTCCATCTCCAAGGCCTCGTGTATCCCAGTATGTCGCAACGATTCATCCTCTTAATCCTACTAATCCTGCTGATAAATGTAGCAGGTATTTACGACGTCACATCACGTGCCATGTTTGCCCTCCTTATCATCTTCAAACATTATGTGTCTATGTAAAATTTTGTGGAGCACTAAACCGAGAAGTTACGATCTTTTGGAGTTGAATGTCCTTTTTGATGTGTTGCTTGATTATCGTCTGAGTCTATATTTGCGTGTGTAAATTTTGTTTCAAAAGAATTGGGCCGATTAGAGTTTATGGTAGACTTGAGAAAGGCAAGTCCTGATGATAAAATATTGCTATCGAAAAGTTTAACAGGAGTCTGTGGCGAATCTAATACGATTCAAAAAGTGGCTAACAACTTATTCTTCAAAAAACACAACAGATGTTGATATAAAATCAACAACAAGAGGTTGTTCAAATATTTAGGTACTTAATAATCTCGAAAGGAAGCCGTGCTCCAATAGCGTTTTCAACCCTAAAGTAAATACATTTCTCACACAAAATCCGTAGGAAAAGCTCTATCAACCAAGTATCCTCCAAGAATTAGACCGTCCTCAATTAAATATCATTATGACATCAGCATGGTGGCTTCCTTGACAAGAAAAGGCCTACTGTTCAACGCAAAATTTAATTTTCCTTTCAAACAACTCCTTTAAATTCTTAATAGTACAGTCATAAGGCCTAAATTTAAATTTGTAATGACTATTTGGACCGTAAAAGAATTTTGGTGGTTAGATGTAGGCCACGCAGGGACCAATTTTGTTTGGTCTCTAAAATTTCTTTGTGTTGCCTCATTTTTATTGCGTGTAGTTGCACGAAGAGGGGAGGGGCGGGTCATATTACGTTAGACATCTGCTGATTTATTTTTTCTTTGTTTGCTGAGGACAATGTTGACATGTCTTTTTTTTTATTTCGGTCTGGTGTTAGAATAATTTCTGTCTGGCCAGTGACTTATGGCTTTTGTTATGATATGGACCAACACGTGTTCCCTGACAAGTAATGAATGTTTTTTATTGTTTCATTTGTTACTTAACTTCACTATTCATTAGTTTTGAGCGTGATTTTGTAAGTTCTAGTCGTCATCTTTAGGAATTTAAGATGGCCAGCATAGATTATTATTAAATGACAGTCTGTGTTGATTGTGGTAGGCATAAATTATACATGAATCATGATGCGAGTTATGACAATTGTTTTGTCTAGAAACTATTAACAATTATTCGGTTGCTAGCAGAATGACTAATTAAAGGACCACCTAGTTTAACGCAATGGATTGTAGCTTATAATTTTCTGTAATAATTCATTAAAATTCTCTTGTGAACATTTATTGCTGGACTAATTGCTTATTGCGTTATTTTATCACTACACTTAACCAGCATGGATAATTTATTGTTTTTTAATGGCTAAGACAAAATTATAGTATACTACATTTCACTGAAAAGCCTAAGCACAGCTTTAGAAGCACTTACAAAAAATTCCTACATTTCATATTTTTCTCATTCCTTTAATTTCCTACGACGAACACGTTTTTACTTCGCACAGGTGGAAATGAGAAATTCCATTTGTTTTATCTTAACGAAATCTGTATTATTCGGATCAGTGGAACGCGAGCAAAATTTTTATTCGAATAAAATGAAATAAATACTTAATTATATTTTGCTGTTGTTCAAATTTCCCCGCGTTCACCCTTAGCGAGTGAAATTGTTTTGTTATTCTGTACGCGAGTTAGGTAAATAAGTGTGCTTATGACATTCTTGAAAAGACAATTGTGAAATGGATACCAACTTAAAATATGAAGATTTTTTCCCAGAAGTGACAGCAAAAGAGATCTCTTCAACTAAAGTACCCAAAACAAAATAAAATTAGAATAACTTTTTAGGGTTCCGTACCCAAAGGCACAGATAATATAATACTAGCTTACATATGCCTAGTGTTGGGTAAATAGCCGGATGCTTTGAGTTATTCTCGATTATAATCCATAAGTGTCCATTAATAGCCTTGCAATGGATGATAACCCTGCTATTAATGTATTGTTAAAAAAATAAATGCTTTTTTTTTGTTTAGTGTAAAATCTGTGGGTGTGAACATAAATTGGGTGCGTGTACGCAGTGTGATTCAATGTATTGTAATTCTTTATATTTATTTTCACTTTTTGTATGTGAAAAGTGTTAATAATAAAATAAATACACATTTTTTGGGAAATTCAGTTTTGTTAATTTAGAGATTCAATACTATAAAAACCATAATTACTATTGACACTTCGCTTTGTGATTTAACCATATACCTAATTAATTACTTGATTTAACAAAGCGAGCTAAATATGTAAGTGTATGTATAGCTACAAATAAATTTAACCGATACGTAAAAATGTAAGGTACAATAAGTAAGTTACTTATTAGCTCTTTTCTGTGAATACGACATAGGTAAATTATAAACAATGGAAAATACCCGAGCGGATAATAGGTAACTCCCAAATAAATGACTGATTAAGAATAAAAAAAAAACTAAGTACATAAAAATCTAATTATCAAAAATCAATGTAAATAGCTGATTGGCCAGATTAGTTTTAAATAACACATTTATTTACAACAAAGAAAGATGATGAAAATGAAGTCTAATCTGACAGTCCTAAGCCTGAAAACCATGAAGGGAAATTTTCAATCACTAAAATAACATTAACAGCATGGTTATCATCCATAATTGCTATTAATGGCTACTAACTGACTTTTATTCGATTATTAGCCAAATGATATTAACCGGATTATTATCATTGCCCAACACTACATATGCCTCATCCCATACAAAGAAACCGTGCCACGTAACTAACGTTTTTCATCTGATTTTACCGATTATTTTTTGTAAATCGATGGCGTTCGGTTCCGTCCCACGGCGATAGATAGATCACCATCTAATAATCAATTGATATCGATGGAAAAATCAAATAATCAGAACAGTAAGTCGGGATAGTTTCTTTGCATGGGATGAGACACCACGCCAAAGGGTAAAAACGGGACCCTATTACTAAGACTCCGCGGTCCGTCTGTCTGTCTGTCCGTCTGTCACCAGGCTGTATATAATGAACCGTGATAGCTAGACATTTGAAATTTACACAGATGATGTATTTCTCTTGCCGCTATATCAACAAATACTAAAAGCAGAATAAAAAAAAAAATTAAGTGGGGCTCCCAAACAACAAAAGTGATATTTTGCCGTTTTTTGTAATAATGGTACGGAACGCTTTGAGCGCGAGTGCGACTCGCTCTTGGCCGGTTTTCTGCTAAGCATAGCAATATGTCTAAGCTCTGTTATGGATTGTTTTAAGTATCAGTAATGTCAAATGATATCAAGTGGGCACTCATGACTTTTCTTTTAACGGGTTATTTGAGGGTATTTAAAATTAATAAATTTCAAGTGGTCCTTATTTTTTTTTAATAGTAGTAGGACTTAGTTGTGAAGAACCCTTCAAAAGGATTTGCACTCTGAGGCCCGCTTGCGCCATTCTGTGCTATCGCACTAACTCTGAGTTATTTTTTTGGCATAAGTGGGCTGTATCGAATCAGTTGCTATGACAACGGAAATAAACCCTCGATTTATGTCAATAATATTAAGATTAAGATACATTATTACTGTCAATTTGATTGATACAAGTGGAGTAAAATTACTTAGGAGTATAATATAGTAGTAAATATACAGGAGTATACAATAGGTAATGATTTGATTCAAAAAACTACTTTCATCATGATTGATCAATATATCTTTAATTTCGTATTATTTCGTATGTACCACAGTGCTCAAACTTTAGAACCGTAATGATTTTCTAAGGTACAAAGTGCTAAGTCATCATGAGGTGGGATAACTTTTAATGATCATAATATCAACTGTATTAAGATTGATGAATTAAGTTTTTTAGTAGGTGTGGTTATGTTTAGAGTCTGTTATATTATTTTTTAATAAAAAATATTTATTATACGGCATGTCCTAGAAAAAAAAAACGATTGTGACATCCTCCAAACCGCACTGGGACTGCTTGGTGGATTTCGGCCCATTTCCTCTCCCAGAGAGGAAGCTTCGTTCTCAGTAGGGGGAACATGACAGACAGCTTATCCTATGGGAAATCTCTCCCTACTCCATCAAGGAATACAAGCGCAGTAATGCGTCCACAACTGCGTGATTCATGCTACACACAACAAACGTACTCATAAATCGGTCTCATACTTTATTGGTACCTCCACTGCTATATAATGCTCATTTTGTACCTTTAAAGTCTCCATTCACGACAAACAGCCCATTCTTCAAATCTTCCTCAACCTAAAAACTGTTTAAAAATATCAACACAACCTTCATCCCACAAAAATAAAGTCTATAATCCGATGCGTTCAACTTCACGAACGTTAAATCAAATTTTGTTTCAACACAAATCGATTTGCGTTCGAAAAATTATTAAATAAATCTTGTGCGTTCGAGATAAGGTTCAGTTTTGAATGGGTTTGAGTTCATGGGGTGCATAATGGGGTATTGAAAGGACACGTGCAACTCGGCCCAGATGCGTCGAGATACATATGCAAATACCTTTTGTTGTATACGCCATTGCGTCACCATAACGGTATATGATTACAGCCCGGGGTTTGTAATTTGGTGCCGAATTTGGAGCTATTTTCGAGCCTTTCGGGCTATTTTGAGAGAATGGGGGGAAGGGCGGATGAATTGGAAATTTCATGCCAGTGTTTTACTAATGAGCTTGAAATTTGGGTTAAGGTGCTTGATGATGTGGTGTAGACACTTTTATTTCGTCAATGCAGAAATGCTACTAAATATAATAATAATATAGTAATTAATATATTGGTTTTTTTCTTTTTTTTTGTCCTCTTAAGTTTTAATAATTCTACTTAGCTTTGGACCACCTCTCGTAAGTTGGGGCTGGCTTCCCTTCTAACTGGATTACTTGGAACACATACGGATATAAATCTAATTAGATGACGCGACTGTATGCACTTCGCGTGCCAAAAAAAGGAGTAAAGTTACGATCAATGATTCTCTAAGATCTGAGCTTTTTTTTTAGCGTTATCGGCACCGAAATCTACAAAAATGCCTTTTTATGCCATATTGAGCTGTAAATAATGTATAGAAAAAGATATCCGCGGCATTGGAAATGTTTTCTTTCATTGGTAAGTAAATTTGTTTTTAAATTACTTGTGAAAAAGTGGCACGCTTGGTTTTCATACAGATGGAGGGACGTGCGCTATCTAGTTAAATTTATGTCTGTGTCTTGGAATTACTGCTTATCCGACTTCCCCAACCCAGTAACTGGATAACACGGTATCCACTAGATGTCTACATAAGTTATTGAATAATTAAATGTCGATAGGTACTCAAATCAAGAAATATTAGTATAACTGGATACTTAACGATATTGAAGAGAATTTTTGGAGCTTTTGGCTTTTGGTAATTTCGACTTGAAGCCGAGTGACATAAAAATATATTTTTGATTAAGAAAATTAAAGGAGGAGCTCGTGGCTAAATAATAACAGCCGCACGGGTCGATCTTCAAGGTTAAGCAACGCTTGACGAGGTCGGTCCGTGGATGGGTGACCATTTTCAACATACCGAGTTTCCTCCGTGCCTCGGAAAGCACGTTAAGCCGTTGGTCCCGGCTGTCATTTGAAGATCTTTGACAGTCGTTACTGGTAGTCAGAAGCCTGAGATCTGACACCAGTCTTGCCAAGGGGTACCGTGTTACCCAGTTACTGGGTTGTAGAGGTCAGATAGGCAGTCGCTCCACGTAAAACACTAGTGCTCAGCTGAATCCGGTAAGACTGGAAGCCGACCCCAATAAAGTTGGGAAAAGGCTAGGCAGATTGATTGATTTTATTAAGAAAATTAAATGCTCGGACAAAGAATTAAACCTCGAACCTCACACTTCACTAACAAGTCTATCCTAAAGAAAACATAATGATTTTATGCTTTCATCATCATCCATCCCCTCTCACAGAGTGGAGACCTGTTTCCTAGCAGTGAGAACATGATCATCATCAAAGTCATCATCCACAGCCCGACTTCGCCCACAGCTGAGTATAGGCTACTTGTGCCAGACTGACCCAGGGTTAACCTGTGAAAGCTACAATGTCGTTTGCCCTTCTCGCCGCCGGACGACCTATACTTAAGGGGAAATGCAAATCCCCTTTTGTTTCATTTATAGTTGTCAAACTAGTATACTAAGCCTCTGTTGACAGCGCAATTTTGAGCATCTTTTGAATGTTCTAGTGCTTCTAAAGATAATGTATCATCAAAATGGAAAACATAGGGCCACAGTATATATCTTAATTTTTTTGTTTATGGAATATCTTTTAGATTGGTTCAATATTGGAGGAGGAAATAGGCGAGAGCAAAACCTCGAATTATGACTTTTTACTTAGGAAATTCAGTCGGATGTCTGTGACCGCATGTCCTCTTAATTCTTCTTCCAGTCCTCGGACGACACTCGGTCACCGCGGTGGTCTATTGAGAAGTCACGGAGGTCTTCCTTCTACGTGCTCATGGTGATCACCGGCGTGGTTTTAGTGAGAAAAAAATCTTTTCTTTGCCCCAAAAGTCCAGGCGCCTTTTGAGGGTTTACTCTCGTTAACAAAATAAAAGTATGCCACTCGGTTACCGCCTATTGTCACCGCGCCTTACCGGCGCCTTGTCTGCTCAACTCCATTGAGTTTTGAAATTTGTTTTTCAACAAAATCCAAATCAAATCAAAGTCAAAATACTTTATTTCAACTAAACTATTTAAAGGTAATTTTGAATTTTCAAACAAAAAAGATGAGTCTTGTAGCACATTCGCAAGCGTCAGTAGGTCTCTATGGAGAAGAACGTGCAAGAAACTACACGGACACTCTTTTTCATCAGTTATCAACGTCGAAGACCTTCACCATTTTAAAAGTTTTATGCTTTGCCTCTCTACAAACAATTCTTCCATCCGACTATTTTTTTAAAGCACTTCAAACGCTGCGTTTAATTGTTAAATAAACAATTATGTTACAAAACTGAAACAATGAAACATTTGGTGCGAAACACTTACCATTGTAACATTCGTTTGCTACAATTTATTCAAACAATTTTATTTTTGGATATATTCCTCTGTTTCAAAGTGTTTTAAAATACATGAAACCTGGTTGGAGCCATGTGTTTTAACAATTTTATAAATATGAGCAAAAGTTGGAATATTTTTGTACTAGGTTACTGAGTATATGTTTGGTTCATGAATAGCAGAAACAATACATAACATCTACAGAAAGACTGTATTTCCCGAAGGGTGGAACAAAGGAGCACCGTCACTACACCGTTATCATTAGCTGAAATATGGTCAAGCGCGAGCCAACAGATAATTTAAAAAAAACCGTTTTGCCAGTTATGATTAAGTGCCTTCCTATTGCCATCAACCAGGGCACAAGATTTTTTAAATTATTATTTGAGTTTTCTTTTTTAATTATTGATAAGCTCGCGCTTGACCACTATCTCAGATGAATTTGCTCTTGACTCTAGTCCAGGTCAGAGGTGACAGAGACAGAGTCGACGATAGAGTAAGCTTATCCAGAAGAAGCCTGTTCGCTCTAAATTTGAAGAGATTCGGGTTGAATGCGTTCGGAAACACAGACGACGGAACACAGATATTTGGAAACGCTTGGTGCGAATTGGTGGAAGTCCAGTGTCCGGGCTGCTATTGAGAAAACCCAATAATAACAAAAAACCAGATGAAAACCCAATAATACTCGTCGCCTGTCACGCACCCTCACCCTGTTAAGTCTGTCTTGCATAGAGCACTATCTCAAAAGTGAAAAAGATGGAAGAATATTGTAGTTTGATTTTACTTTTGTCTTTTTCACTTATATAAACATATAGATTTGAAATATATTTGCATTTTTTTGTTTTTTTGGTTCAACGTTGAACAAAATTGATTGGATTAATCGAACAAATCCAGCATTAATAAATTTTCATTTGTATTTGTATGTCGGATTTATGTTACAATAAACTGTATATATGTAACAATCTATCTAAAAAAGTAAAATCTGTATTATAACTGTTCTACATTTCCTACCCTTTTGTTAAATGCATGCCGTGGCAGCCTTTAATTAAGGCTACACTATAAAATGTAAAACATAAATAAAAACATAAAAAATTAATAAAACTTTTGACCGACCCGGGACCTCATGCTCACTAGCACTTGCGACCCTAGAACAACGAGACAATACTGTAGAATCTGTGGACAACAAGGAAACTTTTATTGTACAGCTAAATTCAAATTCAAATTCAATAACTTTATTTCGAACGAAGACTCATATAGGATTAGTATTAAAATTAGGTGTTAGTAAAAAACACGATACGGTGACACATGTAAGTGACAGCAGTGAAATGATCACGTGATTTTTCGATATCGCTTGTCAATCCCATACAATTTTGTCTTAAAACGCTTTCGACACGCTTTCGATGATAGAATTAACACTTGTCTAGAGCCTCAGATCATCTTTCTAACAGTTCATCCTTCATCTTTTTGGTTCCCCTACTTATATAGCCATCATACGATACAATGAAGAACATACTAATAGAAAAATTAAAAGGTCAATAAGCAGGGTCATTGTAGAATGGAATTATGGACTCGTCTTGTTAGTACATTCTTTTGTTTTAAAATTATAACAAGAAAGAACAAGCATTTATTATCTCATAACATTATCATTAGCATAATTTACGTATTGCTACGGAGTCTGTGTTTCCTCGTAGCTTTACTCGTAACCTGAATATCTTCAATTTGAAATCGAAAAGGTTACCTATAAGAAATCGTGCGCCATCGTCGATCAATAGATAATCTGCATAGCTTTTGCCGAATTATGTTAAGTTCAGTTTTCTGGTCTTCGAATGCGGCTATACCAGCATTTCACAAGAAATCTCTGCTCTTCTAAACTTCGAAAGCCAGTAACTAACTCTGGATAACAACAAACGCCAATCTATATTAATATTCTAAAGCTGAAGAGTTTTTTTGTTTGTTTGTACGCGCTAATCTCAGGAACTACTGGTTGGAATTGAAAAATTATTTTTGTGTTGGATAGCCCATTTATCGAAGAAGGTTATAGGCTGAATAACATCACGCTCGACTATTAAGAGCGGAGCATAAATGAAAAATGTTGCAAAAACGGGATTTTGCAACATTTTTCGGAAATTGAGCTTCCGTTGCGTGCGCTGCGTAAGCGGTTAAAGTTACGCAACATTCATGTATGTGGGGAAGGTAGGTAGTCTGTTGACGGGAGCGAAGCCGCGTGGGACCTTTAGTAAATAATAAAATTATTGAATAAAACACTTATTAAATGTACAAAATAAGAAAACTATTAATAAAGAAATTACTAAAAAAGAAATGGGACTTCTCACTTCTATCATACTAGACTTAAGTACTGACCATTTGACCAATGAAAACTCGAACCCATCACAACTATGGATCCCCAAAGGACGGTAAACTGTCTTGGAAAGTTAGAACCCGCAACGAGCTTAATCCAAAAATACGAGGAGTAAGGAAAAAGAGGGAACTGTATAGGAAAGGGATGTAACATGTATAAACCTTTATCTCTAGGGGTTTGAGAGAGGTTTTGAGGTAACACCTATGAATTGATGATCTTATGTGATAGATGACGGTCAATATTGATCAGAATATTGATATGTCGGATCAAAATTGTCTACTGCAAAACAAAAATGGGGGTTTGTGTATGTGAGTTTGTATGTTTGTAAACGCACCCACGATACAGGAAGAAATTCCTAGTGCAACGTCTTTTTTTTTAAAGAAAGAAAGAAAATAACTTAAAATTTGCATTTACTAACGGTTTTTTTTGATACTCAGAGCATTAATTTAGATTAACCAATTACAGGCACATTTGTATTGTTAGAGTCGTAAGCAGCACGATCCAAAACGTAGATGTAAAAGAATGTGAAAATAGAAATATACAATACCCACAAGTAAGATTGCCAGTAGAGATTAGAATTCTGGTCAGGCCAATTTTCATGAAATAATACCTTACTGAATAACGATATCAACACGTGTAAAGATGATGAATTGATAACTAACCTATTCTCTCTGGGTAGCTTAATAAAATTTCTTTCCACTAATACCAAATTTTAGCTCGTGTCTACTCAGGAAGATAAGTTAATATACCTAAATATAGATACACAGTCAGACTCAGAATGAATGTCGTACATATTATAATATTTTATTATATACACCACAATTAGAACATAACTTTTTCATATTATCGCTATTATGCAACGGGGGGGTAATCTATGATGGTCTGAACAAATAAAATAAATATAAGTCTAGTAAGTCCAAGTTTTCACGATTCACAAAATAAGCAGTCCGACCAATAACCCATATACATCGCAAAATAAATCAAGAAAAAGCTTATCCAAGAATTAATAACGACCTGGGGATTACCTCCACAATTTGCTTTGCAAGCAGGAGCTTTATAATTATTACATCCGCGATAAAATATGAAAGCATAATTTTCTCTCCAGGTTTGCCTCTTATAAGATAAATAAGACTAAGGGATGGTTCAAAGGTAATGGAGAAATGTATTGGTTTATCAGGAAAAAATATTGCTTTGTAAGGTTGCTTGCGTAAGGTAGAACATCAAATCTCAAAATATTCCTTTTTGTTCATAGCAGATGTTGTGTTGTGTGTGGTGTTGTGTGTTGTGTTGTGTGTTGTGTGGTGTTGTGTGTGTGTGGTGTATTTACCCTTGTTTCTCTAGTTATGTCACAATCGACATATGCTCTTCTTGGACATAGGCCTCCCCCTGGTGTCGGCACGACGACCCAGTCTAGAGTTTCTCGCACCTAGTGGATGCCCAAAGCCTTCATCAAGTAATCGATTCATCTTAATAAAGGCCTATGTGTGCTGTGCCTTCCGGTACACGGTCGACACTCTTTTCCTTTATAATATTAGGCAAGCCTGCCAGAATCCAGTTGCAAATTTGGGTTATTGGACGATTCGCACGAATTTAACTCGCCCGAAATGTGCGAATCGACACTTTTTTTAAATATTATTTTTGTTCTGTAGCGATTCGCACGAAGTTAATGTATTGGTGTGCGAATCGACCACTTCAAAATTATGTAGTCTGCAAACTATTGGGCTGGTTAAATTCGAGCGAATTGTCCAATAACCCGCAAATTTAAGCGGAGAAATTTCCTATCGGGACACCTAATAATTTTTACTCCCGTAGATCCAACCAAGGACCTCAAGCTCAGTAGTCGTGCTCACAACTACTAGACCGACGACACAATCAAATCAGTCCATTTAACCAGTTAAATACAAGATTGTATCTTCCTTTTTCACGCCTCTTTTTATTCCCGTTTCGTTCTTTTTCATTCCCATTCAATTCCGATCTTGTACCCACGTATATTCTTTGAAAGGTTTCTTTCTTTACACATGCAACATTTGAATATCAATGTTGGACACGTGTCAAGTTTTTTTATGTGTTAAAGGTCCTTAAACTCTTTAGTACTATAGGCTGGTTTTAAAAAGAGTGTGTAGAACATACGGAATATAAATCAATTTAGTGTAGGGTTATGGGCTTGGTGACCTCATTTAGGAGAATAGTGGTATGGGGATTGAATTTACATGCTGTTAACAGACAGGGTTACAATTTAATTCGTAGGATTTTTTTAGGATGAGAAAAAAGCATTGTAGGTTTTTTTTATTTTCTATTATTTAAACATATGTTTACTTTCTTTAGATTCTTCTCAGATCAAAAAATTTAGATCTTTGATTGGTTTGCAAATTTGATTGATTTTAGAGTTTTACTTTTGGGATTACGAGATACTCTTTATACAAAGTCTTATTCTAACAGTGATGGGGATGGTCAAAATGCCAAAATTCAAGATATTGTTCATGTGACATTCCGATGCATTTTCGACCTTTTTCCTATAGTTTTTTTCGACTAGATAGAAGCTGATAATTATCTATGATTTAATTGTTATAGCGAGTGCTATCATTATGATGAGATTCACAGCTGACTGCGTCCCTTCTCATCATTTAATGTAGGTACTATACTCATTTAAGACAGAATTTATATTATCATTCGACTTTAAATACTGACGGACGATTGCAGCCGTTTTAGAACATAAGTACAGTACTGTGTCTGAAACACATCAATGAAAAAAGATAGCAACTTCTTGTAATAGAAAGCTTCCAAATAGAGATCCGTTCACCCCATTCCACAAAATGAATACATCAAAAATATACATTTATTTTATGCGTAACAATATGATAAAGGCTTATTGCAACGTAATATTACAGATTAGGCCCCGTGTAGAACCTTTTGAGGCCACGAAACTGGCGACCATCGCTTCAAATATTATTAGTAGAAAAATAATAATTGGATGAATATTTAGAAAAACACAGATAAGCCACTGGCAACAATCACCCAGTTTTGTCATGGCCAGCTGGCGATTTCAGATTAACTATAAGGTCAGGCTTCCACACTATTAAGTATTTCTTTCACCGAAGTCTAACAGTTAAATTGGAACCTACTTTCTCCAAAGTTACTTTTTTCTGCATTGTTTTGGGTACACATTATGAGTTTTTCCAGGGACAATGAGCTCAACTTCTAAAAGGGAATTTTCCTTCAGTTAAATCAGACACTTCTTTATCTTGAGCTTTTTGCAAAGGTACAAGCGATAATTGTCTGAATTTTTAAAGTCGCAAAGTCTACATTTTTGAAGACTTACTTCAAAAATGTAGACTTTGCGACTTTAAATTCTGTTGTTTAAAGCAGCTTAGAGCAGTTTAGTTTATTTTATTATCCATTTAAATTTTAAAACCGTCGTCTTTCCTCAAATCAACATGGTCTAATGGAAAATCGTCCATATTTTTTGCGATATTTTTTAGGCCCCATTGTTTAAGTAAAACTCGCTTCTTTAGAGGCCCAACACTATCCACGGGTTTGTAATATCCATTCCAACGTATCTTATGGAGATTAGTTGTAATATAAAATTTACATAGACCTACATTATAAAACCATTTATAATAGATTTGTATTGTGTATTAAATTAAAGATTATATCGTCCTACAGCGTCACTTGGGGTTTTGAAATATTTTGTCGCATCTTTTATTATTAGGTTACGGAAAGAGGTAGAACTTTTCCTGAAAAGGTTTTTTTTTATTTGTTATAGGCTCGCGTTTGACCACTATCTCGCCTGATGTTAAGTGATGATGTGGTCGAAGGTGAAGCACGCTTGCCTAGAAGTAACCTATTCACTCTTGACTTGAAGACCCCTAGGTTGTAGCTATCAGGAAACAAAGACAGGCAGGGAATTCCACTCCTTAGCCGTACGCACAATGAAAGTATTTTCAAAACGCTTTGTGCGTATGGGTGGGATATCAACCATGTACCGATGGCGCATTGCCGTACGTCTTGTAATCCGATGATGGAAAGGGCTAGGCGGAATCAAATTGTTCCATCGCACACTGCCCGAAATGTAACCGATAGAAAACCGACAGGCTGGCAACTCGTCGTCGGTGTTCAAGGCTCTGGAGCTTTGAGTCGACCAGCGCATCATTGCCGATAAGTCTTTTGGCCCGTCTGTCAATCGACTCAAGTGCATCAAGTTGGTACCTGGCAGATCCGTCCCAGAGGCAGTACTCGATGCATGACCGAACTTACGAGAAATTACGATTTTGCTTGAAATTATGCTCACTACACGTTTTTTTATTTAAAGTCGCAAATTACTAGGTATGTCCTTTTGAAGGGTACATGAATGTTAATGCGGTTATATATAAAACCTTTAAACTTTTTCTTTGGAAGGCAACGAGGTAGGCACAGTCACCGTGACTAGATTCGGTCGTGGCGTTCAATCTAAGCGGCCAAACCAAAAAGATAAATAATTGACACGCCAAAAGTAGGAAAAGATTCTAGGAAATATATGTTTCTATAGATAGGAGATTATTTCATGTATTGTACCTTATGTACCGATTTCGCTTACACAGATCTTCGGATCCTGCTTCAGAAAATATTAATTGTATAGGTAAGTGAAGGCCATAAAGTCTTAGTTCTGTGCTGAAGTCAAAAAAAGTTCAGTCACAGTATCGGTCGACCATGTTTATAGGGAGTATACAATCTTATACCCAAGAAATAAGTAACTTATACCGTTTCCTAGACTGATAAGGTCGATTTCGTTTCAATTTACCTCAGTCTTCTGAACCAAACCCTCCATTAGTGACTCCAATTCTGCCTTACCGTTAGCTAGTCCTACATCCGTGTCCCTTCACTTTGTGCACATCTTGATAAATCAAATCAAATCAAATCAAATCAAATCATTTATTAAGTGTGTTTTTTGGTGAGGTTACATGGTCTTATAAAATACAAACATTGTGCTCAAAAAACTACCCATAGGGCTTACACTTTTTTAAGAAAATTCGTTCATTATTACTGAAGTATATTATATTATTATGCAAAGTACATGAAGCTATATAAAGTAATGTCAGATAAGCAAATAATCAAATTGCCAATTAAATATTTCCGTCATAAAGAAATTCAGTAATTGAATAATAGCATTTTTGGATTAATAAATTATATAATTTTCGTTTAAACTGCAATAAATTACAATCTTTAACGGAATTAGGCAATTTGTTATAGATTTTAGGTGCCATGCACAGTATGCTATTGTGCATGAGGGCGGTTTTTGAAGGCCTTAAGTACAATTCATGACGATAAACTTGTCTTGTTAATTTAGGATGATGTTCTTTTTTTTTGCGAAATAGTTCAATATTTTTCTTTACAAAAATTGCGGTTTCATATATATAGAGACATGGCAGTGTTAATATTTTGAGCTCAATATAATATGGTTTACAACTATCTATCGATTTCAAACTGCATATGGACCTTAAACAACGTTTTTGTGCCTTGAAAACAGAGGTTTTTTCACAGGAGTTGCCCCAAAAAATTATACCATAGTGAAGTATGGAATCAACATAACCAAAATAGGCGGCAACGACTGCTGATCTATTAGCTACTTTGCTAAGTTTATATAAAACAAATGAATATTTACTAAGTCGTGCCATTAGTAGAGCTGCATGTTCTTTCCAATTCAATTTGTAGTCAATTGTTAGGCCTAGAAATTTAGTGCTTGAAACTGCTTCAATTTTTTCCTTATTTAAAATTATATCAGACGCAGTAGAAGCAGTTCCTTGTCGGAAATTTATAATTTTAGTTTTGCTTAAATTTAAGATAAGATTATTTTGGTCCAGCCATTCAGTCGATTGTTTCAATGCATTTTTTATTTCTGTCTCGCGGTTATTCTCATCAAGTTGTCTTACTACTAAAGTACTGTCATCAGCAAAAAGAATCATCGGATGATTCACGTGCCTAGGAAAGTCATTTATATACACAAGGAAAAGCGGAGGGCCCAACACGCTGCCTTGTGGCACGCCATAAGAATTTGTATATACTTCAGATATATATTTAATTTCTTTCTTGGTCTTTTTACAAATTCGTCTGATTTCTGTGAATTGTTTCCTATTACAAAGGTAGGAATTTATTAACGAGAGTACATTTCCTCTTATTCCATACATATTTAGCTTATTTATTAATATATCGTGGTCCACTAGGTCGAACGCCTTCGTCATATCCATAAATATTGCACTGGTTCTGGCTCTTTTGTCCATATCTGGCACTACTATATTAAGTAAATCATAAATTGCTACATTCACTGTCATGTTTTGTCTGAATCCTTTCTGCTCCTTTGCTAGAATTTTATTTTTAGTTAGGTAGGACTGTAAGGATCGGTAAATTACCTTTTCAAATATCTTTGATATAACAGGTATGAGCGCAATAGGTCTATAATTCTGCATGTGAGATTTATTTCCTTTTTTGAATAGCGGTTTTATAATAGTCTGTTTTAATCTTTCAGGAAATATTCCAGACGAAATACATAAGTTTATTATATGGCTAATATGACCTGATATTATTTGTGACACGAATTTTAAAATTTGATAAGGAATCATTATGCACCAAATATTTCGTAAGCTGTAGTAACTTTTGAAACTTCATTAAAATAAGTAAATGTTGAAGGTATTTATTGTTTTGCAATTTTGGAATGGTAGTATTGAGAGGCATCCGGTTAGATTGGAGAAAGACTCGAATATAGTTAGGGAAAAGATAGACCAATAATGACATTTCAAAGGGAATAAGAAGTCCGCTGCTGGATATACAAGTAGTCCAAGCACTGCCGCAACATCTCGTATTTTATTAGTTACTAGCTTTTTGCTGTGGATTCGCTTTTTATCATTGAAATCATTTTCGTGAGCGTATTAGGGCTTCCAGAGATTACCTTTTACAAATATAAACGACCAATTTTAACTCAATAATTATTTGTCAAATATCAGACAACACACGTCCATGGCTGGGCCATAAGGCTCAACCAAGTATTGTCTATGTTTATGTCTGTATTTATCAAGCTCAAAAATTTGAATTTTTTTAAAGAATTTTCCGAGAATCAGGTCTCCTCACTGTAAGAGCCCGTAAACCACCATGCAGGCCCAGTTCGGGTTGTTGGATGTCACATGTCTCTGAATTTGCGGTTCTAGGAAATGTCGGTTTCAAAAATACGATAATTTTCTTATCGGATTTTCCATTTATATATAAACCTATTTATTCAATATTGCTACGGGTACTTTTCAAACAAGTAGCCAAGTACCAAATGTATGATATTGCCCTGAGCAGTGATTGGGTTGCCAGACCGATAAACGACCATAATCAAAATAATTGCTCTCACTACAGACTCAGCGCAAACACATTTGAAATATAAGGCATATTAACTTATAGGGATAAAATGAATCCATTAACAAAATTAATGGGGATGATATTATAAAGATACATACTTTAGATCATTTTTGTATCTTTATTTTATCAAACGAGTGCTTCTAATCTTTATTTTTATTACTAGCTGTGTGTCTGCGGCTTCGCTCCCGTCAACTGCCTACCCTACTCTTCTACCTATCCGACTTACTTTTATACCTACCCTAATTATCTACCTACCTACCTACCGATTATTTTTCTACGGTCATTCTTCCGCGGAGAATCTTAAAAGTACCGGCTTAACACCACCATTCAGAAAATGACGTCAAATGCAAAACACCATCTATCGAATATGGAGTTCAACTGTCCGAGTGTCTGAGTTGCGTGTGTTGTGATATTTTACTTCTTGAACATTTTAAATTCATCTCACTTTGATAGCGTCAACCGATTGTGACGAAACAAAAACTAAGTAATACGACAAGTTACGCACAATCTTTGTGTATAAAGTTATCTACATTGGTTTCGTACATTTTACGTGATGCGTGCACATCTCACGTATCACTTAACAGACAAACCGGCCAAGTGCGAATTGGACTCGCGTACGAAGTGTTCCGTACCCAGGGTGGCGTCAACTATGTATGTGTGGGAAAACCCTTTAATTTTCATTTTTTTTTATTTTTTGGAATATTTCCTTTATTTGTGCTGTAAGATCTTATATTTTGACAAATTTCGTGATTATAGGTCAATGGGAACTATCATATATATTGACCTGGAATTGAATTGGCAATTTTGGTTATAAGCAAGCAGCACAAGTAAAAAATGCCGAAAAATTAAAATAGTTTAAATTAAGATAACTTTGGTACTTACAAGTTTTCGTAAAAAGCCAAATTTGCCCATATCTTTTTATCGTGTTGTCTTAATTTTTATACACCTACTAGGGACTATAGACCTCAGTATCTGGTATAAATTTAAACTTGCTAGATCCACCCATTCCTGAGAAAACCGGTGATGACACACGGATAGACAGACGGACAAACGAACAAGAGAGTGATTACATATGGGTTCCTTTTTTACCTCTTCAGGTACGTAACCCTAAAATCATACAAAAATGCCAAAAATGTTGGTTATCCTTTAACACCTGGCTATTTTTTTAGAAATATTTCCGATGTGCAAAAACGACTTTTCTACAGATTTATTATAATGTATATATTGATAAGCTTTTCTCCACGGAATCGCTCTCATAGCCACAGGAACCGTAAAATTTTCCGGGTAAGAAATAACTAAGTAAATAATTATGAAAAACTCTCTTTGCTCGATTCAGAAACAGAGTATTAGACAATTTAGACAGTATGATGTCATTATGTTTTAAGCGGAAGGATTTCTTCTACAAAGAGGAAGTATATTGTTTAGTTGATTCTACTTATAAACTTTCAGCTGTGATTGTTCGCTATTGACGACATTTAGAAAAATGCTTACGTTTTTTGTATATAGTCTATAGGCTCGCGCTAGACCACCATCTCACCTGCTGGTAAGCAATGATGTGGTCGACTGTGAAACACGCTTGCCTAGAAGAAAGTAAAAGTACGGATAACATTAAGCGGAGAGATACATCATTTGTGTTTTTGAAGACTGAAATCATTTAAGAAAACTCCTTTAATCCTTAGTCGCATTCTTAGCTTTTTCTCCGTGCCCGCAGAAAAAGCTAACAATGCGACATAATATTGGGCTTAACATCCTTAGATACAGGACCGATGACCTGGTAAAGGTTGCGGGGATCCGCTGTATGTGGCAACGCTTTGGGGAGGCCTATGTCCAGCAGTGGACGTCTTTCGGCTGATATGATGATGATGATGGTGATCCTTAGATACGTAAAATTTGGCCAAAAACCCAGGCTACACTACATGTCGCATTTTCACGTTGCGCCTGCCTGCAACGAAATATACACTTCGTTAAACAATCAGGAGTTCAACAGAAAACAATTACAGCTATGCCAGTAATATCGAATGCTTTGCTCTGAATCGACGATTCACGTTCGAAATGAATCTACCAATACGAATATAGTTAGTTCGGTGCCTACAGCTGGGCGTGGAATTTATCAATTAGTTGATTAACGAGTTCATTCAGTGTTAATTAACTGTAGCTAGTTTGAAAATATTTTTTACAAATAAAGGGTTGTTTTTTTTATGGGATGGTTTAGCATAGTCTATGAGGGCAAAAAATTTCGTTTCGGTTCGTTTTCGTTCTTACCCTACTTGTTTTTTTTTGTGACTTTATTCTGTCGGATCTGCACTTTCAGAGATTACGTCCTACGAACAAACAAACTATTTTACATCTTCCTTATGTTATTACCAGCTTCTGCCAGCGGCTTCGCCCGCGTGCATGTCAAAAAATATCCCATGGGACCATATTCCTGGGATAAAAAGTATCCTATATGCTATTCCAGACTATATTTAATTTCATCTAGATCCATTCAGCTGTTATGGCGTGATTGAGTTACAAACATACATTCCTCCATCCAAACTTTCACATTTATAATATTAATAAGAAGTAAGATTACGTTAAGATTTTCAGAAGTGGTCTACGGTTGAGTACTTCTTTCTCAGACTTTATATAAAAGTAACATAATTCAGTCGTTACTATAGTATACCTAAACTTTACTTAGCAAAGGAACTGTTTTGCCATTCTTTAAAAAACAGGTATTAGATACCCAAGGGTGTTTAATACCCACAGACATAAATCCAACTAGATAACGCAAGTCCCTTCATCTGTATGAAAACCAAGCGTGCCACTTTTTCACAAACAATTTAAAAACAAATTTACTTACCATTGAAAGAAAATATTTCCAATACCTCGGCCAACTTTTTCTATACATTCTTTACAGCTCAATATGGCATAAAAAGGCATTTTTATAGTTTTCGGTGGATTTCCTGAGCCGATAATGCTCAGATAACCATCTTTGATCGTAACTTTAGTCCGTTTTTTGGCACGCGAAGTACATACAATCGCGTCATCTAGTTAGATTTATATCAGTGTTAATACCCATCAAATCCTACATGGAACTCTCCTTAAACTATATTTATCCGCATACTTCCTCTTTACTCATGCGGAGCTTCAAGAGCTCGTGTGTATGACTTTCCAATTCATAACTACTGAACTATTTTCAGAAATGACGTACGTATGTACAGTCATATCGATAAATATCTTGCAATCGATCAATCATTTCCCAATATCGGCCAGGGGTCGACTTCTAGTCTAGAATCTAGAGAGATGCAGCTGAATATTATTATCTTACCACACTATAATAAAGGCGAAAGTTTGTGAATGTGTGAGTGTGTTTGTATGTTTGTTACTCTTGCACGCAAAAACAACTGAACGGGTCTAGATGAAATTTGGCTCAGAGATAGATTCTAGAGCTGTGGTGGCCCAAGCCCAGACTTACGTGTGAGTTCGAACCCAGACAGGCGCTTTACTTTGTGTAAAACTATTTCTTTACCACTGCTCTTCACGTGTTTTCTGAGGCACAGATAAGTTTCGGTATAAAATGGATGAACACCCATCCACGTACCGAACTTGGCAAGCGTTGCTTAACTTTAAAGATCGACCCGTTAGGCTTTTTTATTTAGCCACGAGCTCTTGTACAAAAATCGAAAGCAATTTTCTCGTAAAAAAACTGATAATAGTTTAAAAAAAACTTTGATGTATCTTATAGTTTGGTTTTAAAAGTACTATGTACATAACACTAAAATTACATGAATGCATTAGAAAAAAATCGCTTTTGAATTTTGCGCAGTTGCCACATATTTTCGCTCATGACTGTACTTACGTTTTGACGTGCTACAATGGAAACTTATAACGACTGGTGCTGCTTGCGAGTTGTGAGTCAGCGACGAATATTGACGGGTTAATGGGCTTGAGGCATGGGCGGGAGCGGGTTGAGGCCTCCGGTGATTCGGTAGTATGAGAAAGTCATTTGAAGATAGAGAAAAATGGATTTTAATATTTCGACGATAGATGTTAAGCAGATGAATCTTCTCTTCTCCTGACGAAGGAATTTTATGAAAGTTTCCTCACAGTATAGAAAATATTATGCGACATATAGCAACCTTCTGATGCCTCGACGCGATTCCATTTATATCATATCAGCGATTATTACTAAGCGAAATTGCCAGTACTTTCATCATCATCATATCAGCGGAAAGACGTCCACTGCTGGACATAGGCCTCCCCCAAGCGTCGCCACATTGACCGGTCCCGTGCGTCCCGCATCCAGCGGTAACCTTCACCAGGTCATCGGTCCACCTGATGGGAGGCCTTCCAACGCAACGCCTTCCGGTTCGCGATCGCCACTCCAGAACTTTTCTGCTCCATCGGCCATCCGGTCTGCGAGCAATGTGCCCTACCCATTGCCACTTAAGTTTCGCAATTCTTCGGGCTATGTGGTTAACCTTGGTTCTCTTGCGGAAACTCCAATCATAGCCCTCTCCATTGCCCTTCGAGTGACTGTTAGCTTTCTGATGAGGCCCATTGTGAGCGACCACGTCTCAGAGCCATAGGTTATCACTAGCAACACACACTGGTCATAGACTTTCGTCTTGAGACACTGTGGTAAGTTAGACGAGAGGATACAGCGCAAGATGTGGTACGTTTACAAGGACGCAATGCACTTTGGTCAGTTTGCACTTGAAATTTGGTTGAAATTTTCTTGAAAAGTACGTATGTGAATTTAATTTTGATACTTACTTAACATCTATTTTTTCAATCGGATACAGAAGTAGCAGTAGAAATAAAGAAAATACAACCCACTATTTGTAGGACTGTTGAGAAAAAGTTCGAAGTTTCGATTCCAATTCGTTGAACTTTCGCCGTAAACCTCTGTCAAAAACATAGACAAATAAAAGCATTACACTATAGTTCTCAATTTATTTTCTAAAATCAAGCTCACTCCTGCCCTCCTTTTCAAGGCGTACAGGCGTGAATTTAACGCCAGAGAAAACATAATGAAACCCAATTTAATATCGTAGAAAATTACGCAACAAATTGAAAATGACATAAAGTCAATACTAGGGTTTACATATAATTGAATACATGTCCCGTTCTCCGGATATTTTAAGCATGAAAACGTGACGCTCTGGAATATCAAATACTTAATTATACGAGCGAAAATTGTACATTTATTTTGTTATTTTATTCATTGCGCCTGTATTGCCCGAAAAGGGTTTGGCAGCTAAGAAAAGAATATTTCAGTATTGTAAATTATATTAGTTTAAGTTCCATGTTATATGGGCTCATGAACCCCCGACGGAAAAAGAAGGGTGTTATAAGTTTGACATGTGTTGCTGTGTATCTGTGTGTCTGTCTGTGGCATCATAGCTCCTAAATGGATAGACCGATTTTAATTAATTTATTTTTTTGTTTGAAAGGTGACTTTGTCCAGAGTGTTCTTAACTATGTTTGAATAAAATCGGCTCATCCGTTCAAAAGTTATTCGCATTTTACTCTATGAATCTGGGTTTTTTTGCAAGATATCGTGTCATGACGTGTTTCGATAGATTTTTGATTGAAGCTTGTCTACTACTACACATATTATATGAAGTTTAAAAAGCATGAAATAAAAATTTAATTACAAATTAAAAAAAACCCCGACAAAAAAACCTCTGAAAAGCAAAAAATAAACATCGTACTCGCGTCGGGGAATCGCCAAGTAAATAAAATAAGCTGCTGTAGACGTTGGCGGTTCCCCGACGCGAGTACGATGTTTATTTTTTGCTTTTTAGAGGTTTTTGTGTCGGTGGATTTTTAATTAAATTTGTAATTAAATTTTTATTTTCATCCTTTAAACCCTAGGGCAGTCGAAGCTTACTACCTTGCTGACAGACTAGTTATTACCATGGTAATTTTAAATAGTTCCTGTCAAAACTCTGTCAGTGATAACAATTGTCAAAATTCTGAAATGGTTTTGGGAATTTGTTGCCGAAAATTCACAATCCCAATCATATTTTGAAAATCATTATATCCGATAAAAATTCACTTTTTCTAGGGCCCGTCCTAGTTTTTTGTAAAGAAAGGATCAATCCTATACATACTTTGATTGCAAATTTATAATGTGTTAAATTACTTCATGACTTCTTGAGAAACGTAAGTAACAACCATTGAGATAATATTTATGCGTACTACATTATTACCTCAATGGTAACAACAATAAATTATCATTAGCTGGGGGGTTACCCTACCCAAAAGGCCCGATTCAGCTAAGCTTAAAAGCGTTTACTATTTAAAACATCACCCTAATCTCTTGTAACTTAAACCACCCACAAATGAAGTTATTTTAACAAGAGCTGATTGTTTTACTAGTAACGCACGGTCCAGGGTTTGAGTCCCGACCGAGAATGGAATTATTGTTCATTTTCAGCCGTTGAAACAATGATGGTACTATTTTTAACCACAGTTAAAGCTATTGATGCTAAGTTATTGGTTACTGTACAGTTTCTATTGTTAGTAACTTGTAATTTAATATTTGTATAGGTTTGAAATAGAGCTGTGCAGATTGAGCAATAGTTGTGAGATTGGCTTCTGTGCCATGTGTTTCATAAGGATCAGTTTTGTGAATGAACGGTCTTTTTATTTATTAATGTATAGAGTGTTATTGACACAACTGATAACTTAAAACTATGTAATTGTTTATGGTTAATTACTGGCTCATCATAGTCGTTTTCCACTTTAGGTGGAGTCAGTCGTGAGATAACACGTCACAGTGCCAAGACGTTCTCTCGAAGGTTGTCGGGTCAGGAAGTTTTTCCTTCATAAGAAGTTTCGTCATACTGATCCACCATGTCAAAGAAGATTTTCCTCGGTCTTTTTGCCTTCTGTTAGGCTTAGAGCTGTCCTCACGACGACTGATCTGACTACGGAACCAATTGTGAGACAAAAATCAGTTGCTGCAAATACAAATTTTATGTTCTCGTAATGCAATAAAATGTATGGAGCAGCTGAGTTTATTTTGGCATGACTTCATTTCTGGATTGGTCCCATTGAAAAAAGTTTTCTTAATAATTAGTTCAGACCCTTTTCAGTAATTTTAATGATACTTAACAAATAGTGATTGCCACATATAAATAAATGTACTCTATTTTAACCACAGATATAAATCTAACTAGATAACGCAAGTCCCTCCATCTGTATGAAAACCAAGCGTGCCTCTTTTTCACAAACAAATTTACTTACCAATGAAAGAAAACATTTTCAATAGCTCGACCAACTTTTTCTTTCTATTCTTTACAGCTCAATATGGCACAAAAAGGCATTTTTCTAGATTTCGGTGGATTTCCGGTGCCGAAAATGCTAAATGAAAAGCTCAGATTACGATCATTGATCGTAACTTTACTCCGTTTTTTGGCACGCGAAGTACATACAAATGCGTCATCTAGTTAGATTTATATCTGTGATTTTAACCAACAGCCCCAGGATTACTTAATTATAATACACAAAGATACTAAAATCCCCAAAAAGCCAGACCGACCGCAAGCTTGCCAGAAATTTAATTTGATTCCAATAAAAATACCATTTAAGTAATTAATCTAGCTAGCTTAGTCAGTAAAGTGGTTTTTCAAGTTATTCTCCTGGCGGACAAAAACTGTCAAAATTTCAGCGAAGCTCGGGTTTTTACGTAATTAATTCAATTTTCGCGTTTTTTTTCTTTCTCTCTTGTAAAATCTGTGTCACGAGGGTTCCAACATTTAGTGAAGTCGATTTTTTTCAATGAAGTTATTTAAATGTTCTTCTGTATTATTGGTATCAGTATTCTCTTACACGAATCGCCTGGGTTAGTAATATATAGTTTGTGGGTTAAAACCCAGGCAGGCGCTTATCATTTATAAATTATTTCATCACCTCTGCTCTAAAAACGATGCAGAAAATATCGTGAGGTAACCGGCCTGTCCTAGAGCCAAAAATTTGAAAACATGTGACCCTCACTGGGCCCGCGTGGATCTAGGCCCAAACCATCTCTCACAGAGAGAAGATCTGTTTCCAAGCAGTTGCAACGATAAAAGGCTGATTATGAACAGGTCTTCTTCGTCTAATTTCAGTATCTATATTATTTAAGGTTTCGTATCTGTTCTCATCATCATAATGTCAGCTGAAAGACTTCCACTGGCCTGCTCCAAGTTCCTATCGGTAATCTAGAGGTAGGTAGAGGGTAGGTTCATACATTTCAAAGAGCTAAAATCCCGCACAATTCAGTAAATATCAGTTGAAATGTGGGTAGCTTTTAGTTATTTTCGACAGGTATTAATCAACGAAATCGACAATTATATTTGTGCTCGTTAATACATTTGAGTGTAAAATCGGTTTTGTGTAATTCATTTGTACTAGGTAAAGTACTTTCTATCTTTTTGTTGATATCGCAGGGATGCCTTCAAAAGGCAGTTGGACTTACGTACGGAACCCTAAAAAGTAAACATAACACACACAACGAAATGTCATTCCAAAATCACAGACTCCAAAACTTCTAAATTGTCAAAAAACAAATAACAATCAATCAAGCTCAAAATTATTTAAACATTTTGCATAAATTCGAGTTAAAAATATTGTTACCATTTCGCAACACGGCACTGACGAAACTCGCGAGTTTTGGCCTGACCTTTTTAGACCCAATTCACGAAAACGTGAACCCGGTCCAAAAAGGGTTTCAGGAAAACCCCTCGATGAAATGTCAAAGTTTTCATTCCCAAACAAATCCTTTATTTTCAGAACGATCGCGGGTTATTTCCTTATACTTTTGTATGAAATCACGTTTTACGGATACCTTTCGGCGATCTTTAATTTCTTCGGTAAGAAAAGAGGTACAGTAAATGTTTCGTTTGTTGTTGGTTTAATCGTTAATTTTCATCGTACGGATTCTATAAAATGTGACTATTTATTTTCAGAGTTACTTAGTTCTGTTGATTGGCAATCATTTAATGCCTTGTCAACACATTTGATCGTTCGTCTAATCTAGAGATTGTATTCACTTTGTCCGAGGCTTCTTTTACAGTGTGTCAACTATCTTTTGCAGAAAACTTAATATTAAACATATATTTTTATTGTTACAGATAATTCCATTAAAGATGAAAATGCAGTAATAATGTAAGTATTTACTACTTTAATTATATTACTAATACAATCTGAATTGTGAAATTAAATTATGAACTCTAAAAAAAATCATTTTCCTTTTTTCTGAAACTTATATTAATTATAATATAAGTTTAAAAAAATAGTAAATCTAATATTTTACATGCTATGTACCTTAGGTTTGAAATTCATTGAGCATTCATTATAAACATTGATTTCATAATGTTTAATTAAAGATTTTTTAAATTATTGCCCTTAAAATAACCAAACGTATTTGACTGATTTGTAATTTTTGGTATTTTTTTTTTATCTGTAGTCCATTCATTCGGTGGAAGTATGACTTCAAAGCAAGCAAGTTTATGTATTTCGCATATCAAAAAGCCATCAGCGTTAAAAGAAAATAATAAAAAACAGTCTTTAAAATATTTTCGTACCAACTAGATTTAGAATCAGATACTAAACTACGAACAAACAAACAGTAAAACGAGAGTGCATTTAATAAAGTCGTTACCGAACAGATTGCTAAATAAAATCGTGCAAACCAACGTCCCCAATCTATTCGCGTAAAAGGTGAAAAGCTGTCTCTACCCATCCAATATTTAAAAAGGGGTACAGACTGACGCGGCCGCGATAAAAACCCGATATAAAAATAAAATGGAGCAACTCTAATTTGTGAGGTCTAATTTTTTTCCACCCATTTTCTACCTACGTTGATAAATCAGGCCGTATCGCGATTGCAACCCCGCCCGGCCGCTCCCATAGCCCACGATAAACAATTCCACCATCTACCTATTTTCTTCGACATTTGCTTAACAGGGCGCGCCACCCATATAACTGAATTGCGCACTATAATCGGTCAATCTGTCGCATTATTACCCTGCCCCAACTGCCCTTAGCCTGCCCAAATAAGTTACAAAAGCGATAAAGACAAGAAATGACCTTAAAATAAACAGATGATCGGCAAACGAGGTGCGGTGTCCACCTGCAATAAAGCTGTGTGTACATAGCCGACGCGCCCTTTCTCTAATGAGGACACTTTATGGGGTGAGCTAGCATTTAGTTTTTATTATCTATGCGCGCGCACCCCTTGTCGATGGGTATATAGAGAGGAGCGAGGGACGAATTCACTCAGTAGCCCACGTGACGGCGTCGCGCGCGGTCGTCCCTCATGCTTCGTTAACTTAATATGTGTTAATTTGTTTCGATCGTGTTATGTTAACTGAGTGACTCAGTTCTGAGTCGGACTCGCCCACACCCGATAATTGGACGGCAGCCTAGAACACGAATTAACGAGTTCTTTTAGTTTTGTTTCTGTAAACATCGGAGTGAAATTTTTTGGAAACAATTAGTAGGTGCGAACTATAAACATTGAATTTCCGGTCTAATTAAAACACTATTCTTGAAGATCATTGTTAACCCTAGATAGCTAACGTTCGTCAAAATGACGAGCATCTAATAAATATCTCGGTCTCCCTTCCTCATCGTTTTACCTACACACTCGCGGTTTCGCGCCAACTTAGTGTCCGCTAGACTGCGTCGCGTGGTGGTCGTGTTTAGCCGGTAAGTACTTTTGTTTTTGAGATACCTACTGCTTACTCGTCATTTTGACGAATGGTTAGCTTATGCGTAACTTTTAGCTTACGTGGTTTGAGTTGATTTTTGCTTTGTTTTTTTTTTAGTTTGTTCGTTGATAGTGAAGAATGGCTGCGAGGTTGATCACAGATGACGACATAGTTCGGGCGTTAGATGATGAAGATTATGTCGACACAAATGATGTTTCTTCTGATAGTGAAAATGAGGATGGTTTGTTGGCTGATGACGTTGAAAGTGACTTTCACGACGAACCCTCGGATACTGAAGATGCGCAAGTAAGTCCAACTTTAGATGTTGATGAGGAACAAGAAAGGTCACCTTCCTATGCTCGTCCTCTCAGTGAGGATTCATCATCTGCCTCCAACAACATTATCCACTTGCCTCAAGCTAATATTCGTGGCAAAAATCGTCATTTGTGGGCAACTCACAAAGGACATACTTCTTCTCGAACTTCTGCAATGAACATCGTTCGCACGGCTAGAGGACCAGCCCGTTCAGTCAGAAACATAACAGATCCTCTTGTTTTGTTTAGTTCCTTCATGACTGATGAAATATGTGAGGAAATTTTGCAGTGGACCAATGCTGAAATAGGCATAAAGAAACAAAGCTATGAGACTATGACATCAACCCAAAACGAAACGTGCAAAGAGGAACTCAACGCTCTCTTCGGTGTGTTATTATTGGCAGCTGCGTTGAAAGATAATCATCTTACAAGTGATGAATTGTTCAACACGTCTTTCTGCGCAACCCGATACATCTCGTGTATGAGTCGAGAAAGGTTCGATTTCCTCATAAGATGCCTTAGATTTGATGACAGGGCTGTAAGAATAGGAACCTTGCAGTCTGATCCACTCACACCAATCCGAAAAATATGGGACTTACTGATGATTCAATGCCGAAATAATTACGTTCCTGGAACTAACCTTACCATCGATGAGCAATTGCTGGCATTTCGTGGTCGGTGTAAATTTAGAATGTACATCCCTAACAAGCCTGCAAAGTACGGTATAAAAATTGAAATGATGTGTGACAGTGGGACCAGGTACATGGTTGACGCCATGCCTTATCTTGGAAAAGCAACAAATACGGGAGGAGTGCCCCTTGGTGAATATGTTGTCAAGGAACTAACACGGAGTATTTATGGCTCAAACAGAAACGTTACCACAGACAATTGGTTTACATCCATCCCATTGGCTAAACAACTGCTACAACAACCTTACAAGTTGACAATAGTTGGAACTTTGAGGGCCAACAAAAGAGAAATACCGGAAGAAATAAAGAACAGCCGAGGTAGAGCGATTTGTACTTCTATTTTTTGTTATGATGGGCCACTAACTCTCCTATCATTCAAACCGAAGCCAAGCAAAATGGTATATTTGTTATCCTCATGTGACGAAGAAGGGACTGTGAACCCAACATCGAAAAAACCACACATTATAGAATTTTACAATGCCACAAAAGGCGGCGTTGACACATTTGACCAGATGTGTTCAAATATGTCTTGTAACCGTAAGACCAACCGGTGGCCCATGTGCATGTTTTATAACATGCTCAATATAACGAGTATCAACTCCTACGTCATCTACTGCCATAATGTATTGGTGTCTGGAGGTAAACCACTGGCACGAAGAAACTACATGAAGCAACTGCATGAACTACTCGTTGAACCATGGCTAAAACGTCGACTGGAAATACCAACAATGCCTCGTAGAATGAAAGAAAAGATAAGAGACGTCTTGGGTTTGAACCGTGAGGATCGCGCTGAAGGTCAAGGTCAAAACCTTGAGCAATCTGGTTCTGGAATTAGTCCTCTGATACTAGAAAATGCCTCAACAAGGAAAAGGAAAAGCTGCAGTTTGTGTTCCTATAAGAAAAGGCGTATGACAAAGAATTACTGCAATAATTGCAGAGTTCCCATTTGTGGCGAACATACGGTTGACTTTTGCCCAACTTGTGCCAAAAAAATCTAAGTCATTTAAGACTTACAGTTAATTATAATCTTTTTTCTTTATTATACAATAACTAAAAGTAGACATTTCTAAACAATAGTTCCTAATTTAGTCATTATAAGATTTAGTGCCTTATTGATCTCAAAGAAACATGTGCCATTTAAGATTTGTGATTTAGTACTTTAAAGTTAAATAAATATTCATTTTTCTTATAATTATCTTTAATTAACATCCCATATTTCCTATAAATATAATAAACCTGATTCCAATAAAATATTTTGTAATTAAAAAACACGTTTAAAAAATAGTCGTCAAAAAGTCGAATGGTTAGCTTATCATAGAAGTTCAGGAACGTTAGCTATCTAGGGTTAAAAGTTAAAAGCTGCTTTCACAAAAATCAAGAACAAACGTTTTAATTTACGTCTAACTTTCTCAAATAAATCTAAAGAACTGTTCTCTTAAAATATTATTCAAACAAACTTAAATTCTAAAGTTTATTCGAATAGTACTGAAGTAAGCGATGCCAAAGTTTTAAGTTCGAGAAGAATCGGCGTATTCAAAACAGTTGTTAAACTTAAAGACAACTTGAGGAATAAATGCTTTAGCGCAATTTATCAGACAGAATTCCATTTTCAGGATGTTTTATGGTACTGAAAAGCTGGAATATTGCGATTAAAGGTGATAAAGATGTAGAAGTCAAATTTCTTACTTATCAATTATCGTTACTAAGCAAATCTGAGTATATGTAGGTACATCCTGTATCAAATAATGTCAAAATTTAATCCAAAAGAGGCAAAAACTAGAATTCGGTTGATGCTAATAGATACTGAAATTTTTCTTCTGACAAACTTCTGTTGTTGTTGTCTAAAATGACGTTCTAAAATCACTTTTTTAGGGTTCTATACCTCAGCAGGAAAAAAAAAGAAACCCTTACAGGACCAATTTGTTGTCCGTCCGTCTGTCTGTCAAGATCTTGTGTCTCAGGAACGCGTTGAGGTATCGAGTTGAAATTAATATCGTATACTCAAGTTTGCAACCCCTTGCAAATGTAAAAAAACTTCTGGATCAATGCAATCAAGACATCCTGTATCTCAGGAAAGCGAGGAGGTTTCGAGTTTAAATTAATATTGAGTACTTAAATTTGCAACCTCTTGCAACCGTGAAAAATCAAATTTCTAGATCAACGCAATCAAGAGATACAGCCGTTAATGACGCATATTTTACACTCGCAAGGGCATCAAAATCCACAGTTACTTCTCGTCAAACTAGAATCTTGAAATTTGGCAAGAAGCAATGTATTATAGAACAAGTAAAGAAAAAATCCGAAAACCGTAAATTTGAACCTACATTAAAAAAAGATTTGCAGTTGGTAAACTGACCGCGAATTATATCGATGGACTACAGTTTTCCAAAGACAAAGTTAATTTGGTCCCTCAATTTTGTTTATTTTATCGTTAGTGCAATGTTCGGTGCCCTCATAGTTGAACGGAATTTAAGTTATGTTATTTAAATATTTTGGTGAATGTAGCTGTTTGTACGGAACCCTCAGTGCGCGAGTCCGACTCACACTTGGCCAGTTTTTTAAAGATCGTCCGATCATTACATGGATTAATTTATTGCAACCGGTGGCTGCCAAAGAACACGTAAAACTATGAGCAACTTGATGGAATCTTCAAAATCAACGTAAAACTTCCAATGTGGGCTTCAAAAGTGACTACTCGTATATCCAAAGTTCCCGTAACTCCGTTCGTAATTCTCGACAAAATCTTTAATTTTCGTATCCGTGAGAAATTCCAGGAACATGGTCTTGGTCGGTTTTTCGACGAAATGATATTAATTCAAACTGTCGTAATCGGATGACTGAGTGCCTTTGATTGTACCTAATAGATGATGCAACTCTTTCGGGGACTTACTATCGCCATACTTTCTACCGGGAAACAGCGTTGCTCTGCTTTGATTTGTAATTAAAAGTGGGTGTTACTGCAATCACTTGAGACATTTTCGTCTCTAGGATGGCATTCAGTCTCCCCAGGAATGTGATATCAGGCGTTACACACAGAGGGTTCCAGGGTGGTCTTTTAAGAGGTCATGGGTCCCTTCCTTGTGCTGATGGTGAATGCCGGGGTACTATCTTTGGTATTTTGCCCAAAAGTCCCACAGATAAAAAAAGTGTTTAGGCAGACATTGCAGATGTAGGTATGCAGTGGTGACCATTAACTATCAAATAAACTGGTTGGTTGCCACAGAATATCATAAAAATGTGATTAGGATAAATTTAAATATTCTTATGACGAAGTGTAGGGGGTATTTTGTCCTTTCCTAGGTAAGAAGTGGAAAATACCCAAAGGATGATCTGATATAAAACTTTAATTCTTATATACCACATATCTTAACTTTAAACCGAGTCATGATAAATAAAAATATATGGTTTTTATATTTTTATCGGTAACCTACTTCCAATAGTTTGTTGGTTTTCCTTCCTTGAAAAGTAACTTGAATTTAAGAGTTTATTGTCAAATTTGAATTTTAAAATGGCGGCTATATAAACGTCATCGTCTAGAGACTTTATGGTCATCGGCAGTAATAGGACAATCATTTTAGTACCGATTTAATCATCACACTTGTTAATTTCTTGGAAAAAATTGAAGACAAGAGTTTTTGTAATTTTAAAATAAAAAAATAAATGTAGAGAATTACCTACAGAAAAGTGGTCAAACACATCTCATGAACTTTCAACATCATTTTTCCATGGGGTGTGGCATGCATAGCAGTATATAAAGAGTGAAATTCCCTGATAGAGTTTTTGTTTCCTGACAACTTTAACTTAGGATTCTTTAAATCAAACTTGTTCTGTAATTGACGTCATAATCGCTTACCATCAGGTGAGATGGACATCAAACGAGAGCCAGTCGATATTTAAAAAAAATAGTGTTAAATAACAATTTTTCTTCTTCTTGTCATCAAATTTCGTCCTTTTATAGAGTTGATCCATATCCATAATAATATTATAAATAGGAAAGTAACCCTGTCTGTCTGTTACGTATCACACCTAAACCGCTAAACCAATTGCCATGCTTTTTGCGATTATGGTACGGAGCCATTCGTGCGCGAGTCCGACTCGCACTTGGCCGGTTTTCTCCCAAGGGAACGTTCGTTAACGTCTATCACGCGGGCAAAGCCGCCAGTAAAAACTTGTTAATTATACAATAGATTCTAGATATAATATCATTTTCCTCGTGTGTTTTCCTTCCTCTTAATAACAATGGAAGGTACTTCATTCATTTTTACACCCAACACGTGCCAATAGCAATCCTTTTATTACAAGTTATTATTATTTTGTTGATAACATCTTATTCCCTACAGGATTATGTAAGAGACCTTTTCAACACTTAGAAATAATTTTGTCTCTTGATGAATAAACCAGAGAACATAAAAGAACATAATGTTAAACGTAGAACCTCCTCCTTTTTGGAAAGTCGGTTAAAACGAGCATGTCCTAGAACTAAACTTGAAGACATGATGATGATCCATCAAACGGGACTGAGCATTTTTCTACTGTAAGAACAGAAAAAAGGCCTGTGTATGGGACACAGGCCTCTAATCTGTGACAGTACTATTGGGTAATTATTCTAAAATTTGTTTCTAGGATTTTCATTATATCTTTTTCTTACAATTGAGGTTCAATGGAGCACAGCGCTTACTTTGCCAAGAATTTTCAGTAAAGTTCCAAAAGAAAATCTGGGTTTTTCCTGTTATATGAAGTATGTACTTAATATTTTAAATTCTTCAGTATTTTTTTAGCAATCCAGGCAGCTTCCAAGAATGTCTAAGTTTTGATTAGGAAACCTTGGAAAAAACGTCCTACTTAAGAAGAAAAGTAAAATATAAGTTGGATACAAGTCCGTATTTTTCGTAACAAGAGCAAAAATAAGCAAACGTATAGGGATGGATTTACTTATAATATCGCTAGGAAACTGTGATTTTACATTCATTTATATCGAAACACCAGTTGGAGCCAATAAAAAAACTAAACAAAAAGAAACACGAATGTAAACAAATATATATTAAAAAACACGAGTTCTATAGACTGTGAAGAAACAGAACAAATAGTGTTGATAAAAAGAAGAATAAACCAACTATGCTATGCCAAAATAACGTCCAATTATAACAAACTTGAATTAACGTGATGAATAAACTGCAAACTTTTACACTCATCATCACTTTGAAGAGTGACGAAATGAGCAAAAAATTCGACACATCATCGTGTGACGTTGAATTTGTGACGAAATCATTGTGGAGACCGCAGACACTGAAACAGGTATTTATTTGTTTAGTTTTTTACATGTTTAGCACAGATCTGGTTTGGAGGTTTTCAACTGTTGACAGATATTTTACAGTTGCTAAGTGTAATCGGAACACAACCAACCATTTGATAGACAAAACCAGTCTTATAGAGATTTGTGTTATCTTATGACCTGCAGTAGAGATCGGATAAGCTGTAATTCCATGTAAAAATTCTTTGACTCCGCTGCACCCAGTAAGGCAAGTATTTTAGGACCGTCTCCCAAGACGGTCCTAAAATACTTGTAAAAAGGCTAGGTATATGTGATTTGATGTAATATAACACGAAGGAGGTAAAAAAGTAAGAATGAAGAGAAATGACCTCACAAGACCTATTTCAAATTGAGTTCAATAACCTCCTGATAATTTAATTACTCTGGCGTTAGTCACTATTCTGACACTGTTTTTCTTACTTTTATAATTTTATATATTCAACTTTTCCAGCCATGAAATACGCGTCAATAAAGTAGAAATTCATAATATTTAACAGTATTTCCTGCTAATAGTATTTTGACATTATCACATAACATCACGACTGCCCAAAGATAAACTACCTACGGACAGATTAGGCAGATCTAAACTACAACGTATACCTACACTTTAATAACGCCAGATATGTATTGTATAGTATATTTTTTAACTTATTTAGCTAAAATATCTCAGTGTACTGTGATGTACATCATTTACGGATACGATATATCTATGGAACAATTTCAACGAAAAATAGCCTTTGCATCGGTGTAACATTTTGGAGAGCCTTCATCTCCTAACAAAAGATTCTCAAAAATCACGTAAAAATTGCCAAATACGTCTTTAAACGTTTTTTCGCCCTGAAGAACCCCGGATGCCAGATCCCTCACATGAAAAAAAGTAGCTGCTGTAAGTGGTTGTTAAATACGGCTGGCCGAGTCGGAATTACGGGTCTTTTAAATTGATTTCATCTATTTAATTGAGCGAAAAGGTTTTCGGGGAGAGCCATCCACCTCTGTAGTTTCGGGGAAATTTTCTCTGTGTGATACGTTTATGATATTGTTAGGGACGGTGATTTTGTCAGCTGTTTATGATAAGGTTTGAATTGTCGTTAAATTGAGGGGAAAAGTCATGAATATATCAGTAGATAATATTAGCATCATATCCGTGGTATTTTTTCAAACGGCACAAGTGCAAGTTCTATTAGAGGCTTATCTATGCTCAGCAGTGGACGTCTTTCGGTTGAACGATGATGTGTTTTCAAAACTTATAAAAACCTTAAGTTTGAACAGAAATATAATATAAATCTCTTATAGAAAATTATATATTTTTTTTGGAAAGAGGTGTGACTTTAGTCATTGCAAACGATATATTAGTTAGCACATCAATAATAAGTGATAATGCATATAGTGCTAATGAACCATAAAAACATACGACACAAAGTATGTTTTTATGTATAACTTACTCTTTTGCTTATTTAGTTACATGTTGAACATTATAAGAATTTACACTCAAACTATCAGGAGGCTAGAATCATGAAGAAGTCTGTTTGCATCAACAGTAATAAAAAAGAAAACCTCACAACACTAGTGCCTACTGATCCGTAGGTGCCAAATGTGGAATAAAATTTTAAATTATAAATTATTCCACTAATGGAACCTGCGAATAATACCAATAGGTGCCTATGTGGAATAACTCAGGTGCCGTTAAAGCGGGTGCCCAAGGAATTCGTTCAGGCGAAATAGTGGTCAAACGCGAGCTATCCCAAACAATTAAAAAACAATAAAGGCACTCCATCAAAAACTCATTCAAACGAGACCTATACTAGAAAAGTATTTTCATAAACTCCCTGTGAGATGGGAGCAAAAACCGAAAGAGACTATCAAACTCGCTGTGAACCTATTTTCGAGGCTGAATGACGTCAGCCCTCTCGGGAATCTATCGCGGCTTAGAGTGGAATCCAAATGGAATCCTATAGACTTTTACTGGTATATTATCTGCCATCTCTAGGGACTGTGGTATGTTAAATCTAAAATTGGTAAAGGATGTGGGAAATGGCTTATTTCTCGACCTGTGGTTTTGCAAAATGTTTTGGGAATTTTTCGGGTCGGATTTTTGTTAAGTTGAATTTTGTTAATGTGTTTTAAGTAAACGTTCGTCTTGTTTTGTGAAGTCACAAAATGTTGTATTTATTTAGACACTCATTTACTGTTAAAATGTGCGAGCCTCTTTTAATGTCCGTCACATTAAATTCATTTAGGTATCTTATATAGGTATAACCGGTATCGTAATAATAATATTTCATAAAACTAACCTTACCATTCGAATTTCACTTAAATGTGAATTTACTTACAAGTTTCGTCAACCTACTATTTTACTTCGATTCCGGTTTTAAATGCAATAAAATTCAAACTCAACAAAATATCTAAATCATTTTATTTATAAACCCGATACGCTAGCATGACATAGGAAAGCTTATTCGCTGTTCGCATTTCGCCCCGAAAGTTCACTTTATTGCACCTTCAAATTCTTTGCAAGACAAACAAGAGCGCTCTCAAAATGATCTAGAATTTCTACTCTCTTTGCTTTTCGGTGTTTGACTTTTTATTTTTAAAGCTGAGCCAGAAGTAATGGTTATGATTGCAGAGGTACAGTAGTAAGCATAAATATTTTTGTGTATTGCTGAAATTATACTTTAGTTTTCATAAAACTAGAATTGAAATGTTCATTTGTGCTGAATGTTAAGCAGGTACAGGTAAACTTTTAACATTGTGGATAAATCCTTGTACAATCTACATTGCACTTAAATATGTGGTATTTCAAGACGATGTATTAACCACTTTTACATTGTGGTCAGTCTTAACATTCAAGTTAATTGCAACACATCCCTGGGCAATCCCAGAGGTTTCAAGGAGTGTTACTATCGAACTAGCCGCAACTGCCCCTAACGGAGACCCAATCTCCTTAGTCGTCCCCGGAGAGTAATCACGATTAATTTGCGGACACGACTATCGAGATCGTCTGGTCGATGTTACACTTCTTAGTTATTGTCATTTGGATTACTATCATCAGTAACTTAATCTTAGACTTTAATGTGTGTTTTGTCTTCATGTCTGGCTTATATAAAAGCTTCTTCAAAATCAATTTCAGAACCTAAACCTAGAATATATTTTGTATTCATACTCGCTCGTTTATGCAATATATTTGGTATACTTTCGTACATATTGTACGTCTCCTCTAGATTGCTATTCTTTCAAGCCCCATTTTATTGTTCTCTTCCACTCTTGTATTGTTTTAGAGGTTTTTTTCAAAATGACATCACGGGCCTTCGGGATTACTGTTTAAAGATTTTTGTGGTTTAAAAAGATCGTTATTAAGAGGGGTGCATATTGTTTTACTGCGAAAACAAAAGTGTGGTTTTGTTTCGTAGAGAACTCATATCCGTCACATCGTTATCTACAAATCGATTATATTTTTTATATTATTTCTTAGTCTTCTGTTTCTATATAATAATCAATCTAGCTTATCCTTTATACTCATAACCAGGCATTAATGTATTTACTTTTAAAATCTTGATAGATATTCAATAAGACCAATATTCAGGACTTCTATGGCTTTCATCAGTCCTTAGGTTTGTAAGAACCGCTGCTAATCTTATTACTATTAAGCTGGATAATCCTGCTAGCAGTGGATTCACTATAATACTACAAAGTACTTTGGAATTGCGTTCGCGACCTTTTAATTACCGATCAATTTCTTTTAGATATATTTTCTTTATTCCTTCATTATTAACTATTTTAATATCATCATAGCCCACTTATTGAACTTAAAAAGGGAACATAGGCTTGATTTCTCCTACTTTAAGAAGGTAATTTAAATTTCTTTCGTCTATTTCTGTATCATCATTTTGTTTGTTAGTTAAACCACTATTCTAAACTATACAATCAGTATGACTTGCACAGTTACCAATCCGGCCAGTAACTTAATGCATTAACAATGTACCCTTAATATAAATAACAGACTTACTTTGTTCATATAATTATATGAATTTTCTGACAGTCACATGTCAATTTAACACAGTGTCTTATTAACATTGTTAACTAAATTATTGCTTAAAGTGAGTCACTTGAAAGAATTTAGACTATTTCCACCATTTTAATATTTGGTCATTAAGTTCATTAGCTCTGTACCTACTAAACGAATAGAATGAGGGTGGTCGACCGTTTGGTTCCAGAGGTCAACGGCCTTGTATTTTGGGGCTCAAAAAGGTCGCCTATGTTTAGATGGCATGGATATGTTTTCCGACAATTTTTTTACATCATTCTCTTGAACTTTAGTACTGTTTGTAGATTCAAGTCTATCATGTACCTCCCCCTATTCTTGAAAGCGACACCTGCTGACAGAAACCATGACAGAGGCATCAACCAATAGCTAACAAATTCAACTGACTTCACAGCCGACTCTCGTGTTAAGATTACTAGCCAGCTATTCTAGTTACTATAAACACATCTATTTTAGAGCCGTCTGTGTTTGATCAGAGTCGATATCAAAGGATTTGGAGCAACTGCTGTCTGCCATCATGGCGTGTCAATTAAAAAAAGATTTTTTTAGCTGGCAAGGTTGTCTAGAAGATTTAGTGGTGCTCGCATTCCAGGTGAATTTTGGTAAAGTTGATATTGAGAATTTGCAAGAGGAAACTGCTAGTCATGTTACCAGAATTGGGTACTTAAGATTTACACAATCAGTGTTGCAAATGCTTATTTAATTGAAGAAGTAATAGTGCAAAGTCATTTCGATGCGAACTTCTTCCTTACTAGAAGGCAAATTAGGCGTTAAAATGTTCCTCATAAAAAATCTTTTATCGCAAGCATGATTCGGCAAAGTTCGATGTCAATGAACACGTTATATCTATGTATATATGAAGCCTTTTAAGCCATTACTGCTCTTTATTAAGAAATATTATGAAATACCACACGTTTTCCGCCTGGTAACCATTTAACCCATATAACAGTATGCGGGTCAATTCATTAATGGAGTTCCTGATTAAAGCTTGAGTGCACTTTAGTTGTCCGTATGTGTGAAATATGAAGCTAATGTAAATATATTAAGTATAGAATTCAAATACTAAAAATGATAAAAAAACTAACTTAAAATATTGATCACTGCAAAAATAAGAAAATTACAGAGAATACCGATCACAAACGCTAACTTCTTTGACAAAATAAGTGGTTATTCTGAAAATGAATCACAACATTTTAACACAACAATTACAAAGTGGAGCAGTTAAATTCCTTATCTTATACGGAGCATTACCAAACTTTAATACATTCTCTAAGTTTTCCCTTTCTCATGTGCAATGCCTCGAATAATTAGATACAGTTGTAGGTATTTGATAGTGACATCATATTGTACATAGCACATACATAATCTTTATGATGTCATGTGTCATTCATAATCATGAGAAAAGAGGCTTACTGCTCTGTCCTTGATCAGCTGATTCATAATCGTATGCTCCAGAATTTTCCATGGCGTTTCAATATTCAACCAGACGTATATGAGAATAGCTGTATTGGCAAAAATATGAGTCCGTAAGCAAGTTGGTAATGGGCTGCTCGGGGTTTTCAGGGTCATATTTTAGCCTGGTAGACTTCTGCCTTTCGGGTCGAGTTCTAGTTTAAATGGGTGCAGCTGAACAGGTACCAGTATTTTAAATGGAGCATATCTGATCTCTACAGCGCAGTTAGTTACTGGGTAACACGATATCCTTTAGTATATTTAATTTTGATAATTCAATGATACTTATGATTTTTTTGTCTTTTACAGGTATAACGATACTCTATGGGATTAAGTACCTTTGGTTGAAGATTTGGGGTAAATGTGATTTTCCTTATGAGCTAAATTTTAACCGTGAAGTAACTGTATTTTTTGTTTTGCTAAATCATCATGATTTATTTGTTCATCTCAATTTTTACCGGAAAGTTCTTTGACTGTTGGTTTTTTAATGTATGTTTGATTTATTTGTTTAACCTATGGATGTAATAACCTCATTGATTCTAAAAGAATTTAGTAATATGTATTTGGAATCAGTGTTTATTTTACCTTCCACATTTATCCTAAATATTTAACCATAACACGATTGACCAGCTTTTACTACTATGACATAAATTATATTTATTTATTAAAACTTCACGCAACATAAAAGTACATAGGCGGATTTAATGCCTGAGGCATTCTCTATCAGTCAACCAGGGCGGTGAATAATAATGAAATAATAATATTATAAACGCAAAATTAGTAAAAAAGCATATAATTAAAATAAAAATGCTTAAATATGTTCATATGTTTTATATATACTATATATAAAATAATATATATTATAATACCTTGCTTGGTTTGTATGATAACCCACCTTTCAAAAAGCCAATGGTTAATGGGGAGTCTTAATATATCTCATTTATCTTATATTACATAAACCATCATCACTATATTGCTCGCAACTCACTTTATTAAGATGTTTTCTCCTTCCACACTTCTCTTTCTATTCATATCATCTTCTATACAGTCTCTCCATCTTTCTTCTAGTCTCCGTCTTTGTTCTTGTTTCTCCATCTTTGTTCTAGTCCTACTCTAAGAGTCCGACATTCATATTGAAAAATTTCCTTACAAAGTTATCCGCTACTGCTTCTCATCCTAAATATTTACTCATTCTTACAAAGTTATCCACTACTGCTTCTCATCCTAAATATTTACTCATTCTCACAAAGTTATCCGCTACTGCTTCTCATCCTAAATATTTACTCATTCTCACAAAGTTATCCACTACTGCTTCTCATCCTAAATATTTACTCATTCTCACAAAGTTATCCACTACTGCTTCTCATCCTAAATATTTACTCATTCTCACAAAGTTATCCGCTACTGCTTTTCATCCTAAATATTTACTTATTCTGAAATCGTCAACCAATCTGAAGCAAGAGTTGTGTTTAATATTTGCGCCTTCTCTTTATGATTAGAGGACCTGCAATGGGAAGTTCCAGTGCTGTTACTACAGGTGCACCATTTATACATCCATAATATATACCACAGCCTTAAATACTTTCACAGTTTGTAATACTAATAAAATATATATAAAAAACGAAATAATAACACGATAGCCGTCTGCGCAGCATCACTCGACGGATGGGAACTTTGAGTTTATGCCAAAAAATATTAATCTTTCGTTCCGAAAATACACTTTAATGTGAGATCGATCTGAACTGGTTACTAACACTGGTGAATTATACGATGAGATACTGTTACTGGGTGGTTTTTGTAAGAGTCTGTGGTGTGTTATGGTATTGGTTTTGACATTAAAGATCAAAGTAGTTGTTAGGCAGTTGCAAACCTAAATGATTTGGGTCCTTACCTATTTCCTCACGTCGTAACAAGACTCAGATAAATTTTTGGATTATTCAGTGTTATTGGGTTTTTCATCTAGATTTTCTGACTAGCTAAATAGCAGTGATTTTGTAGGTACCCAATTAATTAGTAGACATCTTTTACGTGGGACTGATGGTGACGTTATGTTATATGGTTTAGACGTAAAAGTCCAAAATAGGACAATTAGATAAGCAACCCTCCCCGGCTTCGCACGGTTGTACTAATGAATAAAATTAAACCTTTTGTAATCTCTTCCTGGCCTTTTAGAATAATTATAACAAGAATATAAAACACTCCAAAATATTTTAGAATATGCAAAATCCTGAAAAATGAAGCAAGACAAAAAAGTAGCTATATACTAGCAAAAGCCCTGTTTTAAGTCCAGGACATAAATAATAAATACCTTGTAAAGCGGACGTAACTTTATCCCTGTTTCATGCTCTAGATACTCTACAAAAATATATCTTGATATTTTCTAAGAGTCCTCATTTTCGTAATACAACTACGATGCCAACCAAATATACATGTACAAGAAGTAGAAAGGCCACATAGGACTTTTACTGGGCAGTTTGTTGTGCCAGTTATTCTTACCAGTTTAAACATTAAGACGATATATACGCTCGATGCCAAAATATCAATATTGAACGTCCTTTTGAACAGTTTTGTTTGCAAAATATTATTTGATTTACATATGCTATTTCAGTTATGAAGAAATTCCAGCCATTAATTTTTCATCGTTTTAGACGAGTATCCAAAATTTGCGAAAAAATATTGTGTTGTTAATGATTTTTTTTGAAGCAAAACTATTAGTTACACGAAAAAACCTTGTTTCAAAAATAAAGTACATGAATCAATAATATATTTTTTTTTAATTTGTAGAGAAGCACTTTTTGAACGTAAACATAAGCGTTTTACGGCACTAAAGCGGTGAAAAAAGCAAATGGTGAAGGGCGGGTGGTTAATTTTTACGTTCAAAAAGTGCTTCTCTACCCAATTTGAATAAATCATTTTAGATTTTAATATTGTAGCTGTAAGGTCGGTTTTTTTACTATTACTGACGCATTAGTACAAGTACAAGAGTGTTAAGTACAAAGTTCATCAAATAAACTGAACATGTGGCCCGTATCCGTTGAATGATTGCTTGCGCACGCGCCGTTCGCGCACTTTTGTAATATTGCGAATGGCGACCACATCTTTAAAACAGTTTTTTAAGTCCAAAAAAATCAGCAGAGGCAAATTTATAAATGTCAGGTTATAGTAACTTATCCTGTCAATAGCCATCTTGAGAAGCCCGCCATTAGTAAATTCAACAGGAAACTCCAACAGTACACACCAAAAAGACACGTACCTAACGATACTTATAATCAGCAATTAAAGTTAGGTCTTTCTTTATTATAATATACAAGTTTTTTATTCACAAGTTTTTACCGTTTTAATCTAAGGGGAGACGAAGCGAATTACTCAAAGCTTTGGACACTAGCTTTCGAAACAGTTATAGTAAGATCAAATAATCTGCATTCCGAAATATTACTCTACTTTTGTCCTTCACTGTTCACATAATGCATATGGTGCAGTATACAGCTCGCCGCCACATCTCGACAGATGGCACGCATCCGTCAGACTCAGATGGGTTCTGTTGAGCGTGTGTGCATGCGCGTGCGCTGGTTTAAGCACATCACTGACATCACACATGGGGACAGGTTATTGTGATTGATTGATTAGGGTTTTCATTGGTATTGTTCACTCTTGGGTGAGATAGAAAGAGGATATCTTTAAAAGAAAAACAAAATAATTATTATATTTCTTTCGAATCAACAAAGAAATATGACGGATTTAGAATAAATGTTCACAACGGTGTAGAAAGTCTTGAAAAAATTGTTAAATTAGTATGACAAAGTAAAAAAAAACACAAAAACAAACGTCATTAAACGGTTAACCAATTAAAAGTTAAGAAATAATATAAAATGTATTCTACTGTCTATTCGCAAAAGTAGTTTGTTATGGAGAAAAGGGAGAAGAAACTCTTCAGAAATACTTAGTACATTAATGAGAACTTCTGAACAAGAGATGCATTGAAGTTGACAAAGCATTGAAAAAAGATAACAAAATTTAAAACAAAGTTTTTTTAATCTTTGAGGAAACCTGCAGTGGCGAGTTTCTTCTCGCTTTATCACAAGAGTCAGCCAGATATAAAACTTGCTAATCTATTGAAAGTGCGCCAAGAACCTATCCCTAGGATTTTATCATAAATTGTAGCACCACTGCAATGCATAATTGCTACTTAAAATAATTCGACTTTCTTTGACTTGAATAATTTTGCAAAAGTAAGTAGGTTGAAAAGTTGGCAGGGAGCCAGTAATCGGTTGTGTTAACCTATTTTTTTTAACATTCGTGGAATCAGGTTTTTATAACTGAAGAAGGTCAAAATTGGCTTCCTTCCAGAATATTGATTACGATATTATAATAACTGTGTTATATAGATTTTTTTGCGAACGATTCTTGTTCGGTTCGGTGGAAATACTTATATATAATGGTAAGGGTAACAAAATATCGACAGGACTTGGGTTGGATGCGACATCTAGCTTTGAAAATGTTTTTCTTTTATGTAAGATATAACATGGTTCGGCAGATAGGGTATTTTTCTGGACTTATTTCGGTTCTTATTTCAAAACAAGTTTGTCTCTTTTGTTTCTTTGGTATTTTCAATATTTTTTCATCATAATTGGGAAACAACTTGGACCTAACGTCTACTATACTCCAGATTCCTTAAATTACTTTGTGTAGGTACCTATCAGTATCTTGAAACAAAAAATACAGGTAGCTTTAGATACTGATAATAATCTCACAGTCACTTTTAACCTCTTGAGGGCCCAAAATATGGATGCACGCGAGACAATGGTTTCGGTAATTACGGCATTCAACCGGTGTGAAAGGATTGGGTTTTGATTGTGTGTGATAATAAGGGCTCCAATAACGACAAGAAGATAATGTTTTGAAGTTTTGAGTATGATGTGAAAAGTGCTACAAAGTAGTGGAACACCAAAAAAATAAGGCGAAAAGGAGGATGATAAAACATTCAAGAGAATGATGCATACAGACCCATCCAAATGGACAAAGCCGACCAAAAAACGCAAAATTCAACTCGCATCTATTCCACAAATTCCTGTAACCAGCTTAAATGATCACAATACACGAACCACATGACTCACTGTCTAGTTCAGACAACTAGTAAATTGCCTATTAACCTAATTTTTAGCATTGACCGTAACACGTGTGATGGAAGCACTAAACAAAGCTATAAAGATATATTAAGTACTGCTGTGTTTCGTTGTTCCCTGCTGTTTGATGTATTATTGTGGAAATGGAACACTCCTACGTCTATATTGGTGTTTCATTGGATACGTTTGAGAATGGTGTGATAAGGAACTCTCTGCAGAACCTGTTATAGAACTTTAACTACAGTCTTAAGATCTTAAGTTTTTTTTTTATTATCGGGCGATACAAGTCTCTAAATCTGACACCAGTCTGGCCAAGGGGTATCGTGTTATCCATTAACTGGGTTGTGCAAAGCAGATAAAAAGTTGCTCCATAAAAAATAGACTGGAAGGTGACCCAAAGTCCGCAATAAAGTTGGGAAAAGGCTTGGCAGATTGTTTGGACGACACTAGTCTTAACTAGGAAAGGCTCATTGGAAGTATTCAACTCGCAAGTGGATATCCCGAAGTGAAATGCCTAGACTTTGGTCATCCACATTATCATTATTTATAACTAATATGTATATAAGGTTGTCTGTAAGAGATTGCCTAGTGCGATAAGACCGCCCATTGTACACTTGTTTTTTTTTTAATGTTTGTCCTGTATGTTTTTTGTGGTGTACAATAAAGTATATAATAATAATAATAATAATATATATATTAATGACTAACTGTGCCCGCAGCTTCGCTCCCGTTAACTGCCTATCCAATCCTATTTAGCTACCTACCTGTACCTACCCTACTTACCTAGACTCACCTACCTTACTTACCTTTCTACCTACCTAGATCAAGCGTTCACTGCACAGAATACTATTTACTCAAGGAAGAAGAATATCGCGTTCATACAAAAAAGTAAGAACAGATTTGTTGCGCGCCATCTAGTAGCACTCCAGAACACTACACCGAAACGAAAACATAAAAAAACATTTTCAAAAACATACTACCGATTTCCAAATAAAAACACTACAAAGAAAAAAATAACTTTCTTTTTGGAAGTCGGTGTGTTTGGTAGGTACCAATTGTTTTCGTTATGGACAGCGATTTTCCACTTATTAGTTGTACCTAATAGGCAAGTTCTTTAGTAAGGTACCTATAATTTCAGATTAGATTACCCGAAATATCATGAAACTTGACCATAACCGGTGAAATGAGGGTGTACCAAGGTTAACTGTACACATCTGCGTACCCCTTTAGAGCGTACTGGCGTGGTGCTATGTTATGAAATGGTATAAACAATAAACAGACATCAGATTGCAGCAATCCCGAAAGATTTGCCGTAATTTTTTGAAGAGTTCTTTTGTATATCTCCGAAGTTCTTCATAAGATCTTCACCAAATTAATTAGGCCCATTTTCTGAACATAATCTTTCAAACAAAAAAAAATATTTAAAAATCGGTCCACAATTGACGGAGATATTGGTGAATATAAATTCATTCAATCGTCCGAGTATCTCAATTGCGTATGTTGCGATATTTTACTTCTTGAACACTTCATCTAACTTTTGATAGAGTGAACCGATTGCGATGAAACAAAAACTAAGTAATACTTAAAGTTACGTACAAATTTTTATGTATAAAAGGTGTCTACAATGGTTTCGTACATTTTACGTGATACGTGCACAAATAAACAGGCAAACAGACAAAAATTAAAAAAATGCTGGCAATGGGTACTGTTGGTTCTCCTTTAACACTCTGGCTATTTTTTGGAAATATTTTCGATATACAAAAGCGACTTTTCTACATCTCAGAGCCCAATTTACTATAGGTAAGGTACTAGTAGAACTGAAAAATAAGCTGACATGTCATTTAATAAACTTTCTTACCAAGTTATTCTTATTATTACTGAAGGGAAAATGTACTTTTCTAAAAAAAAACAACATGAAGCGTCAAGTTCATAGCTAGAGATAGAAAAACCAATTTAGCTACTAAGGAACTCATCAATTAAGTAAACGAAGAAATATTGACGTTCGTAATAACTGCTCAAATTGTAAAGATCCAGGCCAAAGCAATTAATGTAGAAAAGTAGGCCATTTTTTATTGCCAGACAGTTTAATATTAGCTAATTACTAGGCAGTTAATTTACAAGTTATTTCTATTAGTTTTGTAAAGTTCAAAGCTTTACTACCTACTGGTAAAAAGTTGCACTGTAGTAAAAATAATAATTTAGGGTCTAATATTATTTCTAACGAAACGTTGAGAGGAACAGTCTTGAACTGCAAATAAAAATCTAGATGGTAAACATTTCAATAGTTTAATGAGCTTTTTAGTTGAACGATTATGAGTGGTTATTAAAGAGAGCCTAGATAAATTACATTTTATCAGCGATGGTGGTTGTCGTAATGTAAAAATGAACATAAGGTAATGACCACGTACCATTCCGGTAGCTAAAACTTTATTTAAAAACATCTCGATGCTGTTTAGCGACAGAACAGATAATGTAGCATATTTTAATCAGTTGCTAAAACACAACATCCCAGACATTTGAGACATTTGACAATCTTGATCGCTGACTAAAAGGTCTCTTTGTCTAGAGTTCAAAGCCTGATAAGTTTGAAGACAGGGTATAGAAAAACTAGGAAATTTCAAATTTTCATAAATGTCAATTCAACCCTAATTCAAACACTAACACTTAAAACTTACACCAATACAAAATTCACACCAAAGTCCGTCATAAAAAAGAGAAAAAGTAGACACAATGGAACATTAATTAGACCACCATTAAAAATGGTGATAGTGAGGTTACTGTCGATATCAATATCAATCCATCAATTAAAACTACCAACAAATTAAAGACACAGAAAACGGCTGCGCATTTTGCGATAACCATCAGCCGAATGGATAGCATTAAGTGAATGAGGGTATTGGCTAATTCAATTACGTGTAGTGGCACTTTGTCTGTGGTCACGCGAGCCGCGGGTGTGGTGGTATTAACCTAAATGTACCATAGACTAGACATAGAGGTAGCTATTAATAATGGTTGCCTATGGGAGCGGGGAGGAAAGTTACCAGGATTCGCGTGTTTTGTTTGGACGTTCGTGTTTTATGGGATGGCTGGGTAAATATGCGTGGTTTTTTGATAGTTCTTTATTTGAATAAATTTTTGAGGTCAGTTAAATTATAATATGCCTTATTTTTACTTATATAAATAGTATCGTTTTATTTTTAATTTTGAGGTCAGTCAAATTGTAAGCCTTTCTTAATTCTTAATTCTTTATTGTACACCAAAACAATACATTTACTGAAAGTGAAATCAATATTCGTGTACAAAGGCGAGTTTAACTCCAAAATGGAGTTTTGCTTTTGCATACACATATATATTTTATTAGTAACTCCTGTGCAACGCACATTTTTTCTTTCTTTTTTCTCACAGCTGGTCTTTATCTTTAGCTGCAACTCACTCTTTGTTTTATTTAATTTACTTTTTTAAACGGTTTCACTCCTACTAAAACTCATAATATATAATGAAAAGTAGCCTATGATGAGTGATGATTGCGTAGCTTCGCTCCTGTTTCTTATGACACAGAAACTCTTCATATTGATTCAAAATTTATGATACGCAGCAATAATGTAGCTACCTTTCAGTGAAAGAATTTAAAATACTGATTTGAATGTGATATCAACGAACGTAAGCCTGTGTTTCTGATATGAATATTGCAGATAGAAAGAATTAATCAAAGACATTAATGTTCATTCCTTTACCTTGGGCTACATGGCTACATAATAATCAATGTAATCATTAATCTGTATATCGTATGATATTTCGGATTTCAAAATTTTGATTCTAAAACCAATAAAACTGCCACAAAACAGAGATATACCATCATTATTACTTCTGAAATTAAAGGAAAAACTTACGTATCTAACTTCGCCTTTTCCAAAGTTACTCTCTCTTCAATTTCACGTTGTCCTTTCACTGTAGCAAAGAGCCATATTTCCCATGTTTTACTTGAAATATGCTTGTTTCTAGCAACAGGTTGGGCTGTTGAAAATTCAGCCATATTCCTTTGATAAATGATGTGTCAGTGCAGTGAACAACGTTGTGTGTTTTTTAGTGTTCATTTTCGTTGTTAAATTGTGTTGTTTCTGTTTTGTGTATGTTTTCAATGTTGCTGGTGATTGTGTTATGTAATGCTGAGATGTGGCATCTCCTTTGACTCCATTTATAGTATAGAATCATCATCCCCTTGCCGTTATCCCAATTTGTTCAGGGTAGACGAAATATGTCTCATATTTCCATATTATTTTATGAGTCATCATTTCATTAAAAAAAAACAAAAAGAAAAACCATTTTTTTGGAGTTTTTACTTCCTCTCTAGCCATATCATCTTTCGCACATTCCGTCAAAGTCAAATTCTTTATTTTAATTAGGACATTAAACGGCACTTAAGAACATCAATTTTTTTTTAATGTAATAATATTGATTCTACCATCTTTACGTGAAGCTAGATTGATATGGAGTAGAACGGATAAGAAACTCCACAACAACTCTTTATAAAAAAGTGCTTTCCAGTATTTACATACATACATTAATTTACATAAGTGAGAACGATGCATCCAGCATAACACTACTATACTTCGTATAGGCATTAAGCATTACAAACACTAACAAGTAAATGTATTAATTTGATAAATAGGAGCATGGTCCTCACATTCTTACAAATATTGCAAACGTAAATAAATTACCTAATTCAACAACAACGAAACAGTGTGTAAGTCAATTTCTTAAAACAAAAAAGAACAATATAACAAATATGAATATATGAATCAACTAGTTTGATTTTATCTATGTTTTCGCAAGATCCCAGAATCCACCACCTAATGATGCGCTAAGGCCCTCATCAATCGTTTCTTATGTCTTCTACATTTATAGCTATATTCATTTGCAAAACTATTCTCACGACATTTTCCAGTAATGGTGTAAAATATACGAGGTGAATGTTTATTGCTTGTATTATTGCATTTGTAATAAAAGGTACTCATAAATGATCAAGGTTTTGTATCCCTAATATTCACCAATTCGATTTCCGGACTTGATGATAAAATTCTTATGACTCTATCTCTTTATTATAATTAAATCGAGCTTATATTCAGCAGTGAGCGGACGAGAAATTATATTATGAGTTAAATGAAGTGATTTAGGGTAGAAAAAGTTATTTATATGCAGTACACACCCAAAAAAAGCTGCTTCATTAATACGTTGAATAAGATAGAAAGATGCGGATTATGGGTTTCCTCTATCTGGCAGAATCTTGATGCTCCGAAATTTATTTAGCATAACACACTTGGCATAATATTCTTTAAACGAATATTTTTTGGCTTATTGTTTGGCCGAAAGTTTATACGTCCGGATTAACATTGACATGCTTTTATTATGGCAGCATTTTATTTGGCATAATTTCACTTGGCATATTATGAAGATGGCAGAAATTAATTTGGAATAATTTTATGGCACAACATTATTTGAGCTACTAAAATCTAATTGATCTATTGTAAATGAGCACTTTTAAAAATGAATGATTTTTATGTCTAATCTTTATATTAATTATTGCGTCTATTTTAGGTGATCTATGAATACGAAGCTTAGGGCACCTCGACACGGATAGATTAGGTTCGAAGATGACGGGAGATGAGGGGAGCTGAGTTTTTCGTCGAGTAGTTCGCTCGCTTTGCTCGTTTACTTCAGCTCCCGTCATCTCCTTCATGTTAGGTTACTGTAGACCCTGTAGGGAGAAATAGGAGCCCCGATGATCGTGTCAACATTAAAATAATTTCAAAAACACATCTTTATTACCCAGCCCAATAAGTGATGGGCATTATTCAGAAAGCCCGGTCAATTTCATTATTTCCATAGTTTTATCATAGGTATTGCCTACTCGTATTGATGAAAGCACAAAATTTATCAATCAAAATGTAAATAGACAAAAAATTAATTTTGATAAATCGAATTATATAAAGAAGTGTAGAAATATTAGATATTATGTTATGCTCATTTCTCTTAGTTTTGGAGCCCAATAAGTAACTATCAGACGTAATTTCTACATCTCAATATTTTTTTGCGTAGTTCTAAACAGAAAAAAATATCGATTGTTTTGATTTATTTTATGTCTCAAAGAATGAGGATCAATCATTAAAAAAGATGACCGTTTAGATTTATTTGCTTGCTGTTTTCGCAAAATTAAAAAGAATCGTTTAAATACATACCTAATTTTATAAGGTATTTCTATATAATAGAATTTTTTGAATTAACTATGAATTTTTTGTAATGTGATAGATGAGTATAAGGATATCAAATGTATGCCGAAAGACGATTCTGACTGTGAACTTTCTGCGATATGATGGTTCTGCCTTTTATTGAATATCGATATGAAATTGATGCCTAAAGATAATTCTGACTTACAAAATTATGAATTTGGCATGTATTATAAATTAATGTATGCCAAACGATATTCTGCGGAAAGAAGTTTATGCTATCCATTGTTATGCAAAATAATATTATCACATAAAAATTCTGCTATAAAAAGTAGACCCGCGGATTAAATGATATGTTTCAGCTTTGTTTCTCTGAATCACAATGTATCGACAGTTCCTGCCGTTGCTGGTGTTTTGCGGCAGTAGTTACTATAATCGTGGCAATCTAAGAATTCTGATAACGTTTCTCATTTTACATGCCACGGTAACTTTGTACGTAATAAATTGAAAAATCGAATTCAAAATCCTAATTTTACTATGTTACCCATACACTATAACAACAAGTATCACTCGTAAACATCAAATCCAATTATTATTAAGTATTGTTATAGTTGCCAAATCCGGCTTCTTAGATTGTCACTACTAAAGTCTCTATCAGAGAAAAATTTAGGTACCTGTATGACAAAATTTGAGCTCCCTACAAAGTCTCAGTAGGTAACGGTTTCTCCTAAAATGAAGTTTAATACATTTATCATAACTTTTCCAACAAGTGTCACAATTTCGCTTAATTTCACCACCTCTTGTAAAAGTTTACTCAAACTAACAAAACTAAACTTATAAAACACAGCGTTTTCTAGAAATTCAAATTAAACAGACACTAACGCTTTTCTCATAAACAATCTACAAAGCAGGATAAAATATGATTTAAAATAAACGTCTTCGCCTGTATACGACTGAATGTTGGCAACTTGGCAGATGTAGATATTGATGTTGGCAACACTGTGGATTGATCGATCTCATTATTGGTTTGGCTAACTCTGGGTATTTGTGCCGGTGAATTAACTATTGTTTTTGAGATTTGGTTTATAATAAAATTTGCTGAGCTATGTATCAGGGTTTAGTTTTTGAAGAACATCGTAAAAAAAACTATCATGTCATTGCTTTCCTTTTTAGGTGGCGCCTGTCACCTTTAATTTATTTGTTTTAAAAATATGGCAATACATATAATCGTATCGTGGCATTTATTATATAAAATATGTATGTACGTATATTTCGAGCAATTTATTATTATTATATTTTGTAAAAAAAATTGTTGCCTCTTTTTAAACTCTTTTACATTTTTTTGTTGTATCATCACCATCCTTGGTTAAAAGGTAGAGCATGGCTAAGGTATTATGTTGTATCATCACCATCCTTGGTTAAAAGGTAGAGCATGGCTAAGGTATTAAGTCTGCAATTGCACCTTTGTGCATGAAGTTTAAATAAATAATACTTGATATAAGATGCAAGTAAAAGTGTGTGTCTTTAGTTTAGAAGGTTAAAATAAAAAGTTCGTTGCGTAAGGCAATATGTAAAGTAAAAAAAAAAACATTTTTTTCTACATTGTCTCTAAAAGAAACTAAAGTTAAAAAAAAACAATGCTTATAAAAAATAATAGTTTCGACTCTAAAACTTATCCTCGCAAAATATATACCAGAACTACCAGAGTTACACTTCATTCATTTTAACATAAAGATTGATCGGTATCCAATACCCATTAGTAAATGTATTATATTAAAATATAATATACCTATATAATTAGGTGAGCTATGGAGCTATGGGCTATCCAATTACATTTTTGGGGCAGCCGGGGCATGGGAAGGGATGGGCTTATTGATTTTACATACACGCGTACGATATGAAGTTGAGTTTCCATCACGCATGTTATATCTCAGAAAATTTACAGTTATAAACTTATTATTAGAGATTTTTCTACAGGTACACCTAGCTTAAAAACTGAGGTTGATAAAATTTGTAAAATGAATGTGGTTTTGAGAATGTAGTAAATGTTGAAGCAAAAAGAGAAGAGCATTTAGGCACGTAACGTTCTACAGGCCCATATAGTTCAGAAGTATGTAGAAAAAAACTAAAACGTGCAATAAACAAACGTTACCTTACGCGTAAACTCTTTAGTTTTTTTTCATCATAAGCTGAATATATCGTTTGATACTGATGATATCTAGTTAAAGCCTTAATCACTATGTTCCTTAAAAATATTGACGAATAGTTCTTTTCCGGACGAAAGGAACACCGTTTCCATTTTGACAGCTTTATGAGCTGAATTATCCAAGGACATTAATTCAAGTATCTTTCCACACGTGTCGCATGTCCGTTTAACACGTCCACCATATCAAAGCCAAACATAATGACATACAAACTAACCTAAATAAAGCCGTCGCTGCGGGCGCCCCACGCAACTAGTGTCAATATTCTAACAACGGCCAGCCATTATTTTGAAACCAACACAAATACTACGGCCATTCTAACTAAGGCAATCTACATATCACCGATTGTTTGTTAGCAATAAAATTGTGTTCATTCGTGTTGCGTTTCCGGACGCGCCCTTAATTGACAGCTGTCAAAATTCTTTTTCGCGCCTTTTCTGCTGTCAGTGTAATAATGATGTAGATATGTTTTTTTGATATTGTCATGTTTGATTTGTTTTATTTGCGTTTGTTTTGTTTTGTGAGTGTACAGGTGGAAGTTATTGTTTTAACAAGCTTTTGGTTGTCAATTTGAAAATATATTGGGCACTCGATCACCGTGTACTTGAACACTTAGATTTTAATGTATGAATCTACCCGTAATCGTCGCTGTAAGGCGGTTATCACACTGCCACGCATCACGCTGCGTGTTGCGTGAAAACGCACCTAAAACGCACCTACGCGCGTGCTTGCGTCCCCGTTTGTATAGAAGAAACTCACGCAGGTACGCGCGTAGGTGCGTTAAGGTGCGTTTTCACGCAACATGCAGCGTGATGCGGTGCAGTGTGCGAATCGCCTAAATGAAGTGTCCTTGCTTTTCTTATTTTTGCAGATAAGTTAAATTAATTTGTGCAAAAATCGATTTGAAAAGGCCCTGGTTACATTAATTTTATCAATTAGCACTTTCGCCCCAAGCTAACATTTATAAAACAAATAAATTGCCTTTCTCTTTCATATCAAACGAATAAGACACATGAATGTTCTTTAATAACAACAAGCCTTATTAAAATTTATTTGACTATCAATTACAAAAGAAATATAATACACTAGACAACCTTAACGCGTAGACTTGTCTACCTTCAAAATGACTCACGCGCATTCAAAACTGGATCTATTACAATATCTTATCAAATACATCATTTATTATTGAATGATTGGCTGCTAGACGGATCTATTATTAATAATAAGAAGTAGTAATTAGTGTTACCAAAGCTATAATTAAAAATTTTGATGTTGCAACATTGTCGTCCATTTTTTTGGCCTGATTTGGAAGGCGCGTCTTTTGACATTTAAGGCGCCATTTTAATTCTAGACTTTAGGTTAATTTATTTATTTTGATACAGAAAACGGAATTGTAAAAAAAAGGTCAATTATATCTGCGAAGATATTGATACCTCTTCGTATAGGCATTTCAGGTTCTGCCTACTTAGGCCGTTGTATTCTACTGATAGAATAACACTTGCCTCTCACTTTTCAACATACGTCTGTCCTCTGTTTGTCTTCTCCTATAATATTGAGGACCTCAGTAAAAAATATGTGTTTTGAAAATCTCTTTATTTAGTTTTATCGTCATAAGAGATCGATATCAATCATAATATTATTTGTCTCTGGATTGTCCACTTCACGTTGCCCAAAACTCGATATGCAAGAAAAAGGGCAGAGGAAAGAAGAATATCACCAACAGAAGAGAAGAACCTTATAGAAAACAAGAAGAGAGTTCGGTACACTGATGGGCCTGAATTGTTGCTCGAACCTGTGTTTTAATCAAGGTGAGCAAACTTTCAGGTGTGTTAGTGCCGACTTTTCTGCGAGTGAAGAGAAAATCACAGAAGTTATCAGAACAACAGAAGATATTGTTGACTACCTGAAGCATGTAGTATATGTGCTGTTAATTGTGTTTTTATGATGTGTTGCCCTTTCGTATTGTCACAGATAATATAATACTAGCATACAGATGCACATCCTTATTATTAGATTTTTTTGTAAATCGATCGCGTTCGGTTCCGTTCCACGGCGATTGACAGATCACCATCTAATAATCAATCGATATTGATAGATAATATCAAATAATCAGGATAATCAGTACAGTACGTCGGGACAGTTTCTTTGTATGGGATGAGACACCACTGGTATTGACTTTACAGATTAAAAATGTCATAATATTGCCATATCTCATGATTTTGTTAATCAATGTTGACTTATGTAATAACGTAATATTTCAAAGGTCTTTATAAAAATACTGATGGCATTACATACTTTATATAACACTAGCTTCTGCCAGCGGCTTTGCCCGCGTGAAAGTCTAAAATTGTCCCGCGCGACCATATTCCTAGGATAAAAAGTATTCTATATGCTATTCCTGACTACCTGACAAATCTATCTCTGTGCCAAATTTCATTCAGATCCATTCACCCGTTCTGGCGTGATTGAGTAACAAACATACATCCACACACACATCCATCCAAACTTTCACATTGATAATATTAGTAAGATTCAGAAGGATTTGAACGAACGCAATAAATGTTGTTGAATTGTCAAAAGGAAAGGCGTTGCCACTGCATGTTGTTATATGCGGGACGAGTTGGGAAAGAGACAAAATACGGCTTGAGACAAACTTGGGGAACTGTATTAGTTAAAGAGACCTATTAGATATAGCGACGAGATAGCTAGTGTGACGAGTTGTCATCACAAGCGTATTTTATAGCTGTCAAATCTGACTTCTTAAATTGTCACGACTATAGGTCTTATGAAATTTGCCCACTAATTAGGTTCCTATGATGTGTTATTTCATTATTTTTTACATAGTTTTTATCTACATTTATGTGAATACTTTAGTGCCAATTTTTAATAGCATGTGTTAGTGAAAATGTGTATTAGAATTAAGAAAAGCTTTTGTTTGTAAAGTGTCGATAGCCTTTTCTCAAAACAATGTAAATGAAAGTAGACTAAACAAATAACAAAATCAAAATAGTCAATTTCAAACAAACCTTAAAAGTTCTTTTGAATTGTCAAACAAAAAATCTTTTTTACAAAAATTACAACCGACTTCCAAACAAAAACACTACAAAGTAAAAAATAACTTCAATTTCGGAAGTCGGTGTCAAAATACGTAGAAACGAAAACAGAAACACCGACTTTCGAAATTGAAGTTATTTTTTACTTTGTAGTGTTTTTGTTTGGAAGTCGGTTGTAATTTTTGTAAAAAAGATTTTAATTTTTCACTTTTTAGTTGTGGTACATAATGGACCAGTTCTATAGGCCCAGGGGTGGGTTCTATAGGTTTGGGTACCTACGCGTTTAGTGCCCAAAGTGAAACTAGAATAGATTAACCCAATAACATGAAACTTAAACGAAACCGGTGCAATGCGAGTATACCAGGGTGACCTGTTCACACCTGCGTAACCCTTAAGAGCGTACCAGTGTGATGTTATATAATGAAATGGTGTAAATCATAAACAGACATGCGATTGGATCTATCCAGAGTGATTTGCCGTCATTTATTGAAGAGTTCTGATGTGTTTCGCCGAAGTTCTTCATCAGATCTTGATGAAAATTAAATGGGTACCACATGACAAGTATCCGCTAACAAATGAAAAAAGTATCATCAAAATCGGTTCACCCAATAAAAAGTTCTGAGGTAACAAACATAAAAAAAAACAGTCGAATTGATAACCTCCTTCTTGTTGCGAAGTCGGTTAAAAAAGATGAATCTAGTTTGTAATTATCTATGGAGGAAAATGTGCAAGAAATTCCACGGACACTCTTTTCCGTCAATAAGTTTTAACTACAAGTATTTGGTTACATAATTATTTTTCGAAAATTACATAAGTGTATGTGAGAACGATGTAAAAAAACATATGGTCTAAAGTAAATTAAATAAGCTCAAAATACAATAATTAATTAAAAACAGTCCGACGCAACCAAGTTATGACCTATCGCAACTGATGGCGCCCGGTCAAGAACATGAAGCATGGAGTGGCACCGCTCAGCTCAACCATCATGAAGGGAGCCGAATGATCCAACACACGCGTCACCATCAGAGAAACATTTGAGACACACTTAACTGCCAGGGCACAAACAAAACAACGAACGACATATAGACAGTGAATGGTAGATTTACAGTCCGAACATAGTACTCACACATGTGCAGTGCATTTATATAACACTAAAAGAAATTGAGTTCATAAAATACAATTATATTCATATAGTCTTCAGCAGGTCAAACAAAACTTTTCTGAATATCACTGTTTGCGCCCTAGTGGCTGCGGAGCTGGACCAGCATTGAGCCAAGCATATATTATTCTTACGTTTTATACAAGTTTTAAATTTCACTTCATTCAGTTCTAGAATGTGGGAGATTTTTAATTTTAACATTTTATACGGTTCCCCGTAAAAGATGACGCCTCTTTAGCCAGTCCTTAACCTGCTTGAATTAATTGGTCTAGTAACATAATTATGTCTCTCGCCGTTTTTACTAAAAAGATGTAAATTCATTGTCACGTTCATGATGTTTTCATAAATATATTGACAAGGTACTGTCATGATGTCCTTACACAGTTCCCTTAGAGAACTAGCCAAAAGACTTGTCAAGCCAAACCAAACCGTTTATGATGCAAAAAAATACCACGTAAGACCCGTCAAATTAAACACGATTGTAGAAAAAAAACCTCGATTTTCTCCAAGAGACACTGTAACCTTTTCTTGTCCTTTTTATTGACAAACTGATTAAAACTTTAATGCATAACTTAAGCCTGAGACGAACGCTTGTAATCTAAACAACTCATGGATCTCGGAGACTCTTGATATTCTATCGTCGAAAGCGTGGCGATAGCGATTTGAAAAATGACAAAAATGTATGGAAATGTCCAACGCTATCGAAATGTTACATGATTAATTTCTTATGTTTTGGCATTTCGAAGTTGTGGACGATTACGTCTACCTTGGACAAACGGTCCAGTTAGGTAGGTCCTACTTCGTGAAAGAGTTCAACCGTCGAATCCGACTCGGCTCGGCAGCGTTCGGGAAGTTGTGCGGTATCTTCTCGTCCAACTTACCACAGTGTCTCAAGATTAAAGTCTATGACCAGTGTGTGTTGCCGGTGATTACTTACGGGACAGAGACGTGGTCGCTCACAATGGGCCTCATCAGAAACTGCTCGGGTCAAAGGGAAATGGAGAGGGCTATTCTCGGAGTTTTCTTGCGTGATCGAATCAGAACTTAAGACATCCGCAAGAGAACCAAGGTACCGACATAGCCCGAAGAATTGCCAAACTTAAGTGGTGGTGAGCAGGGCACATTGCTCGCAGAACGGATGGCTGTTGGGGTGAAATATTCTAGAGTGGCGACCGCGTACCGGAAGATGCAGAGTTGGAAGGCCTTCCACTAGATGAAGCGACAACCTGGTCAAGGCTGTGGGCGTCCGGTGGATGCGAAACGCTCAGGACCGATCAGTGTGGAGACGCTTGGGGGAGGCCTATATCCAGCAGTGGACGTCTTTCGGCTGAAATGATGATGATGATGATGATGATTTTGGCATTTTGACCATAGCCATCGTTAACATCGAATGACACTTGTGTAGAACCTCTTGGCGGCCGCTCCTAGTGGCGTCACTGTCACATTACTTTACCGGTTGGCAGATGATAAAGTAAAAGTAAATCTATGTAACAGATTCGTTTTCTAATGTAAGTAAGAAGAACATTACTTTGCCACAATGGAAGCCACCGTATGGCGCTGTACTAGAATTTAGTAGACTAGTGGAGGAGGTTTTTGGAAATCTGGGCTTGTTCATGTAATTTTGTTTTTAGAGATTTTTTTTCCTGATTCAATCAATCCGCCTAGCCTTTTCCCAACTATGTTCGGGTCAGCTTCCAGTCTATACGGATTCAACTGAGTACCAGTATTTTACATGGACCGACTGCCTAGCTGACCTCCACAACCCAGTAACTGGGTAACATGGCAAGACTGGTATCAGATCTCAGACTTCTGACTACACCTAACGACTGTCAAAGATCTCCAAATGACAGCCGGGACCAACGGCTTAACGTGCTTTCCGCGGCACGGAAGACACTCGCCCTATAAAGATCCATCCACGGACCGACCTCAGCAAGCGTTGCTTACGCTCGGTCCGTGGATGGGTCCTTGAAGATCGACCCGTGCGGCTGTTATTATTTAGCCACGAACTGTCACATGTCTCCAAATTTTTGGTTTTAAGATATGCCGGCTTCCTCACGATGTTTTCTTTCACCGTTTTGAGAGCAGTGGTGATGAAATAATTTACACAAAGTAAAGCGCCTGCCTGGGTTCATACCCAACTTGTAAGTCGCGGCCGTTACCACTGGGCTACCTACTGGCTATAGCTTATTTTTTCTTCTGATTATATAATAGAAATAACTGTTATTATAGTTAGTAGATTAAATTAATTCAAACCAATGGTGTCAGCGACTGTCTCCGATTATGTTGAGAATTTTTTTTTCACTTGAAACTGCCTTCAGTAGCAACTATAATCAGTTCGGTTTTATTTCAACAGGACTTTGGGTTTTGGTGGCTATTGCCTCAACAAACCATTATATAAGTGAGATTTGCTTTAGTTTAAGTCGTCCGATTATATTGAGCATAGAAACAACATGAGACAATTCTATGTAATTGTGACAACTGTAACTGGCGCTCAGAACAATATGCACGGACAGGAATACTAGTAACTACTTTATAGTAGTAAAATCAAAGGTTCTCTAAGTATATTGGTCCAACTCTGTACAATGCTTATTTATTTATTGAAATTGAAATAGAACGGCCGGAACCAATTACACTATTGCAACACTTTACAAACACAATATGTATAAATGATAATAATTAATGTAAAATAAAATACAATACACAAACAATAAAAAATATCGTAAAAAAAATAAAACAAGAAAAAAAATTAAAACCAAAAAAAATTCAAATAATGTAGACTAAAAATGACGAAGGTAATTTAAGAAATGTAAAAAATAAAAATGAAAACCAAATACCTACGGCAAATTTCAAAACTAAATTAAAATTAAAATTTATTTTTTTATGAAAATTTAAATTTAAAAACAATTAACCTTTGTTTTTAAATTTAAATTATTTGAAATGACAAAATTAATTCAAAACAAATGTCAAAAAAAAATAAACTCAAATGTCAATAAAAGGATAAACAAGATAAAACTTAATATTAAATGTGAACAAGTACAAATAAAAAAAGTATTAAAAGGTTTACGTCATGTGACTATTCGTCCATGTAAAACTGGTCCATGTAATGGATAAACACTTTTTCAATCTTAATTACGAAGACACATAGCGGCTATTGGAGCCCCTAGCTAGAACCTTGACCTTAGACCCTAGACCTATAGTTAACACACATTTTTTTAAACACATTTCATAAACATGCAAATACTTCGTTAATAATTTAGAATATTCAACAATACATTTATTTATATAAAGCGACCATTATACCATTATTATGTTATTATTTCAGGATCACTACTTCCAGGGAGACTCCTTCACAAATATACAAAATATTTGCACTATTCAAATACAAATTTATAAATATAAAGCGACCATTATACTATTATTATATTATTATTTCAGGATCAATACTTTCTGGGAGAAGCCTTCACAAATATAAAAAATCTTTGCATTATTCAAATACAAATTTATTTATATAAAGCAACCATTATACCATTATTATTTCAGGATCATTACTTGAGGAGGAGAACCCTTAAGAAATATAAAAAAATCGCCTTGAAAAACACTTTAAGCCGTTGAACTTTACGGTAGTCAGAAGCCAGTAAATCTTACACCAGTCTTGGCAAGGAGTATCGTGTTGACCAGTTACCGAGTTGTGAAGGTCAGCGGTTAGGCAGACGCTCCATGACAATTAAGGTATTCGGCTGTATCCGATTGGAGTGGAAATAGATCCCACAAAGTAGGGCAAAGCTAGACAGATTACAAGGCAGACGTTTGTGGAAATGCTGGGATGGGACGCGCTAGAAGGACATGGCGGATGGTATTGGTGATATTCTTCAGAAAGGCTAGGTGGCTAGAGCTCATAACCAGCGTGCGTGTATGACCATGGCATTATGGCAAAAGGAGTATGTAAGGTTCGTAGCAGATGGCGTTCTGTAGTGTCTGCCTGCCCCCATCGGAAAAGTCTTTAGTTTTTGTGTGTAACTTTACCTGTTTATAATATTAGTTAAGATGGCATCTCGCTACTGGCAATTCGATGGATCCGTTCTCTGTCAAGTTCACAGAGAACAACTAAGTCTTCTCCTTTGGTTCCCTGATTAAACCCCGAGAGGGCTTGTTAAGAGTTTAAATTATACACTAGAAGTAGTCTAGTTATTGTTCCTGTTAAACAAGAGGAATTATTGGGTAGTTGGTTATTGATTGAACTGTAGACCTAGACCAAGTGTTTATGTGGGTGGACAGTTGATGCGTCGTATGCTCCAGTGTCACTTGTGTCTACTTACTATATATATACTTCTGCACTAGTATGTTCTAGTCTCGACTTAGCTCCGGTGTATACGAGATTAAATACGTGATACAACATACGTTTCATCATTCTCTCATCCTTTTCTAACTTTAATATGTTGTCAGCGTAACATGTTTGCTTTTTCCGTCGTTCGTCGATAGTTCGAAAACACAAGCTACCACCTACTTACACTGATAGCACGGGTACCGTACGTATACTACTCTGTCAATAAAGTACCGGGCAAAGAACAATAATACAAAAATATTTAGTTATTCATCCAAATTTAATTTAACACCTTCAAAGTATGCTCCTTCAGAAACGATACACTTACGCCAACGAACACTTAATCCAATCATCAAAACATTTTTTAAACGCTTTTTCCGGAATCGATTTCAATTCTCGCTGCGAGTTCTCCTTTACGTATTTTACCGAATGAAAACGGGTGCCACGATGTGGTAATTTGAGTTAAGGAAAAAGAAAGAAGTCGGTTGGAGAATCTGGTATCATATCTGGTGAATAAGGTGGTTACTCGATGGTATTTGTTGAGTTGTTGGTCAAAAATTCGTTCATAGTGATGGCCTTGTGCGAAGACTCTGACAATAGAAAAAGAAATCTGGACATTTTCGTCTAATTTGCTCTCTTAAACGCCTCATAACGCTCAATAATATTCTTTATTTACCGTTTTTCTTTTCAACACCGCGATGGTCAAAGAGAACAGTCAACATGCACCTATGCACCTGCCATGTTTTTTCTTCAACACTCTTGGTTGACTGGTAGATAATGCCTAAGGCATTGTACCTTTGTGAATGAAGTTAAAAAGTAATAATAATAATAGTAAATTAATAAATAAATAGTAATAAATAAATAAATAAACATGACTTTGACTTTAGATCGACTTTGGCGAGGTTTTTAACCGACTTCCCAAAAAGGAGGAGGTTCTATGTTCGACTTTTTGTATGTTTTTTTTATGTATGTTCACCGATATCTCCGTCAATTGTGGACCGACCTGGATTTTTTTTTTGCAAGAATATGTTCCGAAACTGGTCCCATTTTAATTTGGTGAAGATCTGATGAAGAACTTCGGAGATATACAACAGAACTCTTCAATGCAATAGCATGTCTATTTATTGTTTATACTATTTCATAACACAAAATCACGCCAGTACGCTCTAAAGGGATACGCAGATGTGTACAGTTCACCTTGGTTCACTCTCATTTCACCAGTTATGTTCAGTTTCGGGTATTATAGATACCTTACTAAACTATTTGCGTATTAGGTAGTATAGGTAGGTACAAATAAAAAGGGAAAATAAAAAAAAAAATTACAAAAAAATACTAACCGACTTCCGACTTCCAAATAAGAAAACTACTTTTAATTTTCTTATTTGGAAGTCGGAAGTCGGTTTTTTTGTAAAAATGGTTTTCTATTTCGGTTTCGGTTCAGTTGGAAGGTGCCACTCCGAAGCGTGTTGACTAGTTTGCATCTCATCACCAGTAACAATGCATTTCATGAATTTTGGGACGGCATTGACTCGATCTAGCATGTCTCAGCGACTCTTATGTGATTGAGTTTTTGGAGAAAATGCAGGTCTTTTGGGACTGGCCGAGCGGCAATATGTTTCATCATCATTATCATGTCATCATCTTCATATTAGCCGAAAGACGTCCACTTCTAGACATAGGCCTCCCCCAAGCGTCACCATATTGATCGGTCCCGTGCGCCTCGCATCCAGCGGATCCCTGCATCCCGCAATTCTTCGGGCTGTGTCAGTAACCCTAGTTCTCTTGCGGATCTCTACATTTCTGATTCGATCACGCAAAGAAACTGCGAGTATTGCCTTTACTCTGTGGGTGACTATAAGCTTTTTGATGAGGCCCATTGTAAGCGACCATGTCTCAGAGCCATATGTCATCACTGGCAACACACACTGGTCATAAACTTTCGTTTTGAGACATTATGGTAAGTTGGACGAGAAGATACCGCACAACTTCCTGAACGCTGCCCAGCCGAGTCGGATTCGACAGTTGAACTCTTTCTCGAAGTTGGCCCTACCCAACTGGATTACTGGTTGACGTGTACAACTGCCCGTAGAATCTCTCGATATCCCACAGAAGCTCCGGTTTGGCGGATACAATCCTGTCATCATCGTTCTCCAGTTTCGTGCTCATTTTAGTTCAACTGACTTTGCCCAATAGACAGATCTCTTGCAAAGACCTTGAAGCCTTTATTCCGCTCAATCGAGTCTTTTATACTTTCGGTATTAAAGCAACGGAGGTCACTTTTCACGGACTTTGAGATCCGTCTATTTAGCTGCCGGTATTTCAACGCATCATCTAAAGACTGCAGGATCATCTCAAGCCTCTCATTTATTATCTGTACGGCGGGTCTTGAAAAACTTATACCCGACCGTATGGACAGCTTTCACGAACCCATTGCAATATTCGTCCACGGAGCTCCCTAGGCACTCGAAACGATTCTGGAGTTCGAGCTGAAAGGTCTCGGCCTTTTGGACCTGGATCTGTGCTGGACGGAGCGTGGACTTCATCAGACCTTTCAAGCTTAACATTAATGTTCAATGTGCCTCTTACCATATGGTGATCGCTCCCGGTTTTCACTGAATTGATCACAGAGACATCATTGAACATTTGCTTCTTGGTTGACATGATGAGTCGATCTCGTTTTTAGTTGCATCATCATCACATCATCACTTACCATCAGGTGAGGTAGTGGTCAAGCACGAGAATATTGATATTAAAAAAAAAAATACTTCGGGGCTTTGCCAGGTCCACTTCCTGTGCTCCCGCTTTCTGAAGAAGGAGTTCATTATGTGTAGGCCATCCTTCTCCATAAAACTGGCCAGCAGGTGACCCCGGTAGTTCCGACGACAAATTCCAAATTGCCCCACTTGCAGCTCATCCTCGTCTCGTTTGCCCAGTTTCACGTTGAAGTCCCCATGACAATGGTGAAGTGGGTTTGAAACCATGCATGGCTCTAGAGATATCCTCGTACATGGTACTAACTCGTCGTCGGGGTATGCCAAGATCGGGGCGTAGACCTATATGACCTTTAGCGAATATCTTGCGGATATTCTGAGCATAAGTTACGCCACCCTGGGCGACACACTCTCGATCTTCACCGCGTTGTTCACAAGGGACTTGTGGACGTTAAACCCGACACCATCCTAGGACTGCCGGTCACCTCTCGTAAATAGAGCAGGTTACCGAATTTGAGGATTATCGAGACCTCCTCCTCTCTTCGGACTTGAGATAACCCTATAATATTCCATCGTAACCTGCTCAATTCTTCTTCAAGTTGGGCTATGTTCTCGTCGCCCCGGAGTGTTCGCGTGTTTTATATTCCCAGGTCCAGTCGTCGGTGTTTATTGGGGTAGCCGGATCCACTCCGGGGTTTCTTCGCACCTCTTGCCACGCCATCACCTCAACCGCTACCGTAGCCGAGGGTAGACGGGCTACCGGGCACTCAGGGCTGTTTTTTCTGTGTGCTATGGAGATTCTTGTCCGTTCTGCTCCATAACAAGCTACATTTCCGAATGGACGGTAGAATCAATTATATAACTTTTTTTTGAAGTTCAAAAGTTCTACTTAATGGCCTAATTGAATAAATAAATTTTGATTTTGATTCATTTTGGTTTCGGAGTTTGCCATAATCGCCACGCTTGGTGGCGATCGCTGTTTGTTGTTAAAGTGCACAGAGAACGCTGCAAGTGATTATTTAAAATGGTACGGACAGGAAAGTTCGGCGACTGAGATAGTCGCCGAAAACTTGAATGAGAATTTTCAGTTACTATTTCCTTCACTTTTGCGATGTTAACTTCAGTTGCAGACGTTGATGGCCTATCAGAGCGAGGCAAATCTTCCATCACATCTCAAACTCTTTTGAACGGTTTGTAACATTCATAAGCACGTGTTTTTATAAAAGTTGATTCACCGTAAGCCTATGTAACATTTTCAGTGACTCCGAACACGAAATTCCATAGACGATGCAAAATTGAAGACAAACTCTTTGTTCGATATTTTTGTCCATTATAAAATTCGCAATACGCACTAGATATGATATAACTAAAAACAGCACTGTATTTAATCTTAATAATAGATGAAACTCAAACTCCGCGCGAAAATGGAAAATTGAAAATCGAAACTTTTTTGACTGAATGTATACCTCGCGGATAATACAGGGTGCTTCGGTCACGAAAACCGTTATAAAAAGATATGATACTCTGTTGAAACTTTCTAGAGGTCATAATAGTCCGTGTCATGTTTAATTCCAAGTCTGATACGGTCCTGGTATGTGTATGATACCGTGTAAGTAATAATTACTATACTTCATAAAAGATGAGGAAAGTTTTGAGTACGATTGTCAGCTATCTGACAAATGATATTCTGACAATTATACTCAAAACTTTCCTCATGAAATTTTCTTCATTCCTCAGCATCACAAGTGCATACAGTGACAATGATTTCGATTCAACTTTTATGCGATCATTTAAAACAAAAAATTCGTCACCTGCTTCAGTGCTCTTTTCATCTACACGAAACAAAATGTCTTTAGGAAAATCGTACATGAACATAGTACAGTTTCTTTTTTGGTTTAAAATTGCCTTTCCAAACGGTTGTTTAAAAAAAAAAAAACGAATTCAACTCTCATTGCAGTCCCGCCATCTTTCCATGGCACTTTAAAAGCCTATATATTACATTCATTTTTCCAAGAACCTGTGTAATAAATTCGTCTGCTCCACATATCGTGCTTCTAACAGAACGCTGTGTATAATTTATTATGTAAACCAAACAACAGATCTTTGTTCTGAAATCTATATGTAGACGTTTCTGGTCCGTGCTCCAGTATCCTAGATATGTCGGAGAATAAAAAATACAATTCTTCAATATACAATACCTATTTGTTATTTTGCAATTCGAGTTCTGTAGTATAGATTCTCAGTTGCTCTGTAGAATAATGTTGGACATAACCGACCCCAAGTATCATTCTACTAGCGATGGTGATGGTTGTAATGTTACAAGTAAAATTTTAATAACCCCCGACACATTTTTATTTCATGCTTCATAATTTATCCAGTAGTAGACAGTCTTCGATCGACAATCTATTGAACACTTAATATTGACATAACACTTAATATACTTAATATAGACGATATCTTGCGAAAACAGACCCTTGTCAAACAGAAAAACGCCCATAACTATTGAACGGCTGAACCGTTCATCAAACATAGCTAAGAACACTCTCGATAAAGTTACCTTTCATACAAAAACAACTAAATCAAAATCGGTTCATCCGTTTAACAGCTATGATGCCACAGACAGGTATTCAAGTACACAGGTACACACGTCGAACTTATAACACCCCCCTTTTTCTGTCAGGGGTTAAAAATAGATCATGTGACAGTTCGATAGCGCTTTGCCATGCATTTTTGGCATTACCAATTGCGACCCTTTCGTTGACAAAATGTCACTTGTATAAAGCTTCAGAGGCCTTAGAAAAGTGACATTCTATCATCGAAAGCGTGGCGACAGCGATTGTCAAAAAGACAAAATTGTATGGGATTGACAAGCGATATCGAAAAATCACATGATCAATCGCTCATATTTGGAAATTTCGAATATCTCCTTCGCTGACATCGAATTCCACATGTCTAGATCCTCTGGTGACCTGTAACATACTTTGATCATTAATAATATAATTTATCGAAGGTAACACAGAACTATCCTAATTTATGCATGTTTCTATATCCAATACTAGTGGCTCTGTGAGCTGTAGACCTCGCGATTTGGTCATTTTGTTTTTTTTTTTGAATTCGAAATTCAAAACGGCGGCGTCATTTTGAAAAATTCTAAAATCTGAATCGACAGGCATATTCCATATAAATATCGAAACTACTTACAAAATTTCACGAAAATCGGTTGAGAAATGCCACCTGTAGAAGAGAACAGATTACAGATAAATGATTATAAATCTTATATAAAATCGCAATGGATGCAATTAAGATCTACTTTGGGATGAAAGATTCCCTTACGTTTCTCTCATTAGCTGTCCCACTTGTTCAAAATTACTAAGACTATTTGACTTACAAAGAAGGAACGAGCTTTGATAGCAATTCTAATTTTCCGCGTGTAAGCGATTTTAGATCTGGCAAACTTTGAGGTTGCACTTTTCTTGTTGTTGATGTTGTTGTTGGTTGGATGCTTTTCTTCGTTGTAACCAAATTACAATGATAAACTAATCAATGAAACGGAAATAGTCGTTCTATTAATATCCATGGGCATTTCTAGTTTTAAACTGAGGACCTATATACTAGATGCGGTTCCTCATACCTCGACATCAACTAACCTAAATTCATAATCAGAAAAAAACAATATATTATTCACAAGATTACCAAATCAGCTTTCATTCATACAAAGATAGCATGACCCAGACTACCCAAACAGAGAGAAACACTCACAAAAATATCCAGCCAAGTACATATATGTTACCTACAAATCCATCATAATATCTCCAAGAGAGTAATTTCCAATAATCTCATACTGCCATTGAAAACAAGGCGGCTCTTCTTCGTATAAGGTTATAAAAATTATTATTCTGTGCGATGCTTTATGGGGGCAGTTAAATTGGCATAGATTAAATGGTTTTGGAGATGTGGCGCTGGCGTTTCGTTTAGATGGTCTCGTAGACAAAGATGTTACGTATATACTGAGTTAGATACGTTTACCCAGCCAGCTACGTTTGACCAGCTTGAGTGAACTCAGTCCTGCATCTGGTCGCGACACGAACGTACGTTTGAACAGTATTTTTATTTCTTTCTGACAACGGGGTCCTATCTCTGTGATCTTTTAACCTACTCAGTGATAGAAATAAAGTTCCAAGTTCCATAGCTCCTATGAAGGTAGCTGAAGTTATATCGCCATGTTTGTTCATTGCGCTTACAGCTAAGGATTAGAATGCTCTACCGAAATCTTGAAGGTTGCTTCTAGGCAAGTGTGCTCCATCGTCGACCACGTCATCGCTTACCATCAGGTGAGATGGAGGTCAAGCGCAAGCCTATGAAATATAAAAAATATAGGGGGGATGCCAGGGATTCAATAATTGCTCCAGTCAGGATTGCAGGAGTAATGCTACCTTGATTAGTTTGTATCTTAGTCGAGACATTGCTTTGCGGCGGTCAGCAAAAATATAACATACCTAAATAAAAGACCCGAATATAATATCCTCGTCTTTAACTCTATTTTTTCGCCGAAGAAAATATGCCTGAAATGAAGGATAGACTCCATGTTAACTAATCCTTTTGTATAAATGAGGTTTCACCGACTTTTTTATTACTTGCCCTGTCTTATTAAAAGACGAATCCCTAGGGAGTCATTCGACAAAGAATTAGGGATGGTTCAACCGTTTTTACAGAGTTGAAAATAAATTGGACTGTTGTGGGGTCTTCAATGGCAATGGTGCATTCAGCTGAAATACTCTAAAATATCTTCACATCCAAATTTAGGTTTTAATCATAAAATTCTTCACAAGATTGTGGGTAACGCAAACATCATTGCCTGTTAATAACCTTTTAACAAGCCACTGTAAACTCTCAGGGAAGTCCATATTATGTTGCTATATATGAGCCAATATCTCTAATTGTCTATGCGCTGAAAATGAAATACCTTATCCGTGTTCGTACTACCCCATAACCCATGCAAAACTGTCCCTCTTCGCCAATTTGACGACGATTTCCCCAAACTGCCTTATTAGCCCAACCCTTCTACCTGGTGACATAAAAATCAACGGCGTGCATATACGGAACACCCCCAATCATTCCTTAACAGGCAATATATGCAATAATAAGAACCCTCTGCTTTATAGTCTTTGCCATTTTATAGTACTTCTGGAGGGTATTTTTTTACCCTTTCATACTCGTAAAGGGGTCGAAATGGCCCGATGAAATGCCTAGCTTTTTAATAACGGCCAGTTAGGGGTGGTTTCGAGGGTAGTTCTAGTTTAATAGCTTTGCATCTTGACGGGCTATTGTACGGCTTTCTTATGTTAGGGGATTTGAGAATGTGCATGGGTTGCTGTCAAAGTTTCGTTTTCAACTTCATGATCTTATGTTAACAACATGTAGTTGTACTATAAAAAAATTACTTTCTTTATACAATCCATAAACATATTATAAGTTTTCTGACGTAAATTAAAATAAATAGACTTAATAAGACTTAATTAAAATAGACTTAATTACAGTAATACAACTCGTAACAGAGACGGAGAAGAAGGCCAAACAAAATAGGTGGGTTGCTTGGAAGATTACAAAAAAGGGACTGAACGATAGCGTAATTGTTGAAAGGGAATAGTGACAAAAGAAAACGTGTTGCGCCGTCTTGGGGATCGGTATCATAGGACAACGGCGGGAAAATGAGAATAATTACACCACTTATTTTATAGTTAGGTACATCTCTTTAAGAAAGGATCTCCTTCTATCTGCGGAAATAAAATTATTCTTATCCCTATATTGTATGATAAATTGGCAATTTGACCTCGTTTTAGCAACTAACTAACGTTAGTTTTTCGTGGAAGTGGGGTTTATAGCAATTAGCCTCATTTCCAAACTTGCTAGCTGATAATTTTTTCACCATCCATTGATCACAAAGTGTTAACTATATCTACCCATCGTCATCGTCAGCCTTTTTAATGTGCCCACTGCTGGGACACAGGCCTCCTCTCTGTGAGAGGGAACGGGCCGTAATCCACCACGTGGGCCCAATGCGTGTTGGTGGATTACCTGCTCGAAACTTTGAAAATCTGCAATTTCTAAATCTGTATAGTTTCAGGCAATCTCACTGCGTTAAATTAATAAATCTTATTTTTCTATCTATCTTACTGTAAAACAAAATGGAAACTCGCTTGAAAATTCTCGGAAAACCAATACAGACACTTTAAAAAATAATGGTTCGATTAAATCTTATTCCAATTTAACATTCCGTTTTCATTTGCTTTCTGCAGTTTTCAATACTGAATACATTTAATTTTACAGTTAAAGTTGTAGGGCGGTAGTGAAATAGTTTTCAGGGATTGCACTGTGTTTGAGAATGAATGAGAAGTTGTCTATAGCAGTAATTTTCACTAGGGCAATTCTACCAGTATCATTGGAGGATATCATAGCAATAGTTTCTGTTATGAAAAAACTTACTGTCTCTTTTGTAAATACAAGCAATACTTCTTAGCATAGTGACCATGGTCCGATTCCTTAGTTGGTAAAAGTGTTATTGGTTGCAGCACTGTTATCACCAATCATTTTTGAAAGAGTAACCGTAGTGGTTCATACTGGTTCAACTGCAATAAAACGATTATTTGGAATCGTGCTCATAGCTTTTGACGTATAAAAAGAATCTGTGTTTTTGTAAAAATGAAATACTTATGCATTTTGATATTTAAATTAGTTTTAGTTCCCAACCAACATTTGCCGATTCGCTGTCTCCACTCAAGACCACGTCCACCAAAACGGTCAACGGTAGATTTCCATATGAACAGCTAACCGATATTGTAATCCTCGTAAAGCATACTGCGCAAACTAGTTACATAATCAGTCTGTCTGTCCGTCCATTCAGATCACGCTCGGCGGCTGTCGGTGATGTCATAGCATTGTTTGCTACCTACCTATGTTGGACGTATGTTGTGGGATCGAGGAATTGTTGTAGTTTTTGGAAAATGGCTAATTGTGATGAATAATTGTTACAAAACCTGTTGGTATACAAAGCCGATTTTGAAGGAGTAGCATACATATGTAAGGCAAATATTTAGTAGTATATTATAGCAATATTGGGATGAGCACTTGTAGTTGACAATATACAATCGATAACGCTAGTAGAAAACGAATCAATGTATGGGAATGACACATCTGAACGTTAAGTCACGAAGTCAGACCACTCAAATAGAAGGCGTTAACGATTGTAGAAAGAGATTCTATACGAAACGTTTGTAACTTGGCTAGGGGGCTGGGAAGCAAGAAGAACAAGATAGTTGGCAGAATACCTAGACATAGATATTCTCTTATTTATAGTGTCATGTAATATCCTAGACTCCAGGCTGCTACAAAGAAATCCCAAACCAAAAAACCTAGCAGCACTTTGGCTGACTCGGAAATCGAACGCACGATCTCATGCTTAGCAGTAGCATTTCCGACCACAAAATGACTAGCCCATCGAGGCACTTGAAACTGTTGTCAAGCTCCCAAGGACACAAACCCTCCATCAGACATTTCGCTAAATCTATGTATGTTGTTCCAGTCTACTCTCAACGTTCACGTTTAACCAATGAAACCATGGAGCTAGAGTTAATATTTTATCTCCTACTGTCTAGCAGCCTTTTGTTCAACTGAAGTTATAACACAATTTAGCATAAGCTACGTTGTGCTGAAAAATATGTGGACAAATAGACTAGAGTCAAGAGCAAACCCATCAAAAGTAAAAAAAAAAAAAAAAAAAAATACAGTCATATTACCCGATGAGTGTATTTGGTCACATATTTTCAAAGTTACTTTTGAATAGTTAAATTGAAATAAATGATTTAAGTTTGATAAAAAGTATCTGTATGTGTTGCCGCTTTTTGAGCATAGATGGCGCTAGAAAGAATAACGATTAGTTTGATTGGTAAAATTTCTTCTTTACCGAGATTATACTTTGCGAGTCATTTTGAAAAATATCATATTTTCCAGTCTACCTGTAACGTTCACGCTTAACCAATGAAACAATGAAGCTAGAGTTAATAGTTTCTCTTTTACAGTCTAGCAGCCTTTTGTTCAACTGTAGTTATAACACTTATAACAGAGTTTAGCATAATTTATAGGTACCTAGTACTGAAAAATGTATGACGATTTGCTGCTAGAAAAATTATGTGTACAATCATATGACTGGAGATAAAAATTGTCACTTATATGTTGCTGATTTTTGAGCATAGATGGCGCTAGCCATCGTGAAAAATTATGACTAGTTTGATAGGTAGAAATTTCTCTTTACCGAGTGGGCGAGTTTATATATTTCGCTCGCGTTAACGTAAACGTTAACTGACGTCGATTGATCTGGAATAACTAAATTGCCCATTATAGTCACCGGGTGGTGCTTATTCGGTTTCAGTACAAATGAGACGTATACCTACCGCATATAAGGCTGGAAATCAAAGAGGCAATTCCTATATTTTCAATAAAGTTCGTATTCTACAGTTAATCTGTCATATCGTCACTATCCCCGCTAACTGTCGCAACCAGCATTTGCTGTTTTTCCAGGGCGTATTTCGGTCGGGAGCTTCAATCTTGTTAATGTAGTTGCGTTAGTTGTTACTTTATTAATGAATTAATAACTTCTATAAATTGCTTGTGGCTTACTCTTTAAGTTAGTTATAGCCCAAATTCCCTAAGGTATCTATTTAATTATTTATATTCCCTTGAAGCAGATACGTCACTCTGTGAGAACTTAGTTTTATAACTTGCGTCTGTTACGACGTGACTTTTTGGTATAAAAATATAAAACAAAAGCCATTACTTTCGTATATATTTATTTAAAGTAATACAAATGTTCTTTCGTAACAGTTTTGTATAACTTATGTTTCACAAATTACAAAAATAATATTAAATATTTTTTTTGGCTTTTTAAATGTTAAACTAGAAGTAATAAGATCAATCTTATTGTGGATAAAATTTTCTTTAAAATAATTCTTAATTACAATCACAGTCTGCTAAAAATATTAGTCTTTAAATGGATTTATTTTACCAAAGGTTTAAGCGCAGTCAATCAGTCTTATTTATTCAACATAGGAACTAGAAATATCAGGTTATTAATTGTGTGATAGGAATATAACGTCTTAATATTAGAGAATGAGCTAAATTATAAAAACAACTATCTTGTAAAATCATTGGTAAATAAGTACCTTATCAAAAAGGTATAAAAAAGGTATATTAATTAATGAGAAAGTGACGTATAAAATGCCACATGCCTTTAAACTGGGGACACCCCATGGTTATGTAATTATGGGTTATGTAATGAAAAATATGTAGTGACTTGTTGTTAATGACAACAAGTCATTATATTTTTTCACAACAAGTCGCAATTTTGGGTGGTGTTAGTTTGAGAAGTTATAATTCCTCTTTCAAGAAAGGAGTGACCTGCCTCCTATGAGAAAAAGAGCGTGGAATCATTTTTGTGTAGCTACTCTTAAAAAAAATCTTTTGAGGTTCAGCCTTCTTTACAGAAAATTTCACCATTTCTGTCCAGTTCAAGCATCGGCCCTCATCGTCTTTACGAATAGATAGCAGATATTTTTTTTAAAATCAAGGAATTCGGAGTATATAAGAACATTGACTTCGTACGGTTTTTCTTTCGTGCCAATCTAAAAATTGGTGGCAGCTGGCTCGGTACAAAATGTGACCTAATCCTACGGTAATAAGCTTCTTATTCGAAAGAAAACTTTTTGCTCTAAGCGACGTAAATGAAAAATAATGTGTAAACATTGCATACAAAAATTCTAACTAAGCGCCCTATGTACATAGGTACTTCGGTCATTTATAAAGCCGACGAAAAGAAAAAATATCTCACTAACTGTAGTATGTTCATATGTCATGTATTAAAAACATTTTACCCCTACTTCTGCACATACGCACAATAAAATACGTGTTGACGATACAAATACGACGATTAGAGAGAACTTGTTCCTTACAATGTTATGAACACAAGGTAATGTCAGTGCAGATACGACAGTTTGTGAAATACGACAGTTAGCGTTAGACGATTTGAACATTTAAGTACGAGCGTTTAACTCTGCGTATTTCAAAAATAAAGATTTAGCTTACATGGCTAGATAAAAATTTACGACGCTTTAAAGACGAGCATAGATTTGCTGTTGAACTCATAACAGTTAATGTACCATTTAATGGTTAAACTATTACCTCTAGGTCTAGACACCTAGTACCAGCCCGTGGCGATTGCACTATTGCTAGGAGATACTTAAATGAAAAGCGCTTAAAAGGGCGCTGTTGAAATTTAAATGGTCGGCCCAGTGCTGTAAGTAAGAAACTTTTTTACAAAAAATACAACCAACTTCTAAATAAAAACACTACAACGTGAAAAATAATTTCTTTTTCGGCAGCGGGGTTCCCGTTTCTTTATACTCGTTTTTTGGAAGCCGGTATAGTTTTTGAAAATTCTTTTTTGTTTGAAAGAGTAGGTATGAAATTTGAGGAGTGCCGTCGATTTCCATGGGATCCCCTCATCAGATCCTAAGATTTTCTCAAACAAAAAAGAATTTTCAAAATCGGTCCATACCTAATAATAATTGACGGAGTAATCGGTGAACATAAATAAAAAAATAGATACACGCAGCCGAACATAAAACCTGCTTTTTGGAAAGTCGGTTAAAAAGTACATACGTAAGTAGTGCTGGTAAAAGTAGTTCTTCAAGGTCCAATCTATCTTTATACCAAAATTAATCAAAATTAGTTTAGGCGAGCATTACACACAGCCAGACAGAGCTACTTTCGCTATGATAAAATTAGTTTTAGTACTCACAAAAAAATCCACCCAAGCAGTAAATGTTCGCATATAGCTTTTTTGACATTGTTTCATTTAATTAATTCTGATTCTTTTATGACATTTAATTAAGATAAAGGCCAATCTATTGTGATTTTTGTATAATAATACCTGACACTGCTATATTTTAGTAGATTAAGCAATTTGTGAAACCCATATTTGTACGCCTCATTAGGCAAAACATGTTTGTAAGTGCTAAATAAGAAGTGAACATCTTGCATGCCTATTGTATGTAAACACATGTTTTGAAAAATAAATCATCTTTATCTTTATCTTTATCTCGACAACATTTAAACCAAGACACATGAAAATCGTGTCTCGGCCAACGTTAAGTTCATGACTGCTATTTGACTAAATATTGGATAATGTTAAGTCTGTCACCCAGCGATATGAAAAAGGCCAAATAAGAGCCTACTGCAAAATAATGAGAAAAACTCGAAAAACCTCGATGGTCTAGTTGTTGCATGTTTTAATGCTGAGCGTGAGACCTAGCGTTCGATTCTTCGTTTCTTGACACCGACTTCCGAAATTGAAGTTATTTTTCACTTTGCAGTGTTTTTATTTGGTCGTCGGTTTTATTTAAATCAAGGAATTCGGAGTATAATATAGAACAAGAACATTGACTTCGTACGGTTTTTCTTTCGTGCCAATCTAAAAATTGGTGGCAGCTGGCTCGGTACAAAATGTGACCTAATCCTATCGCAATAAGCTTCTTATTCGAAAGAAAAATTTTTGCTCTAAGCGACGTAAATGAAAAATAATGTGTAAACATTGCAGACAAGAATTCTAACTAAGCGCCCTATGTTCATACTTCGGTCATTTATAAAGCCGACGAAAAGAAAAAATATCTCACTAACTGTAGTATGTTCATACGTCATGTATTAAAAAACATTTTACCCCTCCTTCTGCACATACGCAAAATAAAATACGTGTTGACGATACAAATACGACGATTAGAGAGAACTTGTTCCTTACAATGTTATGAACTCAAGGTAATGTCAGTGCAGATACGACAGTTTGTGAGATACGACAGTTAGCGTTAGACGATTTGAACATTTAAGTACGAGCGTTTAACTCTGCGTATTTCAAAAATAAAGATTTAGCTTACATGGCTAGATAAAAATTTACGACGCTTTAAAGACGAGCATAGATTTGCTGTTGAACTCATAAGAGTTAATGTCGGTTTTATTTTTTTGTTAAATTTTTCACTTTTTAGCTGTGATACAGTGTAATGCCCACAGTTATGCCAGAATAGATTACTCGAACAACATGGAACTTGAATACAACCGGTGAAATCAGAGTGTACCAGGGTAAACTGTACAAATCTGCGTACCCCTATAGAGCGCACCGGCGTGATGCTATGTTATGAAATGGTGTAAACAATAAACAGACATGGGATTGCAGCAATCCCGAGAGATTTGCCGTCATTTATTGAAGAATTCTTTTATCTCCGGAGTTCTTCATGAAATCAAATTTAAATGGGACCATATGAAAAGTACCGGCTTTCAAATTAAAAAAAAAACTTCTTATTTGGTTCACTTAGTAAAAGGTTCTGAGGAAAATCATATAAGTAAAAAAAATACAGTCGAATTGTTAACCTCGTCCTTTTTGAAGTCGGTTAAAATGCATTAAATTGGCAATCAAAAGGCAAGTTTAATTGTCTAAGTGGTAGTATCACATCTGATGCTAAGTGGTCACCAAAGCTTATGAACATTCTGCAATACTAAAGGACATCACAGACTACCATTACTTGCCACTGCACTACAAAATAATCTGTTACAAGCACCAATATCAATCGAACTAGAAAACACTTACTCCGCTTTGGCAACAAAACTGACAATGCGTAATAGTGGAAGTAGGTTCTTCCCCAGACGAGCGATCTTCAGAAGGTAATTACAAAAGAAGTAGAAGAAGAAGTAGGTAGAGACCTACTACCAAGATCAGTGGCGGCCCAGTGTTCGGTTGCGGTTCGAACCCAGGCATGAACTTTACTTTGTGTAAATTATTTGATCACCAGTGTTCTCAAAACGGTGAAGGAAAACATCGTGTGGACACCGGCCTATACATGACCTAGAACCAAAAATTCGAAGACATGTTGGATCCACCAAGCCGCACTGGGACCGCGTGGTTCATTACGGCCCATTCCCTATCACCGAGAGGAGGCCTGTGTCCCATCAGTGGGGTCGTTTATATGCTTTGTGAGGTTCTCAGCAGACTAGACTTAGTCATCTTTTATGTCACCTACATTGCAAGAAATACCTTGTTCCTTTCTTGAATCATACTGAACCAGATTATTTTACATACCAAGAATTCTGTTTAGTCAAATTGCTTGATTCATTTCTTGTAGCAGGAAAACAAGATTTTTTACCCGGGGAGTTCCTAAGACAAACAAAGTTAATTTAAAAATCTGGCTGATCACCTGATCCTCCGACTGCATAGCATGATTTTCTACTTGTTTTCATCTTTTTAGTTCGTTTCTTAAGCAGACGGGTTTTTGATTTTAAATAAAATATTGATTTACAACTTTTTAGTTATTTCTTTTTTCGAATATTTTTTAACATATAAGTGGTATATATTTTTGTAACCACATCTTAAAACCCTTTATTTTGATACCCTACTCGATGGGTTTGGAAGAAAAAATAAATTGAGACCCGCACAATATGGCGCCCAAAATCCGCCATGTTTGTTTTATATTAACGTCACCTATTTAAGAACACTTGGGCGGTCAAGACGCATCTAACGATGTCTTAATTAAATAGATAATAAAGAATATTACATACACACAAGATACGCGTGAAAAATATAATCCTTTCCTTGCAGTCGGGTAAAAAGAGAAGTGTGAACGATGGAGCTAGACAATGTGATATTAGAGATACGCTACACATGCTGAGATAGGTTTTTTAGATCGCGCACAGGGTTTTATTTTTATTACTGTTTAATTTTTGGTTTTTGCTTATGTCTCGTGTCTCCTGTGAGGGTCACAAATAAATATTTCCTTTTTCTTTCTACTTTTCATACTTTCTTTCTTTCTTCCTTTCGTCCTTTCTTCCTTTCTTCCTTTCTTCCTTTTTTCCTTTCTTCCTTTCTTCCTTTCTTCCTTTTTTCCTTTTTTCCTTTTTTCCTTTCTTCCTTTCTTCCTTTCTTCCTTTCTTCCTTTCTTCCTTTCTTCCTTTCTTCCTTTCTTCCTTTCTTCCTTTCTTCCTTTCTTCCTTTCTTCCTTTCTTCCTTTCTTCATTTCTTCCTTTTTTCCTTTCTTCCTTTCATCTTTTCTTTTTTTCTTCCTTTTTTCCTTTTTTCCTTTCTTCCTTTTTCCTTTTTTCCTTTCTTCCTTTTTCCTTTTTCCTTTCTTCCTTTCTTCCTTTCTTCCTTTCTTCCTTTCTTCCTATCTTTCTTCCTTTCACTCTTTCTTTTTAATAAATGAACTATAACGATCCCAGACATTTTACTGTCAAATATGTTTGAGATTGCCAAGCGTTATCTAAATGTCACATAATCTACATTTTTGCATTTTGACCATCGCCATCACATATGGAATGAAACTTTGTTTAGATCCAAGTCTTAATGACAAGTAAATTGTACTTTACAACCTTGGATGTTACCGTGAACTGACGTCTTGACTAGTCCTGCAAATAAAATGACTTGTTTTATCTAAAATCCCAGTTATAATTGATTATGAATATAATTGTAGATGGATGGAGAGGGAGAGGAAGGCCAAAGACAAGATGGATGGACTGTGTGAGGAGTGAGATGAAAGAAAACGGAGTCGGTGATAGAGTGACGGAGGGCAGGACAATATGGAAGAAGAAAACGTGTTGCGCCGACATCAAGTAACTGGTGGATGTCTTGTGTATGTGAGTTTGAATGTCTGTGTACGCTAAATATTATGACTTTTTACTTAGGAAATTCTGTCGGATGTCTGCGACCGCATTTCCTCTTAAGGTTGCCCTAGTCGACGGTACGAACTAATTTGTGCGCGGGGTTAAAATGCAAGCTATCTTATCCGACAACACGTGCGATAGATAAAGATGTTGTGATGAGCTAGTTCACGTACGAATTAGCACTTTTGTAAATTTGTTGCGAAATGGATGATGGTTTATGACGAAAACGAGCGCGCGATATTTTATAAACAGACCTTTGGGAGTATGGACATCATGAAAAAGTACTGAATGTATATTTCCCAAATAAAATTATCTGCATTATTTAACTACTAGTCTATCCCTGTATTTCAATTTTCTTTCCTCTTATGTTATTTATTTCCGCCCAAAGATGCGTTAAAATTAGTGTTGAAATATGGAACATTCGACGCTCATCACTTTAATTTTTTTTCTTTACTTTTTTCTTTCCATGGAGGACTAGATAATGATGAGACAAATTGATATCATTTTTTATTTTAAACGTACATCGTCAAACAGTGGAGTAATTGCTAGACTACGTTTGTATGGAAGAATGATCGACTAGTGCAACTTTAAGGGTTAAAAATGCAGTCACACTACCAAAACAGCCCCGGCAAATTTTTTTAGACAGAAGAATTTTTGCTGCTTCACCTTCGACCACATCATCACTTAACATCAGGCGAGATAGTGGTCAAACGCGAGCCTATAACAAATAAAAATAAAAAATCTAGCCGTTTGAATTTTGGGAGGGTAAGATCCAAAATTCATACTAATTATATATACATACTAATTTATACTTATTATTTACTCATTCTTTACATACATTAAGTAGCAGGCTGTCCTCAAATTTACATAAATCTACGGAAAAGGATAAAGTTAGCTGCGAAGTGTTAACAGTCAAAGTTGCAAGGTGATTCAAAAGGATATCTTTGACCCTTGACCGCCTATACTTGCTCCATTTTATGAACTATTCTCACAGAATCCGTTACGCAAGAAGAAAGCCTACAATGTACCATTGCCAAAAACGGCCACAAAGCGCTTAAAGGTCCGTGTGCATTGACATTCATCTCAAATGTTACTGGCCATATTTATAGATGCCACAGACTCTGCCAGACCTACGCAACACGATCAAACAACCAAATATGGTGGATCACGACGCAAGTATGACGTATAGATAAACTTGAACTATGTTAACTTTGGACCACGTCTTTGCTTGCGTGGGATTTTGGACAACAAAGACGAATAACCCAAATGGTCAAGGTGCGGAATGATGCTGTAGAGGTCGTTTAGTTTGATATCGTGGTGTATTTGTCTCAGTGGAAATAATTGTTTAGATAAATAGTAATAAAGATCAATCAATCTGCCTAGCCTTTTCCCAACTATATTGGGGTCAGCGTCCAGTCTTACCGGATTCAGCTGAGCACTAGTGTTTTACGTGAAACGACTGCCTATCTGACCTCCACAACCCAGTAACTGGGTAACACGGTACCCCTTGGCAAGACTGGTGTCAGATCTTAAGCTTCTGACTTCCCGTAACGACTGTCAAAGATCTTCAAATGACAGCCGGGGCCAACGGCTTAACACTTGCCGAGGCACGGAGGAAACTCGGTATGTTGAAAATGGTCACCCATCGACGGACCGACCTCGTCAAGCCTTGAAGATTGACCCGTGCGGCTGTTATTAAAAATATGGCTGAAAAATACGTGTGGCTGTCTAATAAAGATCAAGTGTTGTAATTTTAATAATATTCTGCGTCTCTAGAGGTGGCCATTTATCACTAATTTTGTAAGCTGGGTCATACCTGTAAAAACACATAAATTATACCTGGAGTCCTTTCTCATACACTGAACCACCGCTTGGGCATCAGAATTCGTTTGCTAAGTTAGTTGACATAAAACCAGACAGACATAATTAAATATTTATAATATTAGTAGGGGCACATTGCACGTGTAGACCCAAATACGGAGTACTACTCATTCTTTACATATACATATTATGTAGGAGGCTGTCCTCAAATTTACATAAATCTACGTAAAAGTATAAAGTTAGCTAAAAAGTGTTAACAGTCAAAGTTGCAAGGTGATTCAAAAGGATATTTTTGTATCCGTTCCCACTGCTGGAACATAGACCTCATTGAGAGGGAATGGGCTGTAATCCACCACACGGGCAAATGGGGATTGGTAGACCCCACATGTCATCGATTTTTTGGGACATGCCAGTTTTCTCAAGAAGTTTTTTTGTAGATAGGAAGGTGGTAGGTAGGCAGACAGCCAGTTCACGGGAGCGAAGCCGCGGGTGTCAGCTAGTTAAATATAAATTCTATTGTATAATAATATCACACATTAGGACTAGTGAGCGTATGTTTTGGTGAGTGTGTGTATGTGTAAAGGTGTATGTGGGGAGGTGTGGGTGAAATATAAGAGTACAGAATAAGAAAGGTATTACAACATTAAGCAATGTATGTAAGCAAAGACTGGGTTTGCGAATAGTCCTGTTTGAGTAGCCAGTCCGACACCTAAACTTGACTGCATATTTGTTGAGGTCGCGAATATCGAGGTTTTTGTGAGATTTTTGTAAATGTGTGCGTTAAGTGTGTCGAATTGATGTCTGGCGAACGAGGTCTTATGCTGTGTTCCTGGAGGAATTTTGGTACGTCTTTTAGCATCGCCGGCATGTCTCTTGAGTACTGAACGAAGCATATAGAGCTGACGGACTGAAAGCATCTTACATTCCGAGTACAGTTGTGTAGTCGGAGAGCAGAAAGGCTTACGCAGCATTACCTTCAATATGACTCTCTGTGCTCTTTGAACTCTGATAAGACTGGTTTTAGTCTAATCAGAGTTGGCCGCACCACTCCATACCGTGATACAATATCAAATAACTGATTGACACAGGGCGTAGAAAAACAATTGATTAGAATGTCAGTGTGTCTAGAGGATCTTATACTATGTCACTTGGTCTCGGTGCAAAACGTTTTTTCTCTTTTCTCTCATATCATACTTCACACAACCCATAATCTTTTCATTTCATTACAAGCCATCTCAGCGAACTATTTTTATATTAGGTAACTATTATCACTACTTTTTCTGGTTTTTATAATTTTCTTTTTCTTCTGGGCACGTTCCCGGTTGACAGCGATGTGGAGAAGTACTTCGACGCCTAAGTGTACCTTTCTTTTGTATATAGTGTAAGTATTTAGGTTTAGTATAATTTTGTATAGTTTACTTTTGTTTAGTGTTTAAGTATGTATATATTTACACCTTTTTTATATTAGTCACTACTTCCTTATTAAAATCCGAAGTGATTCATCTGTTTTTTTTTTCATTTAAACCGATGTAATCAGCATCTTAGTTATATTATGATTATTGAACTTTGTACTGTATTTAAAATAAAAAATGTCAGAATCAAAGTCTGCAAAACCACTGACCGAAGATCGAGGAAGGTTAGCCGTTTAGTTGAGATGACTTTTTTGCGAGAGCACGAACCGTGAATGCTCAAAACATTTTAACAGTGATTTCATAAATATCATTGTAAAGTAATTATGATAAGACTAGCTTCCGTCAGCGGTTTCGCGAATTTCCAAAATGTTCCCGAGATAAAAATTATCCTTATCCCAGACATGGTCTACGCGTGTACCAAATGCCATCCAAATCCGTTTAGCCTTAAAAACCCGAAAAAGTAAGAAACAGACAGGTGTTAATAATATTAGCATGGATTGACTTAAGGTTGCCCTAGTCGATCATTCTTCCATACAGACGTAGTCTAGCGATTACTCCACTGTTTGACGATGTACGTTCAAAATAAAAAAAAAATGATATCAATTTGTCTCATCATTATTAGCTCTTCATGGAAACAAAAAGAGTAAAAAAAGAAATTTAAAGTTATGAGCGTCGAAAGTTCCATATTTCAACACTAATTTTAACGCTTCTTTGGGCGGAAATAAGTAACATAAGAAGAAGGAAAATTGCAAAACAGCCACCATACTCGTACAGGGATAGATTAGTAGTTCAACAATGCAAATAATTTTATTTTGAAAATATGCATTTAGTCGTTTTTTCATGATATCCATATTCCCAAAGGACTGTTTATAAAATTTCGCGCGCTCGTTTTCCTCCTAAATCGTCATCCATTTCGCTACAAATTTGCAAAAGTGTGTATTCGTATGCTAACTAGCTTCTAACTGCTCATCACAGAATCTATCTTTTTCGCACGTGTTGTTGGATGAGATAGCATGCATTATAACCCCGCGCACAAAATAGTTCATGCCGTCGACTAGGGCATCCTTAAAGGCTAGCTGCCTCGTTGGCCCAATGTTTAAAATATGCGAATGGTGACTATGGAAATAGGACCATTTTGGTTTGATCTAAAGGTTTTGCAGTGTTATGGGGCACCGTACTGGACTTATTGGAAAAACTATTAGGAAGTAATCCAGTAACTGTCTTCAGTCTAGATCTGTTTCCTTTTTGTGGTACCTAAAAAACAAAACCTTGCCCGACCTGACATAAGCCCTTAAATAACTGGCAATTAGTGCGTGTTAGTTAGATAGGGGTACTCCAATGACCCCCAGTGCGGTTACGGAGCGATATCCCAAACAATGCTGCACCTGACACCTCCTGTCGTGCTCTCTGTGCAACAACACCTGTATTTTAAATCTGTCTGTTTAAATACAGCAAAAAGTAATAATGTTAGAACTTGATCAATAATATTGGTAACTGTTTTTTCAATTATGTACTTAGTAGGCGTAGTATTTACATAGTCGTGATCTCAATAATCAATAGTTGTGGAGGTCAGATAGGCAGTCGCTCCATGTAAAACACTAGTACTCAGCTGAATCCGGTAAGACTGGAAGCCGACCCCAATATAGTTGGGAAAAGGCTAGGCAGATTGATTGATCTCAATAATCAATAGAATCGTATCCGGTTAATTTACAATATAGGATCCGGATTTTTGTAGAGCCTGGGAATTGTGTTGTACCTGATTTAGAAAAGCCTGCGTTCGTATCATTAAGAGAGATTAAAGTGAGTTTATTTTTCCATAAAAGTAGTGGTAAAGTTTAATAAAAACTGGCCAAGTGCGACTCGATCTCGCGCACGAAGGGTTCCGTACCATTATCGCAAAAATGGCAAAAAAATCACGTTGTATGGGAGCCCCTCTTAAATATTTATTTTATTCTATTTTTTGTTGTTATAGCGGCAATAGAAATACAACATCTGTGTAAATTTCAACAGTGTATCACGGTCTTGAGATACAGCCTGGTGAAAGACGGAAAGACAGATGGATCATGGAGTCTTACTAATAGGGTCTCGTTTCTAAGTGGAAATCGCTTAGCAAAATGCTGGAAGTCTCGGCGAGAAAACAAAGCATCAGTGCTGGTTTTGACATGGGAACCATTAATTTTATTTTTTTAAAGGACATCACTGGTTGGTACCGTTAAACCAAAAACGAACGAGTGAGGTTCATCACACCGTAGTGCTATTTTGTTGATATTTCACGTGATGACTTAGGTGAAGTAAGCTCGAAGTGAGAAGTAAGCTGAATGAGAGTTCACTCCGAGTTCACTCACCAAAGTTATCACGGTGAGATGTCTCCAGAATCGACCGGCTGTTTTCTTCATCCATATTTTGTTCTTTCGATGAAAACGATGAATGAAGATATCATAAGGAATCGAAGAAATGTGACTTCTACGATCAGTTCGTGATGGATTATGTTTCACTGCCTCTCACATGAAATCTGTAAATTTACTCCAGCAATAGGAACTCGTAGCTCTAAGCTTAAGTTCCTAAAATAGTTAGGTTAACAGACGGAACAATCTCAACACACATGTCATTGTGTCTGCCTTACAATATTAATAAAGATTTCTTAGTATTAGGAGTTAAAGTATGAAATTGCCGATTTGTACTGAAAAATTGAAATTGTTTTTTTTTGTTAATTTAACATATTTATTTAATCAAAATAATTACCATTTTTATCTGTATATTGCTGCCATCTAATAGGAAGGTCATTTATGCCTATGGAACTCTGTTGATCTAGATTCGACAAACTGTTTGAAAGCATTTTGTACTGCCTCCTGAGAAGAAAACTTTTTATCTCGTAGAAAATTGTCCAAAACACGATAAAAATGGTAGTCCGCTGGAGCAAGGTCTGGCGAATACGGAGGGTAACGAATGGTTTCTAATTGCAGTTCCTGTAGAGTTAAAACGGTTTCTCGTGCTGTATGTGGTCTCGCGTTATCATGGAGCAATAATGGTGGAGATCGATTCATGAGTCGGGGTTGTTTCACTGCTAGTTTGCTATCATTGTTCGATTTCGGCACAGTATATATCTGCCGTTATTGCTTGACCAGATCGGAGAAAGCTATAGTGAATTAAACCACGCTGAGACCACCAAACAGTTACCATTACCTTTTTATTGGTAAGCTTTGCTTTAGGACACTATTGCGGCGTTTGACCTGGGGTCAGCCATTGCATTTTTCACTTACGGTTATCGAAAAGAATCCACTTTTCATCACATGTCACAATTCGATCCAATATTCCTTCATTTCTGTATCGATTCAACAAGGCAACACAAGTTTCAACACGCGTTACTTTCTGCAGATATTTTTTTATTTTATTGATTTGACTCAAATGAGTCAATATTGTTGGTAAGGTAACGTTAAACCATGCCGCTAATTGCTGGGTAGTTTGTCTCGGACCGGCTTCTTCCGGCCATCTCTTACAATTAATTGTTATTCACCTGTGTGGGCCATTTTCCACGTGGTTCGTTCTTCAAATCAAAGTTTCCATCACGAAAGCGTATAAACCAAAATTGCACAGTGCGTTCATTAGCAGTCCTCTCTCCAAACACAACATTGATATTGCGAGCTGCTTCTGCCACGTTAGTTCCGCGTCGGAACTCGTATTCAAAAATCACTCGAATTTTCGAAGTATCCATCTTTCTTGTCTAAGCTTGGTAAAAAAACAACTGAAAGTCGATAGTCGCATGTTGCACATTTTTTAAAAAGAAGAACTTCATAGGTACCATGTGAAAAAAGTTTCACTCAAAAATCTCAAACCATGAAGGTTCTATGTCAATTCGAAGTACCTATTACAATGAAACGGCAATTTCATACTTTAACCCCTATTATAATCAGCTTAAAGTAGGGGGCGACAGAAAAAACAGCTGTTTAACCAATGCTGGTACAATGAACTCAACTTTAAAGTCATCTGATCGACCGTTTAAGTGCGTGCGGGTTCGTTGTTGCACGGTACGATTTTTAAATCGTCCTATCATTGCTAAGGTACTATTATTTTATCATGGTCTCAGTTGTTTTTGTTAAAGGACTGTGTAGTTGACTGAAATCTGCTAAATAGCTACGTTTTTCTGATGTTGTAATGATAGATATATACTAGTTGTAGATTAACAGGTCTCATTTGCTAGTCGAACGTCCTAATTCTGGTCTATAGACTCCCGCAGACAGGAGCAACGCAACAATGCGACATCGCAATGTCATAGAAATTATTTAAAAGGGTATATTGATACAACAATTTCTTGAATCGTACCTAATAAAGGTACGGATCCACCAATAACCCGATAACCTGTATCGTTTTAATGTTTTTAAGAGCATTATCACCGTAAGTTTTTACTGACAATTTGCTCTTTATTATCCTGACTTCTACTACTACTTCATCTTCAGGAAGAAACATGCCACTGTGGCTGTTCAAGAGTCTCCAACTCTTGTCCAGCAGTCATTGGGCACCCATCGTATATATTTGAGCTTGGCACCTTTCGTCTGCATTCAATGGTATCCAGGTAAAATAATAGCTACTTATTAATCATTGGACATGATAACATTAAATAGTCGAGAGACAGTGGAGCCAGCGACTGTCAAGTCACGCCCGAGCAAGTCACCTTGATCGAGTGAACGCGGCACATCCGTAATGCCCCACGAAATAGAGCAAACTATCCTCTTTACCTGCCTAAGTGCTTCATTTGTCTGCCTAGGCTGCATGCAACACTGATTCTTGATCCAGTTATAAAACAAATTCTTTGGTAGACAGAGGCTTTAAACATACATGCTCATAGTGCTAAAACAATTGTTGCAAATTTTAAAATAAAAAGGACAAGTATATGTTATGTGGTTAATTAATGCATTCTAAATTAAAAGAGTTTTCCATCGAGTGTAAAATAGAAGAAGAAGAATTTGTTCTGACTTTTCGACAGTTAATCGCTTTTGCTGAAGTTACTTTGTGAATGGTCTCAGACGGTTTTCGACTCTGTTCTTTCATCCAACTGCAGCAAAGGCCAAAAAGAAGGTTAATTACGCTTTTACCCAACTACGGTGAAGCCAAAAGGAAGGGATTTAAGCAGCCTCCGTATCGCCTAAACTATGCATCTGATTTTGATGAATCCAGGTGGTTTGATTTTAGGTGTCCATCGATTTGTTATTATGGCCCGGGTAAGATAGGATAAAAAAACCGGCCAAGTGCGAGTCGGACTCGCGCACGAAGAGTTCCGTACCATTATCGTAAAAAAAACACGTTTGTTGTATGGGAGCCCCACTTAAATATTAATTTTATTCTGTTTTTATTATTTAATGTTATAGCGGCAATAGAAATACATCATCTGTGAAAATTTCAACTGTCTAGCTATCACGGTTCATGAGATACAGCCTGGTGACGGACAGACAGACAGACAGACAGACGGACTGCGGAGTAAATGAGTTCTGTAACGATGACGATCACGGTTTTTTAGGGTTCCGTACCCAAAGGGTAAAAACGGGACCCTATTACTAATACACCACGATCCGTCTGTCTGTCTGTCCGTTTTTTGCGATAATGGTACGGAACCCAACGTGCCCGAGTCCGACTCGCTCTTGACCAGTTCTCAATTAAAATTTTTGCTTGTTTGAATGCTTAACTTTTGGATTCTGCCATCGACTTTCTCCATTTGCGCATTAGCTGGGTAGTTGGCTATTACGCTAAGGGACTCTAAGGTTAGCAGCTGTACCGGGTCTAGGTGTAAGCATATTGTTCTTAATATACTGTAAGACAAAATACAGACTACAGTGGCGAGGCCTGCAGGCACGTTCGTCTGGTATATCGATTTGTGTTGGTAAAATAACAGAGAAAGTACTATGTAGCAATAAAACTTGGTTGTACATCTTGGTTGTATAAATGTCTACCACATTGCGAAATAAAATACTGTTAAATTGGTAATCGGTTCCACTGAAAAATACCCTGAATAGCCACTAAATAAAATCCCAATTTGAAAAGCCACAAAGTGAAATATGCGACCCGAATCAGAGTGGCCACGTAAAAGTCACATAAATGGCTTTTTGAATCGTCCATCGGCAATCATCATGCATGTTTCATGTAGCGGGTACACAGTGATGCTATACTCAAGCTACAGTGCCGCTATCTCACATTTGGCAGGTTTTTGTTTTTGATGCCATCGTAATCAGCAAAAATTATCTATCGATCTGTATCGATTATCTGTGTTTCTATGTGTGATCAATAGATTCGGGATAAAAAATAAAAACGCACAAAATTACTATGTTTACAAACCTATTTTTGATCAGACAATACGTATTTGAAAGTACAGTATTCAATCTATTTTTGACAAATGCAACTTTCGCATATGATTTATAGTTGACAAACAGCATCGATTTGAATTATATCGCGGTTTTTTGTTTTTTGTCTCTAATTCAAATTGTAATATTTTTTTTTTATTTTATCTATGTCATTGCTAACAACGGAAGGAAAACATCATGGGGAAACCTGGACTAATCTTACTAATATTTTAAATGTGAAAGTTTGGATGGATTTATGTTTGTTAATCAATCACGCCAGAACGGCTGAACGGTTCTATATAAAATTTGGAAAAGCGATGGATTATAGTCTAGACTAACACATAGGCTACTTTCTATCCCGGTATAATGTTCCCTTGGGATGATAAAACATTTTTCACGCGGACGAACCCACTGGCCAAAGCTAGTAGTTAATATAAGTTTAAAATCGCCAAACCGTCTTGAACAAGCATGGTGATGAACGTTCGTGTCTTCTCTGAATGAGAAGAAGCTTTGCACTGCTGTGGAACAGTTACAGGCTGGTATAAAACTCGAAATATGATTTTGCCAGATAGCACCACTATAGCTTGGGGACGCCACACAGTGATGACCGCCATCGAAAGAAATAACAGGTGCTGCTGTTCACAAGGACAGCCGTTCATAATTTATCACCAAGCCTGTACAAATTCTCACGATTCTTTCTTTTAATATGTTGGCATGTTAGGAAATATCCTTTCATTATTAATTGGGAAAAGTTGGGTTGTTGTTACTTGGGTATTTTTAGGGTTCCGTACCTAAAGGGTAAAAAACTCTATTACTGGGACTCCACTGTCCGTCTGTCTTTCTGTCTGTCTGTCACCAGGCTGTATCCAATGGACCGTGATAGCTAGACAGTTGAAATATTCACAGATGATGTATTTCTATTGCCGCTATAACAACAAATACTAAAAACAGAACAAAATAAATATATAAGTGGGGTTCCCATACAACAAACGTGTTTTTTTTCCGTTTATTGCGTTAATAGTACGGAACCCTTGTTGCGGGTTTTTTTATGATTTAGGTTACTGCTGGTTGTAGACACATGACAACTAAGGCCCAGTTTTCGGATCAGTAGTTAACTCAACCAGTGGTTAAATATCCAAATGGTTAAAAAATTCGGTAAAACGCGTTTCTTCGTCAATTGTTAGTCTAACAAACTGTCAAGTAAAGAACTCTCCAACTTATTTGACTATTTGTGAGGCAAACAATTGAAAAAAAGGAGATTTACCGAAATTGCAACCAGTGGTTGGCAGAATTAACCGTTAAGCTACGGATTAAAAAACTGGGCCTAAGGGGTACGACAGGCAAAAAAGTTTAGGTTGCACTGAGGCACTGGTTGAGTTAAAGCTCCAGAAACTTGAACATAGTCGCCGAGTTGCCAGCTTGTCGGTTTTTTATCGGTTGCATTTCGGGCAGTGTGCGATGGAATTACATGATCTAATTCCACCTTGCAAGTTTCATCATTGGACTACAAGACCTACTGCGCCACAGGTAGGTACATGGTGGACATCCCACCCACAGACATAATTCTAACTAGATAACGCAAGTCCCTCCATCTGTATGAAAACCAAGCGTGCCACTTTTTCACAAACAATGAAAAAATAAAGTTTACTTACCAATGTAAAAAAAACATTTCCAATGTATCGGCCAACTTTTTCTATACAATATTTACAGCTCAATATGGCATAAACAGGCATTTTTCTAGATTTCGGTGGATTTCCGGTGCTAAATGAATAGCTCAGATTACGATCGTTGATCGTAACTTTACCCCGTTTTTTGGCACGCGAAGTACATACAATCGTGTCATCTAGTTAGATTTATATTTGTAATCCATGTGCACTAAACGTTTTGGAAATACTTTCATTATGCGTACAGCTAAGGAGTGGAATTCTCTGCCGGAGTCTTTGTTTCCCGATAGCTACAACCTAGAGGTCTTATAGTCAAGAGTGAATAGGTTATTTCTAGGCAAGCGTGCTTCATCGTCGACTACATCATCGTTTACCATCAGGTGAGATAGTGGTCAAGTTCGAACCTATCTATATATAAAAAAAAAAGTATCATTCGACGTTAGTGATGGCGATAGTCGAAATTCCAAAATTTAAGTGATTGTCACGTGATCTTTCGGTATCGTTTGACATATTTTTTTTTTGTATATTTTTATTAATGTATGGCAATGGTTTTTCGTTGTCATGGCGACTAAATCGACAGGACTGTAGGAAGTGTTCTTCATGGGTACTTAAATAAGATTTAGGAGAGGGCCTCAATTGAGATTAGGTCTAAATATGCTTGAGATACTTTGGAAATACCTTACAGTTTACTTTTCGCCCACTGCCGTTCTTTTCTGATTAATTTCTTTGCGAGATCCAATTCAAGGGAGACGATTTCACCATTTCGCCAGACTTCGTGGAGTTTAATTGTTTTGGCCCTTCTCTTGTATTTACCACAGTAGACTCAGTATGATTTGCAGTGGTAGGAACAACGACACGAGTTGTCCAATAAAAAAAAGCCTTGTAGACAATTCGGCGACCCCAAATAACGGTAATGCAGACGAAGGAACCTCTTTAAGATGCAGACCATGTTGCAAATCTAAGTCTATTATAGTATTGCCAAATTAGCATGTAAAATGTCTGCTAGGCTATCTAAAAATGAATTAAAGATATAAGTTGGCGTTTAATTCATTCACATCCTGAATCCTGATACCAAATACGGATTTGTTGTACAGTCGCGGACATAATAATATGGTTTTTATTTAATTTAATTTATTTTTGAATTGGTTTTGATTTGATTTTGATTTATTTTAAGTTAATTTTCAATGTATTTTATTTAATTATGATTTAATTTTAATTTATTATTGATTATTTTTTTTATTTATTTTTGTACTTTGCTGTGATCGGATTCAATTGTGATTTTATTTTAAATTAATTGTGTATTAATTTTTATCCGTGGCCGCTTTTTGCAAATTGGAGGATATTTTGAAGACCTAATACCATGACGTACGATGCCGAGACGAGGACGCACGCAGGAAGCTGCGTACAGGCTTCGAGTTGCTCAGAGAGCCATGGAGCGTTCCATGCTTGGCATACAGCTAATAGACCGAGTTACAAACGTTGAGATCCGAAGACGTATGAAGATCTCCGACGTCGTAAAACGAATTTCGGAACTCAAATGGAAGTTGGCAGTACACCTGGCAAGGCACGGTGATGATAGGTGTAGTAAAGTGCTGCCCGAGTGACGTCCAAGGAATGGAAGAAGAAGTGTCGGTCGTCCAGCGGCGAGATGGGCAGAGGACATTGTTACCATCGCGGGTAGAACCTGGATGAGGGTCCAGGAACGTAATGATTGGTATGAGAAGAGATAGGCCTATGCTCACAAGTGGGCGAAGTCGTTCTGTGGATGATGATGACATTACCGTACACTCAACATGAACTGATGTTATTTTTTTCGGTCTACATATATTATTATTTGTCTACTCACCAGGCTGCAGTGCAACAGATACGGAAGGACCGCAAAATAACTCGGAAGACAAAGATGAAACTGGTGAAATCCTTAGTGTTCTCCATGTTTAAATACGACTCGGAAACATGGACGCTCAGAAAAGCCGACCGTGATCGCATTGACGCTTTCGAGATATGGTTTTGACTACGGAACAACAAAGCCGGACTTTCCACCACCTGTCTGCTTAGAGCCCTGAATTTTTTTGGCCACATTGACCACAAAAGAAGGTCATAACCTCAAACAGATGATGGTAAGGTCGATGAGGCCGAGGGATCGCCAGCCAATCAGGTGGTCTGACCAAATTCACTCAAAGCTCAACGCCAACTTGCACGATGTACGCCGCGACGCCAAAGACAGACACAGATGGAGGAATATTATAAGAAAAAATGATCTGCCGTCGGGGTAATCATGACCCTCAGTAATGAGGAAAACGATGCGAGGATGAGGAGAAGGACTCACCACGCATCTTTGAAGACACTCTAACCAAACCTACATAATGTAATATTCAAACTACTAGCTCTAAAAATTCTCGTTGCATAACATTCTGCACTAAATTATTAAGACACACACAAATTTTCTCTCTGTACTCTCGCGAGACTCAAAAATATCAGCTATCAAATTACCAGGAACCATACACTGCCTGTCAAATTAACGGAGCGCACCGTCGAATCGATGCGATGGCGGAAGTCTTTAGTTTACGTAAAGCGCGTTTAGTTTTGAGTGCAGTGTTTGGTGGTTTGTTTGAAGCATCTAGATGAAGTTTGCCGCTTCTAGTAAGTGAGAAAATTTAGCGTGTGCTAGTGATCGGTGGCTGGAAAGCTATCATGCTAAGTTTAAGAGATGCTTTTTCGTTTTGAAGTTTTAATGATCTTTACAGGAACTGGGTTAGGGTCGCAATGCGATAACAGATTAATCTGTTTACTGTTGACGACTTTGTTGCCTAAGGGAGTGTCTTGGATTGCAAAAAAACCGATACACTCAATGTTATGTAACGTTTGATTTTTTACACAATGAAGCATGGATGGTATAAACATTTCACCAGAACAATGTAATACTTACTTAGGTAATGTTGTAAGTGGTCTTAAAATATTTCACGTGAATATTAGAAGTATAGGCAATAGTTCAAATTTTAATAATCTCCTAATTCTACTAAACAGAATCAAGGTGCATTTTGATACTATTGTTTTATCTGAGTGTTGGTTACGCAAATGCCCTTACCTCCCAACTATACCGGGATTCGAATCATTCCAGTCCGATCACGCAAACCAAAACGACGGCATTGTTGTGTATGTTAGGCAAAACCTACAAGCTACTGTCGAAATACCGATATTTACGGACGCAAATTGCTTGATTTTAAAATTCGGCACAGAAATAGCCCTATTGGCAATATACCGATCTCCGTCGTACCGAAATACTAAGAACTTTATTGAATGTCTGGATGTAACTTTGCACTCGTTAATGTCGTTTAAGACTATTGTTATAATTGGCGATATCAATATAAATATCTCCCAAAATGCTAATGATATTAATTCTGACACGTATCTAAACACAGTAGCGTCACATGGAATGCTTCCTGCACATTTATTTCCCACTCGTAACAACGCGTGTCTAGACCACGCAGTTATAAAATCAAACAAACCTGCAATAACCTTAGTCCTTGATTCTGGTATAACGGACCATGCTCCAGTGATTGTGTTTTGCAAATTAATATCTGATATAACTAAATCCCCGGCATCATCGCGCCGTGTAGACCTGGATGCATGCGTTGAAGTTATAAAAACTGTAGATTTCTCTTCAGTGCTGAATTGCGATGATGCAACTACGGCTGCCACAAAATTTGTTGATATTATTGCTAAAGTAGTAAATAACAACTCTGTTACTCGCACTATCCCAAGTAAAAAAAGGGTTATAAAGCCCTGGATCACACCTGGACTTTTGAGGAGTATACGAAACAGGGATAATCTTTGCTTCAAATCAAAACGAGAACCTAATAATAGTATACTACAAGTGACATTCAAGCGGTACAGAAACTTTTGCAACAATTTACTAAAAAAAATTAAACGGGAATATGAACGATCTGAGTTTGAGAGACATCGTAGAAATCCTAAGGCTACATGGAATCTTATTAAATCAATTTCTAATCTTCGAAACAACAAATCTTCTGCTACCGAACTTTTATTCATTACTCCTGATCCTTCCAAGTCAGTTGATACTGTAAATGACTTCTTTGCGAGTGTGGGGGAGACCCTTGCGTCGAAAATAACTAACACACACGGTACACGCTTCTCTGACAATAAAGCCTGTTCTAACTCCATGGCCATGCTCTCAACAGACTGTGAAGAGATTGAACGCATCATCCTCGGTCTCAGATCTAATTGCGCCGTGGGTTGGGATGGCATTTCTGCTGCTTTGATCAGGGCTGCTCGCGACACCTTAATTCCTATTATTTCGCACATATTCAACCTTGTAATCACAACAGGGGTGTTCCCGGCTGTCTTTAAAAAAGCACTTGTACATCCTATCTTCAAGAGCGGGGACAGGGGCAGTGTCAATAACTACAGACCTATCTCTGTCCAAAATTACAATTTTGTCCAAAATCTTAGAAAAAATTATAAATAGTCGACTACTTAACTACCTTAACTCTCATTTATATAATTTCAACGAACCAATTCGGTTTTCGATCAGGTAGAAGCACAGAAGACGCAGTATTGGAAGTAACTGGAACTATAGCAAAAAATATACAGACTAAACTTAAAACAATAGCAATTTTTCTTGACCTATCAAAAGCTTTTGACACAGTCTCTGTTCCCCTCTTGCTTGAAAAGTTGGAGCGGATTGGTGTTAGAGGAGTGTGTCTCGATGTTTTTAGAAGTTACCTGAGTGAGCGTTCTCAAACAGTCAAAGTGGGAAATTGCGTCAGCAAACCGCAATTCTTAACTTACGGAGTGCCGCAGGGTAGTGTCCTTGGACCTACCCTGTTTCTTATTTATATAAATGACCTATGTAATCTGGCTGTAACTAACGTTAAAATTATCACTTACGCGGACGATACCGTCTTGCTCATTCATGGAAAGGATTGGTTAGAAGCCCGCTCATATGCGGAATCCACTCTGCTTGTTGCAATGGAATGACTGAATAAAAACCTGTTAACTCTCAATGTAGAAAAAACAAAGTTCATTACATTTGCTCCAAGTAGAGCCTCACAACCACCGTCTCCCTTTACTTTGACGGCGCATAAATGCGGGTTCACATCGAGTGATTGCACGGGTTGTGCTCAGATTGCGCGCACCCATAGCATTAAATACTTGGGTGTTATAATGGATAGTACGCTAACATGGAGGGAACAAATTGAGGCTCTGGTTTCTAGGGTCAGAAAATCAATCTTTGTTTTTAAAAACCTGCGAACATCTGCTGACTTTGCCACACTACGAACAGTATACTTTGCTCTGGCACATTCCATCATAAAATACTGTATTGCAGCTTGGGCCCCCCCCAAGGGCTGGGAAGTGCTTAATGCTCCGTCTGGAAAGGGCACAGAGGGCAGTGTTGAAAGTCATGACTCACAAACCGATTCGGTTTCCAACGTACGGTCTATGCAAGTTACCAACAGTCAGACATGCTTTTCTTCTCGCTGTAGTGCTGCGTAAACACTTAGACCTTCCATTCGATCCTGTTATCGTTACCCAAAAACGCAGATCCGACAGAGTCTGCCAGGTGGAATCTGCCAGAGTTCAAGTAGTACGACGGCAATATCACTTTCTTAGCTCCACTTTGTACAATCGGGTAAATAAACCACTCAATATATACCCACTGACCTTGCAAGAATGTCGAAGAATCACAGATAAATGGCTTTATACACTCACTTATGAAGATTTAGAAACAATTATAAAAACTTAAACTGACTTCCAATGCCCTAATATGTATAACATGCGCAAACACACACCTCCTGCACAAACGTACACCCTTCTTCCACACACACACACACATATTACACTCCACACACTAACACACATAATCCTTACATAGAAACACAGTCAAAATATTGTAAACTTTTAATTCTAATTCTTATGTTATTTTATATTTTTATTTGTTTTTAAATTTTTTGTTTTGCTTTGTATCGACTTTTGGAGGTGGGCGTTAATGACTGCGACACAGTTTTATACTAATGCAGTTGTTATCGAACACAGAGTTTTTGTAAACTGAGTTTTCGTTTCAATAAATTTATTATTATTATTATTAAACATTAAAAAACTAGAATTGGCTCTTAAAATATTTGTAAAAAGCTATTTAAAAATAACTTTGAACACAAAAATCTGAAGTTCTTTAAGTCAAGAGTCTGAAAGAACCGCAGATAGGTTACTTCTAGGCAAGCGTGCTGCACGGTCAATTCTACATCATCTTGACGGATTACGGAAGTTGTGAACAAACCCGAACCAGTCGAATTCTACCCGGCTCCTTTTTGCTGAGGTGTGAGTGGTATGACCGTGACGATAAAGGACCATCTTGAGCCTCTTGGCGTTACGTTGACATAAACACTTAATTTTGGTCCATTCATTGAAGCAAAAGCTCGGTTGGCTGCCAAAAAGTTGGGGATCCTCGCGAAGGTGAGACGGTGCTTCACGCCAGAACAGTTGCTCAACTTGTATCAAGCACAAGTTTGATCATGCATAAAGTACTGCTCTCACCTCTGGGACGGATCTGCCCAATACCAGATGGATGCGCTTGAGTCGATCAAAAAAGAGGCCAAGAGGCTCATCGGCAGTGAGGTACTGGTCGAGTCTAGATTCCAAAGCCTTGAACATCGGCGCCGAGTAGCCAGCCTATTGGTTTTTCATATGTATGCGATGGAATTGCATGAACTTATTTCGCCTAGCCCGTTCCATCATCGGACTACAAGACGTAGAGCGATGCTTTATCGATATATGGTGGACATCCCACCCATACGTGCCAAACGTTTTGGGAATACTTTAATTATACGTACAGGAGTCACCTAGGGGTCAAGAGTGAATAGGTTTCTTCTAAGCAAGCGTGTTTCATCGTCGATCACGTCATCGCTTAACATTAGCTGAGATAGTGGTCATACGCGATTCTATCAATAATTTATTTATTTACTTATTTATTTATTGGTTCACCAACAATTGTTTACACTGGTATTATGCTAAAGGTAACATGCAATAAAATAGAGTACAATAGTGTAACAATCACTTATAGGTAAACTCCGCATGCTTTAAGTATAAGTTGCATATGAGAGAGAAAAAAGAAAAAAGCAAACTAATCTAAAATTAAATAATAATTAAAAAAAACCATTCCTTTGGCGGTACAATCTTTTGTGGGTTTTGGCCGCCTCTACGATCATCTTCTATTTCGCTCTGTCACTAGCCTCCTTTCGCCAAGATGTTTTTCAAGGTGTTCAAGAGGGCCTTCCTGTGGGTCTTTTCTGATTCCAACCGGAATCTAAACGGTATTACACAGTTGTTACGGATTCGATAAAGACTAACCAATCCTTTGCCGATTAATACTCGCTAAATACAAATGCACCCAAGTGTATAAGCTCAAGGTAAATACACGTCTTCATAGCGAACATAGTCGACTACATTGCTTACTATCAAGACATATAGTCAAACACCAGCATATCAATAATAATAAAAGAAGAAAAACAATTTCATACAAATTATTGGTTTCGATATCGACTCACCAATACATAGCCGATCAATACAAATGCACTCCAGTGTACCAGCTCAAGGTAAACACACGCATTCACTAGCTGTCACAGCGACAGCCGTGCGAGGCATGATAATGTCCGTTATGCCACTTTGTGCCGTACAGCGATCGGTTATCAGTGTGCTATTATCGGTGTAGATACCTTAAGCCGCCTCCACACGCATGGCGAACAATGGCGAAAAGCTAACACAAAACAACAAACACGAACGTGTGGATGGGTGTTTGTTTGTGTTTGCCTGTTTTTATTTGCCCGTGTTTGGCTTCGGTGTCGGTTTTTGTGCACAAATCTAAGGGTGTTTGACAAACGTGCTTGCGATGTATCCAGATGCTTGTTCATGTCAGTAGTACGCGCGAGCTTGTGGGCGGCGGACGGATTTAATAGTGGTGATAAATTTACGAATCGTGACATTTTGTATATCCTTAGCTAAATTGTAAGCAAAAATGTTTGATTGTTTTCCCGAAGTAATCGCTGCCACAACAAGCTGGTCTTCCGCCATGTTTGCCAATCCGGAATAGACTAGCACGTTCGCCAAGCCTGTGGATGCCGTGTTTGTGTTGGGTGATTGTGGTCAGTGTTTGGCAAGTGTTTGGTTTCGCCACTGTTTGTGGCAAACAACAAGCGTGTGGAGGCGGCATTAGATACTCACGACGATAGGCTGGCGATTTATGCAATAGTGCCTTGGTCAGTGAATTGCAACGATTTGGGAATACTTTTACTGTGCGTACAGGTAAAGAGTGGTATGCCCTGCCGGATTTTCTATTTCATGATCGCTATAAGCTGGGAGTCTTTAAGTCAAAAGTCAATAGGTTACTTCAAGACAAGCGTGCTTTACCGTCGATCACACCTTACCATCCGGTGACATACAGCTCAAACACGAGCCTATAAATTTAAAAATTAAGAACAAACGAACTTTGTAATTCTGTACAGAATTTTGCACAAAGGTAGACAAGATATATGGTATAGGCTCAAGACTAGTGTCTTTCGATGTCAGCGATCGCGATATTCCAAAATCATCATCATCATATCAGCCGAAAGACGTCCACTACCGGCCATAGGCCTCCCACAAGCGTCGCCACATTGACCGGTCCCGTGCGTCCCGCATCCAGCGAATCCCCACAATCTTCACCGGTCATAATCATTATTCCAAAATGTAAGGGATTTATCACTTTGAATTTCGATAGCCTGACATTTCCTTACATTTTTCCGATCGCTATAAGCACGCTTTTGAAGTTAGATTGCCACTTTTCTTCGGCTGACACAAACATCCAGGGAGCCAGATCTCTATCGGACGTCCGAACGCCCAAGGGCACGTCCCTGACTTACGTCCGATAGTTTGCACAATGTAATGTACATTAATTACCCACATACACTATAAGTCGCGGTTGTCAGTCGCGTCCGTCAGCCGCGTCCGATAGCTTGTATCGAGCTTTACATTTTGGGATTTCGACATATGCCATCGTCGCTGATAGAATTACACCTTTGAGGCTAGACAAGTAGAGTTCGATGTCAGCGAAGGCGATAGTCGAAATGTCAAAAGTATGGAATTAATAACGTTATTTTTCGATTATCATCATATTCCTGCCTTTGTCTCACGTTACTTGGGGTCGGCGCAACACGTTTTTTTTCTTCCATACCGTCCTGTCAACCGTCACGCTATTACTAAGACTCTACACCCTGTTCCACCTACCACCAAAGAGTTTTGTTATTTAGACAGTGGGAGTACAATAGACAGTTAACTTCTAATTAAAGTGCACTTATTAAGTTTTCGTCTAATGCCCGACTACTCGCTAGTCTAGTGGTCATAACACTAAAGCTACAGCTGAACACAATGAGGTCCTTTTTTATCTTGGGAGGGAAATGCTCATACATACTGCGCTACCACGGGGAGATAGCACAGTTATGTGGGACTCCAACCCACTACGACGGTGTTCTCCTGTGCCACTTATGGCGGTAACACGGACACGCGTTAGCACTCAATGTGAACCCGCCGCAGCTATTCGTCACCGGACCCTCCTCTGCGGTGCACCAGAACACATTGCACGCCGTGACCACTCCAGGGACCAAAACAGCACATGGGCGCCAGACGACCCCGTGTATGGCACCCGTTTTGGTACCCCTGTGACGGGTCAGGTCAGTGGCCCCGCAACCTACCACTTTTCAGCCGCAGGGGATAGGGACCTCCCCTGCAGCCCCACCGCGTCCGCCATCAGACGATGGTGACCCCGTCCAGGCCGCGGAAGGTAGGGAGTGCGGCGCACCGCAATATCTGCACTTCTCTCCCGCCGCGGTCTCCAAACCTCAGCCGCGATTTCGTGTTGGTTTTGGAGGCTCCATAAGACATCGCGGCCCGCCTCAGTTGCGATGTCTCCCAAGTGGCACCAAAACCTACTTGTTGGCCGCTACGTCGTCGGCTTAATCGACAAAAGCCCTGACAAGCGGTCACTTTTCAGGTTCCTCTTCGCATAACCGTTGGTGACTAAGCCACGGCTAGTGAGTCCCCCCACCTCGACAATGCGGTAACCCACCAGGGGGCAACGCCATGAGGTCCTGGGTTCGAAATATGGGTGTAACCCCTCATGGGAGACAGGCTTGATGTTATGTAACAATGGGCTCAGCCTATCAAAGGCCAGAGGCCCCCTTGTCTTACATTAAATGTAAAATTTCAACAAAATCTCAGTCCGAAGTTTTCCAGGCCAGGCCTCACCTAAGGCCACGATATATAGCCCCCGTTAGCCCCAGTACAGCACCGTAATAACGTAAATCACGTTTACGGTGCGCGTTAATAATTAATTTGTTAATTTGCTTTACATTGTAATGAATAGGGCTTGGTATAAGATTCTTCTTTTTTTAGGAAGGGTCCTTTGAAGGAATTTTTCTGAGTCTTCCTTATTGTGGGCATTAAATTGCTTTTATTGTTGGTACCTGCTAGATTTTTGAGGGCATTGGCCCGTGGTAACCTGTCTTAGGCACAATATGGTAAATACAATACTACAATACAATACTTTAGTGGTAAAAACTAATATTCATAAACGATCAAGGACCTTCCTTTTAGAAATCTCCAAGCAGATTCTAAATACAAATACCTTTTTTTTTATTGATAGGCTAGCGCCTGACCACTATCACACCTGATGGTAAGCGATGATGTGATCGACGATGAATCTCGCTTGCCTAGAAGAAACCTATTCACTCTTGACTTAAAGACTCCCAGGTTGTAGCTATCAGAAAATACAGACTCTGGTAGGGATTTCCACTCCTTAGCTGTACGCATAATAAAAGTATTCCCAAAACGTTTGGTGCGTTTGGTGTGCATTTAAAAATTCTCGACGTCGTTTAGCGATATATCCGATGTTTAATTAAAATCTATTGACTAAAATTTTGATTAAGAATATTGTGTTAATGAGTTGCTAAACGGTTCTTATATTCGGTTATACAATAGATTACTTATAGTTGTCAGAGAGTGTACTAGTATACCAACCTTTAAAAAAGGAACTTTATATTAGGTGACTAGCTTTTCCCCGCGGCTTCGCTCCCCTGGTCCTTCACACAGGACCCGTTTTCGTGATACAAAATGTAGCTTTCTACCAGTAAAAGAATTTCGAAAATCGGATAAATGCTTCTTGAGTTTATCCATTACAAACAAATATACAAACAAACTTACAAACAATCAAATCTTTCCTCTTTATAAAATTAGAAGACTAATTGTTTTATTTTACTATTCTTTTCGTAATAACAACAGATGAAGGGATATGTGAGTTTTGTTAAAACTGCTTTGTTTGTTATTGTTAATTTACCCTTGTTTTAATAAACAGCTCAGAGATTTTAATCAATAAGGGCACAAGATCAAAAAATTGTGTCATCCTTAAAAGAAGGAGGGTCGTGTATAATGATCAGGTCGAACCACAGATTTAAAGTTATTTCAGAAGCCAGAGGTTTGAGTATCAAAAATATTTTCGAATGTAGTGGGATCGAGCTGACGGACCACAAAATTGTAATATTGTGCATTTATAGACCACCTAATAATAGACGTGACTGTATAGATCAATTTTTTTCTAGGCTAACAGAATCATTAAGTAGATTAGCATACACAAACAAAAAAATTATAGTATGTGGTGACTTTAATATTAATAGATTTGACAAAAACAATATATCCAGACAATTTGAACAATTATTATCAAGCTTTAACCTGACATTAACAATAAATGAACCCACTAGACTGAAAAGCATGACTTGTATTGATAATATAGCACATAATATTAGAGGTTCAAAAACTAAAGTACTGGAACTTTCACTCTCTGACCATACAGCGCAATTTTTGACCTGTCCAGTGAAGAAAAGTTACTACATAACACACTGGTTTAAAACCAAACGTTCTATTCTGAAGGAAACATATTAAAATTTATAGAATGCATTAAAAATCTCAGCTTTGCTGAATGTTACACTTTTGATGACCCTGAAAAAAGCTTTGACACATTTCATAGTTTATTTAAACTATTTTATGACTTATGTTTCCCTGAAATACGCGTAAAAATACCGATTGCCAAGAAGCCCGCATGGTTAAGTAAGGGTATACGGATATGTTCGAAACGCAAACGCCAATTATTATGGAAGTATAGGCTAACTTCGAATCCAAATGATAAAACAAAATTTAAAGACTATTCAAAAAGGCTCAGGATTATAATTAAAAAACCCAAAAAGCCCAAAATAATTATTATATTAATTCATCTACAAACAAGGGAAAGGCTATATGGAAAATAGTAAATAATTATAAAACAGTAACTCCAAAAGAAAATATAAAGCAAATAAGAGTACATGACCAACTCATTACACGGCCAAAGGAAATAGCACAATCATTCAACAACTACTTCGTTGATGACATACAGTCTATCTCCAAAGGTTCAGTTACAAAAGCAACAACCCTTAATAAAAATTCCAATTCCATTTTTTTAAAACCAACAAATCCATACGAAATAGATCAAATTATAAAAGGACTAAACAACACTAATAGTACAGGATATGACGAAATAAGTACAAGAATAATAAAACGAGTATCTAGATACATAGCTCCAGTCATTAGTAACATTATAAATCAATGTCTAGAAGGTGGAGTTTTTCCTTCAAAACTAAAAACAACTATTATAAATCCATTATTTAAAAAAGAAGATAGGGAGGATATGCGTTTTTACAGACCCATTGCGTTAATACCAGTGATGGCAAAAATTTTCGAAAGGGTTATATATAACAATTTATACAACTACTTTGAGGTGAATAATTTATTTACTAATGAACAATTTGGTTTTCGTAAAGGAAGATCCACCAGCGATGCTTTCTTTAACTTTCTTAAGAAAGTAATGACAGGATTAGACAATAAGCAAAAAATAACAGCTATTTTTATGGATATGACTAAAGCGTTTGATTATGTGGATCATAATATCCTACTAAACAAATTAGAGAGATATGGGATAAGAGGGAATGCCTTAAATCTTATTAAATCATATTTATCAAATAGGTTTCAAATTACTCAAATAACGAGACTACATAAAGACACAAAATTTGAACATATATATATGTCAGACCCTAAACTTGTTAAATTTGGAGTTCCCCAGGGAAGTATCCTTGGACCTCTTTTGTTCATTATATACATTAATGACCTACCAAGGTCTATAGGCCAGGAAATTATATTATTTGCCGATGATAGCACGGCTATTTTTGCTGATAGTGGTCAAGAAGGATTTGAAATACAGGTGAATAAATCCCTAGAGAATATTATAAACTGGTTGACAGTGAATAATTTAAAAATAAACATTGACAAAACAAATTATATGACCTTCACTAATAAAAATACGAAGTCAAATAAAATCAATCTAAACTATAAAGGCAAAACAATAAAACAGGTCAATAACACAAAGTTTCTGGGGATCCATATTGACTCGGAACTAAATTGGAAATTGCATGTGGATGAAGTATGTAAAAAACTTAACCAGTTTTCATATGCTCTCTACGTACTTCGGAAAGTCGTTAATGAAGGCGTACTGCTAAATGTTTATCATGCATATGTAGGTTCTGCACTTAAGTATGGTATTTTGTGCTGGGGTAACTCTACTAACAGAGAATTTGCATTCAAAGCCCAAAAAAAATGCATCAGAAGCATTTGTGGGCTTAAACAAACCGATTCATGCAGAGAGCACTTCAGAAGGTTAAAAATCTTAACCCTAACGTCAATTTATATCTTGGAAGCAGCATCAATCACAAAACGCGATATCAGTAATTTCGAAAAAATGAGAAGTACAAGACATAAAAATGAACTTAGGTCAGTTAAATGCAGAACAGTTAAGTTTCAATCCAGTATATTTGGTATGGGTGTTAAAATTTATAATAAATTACCAGACTGTATTAAAAATATTGAAAGACTAACTACATTTAAATACAAACTCAAAGAATTACTGATACAGAAAGTATATTACACAATGAATGAATTCCTAAATGACAAATGTTTTGACTAAATTTTATTGAATATTATAATAATCCACTTAATTATTATGAAATAGTATACTCTGACATTACTTATTGTACTTATTGATTTGAATCTGTGACATAACTTACTTATTCATTTGTTTTATGACATTGTATAATGTATTAATTTGATTTTATGATATTGTAGGTATGGGGTACTATTTTTGAGTTTATGACATTATACAGGGTATTTGTTGGAAATATTGACATTGTACAGGGTATTAATTGGAAGTCATGAAATTGTATAATTTAATGATAAATTTTGCATGCCTGAATTGGTACAACACAGTGGACTGCGCATTCACTTGACACCTGGAATTGTATAATTATGTACTGTGTTGAGCAATAAACATTTGAATTTGAATTTGAATTAGAACCGATATCATAAATGACCCCAGCAAATTGAACCTACCCCCATTACCAATAAAAATAAAACGTCATAATCACCGCACCTTACAAACGCATTAGTGATGGCCATGGGGTGGCCACCCCTCGGATATAATGCCTTAGTCACCTTTTACAATATAACTGAAGAGAGAATGATGAGCTGTGTGGTGGCACAGTTAGCGCAGTGACTGACCGATCGACTTCTAACTATGGGAAAAGGGGATTCGATTCCTGAACAGAGCGTTTTGTTTTGATACATTAGCCGGATCTGGCTATTTTTATAACGTTAGAGTAGTAGGTAGGTCGCTCCTTGTTACATCTTCAATATCTACGCAAAACAAAATCAGAATATTATAGTCTTCGAGTTTAAAATACACTGACAATCAGTTTTTGACACCGGTGCGTGGAAATTTTTCATAATCCGACTGTGGTCCGTTTGCAATTAAAACAGCTCTTTATAATATCGCATACTAAAAGTAATAAAGAAAGCTTTAATTTTTATTCTGCACTGGTTTCTCCTTGGAATATTAGCACCGTGAAACTATTTTTAACCGACTTCCCAAAAAGGAGGAGGTTCTATGTTCGACATTATGTATGTTTTTTTTTATGTATATTCACCGATATCGCCGGCAATTGAGAACCGATTTTGAAAATTCTTTTTTTGTTTGGGAGAGTATGTTCCGAAATTGGTCCCATTTTAATTTGGTGAAGATCTTATGAAGAACTTCGAAGATATACAACAGAACTCTTCAATAAATAAAGGCAAATCTCTCGGGATCGCTGCAATCGCATGTCTGTTTATTGTTTATACCATTTCATAACATAACATTACACCAGTACGCTCTTAAGGAGTACGCAGATCTCTCATTTCACCGATTATGTTCAAGTTTCATGATATTCGGGTTATCGTTTTAAACTTTTCAGCAAATAATTCCTTCTCCTAACACCTTTCTTTCACCCATCCACGGACCGACCATTTTAATTTACTCCTCCTAAAAAATCTTTCAAAATATCCATCTCCACTTCGAATACTCCTTATACTTCAACACACCGGGCATCAATTCGCACAATACCGTCGATATCGCTTGAAAGCTAACCTCGCCGGAACTCGCCACGGTAAAGTCTAATCGTGGAAAAGCAGGTACATAACGCGGCTAAAATAGACGCGCTTCCGTTGGGGGGTGGCGCAAGATGTAAGCGCGAATGGTTTGAGCGACTGTGATTTTTTTAAACCAGATCTTCTTCGTCGTAAAGATGATTCCTTGTTTAAATTTTTATCAGCCAATTCGACAGCGTTAGGATTAGCCTCGTACAGGTTTTTCAGAGTGAATCTTAAACCAGATAGTACAGTACTAAAGAGGGTAGTGGTTTTTTTTCATTTGCATATTAATTTATTGCATTCCATAATGTTATTGCTGATGTTAAATGAATAGCTGAATATATTATAAATATTTTTATAGGTAACGTTTAATAGTTTCTTCAGAATTGTTAAAAACTTTTAGATTTTCTCTTTTCTAAGTTTGTAAACATAGTAGAAAGAAAGATCAGACAAATCCAGATAACAATGATAAACACCTAGTATTCATCTATATTCTGGCATAAAAAGTAATAACTTAGTGGCATTTAACCAGACATCTCTTTATCCAGCAAGCCCTTTCTAGAGATCTACATAGTTTAGTAAACTAGTCGTGGAAGATATTTGGTACTTATCTATGAAATTGGCGTTTTGTCGTAGTGGCTACTTTGATCTCAAATATCTCCTGTTTAGTTTGGAATTCCAATTTTAAATTTATACAGCTATTAACTCATGCTTTTGTGTTTGGACAACCGTAATTCATTTGTTTTTTCCTCTTTTGGTTATTTCTTTGAGCCAGTCAGTTTACAAAATGGAAAACTTGAAATATCGCATTATTTACGAGTACGAGTTCCACCGTGGCACCAGTGCTGTAGAAACGATGCAACCTATGAGATGGCAAAATTGCATAAATAGCAATGGTACATACTTTGATTAAATAAATATATTATATAAAAAAACGACTTTATGTTCCTCCCTTACAAAACACCAATTTCATATGTAATGACCTAATATTATACAAAAGAAAGTCATAGCATTAACATTAGATAAACGAAAATCCCACAAATGTCAACAAAAATAAATAATAACAGCTAAACGCCTCACCATTCCACTACAGTGTACGAAAACGAAAAGCATATTATAAAATCAAGGACTACGTTGAAGATAAAAAAGTTTGGCTATAGCTCCTTCTGCGCATGTGGCTTCCCTGGTAACTCATAAACGGCACAAATATGTGGATGTCTCTAACTATTCTCAATCTCATTTTTTCTTCTTTTGATTAGACTCTTTACAATGGTTTTCAATCATATTTATACGCCCTTACCCTCAAAGAATAGTTACAGCACTGATATCAACATTTGTGCCTCATGTTAAATTTAGTTTTGATATACGGTTTTCTTTTTACTACCTTTGTATAGATTCTTTTACCGATTGTTTTGTGAATGTGTGAACATTGTAGGCCTTCTAGATTTCTAGATATGCTTGTTAACATTTGTTAACTTTTCATCTTGTTTTACAATCTTTTATTTACTTTGTTTAGTTTTTACGACTTATTGTCGGGCCTACGTTGTCCCCCCATATCTAAGTACTAATGCTGTAACATGGAAATATTGTAAAACCAAACCATTTTAAAAGAGTAACCATGGAGTTTCTTGCCGGTTCTTCTCCATAGGAAACGACCAACCCGAACCGTGCACCTTTTGCCGACGTTTTATAAGTGCCCATGTAGGCCTATGTGAAATAAAAAATTTTGAATTTTGAATTTTGAATTTTGAACACATCAAAGCCGCCGCCTCTCCCACTTGGTACCACCTCGGCTGCACCCACCAGACTAGGTGTGCCATACACTGTAACATAATTGATTAGCTCTAGGGCTCACGTATTGTTAGTACAGCCTAGTAATAAGGGCAGATGACACTGGTCTGTTGTGGAAAAATGTCGCTTTATTTTTGTGGCGTAAGTAGGATGTAGTAGAATCGTTTTAATGCGTGGGTGTGTTTAATGTAGTTTTTTTTTTTAGGTTTTATGATTATTTATGAAATTAAGTAAATTAGGAAACAGTAGACCGATACCAACTGTCCTTTTTGTTTTAAATATGTCTTCTTTACTTTTTGCCTTTAAAATATTATTGCAGTTATGTTTAAGGACTATGAAAATCAGTAACAATGATAAAACTGTTTGCACCTACTGTTAAAGTCAATAGAAGAATTCTTAAATCGATTAACCATTAAATATAACAAAAGGAAAGAAAAAGAATGTTAGTCATTTCCACCAAGAACCAGTTTTTATTTGTACTACTTTCTTTCTTTTTACCCGACTGCGAACCAATCTAAAATTAAGGCACTTTTTTATTCCATCCTAGCCCTATAGTCGATTCTCCTACCTATTTATTTGTCTTTTTGATTAAAACAACAGGTTTGTAAATACTGTTTTATTACTAAGAATTTTTTTTACTATAATATCTGCTAAATTACAATTCCATCTTTCGTTCTTTAAGCCCGCTACCAGCTATCACCACAACTGCTACCGCTTATGACAACCGCTACCGCTGCCTCCTATCACTACCACCGCACCCCAGCTCCACCCAGCAGTCGCGGTAAGGTGCGGCATGCATACACTGTTACTAATGGATTGCCTTTTGTGTTGTTTATCATTGTTAGCTAGGTTTTTGGTAGGTAAGTACCTGCCAGTCATGACGTCATCGGGAAGAAAGCACGCAGTGGTGTTGGGGCTGGCAGTTTCAGAGGTGTCAATGAAAAAACATAAACAAGAAAATGGTGGAAATCCTGCATAAAACAGTAAGCTTATTCTAACTTTAGTTTAATTTAGTACGTTAAGTTAATAAAATTTATTCATTAAGTTAAAGTGACTAATTGCATTTTAAAATAATATATATTATAATTTTATTAAAAATCTTAAACTTAGAAAACTGCTTATTTATTTATTTAATACTTCATGCACGTACAGAGGCGTACTTAATCTCTTAGGTATTTGCCATCAGTCGATCTTTGAGTTAAAAATAAGAAAGCTAAAAATGTCATGGGAAGGTGTCTTATCTTGGTTTATTTTATCAAGAACATTCTGAAGATCACCATGGACTGCCATATGATCATTCGTCATCATTTCAGACGAAAGACGTCCACTGCTGGCCATAGGCTTCCCCCAGGCGTCGCCACATTGACCGATCCCGAGCATCTCGCATCCAGCGCATTCCCGCAACCTTAACTAGGGTGACCAGTCCACCTAGTTCGTGGTCGCCATTCCAGAACTTTTCGGCCCCATCAGCCATCGTGAAGAAGATACCGCACAACTTCCCGAACGCCGCCCAGCCGAGTCGAATTCGACGGTTGACATCTTTCTCGAAGTTGGCCCTACCCAACTGGATCGTTTGTCCCAGGCAGACATAATCGCCAACAACTTAGAGTATAGAGTCTCCGATCTTGATAGGAGTGGGTGTTACATGGGCATTCACCATGACCTTGGTTTTGTCCATGTTCATTTTAAGACCCACTTTTTCGGAAGCTCTACTGAGGTCATCGAGCATTTTACTGAGCCATATGAGCCCAACGAAAACCATATGGATGAATGCAAATATTAAAACACAAGCCACTCAAAAACTTTGGTAGTCGCTTGTTTATTTATTTATCCAACGTGTTCAACATTGTTCATTGCATGTAACGTGAAAAGAAAATACTCATTTTTACCAAAAGCTATCTTTACGCCCTAAATCTATTCTAGACCATAAAGATATCCAATCAGAAATCAAAACCTATAAATATCGCACTTCGACCGTATTGGATGACGTCACATCATTTTGAACCGGCAATCGCATGCAACGATTACCTAGCAACCAGGATAACAAGTCTTCATAACCGTGAAATAAATATCAGTGGAATAAAACGTCTCCTTCGGAAGCCACGCGTTTGAAAAAAGAATCCCATTTCAAAAAATAAAGAAATATGTCGTTCGAGATTTGAATCGGTTTCATTTGAATCGAGTTTGGAATAGATTTTAGTACCGTTTTGAAAGTGAAAGTTAGGATACTAATAACGTTTTGTTCGTGACCTTCTGATGTATTGATTAAAGTTTGCACTAAACAAGGTAAGTTTCTGGGTATAGTGTGATTATAGACTTGTTATGTAAGCTAGAACTTGTGTTAGAAGCGTTTTGTTATAAGCTGAAAATAATTTTTATTTATTATAAGTGCCTTTGCATGATATTTAAGAGTTACAATATAATTTGATAAATAAAGAACAATAAATTAATTATAATACATCGTCTATAAAAAAAGAAAATACTAGAACGACTAATCTACTCTTAATTCGAAAAAGACTGGAAAGAAACGAAATCACAGAAAACAATACTTACTATCTTCCAAAAACCATTTTATAAAAAATCTAATACATTTAAACGCATATGAATTAAAATATCAACAATTATTTAAGAAATGAACAAACTTCTGAAAAAAATATAAGGAAAATAAAGCTAAAATTTGAATCTAAATAAGCTTCCATTTTTAAACGAGTCTAACTTGCTGAAAAACCCTCGTTTTAAAAAATAAAAGATAAATAAGTTCCTCGCCTGATTTCGCCATCGAACTTCCTCGGTCCGTGCTCGGAACATGACATGGTGCTGACTTTGAAAGTCAAAGCCATGGCCAAAGTTCGCACGTGAGCCTGAAATAAGGAATTTATGTAGCTCTTGGAAAGAAAAAAGGACAGGCTGTTTCAGAATCAAATGGCAATAAGGCTTTTTTTTCAAACATGCTTGGAAATTTGAGCATTATTTTGACAACCTTCTACGAGATAAAGCGAAATTGCTGTACTGGCCAAAAACGTGCGAGCAGCGGCTGGCAAAAGTTGTATGAAAATCCATATCTGTCGTGTTAAGCGGCCAAATTAATTACATAGTAAACGTCGTGTAATTTAAAAATGGAACGATCTTTTACTCCGAAACATGGCAACCAAGGAGGTAACTTATCAAAGGTTTTATTTAAATTTCAAACTGGCTTGCAAATTGAAAGATGTTTATTGAAAAAAAAAACAAATGAACACTAACGCGGGATTAATATTGTTGTTCGTTGTTTGTGATTGATTTTGAAAAGTAATTTTATTTGATAAAATGAGTTCTAGGTATAACTTAGTTTTAATTTCCGCGCATTATTTGAGAAAAGTACAATACAAGCCTTGGCCACAACTAGGCATTGATGGACTTACGTATGTGTGCTTCGGCTTCACCTCGGCCCACATTTAAACGTTCGTCCATCAATGCTTCTTGCTGGCCGCTGCAGTAATGTACTATTTATAAGTTGAATTTGGACTCATTATAGACTTTTTGGTATTGATAAGAACAATAATTATAGACTATCAGTATAACTTACATCTGCCTAGCCACGGTAATGATATCTAACAGTATTGTGACTCGGCCCTGTCCTTGAAATAAGTGCCTACAAGCGCACGTTACGTAAACACGTGTTAGGGCTGCCCACCTATACCTACTTGAATTTATATCTAGTTTTGTGATTGTAAATATCTCAGATTCTTTTCTCTAATCTGAGGTAAATATTATATTTTTATTACAATTATTTTAAATCTTACTAGGTATCCACCTACCATTTATTTCTCTCATAGGTAATCATTTCATACAGATATTTCGTCTAATTCAATAATATATGTAAGTAGCTAAGTACATAAGTAAGTAGATAGCCTAGCGTAGGTAGGTCACTCGTATGTCACTTTGTCACCCTATCCACTTATTTATTTATTAATCCAGGTATTTTACTCGGTGGGAAAAGCAAAATAACTACCCATTAAAAAAAGAAACAAATTACGTACAAGTAGGTTAGGTATATAATTTATTATAGTATTGTCTTTCGGAGGTACTAGGTAAATAAAAAAAAATCTCTGGGTGCGTTATAGAAGAATTCAAGCAACCAAAAACAGCACAATATAGTCTATAATTGCTCTCTGTCATATTAAGTAAGTACTTATACTTATTTCAATAAAATATTCGCAAATCGCACGCTTACTGCTTACAAAACCATCACACCGTTCGTGACTGTTTGCGACTGTAGTGTATCGAGTGTCAGCTGAACTCGACGCGCAGGTATGCCTCGCGTTTCGACCGTTTGTATGAACATAGAATACTGTTAGATATCATTACCGTGGCCTAGCTATACTTGATGAAGTAAGTATTGCTACATAATTTATCTAGTAGTAGACACGCTTCGATCGACAATCTAATTATGACACGATATCTTGGGAAAACACCCCGATTCACACATTAAAACGCTCATAACTTTTGAACGGCTGAATCGATGTTCATCAAACATAGCTCACAACACTCTCATTAAAGTCACATTTCAAACAAAAAACTAAATCGAAATCGGTTCATCCGTTTAGGAGATATCATGCCACAGACCGATACACAAATACACAAACACAGGTACACATGTCGAACTTATAACACCTGTCTTTTTCCGTCTGAGTCTCTTTCTCCACATGAAGTGACTGCCTTCCTGAACCCAGTTACGGGGTAGCACTAGTAACTCTGGGTAAGACTGGTTTACCAGGGTTTTGGACTTCTGACTACCCGCAACGACTGTCAACGACCTATGAATGACAATACCTGACGGTTTAACGTGCCGTATCTATGGTACCTACATGAACTTGACATTGATAAGAGAATTCAAGCACACTGATAATACTGGTAGCTTTTCCGGCTCTATTGTAAGGTCAGCTATACAAACACGTGATATTTTTCTACTGCTGAGCAAATGGAAAGAAAGTCCCTTTGCTCAGCAGACCACAAGCCAAGAGGCAACACTGGGGCACATGAGCAATGCTGCGACTCTTGGATCCTACAAGGTCTATACCCGCGAAACCGGGATACGCGGCAGCGGCTGCTAGGGGTCTGTTCTTTGAGATACCGATTCCTGTCAGACAGGTGGAAAGTGACACAAGCATGCACAACTCACCGGTACAACTTACCTTTGTCCCTGTGGTGGTCCTTGGGCTCGTTCAATCTCGTGGCCGGTCGAGGGTTATATGGGGAAAATATATATAATAATAAGGGACAACCGACGTGGTCTAGACCGAGATGGTAGACAGCTAGACACGTTCCCGACAAAAATACATCGCCGCGCGCGAAATATACACAAACAAAGGTTCAGGCGAATCACAGTATTCACAGTACCGATTCCTGTCAGACAGGTGGAAAGTGATACAATGGTACACTAGGAGAAGGCTCCTAGTTCCTCCTCCAGCCTTCACAGTTTCTGTCCAACTTGCCGGCTATTTATATTATACTCAAATCATATTAAAAGTGGTAGAGAAATCGATCACAAGATTATTAGTTCACTTTTTATTCATTGTCTTTATTGCTGAAGCTCGTGTCCGTTTTGAAAAACCTTGAATGAGTCACTGACGAGCGATTCAGCAACCGTTTTCCTAAGACCGATTCGCCTTTGGACTGTTAGTCCACAGGACGAAGCCAAGCCACTCAGTTTTCGACTCTTCTCAGGGCAGTGGTCAACGTGAGTCCTGTTATCGTCCTTATTAGTTAAATTGATGTAAAAAAGTTCTTCAAAAGTGTGCTTAGTAACTGAACAAAATTAGCAGTACACAGTAAATCTCTGTGCCTATAATTTGATAAGAACGAGTAGTTTTTGATGGCTTCCCAGAGACTCATAATGACACAGTGATAAGGCACTATAATGAAACTTTGATTACGCGCCCATGACTCATTTGTGATATCAGGATTATATGGTTTAAGATAAAAATTGTGTGAAGCGTGAGTTAGGCAGATGAGGAAGAGGTTAAAATATACTGGGATTTGATATTCTTGTGTAACATCAATATGTACTTTAAAACAATGTAGCCCAACATACGAGAAAGGCTCTTAAAAAGTATCATTCCGTAAGCGTTGGCGATTATAGAAATGCCAAAGTGTAATAGATTCATGAAGATCATTTCAACCGAAAGACGTCCACTACTGGACATAGGCCTCCCCCAAGCGTCGCCACACTGATCTGTCCTGTGTGTGCTCTGTTCACCGGAAACCCGCAGCCTTGACCATGTCGTCGCTCCATCTAGAGGGAGACCTTCCAACGCTGCGTTTTCCGGTACCTACGCGGTCGCCACTCTAGAACTTTTCGGCCCCAATGGCCATCCGTTCTGCGAGCAATGTGCCCTGCCTACTGCCACTTAAGTTTAGCAATTCTTCGGGCTATGTAACCTTGGTTCTCTTGCGGTTCATCCTCTTTTTCTGGAATATCATTTTAATCATGTTTTGCTTTGAACGTCGGTTATTTTTTTTGTGAAAATGTTTTAATTGATAGTCGTAAATCGCTGATAGTTCTGCTCATTTTGTCTAAAAACCAAAATGGCTGGCAATCTTGAAATGTTTTTTGTAACACCTCAATCGAGTGAGGGTATGACTTTCATTCTTGCACCTTGCACCATTATATCATTATTTGATTTCGATGTTCTTTTGTTACTGCCCCTGCACTGTTGGTATACAACATTTTTTATAGATAACAGAAGGATCTCGTAGAAGAAAGATCCATTGATCTCCGAACAACATAACAAGAACTAACCAAGACACATAGTACTAACACAACCATTAAATATTACCAGAAAACATGACCATATTCTCCAACTCTAAAACACAAAACATATGTCTAGAACCATAATAAAAATCAAACACACCACATGAGAAGTGTTACAGGAAATGAACACCGCGAAATACTAATTTGAAACTCGTAAAATAATTATGGGTTTCTGTCGACCGACGGTTTACGAGGGCCGTCCGTCTAAATTTGGTTATTGGTTTTAAACGATAAATTTAGGGTCCGGTTATTATGAATTTGAGAATCGTTTGAGAATTTGCAGACCACTGCAAATCTGAGACGGAGATTTGACGAAACAGTTCCAATTTTTAGGGTTGTTTAGATAAACAGCAAAGAGATCCTAACCTTATTACTTTATCCCGTTTATCAGTCCATCTACCCGCTGGTCTATCCGTGCGTATGTCACACCCGTTTGTCCCGAATACTACAATAGTCTATGGAATATAATTATGTCAATTATTTATTGTTGCTCTATTATGAAAACTTAAAAAAAAAACATTATTTTTGGTCACAATCAAGTAATGATCTGAAGATAATAACTTTATCTTAGAAAAATTCGTCAGTGTATTGAATTGTATTAACAAAAAAGTATGACTTTCTTGCTCTCTATACCTTTTCATTTGTTCACAAATAAATTAATTTTAAGTTAACTACCAATAAGATCTCTTAGATCGTGGCGGGTTGCGTGATTTTAGGTACCTATGAATGTAAGACCCCTTATTTCCAACTAAAGACAAACAAAACTAAAAACTGCACTAAATTAATGAAAGCAAAGTCTAGTTAACATTACACGACTTACTTCAGGAAACTGAACATAAAACTATACTTTGTTTTATTTACCACTATGCCGGGAACATCTTCACGCTTGATCGGGTTTACGAGGGAGACAGAAATACTAGCGGACACTGGTGCATTCGGGACGGGTTCGCATGTCATACATTGATGGTATATGGTACTGCAGAGATACAATGTACTCGTAGATACAGTATCTTTTGTGTTATTTATCAGAAATATGAATAACTGGAGATAGAAACCGACTTGAGGAGGATCTAGAGGAGAACACACGAGCAGATTAAAATTAGATTCTTGAAAAAGAAAATGTGCTATGTATTGAAGTCGCAAACCATCATGGTTTGCGACTTCAATACATTGCACATCTTGGCAGAGTTTCAGAGGAATTTATCCAACTTATAAACCTAAGGTTGGCTACTGCTAAACATAAGCTTGACAAAACAAAACACAATTGTAAATTTGAAGGCCAAATTGCAACGACGAACACTCAAGATGATGCAGAATGGGAAAGATGCTCATTTTATAGAATACATTGGTTAGGTTAGTTAGGGCATAGAAAAACGGCTTCTATACTGAAACTGAATTAATGTTAGAGAAGAAGTTCAATAAATTCTTCATGGAAAGTGAAATTTTCAAAAAGAGACGTTTTCCTAAACAAGCTTTTTAATCTAAAAAGTACCTACTAAATGTAATATAGCTTGTATAATACATATCCAGTGAGTCCAAACACTATAGTGCTATCTTGACTGGTTGGTGGAGTTGCTATGACCACCTTCAGGCTGCATCAACCAGCTTCATAGTACCATATTATTTCAATGTTACGTAAGTATGCCAAGTTTCAGCTTAATTAATCGAATGCCATGATACTTGAAAAATTTAATACAAATGGCCGGACACAAATGTACAATAGAAAGATAATACAAAGCTAGTATTAAATAAATAATAGTTTAAAAAAACTAAAACACACGCTGTAATAGAAACCAAACTAAAAAGTAGGAAATAATTTTTAGTAAATTTTATATTTTTTTTAACAGTGTGATAAACCAAAAAAATATATTGTAAAAAAGCGTGGGGTGCTTATTAAAATATTTTCAAAATGTATCTAGTTTTACCAATATCTGTCAATAAAATATTGTTACAATTGACATCAAGCACCCCACGCTTTTTTACAATAATATTTTTTTTTGTTTATCACACTGTTCTTTATTAAAATTTAATGAAAATTATTTTCTACTTTTTAGTTTGGTTTTCTATTAAAGCGCGTTTTTTTAGTTTTTTGAACTATATTTTTTTACTTTTTAGTCCTTTCTCTAAACCTAGAGATTCTGATAAGGATAATGGGACAAACTATTTAGATTATTGCACTTTCATCGGTCCTTGATAAGTGTGCAAAGTCTGAAATTAAGCCGACGTTTTGAAGGCGGGTGAAAATCACGTTAAAAGATTCCGTTACATTGATACATAGTTTGTCATTGATACATAGATACATACATACCAAGCTAATAAAATCTTGTTAAAAAGAAGGAGAACTGAAAGAAAATCAACCAAATAACCTAAGCTAGATGACCAGGAATTGACACGCAATGCAAAAGCTATATCAACGCTAGGTATAATCTTTTAAATTTATCCATCCCGTATCTGGTCATTAGATGAGTGTCTGACCATGCTAAGGTTATCAGCAGGTTTATAATGGCTTGCACATCAATGGCTACCGCTATCTGATGGATAAGCTATCGTTAACTGAATTGAATTGCCCGCGTGGGTGGAAATGCTAAATCTTTTTATTTATCTTTGTCTATCGGATGGACAGGATGCCTCAGGGATAATGGTGGAGTGATATCAATTATAACATACCTGTTATGCTTTGATGAAAAAGGTATTGGATTAGAATTACGTGAACTATGTGTAGAGGCAAATGGAAGTACCAGCAAAATTGCAAGTCCATCATACTCAAGCCACAGAAAATCCACTATAATAAGAATTGTGAATGACAGTATTGAACCTAATATTGAGGGTCTGAAACAGCAGAGAATACATTTTAAATCTACATACATATACATAGGTATATAACATCACGTGCCCGTATTTCCGTAAGGGGTAGGTAGAGGAGCACCTTTAGTACACCCAAAGAACAATGCGAAAACTAAGCTGACTTAAATTTGAGCGTCTGAAAGTGAGTCAAATACGTAAAAAATTTCATTAATTGTCTACGTTTCTTCAAAGTATAACATTAACTGCTTCACCACAGATAAAAAGAAACATTATACAAGAAAGTTATTTGATGTTATCTTTTTAATTAGCTCAGTGTTGCCATTTCACACTTATTCTGCCAAGTGACAAGTAGTGACTGTACAGTCCGTCAAATCTAAGAAGTCCGATGACGTTTCTCATTTAACTTGCCGTGATAACTTTGTATGAAAGTTTACGAATAATCAAATTCATAATCCTAATTAATTACTATGCTGCCTATACACTATAACAACGAGTATCATTCGTAAGCATCAACTTAAGTTTATACAACGTATTTTTATAGCTGTCAAACGGTACTTCTTAGATTTGACGGACTGTAGTAAGTATATCACTATTTTTGTTATTATAACAATATGGAGTAAATGAATTAAAAATACAGTTTATGTCTAAGTGGAGGTGTTCGTTGCTGGTAGATAAGAATACTATAGTGTAGAAGAAATAAATGAATTGAGTACAATTAATTATAGGCAAAAAGACTAGTATCCAAATAAATAAAACATATAGCATGGTTGTCGACAACGACCTTTGAGACGAGTCGAAGTCGCTTATCAATCAATACATATAACAAATCTGTAGAAAAGTCGTTTTTGTACATCGTAAATATTGCCAAAAAATAGCCAGGGCTAGTATTTTGGCATTTTTGTCTGTTCGTCTGTTTATTAGTGCAAAGCATCACGTAAAATATACGAAACCAATGTAGATAACTTTTATACATAAAAATGTGGGTAACTTGAAGAATTATTTTGTTTTTTTTTATCGCAATCGTTTCACTGTATTAAAAGTAAGATGAATTTAAAATTAAAATTATCACAACACACTTAATTCAGATACTCGGACAGTTGAACTCCATATTCGATAGATGGCGTTGTGCATTTGAAGTATGTTTTCTGAATGGTGGTGTTAAGATTCTCCGCGAAAGAATGGGTCTAGAAAAAAAGTAGGCAGTGTACGGGAGCGAAGCCGCGGGCACAGCTAGTTATAAATATACTCTTTCCAAAGAATATAATATTATACCTTTCATGCTGAAATAACTAAGGGAAATACTAATGCGAAATTGCCCTTTTACTTCTACGAAATTGAATAAGATTATCTATTAAACACTTTATTAAAAATTACCCAGACATAACCTATAAAAGTTCATGACTGAATATCTATTATTCTCGGTTTTCTCGAACATGACCCTGAGTTAAACCAGATGTTTTTGATTTAATGACGTAGAAATTTAATCTCAGATAAAACAATGTATGGAATTCTGCCATTGTCCTTTCGCCACTAATGTTAAAGTGCCATGTAGTTGAGCCATCCACATCCAAATATATTTGTGATACCAAACAACAGATGTCTTCGCTTGATGAAATTGTGCGCTTTCCTTAGTGCATCAATATACAGGGTTACAGGGCAAGTCGACCTAGACCCGTTAAGGGCGTGTAGTACACATCATTTCTGAATGATTTCACTATGGAACCCCCCATCCTAAACTTAACCGTTTCGAGATTTTCGAGTTTTAATTTTTTTTATGAAAATGCCCAATTTTTCGGCTATTGAATTGAATATTTTGAAAAAAAACAAAAAACCAAAAAAAAACAAAAAAATTTTTCATGTAAAAAACCAAAAAAATAATCATAAGAGTCAAAAAAATTCGTGTAGGTACTACACGCCCTTAACGGATCTAGGTCGACTTTTCCTGTAACCCTGTATATGGCACGTACTAGGTTAGGTTACCTACAAAATAAGGCAGTCAGAGGTTGCCTCTGAAGTCTAGTTGGAATATATACTAAGATTTTAGATTCTTCCCTTCCATAAATATCAATTTAAAGTTTCATTTTATCTTCATACAGTGCTATTAGATCCGTATTTTATTTAGTAACTACTGAGTTACTGAATAATTTTCTTCAGTAACCTCGTATTCGTTTAAAATGCGTGAACAACAAACTACGAAAATCTTGTTCGTGAGTCCCTAAACCCTATATCCCTATATAAGGCGATGACCCCTTTCGTATTCCATTAGAACTATGCAAATCTTCCCCTTTGAGGATGACATCATGGCTGTAAACATGGGGTGTATTATTAAGGATTACTTATTTGTGTGGGTAACGTAACTATCCTATCCTACTAATAATAATAATATAATATATAATCTATACTAATATTATAAATGTGAATGTAAGTTTGTTTGTTACGCTTTCACGCAAAAACTACTGAACCGATCATTATGAAACTTTGTACATTTATTCTTGGAGGTATTAGAAGTAACATAAGATATTTTTAACAAAAACAAAAAAAAAAATGTGGCTTCACTGCGAGCGAAGCCGCGGGTAAAAGCTAGTAATATTATAAATGCGAAAGTTTGTGAGGATGGATGTATGTTTGTTACTCTTTCACGCAAAAACTACTAAACGGATTTGCATGAAACTTCACAGTAATATACGTTAAACATCAGAATAACACAGGCCACAATTTATAATGTTTTTTTTTGTAATTTGGTCATAATATAACGATTAATATCAAGTAAGTTGGAAAAAAAACTGCCCTCTGAGAGCTATCTTCGCGTGCGCTGCCTAAACCGTTGGAGATACACAAATATAATGTACCGTAGGATTGTTTGTCTTAGATAGTTCTAAATAAAAGTCCTTGACAGCATATATCTAGCTTTTATGCGGCAGCCACTTTGACCAAAAAAAATAGAAATTCTTATGAAAATTTCAATAATGTAACCCAAAGTAACAAAATGTTGCATATAAAATTCGTTCTTTGGCGTGCGCTGAGAAAACTATTGATGGTACATAAAAATTATGTACTACATGATTAGGTAAGGTAGGGTAGGTAGGATAGGGAATTAAGGGTAGGGTAGGTAGGGTATGGTAGGTAGGGTATGGTAGGTAAAGTAGGGTAGGTAGGGTATGGTAGGTAGGGTAGGGTAGGTGGGTAGAGTAGGTATGGTAGGTAGGTAGCCAATTGACGGGAGCGAAGCCCCGGGGGTCAGCTAGTCTCATATATTTCGATGGAATAAATAGCATTTTATTATGAAATTAGCCTAGCACACATAGGACCAGCAGACTTAGCAATGTACCATACCATACCATACCATACATACATGTCATATACCTGCAGAATGAGTTTCTTAAGAGGGCGTGGATGGCCTAAAAAATAAAACAGCATTTTGTAAAAAAAAATGGTATTTCCTTAAGTTTGCCATATGTTATTATATTAGTTGGCAGAATTTGATCTTTATTAGCAACACTATTGGTTGGTGTAATAAACCAACAGGGTGTTTTAAAAATTTAAAAGCGTTCGATTCCTGGCTTGGCATATTGATTCTTCAAAAATCCAATGACGCAGTTTTAGTTTTCACCAAAATCGAACCCAAAACTTTCGTTATTCCTCATAGATTCGGATTTGGGCATCGACGTCCACTTGGAAAACTCACCCTGTATCATCATCATCATTTCAGCCGAAAGACGTCCACTGCTGGACATAGGCATCCCCAAGCGTCTCTGCACTGATCGGTCCTTTGCTTCTCGCATCCACTGGTTTCCTGCAGCTTTAACCAGGTCACTGGTCAACTTAGAGGGAGGCGTTCCAGCGTTGCGTCTTCCGGTCCGCGGTCACCATTCCAGAACTGTTCGGCCCCATCGACCATCCGTTCTGCGAGCAATGTGCCCGGGCCACTGCCACCCTGTACACTCAGATAACTCAGCGATAAAGTATTCCGATCAATATTAGGTACTTCAGCTTTTATATACTTATAAACACAAACAGTTTTATCACTTTACCTATGGTCTATATGTCTTTAGAGTCATTTAGACTTGGGGAGGTAAAAAGAATCGGAACGATCCTATGCCTGGAAAAGTCCTCTCCCCATTCCTTTTCTTTATCTTTGGTGACTTTGTGTTGTGCTTCTTCACGCCAATTTTCGAGGAAGCCATTCAAGGTGTCCCGCCATCTTCTATTCGGTCTGTATGTAATGTAACTGTATGTAAAAAAAAACAATTACGATTAATTAAAATTCTTCTTTTTCATAGTATTAATGCCTAATTACCTAGAAAAGTACATACCAGAATTTTGCCACGTCGACAGCGTTAGCTTTTGACTTGTAAAGGCCTTTAATGGTACAAGTGTTGTGAGATAGAGAGCAAGACAAGAGGGGAGGCATTGTTTGGGCATTAGCACCGAAATCGCACTATGGGTCGTTGGAGTAACCCCATCAGACTAAATTGTGCCTACTGCGGCCCATCTGGCTTCTTAATTGTGGAATGATTCATCATCATGGTACAGGACACAGGCTTCCTCTCTGTGAGAGGGAATGGGCTGTAATCCACCACGCGAGCCCACTGCAGCTTGGTGTATGTCACATGTCTGCGAATGTTTGGTTCTAGGACATACCGTTTCCTCATGATGTTTTCCTTCACCTTTCTCAGAGCAGTGGTGATGAAATAAAACAAACAAAGGACAGCGCCTGCCTGGGTTCGAACCCACGAGCTACACAAGTAATTCGCGGCCGTTGCCACTGGGCCACCACTGCTCTGCTCCTGTAAAATACATCTATTACTGTGAATTAATCGAAAGAAGCAAGTAGGTCAATTATTATTTTCAAAGCAATCACAAATTATTGGTAAATGATAATATCTGGAGGACTGCCCAAATAAATAATAAATATCTTATTTTTATGGAATCGCTTTCTAGGAATGAGGGTGGGTGCCTCTTTAATTTCTTTAGAGCACGAAATACTTAGAACTGTATTATCAGGGTCTTGTTATACATTAAAAAAAAATTGTGCTGTAAAGGAAATTCAAAACAAAAAAAAACAGTCTGGCTGTTTTCATATGACAGAGACTATCAAACTTGTTTTAGTGAAACTCAGTAACACATTGCAAACTAGGAAAAGGTGATATATGCGGATAGATTTCACCCCTGAAAATAATACTTGTCATGTGAACTAGCCACGAATTCGGCTTGTTTATGGCCTGCGTCACCACTGAAACTTTTCAGTTTGGATATGCTGTTTAAGTCCCAGTCGGATTAACTATGTTATTTAAAAGCTATTGCCCGCGTTCGCAGGGAAACTCAAAAATGTAGGTACCAGTCATTTAATGGATTTTACTACGAAGAAATAATTAATTTGGTGTTTATGAATTCAGGTACCAGCTACCCGTGAACCATGGATGACCGCACGGTGGACCTGATCTTCGGTGGCTCCCTGAAGCTGCTGCCGCCCGTAAGCTCCAAGATTGTCAGAATCTTCACCAGTTCCACCTTCACAGGTAAGCAGGATGCAGGATTTTTATTTGTGAGCTTCATAATTTCAGCCGAAAGACGTCCATTGCTGGACATGTGTCTCCCTCAAGTGTCGCCACATTGACCGATCCCGTGCGTCATGCATCCAGCGGATACTCGCAACCTTAATCAGGTCATTGCTCCACCTAGTGAGAGGCGTTCCACCGCATCGTCATCCCGGTTCACGGTTACCATTTCAGAACTTTTCGACCCCAGTCATCCGTTCTGCGAGCAATTCCCACTACCACTTAAGTTTCGCAATTCTTCGGGCTATGTCGGGAACTTTGGTTCTCCTGCGGATATCCTCATTTCTAATGCGATCACGCAACGAAACTCCAAGCATAGCCCTCTCCATTGCCCTTTGGGTGACTTTAAGCTTTCTGATAAGACCCATTGTGAGCGACCACGTCTCGATCCCATAGGTTAGCCAATTACTGATAATACACACTGGTCATAAACTTTTTCTTAAGACACTGTGTTCATTGCGGGGATTACCAGGCAATCCCACAATCCCATATATTTTTGACATTGTACCGAACGAAATATGACACTGTACCGGCGATAGCAAATTTCTTAATACAAAACGTTTGTTATTGACCAAAGTGACACTTCGGTAGCACGTGTCAATTCCACACATTTTAGCCCCGTCCGCATGGTTTTAGTTCTTCTCCCAAGATCTTTATAAATTATAGCTTAATTATGGCAAAGACTATGCTTGTGCAGACTTTAATTTTCCCTATAATCGACTATGGTGACGTGTGTTATTTTGACTTGAGTGCGGTTCTGTTGAATAAGTTTGATAGGCTCTTCAACCAATGTATTCGGTTTATATTTAACTTGAGGAAATATGACCATGTTTCGAGCTACAGGTCTGAGCTCAAATGGATGCCCATTCGCCAGAGAAGAAGTTTTCGCGCTCTAACTACGCTTTTTTCCCTACTCAACTCTCCCAACCCACCTTCTTACCTTATGTCTCATTTTCAATATTTAAGTTCTTCACACGCTAGGAATCTGCGTTCCTCCAATAATCTTCTCCTACTGTGTCCTTCTCATACTACTGATTTTGTTCACTCTTCCTTTCATATTCAGTCTATTCTTCTCTGGAACGCGCTTCCTCTCGAAATCAGGACGGCCACCAGTCAATATGCTTTCAAGCGTAAATTGCGGGTTTATTTTCAACGGGGAGAAGGGACATCTCGATAACTTCTATTCCTTACTTTATTAAAATATATATATTATTATTTAGGTACGTATTATACAAAATATATATGTATGTGTGTTTTAAGCAACTTATTATTCGTATTTTTTTTGTTTACTTTTTTGCTGGTCACAATTTAAACAATGCACCTGCCATGTTATCTCTTCACCACCCTTGGTTGACTGGTAGAGAATGCCTTAGGCATTAAGTCCGCCATTGTACCTTTGTGCATGAAGTTTTAAATAAATAAATAAATATATGTTATTCTAATTTTTAAGCTATATTTCTGTTAAGTTTTCTCAAAATCCGTTCAGTAGTTTTTGCGTAAAAGAGTAAAACATCCATCCATCCTTCCTCACAAACTTTCACGTTAATCACTACATAGTATAAAACAAAGTCGCTGCCCGCTGTCTGTCTGTCCCTATGTATGTTTAGATCTTTAAAACTACGTAACGGATTTCGATTCGTTTTTTTTTAATAGATAGAGTGATTCAAGAGGAAGGTTAATATCTCCATTCCTGGTACCTATATTTAATTCAAATCCATTGTTACAAACTGTTGAACAAAAACCTAACAGCAAACATAACCAAACACGACTGTACTTTAAAAATATCTGTTCTTGGTTACAAGTTTCTCGAACTACAAGTTATTGCTCCGACGTTTAAACTATTTCAGGCGCATTCAGAGCAACTACGGGTACATTTCAGTCGCAATTAATGGTGGAATGGATAGGACACCTTTTAAATCGTATGAGTCCACTTTGTTGCCTCTTTTCAGTTTCAATGTTTAATTACAAGCAATAGGATAGATTATGGCGGAAAGTCTAAATCCATTCATCATCATCTCTCTACTGAAATTCTCAGTTGAAAAACATGATCGTCATTACAGTCGAAAGTCGTCCACTGCTGGACATAGACCTCCTCCAAGCGTCGCCCCACTAACCACATCATCGCTTACCATCAGGTGTGATAGTGGTCAAGCGCGAGCCTACCAATAATACAAAAAAAAATATAGCGACGAACGTAACTTTTCCAATGCTGGGGTCGTAAATGCGGGTGGAAAACGTCTACTGAACGGATCAAGCCGGCCTTGTCTTTTCCCAAAATATTGGTGCTGTCATTGGTTGAAAAAATTGGAAAAATCACATTTGTTTATAAATACTATAAGCAGGTGCGACGCGACATTGCGAAAACGCGATTCATAGAAATTGTTTTACGGTTTAGCCGTAAGTGTTGTCACATCATTTACAATAGACACATTCTATGGAAAAATGTACTGTAGTGTGTATCATAGCTAAAAATAGACAAGATTTGATATAGCTTTGCCTTCACCTACTTACGTGTGTAAGTGCAATTTGAAGCAACCCCCGGCACCCCCGCGGTAGGGGAGCGTGACGTCTATGACGCAGTGGATGGACTGGTTTCTTTGTTTACAGTGGGTTATATTTCTGTATGAAGACAATTTATTTGTGTTACTTGACAAATGTTTAGTAATGATGTGATATTTAGGCCAGGAAAACAACCAGAATAGGTACAACGCTGATTGAATTATTTGGAATTATATCGAATGATATTAATGTCCTCGGTCTGTTCGTTTAGTTTCAAGCAAATCTATTTTACAAGAAATACAAAAAAAACATTCAAACATTTCTGAAGTTTCACAGTCATTATTCTTTAACCAAAGAAAGCAAGTACAAATAACACCCCAAGAGTTTCTATTTCTCTAAAATAAATCTTGAAAATCCAGTACAAAATCCTCGCTATCTTTTATCGATACCCTCGCTACGATTCGTGATCAAATGCAATTTTAAACACACTCCTTCTAGGTGGGGCAAAGAGGAGGAGGGGGACAAATGAACAACTTTTAATTTTAAACACACTTCTAGGTGGGGCAAAGGAGAGAAAGGGGCAAATGAACAACTTTTAATTAATGCCACATTATCAGAGAGCAGTCAGTGATCGGTTTTGGAAAATTTAATTTAACCTGACCTAGTTTTGACGGGGTTTTAAGATTGGTTTAATACTGCAGTGAGGATTTTGTTGCAATGTTTTGGAGTTTGGAAATGTAGCCGTTTCGTTGTGGATTAATTTCCGGGTAAAACAAACATTATGATTGAGTTTCTCTTCATCTAATTAGCAGCGCATAGTTTTAATGGTTTTAATGAAGAAAGAAGCGAGCCTATCTATAATAAAAGAAGGAATTATGTCAAAGAAACGGACTGGCCTATAAATTACCCTTAAATATTATCAGTAGTAGGGTGTCTCAGAATATTTACCGACTTACCAAAAAGGAGGAGGTTCTATGTTCGACTTCATGTTTGTTTTTTTTTTTGTCTATGTTCATCGATATATCCGTCATATCGTATGACGTCACGCCGTGCTACACTTCATACTGACAAAGTGACGTCACAAGCTCCCACTCCTGAACCTTTATGCCTTTTATCTTTGTCAACTTACCATCTTTGTATCTATGAATCTTTGTTTGAATTTATGAATCTATGTAACGGAATCTTTGAACGTGATTTTCACCCCTTCAAAACGTCAGATTAACAAAATCAAACAAACCAAAATATCTTAAAAAGCACCCCAGTGTTATCACACTTATCTTAATTTAAATTTTAAATTGAAAGTTATTTTTCACTTTTTTGTTTGGTTTTCTATGAAAGCGTGTTTTTAAGTTTTTTTTAACTATTATTTTTTGTCTACTGATATAAGGTTTTTTCTATACTTTTTTAAGAGAAAATCTATTTACGGTACGCTACGTACGCTATCTGCGGTACAAATCTGACAGCTATCGTCTGGACGCCCGACGACCTGATTTTGCTTCACAAAATCATTAATCTATACAGGTTCCGAAGCTTCTTGTCGAAACAAATATATCTGTCCCTCGCCATAGTTTACCCAGATCTGAACGCATCCTGGATAGGTTCATTCCATCACCAATAAGAACTAACCTCGGACATTTGGCACCAATTAGATTATAAAAAAAGAACAGGTTGACGAGGACGTACAATGAGCTCCATATATGTTCCAATAGCGTTGACATCATCGCCAACAAGCAATCACATTTTCGCAAACAATTGTTACTGATCCACAGTGGCCACAGTTAATATCTATATCTACATTTCTAATTTTATTATTTACTCATATATTATTACTTACTTATTTATTATTGTCATTGATTTTGTTATTCTTTAGAGCAACAAAATAGATTAAGATATATTTTTAAATTTTTTGTTTGTTTTTTTAGCCTCTATGAACTCTTTGTTAACATTTAATATATGTACTCTATGTAATATTAAAAAAACTTAAAAAATATGATCACCTGCAAGTGACAAATTCACTCTAGATTTTAATTTGTTACAGTAACCTAAAGAATATATTAGTCAATAAGTCGTTGGAGTGCCATAATTAAATACATAATTATGTAAATATGGCAATACTTTCGCGGCTTATCAATACCTATCGTATTACCAGCCATCAGTTTCATCCAGATAATTCGCTTAGCTCAACAAATAGACTCCGCGTTAGGGCTGCCATCCGTCCGGGTTTCCCCGGATTTGTTCTAGTTTGGAAGGCCAAATGGTCTGGGGAAGGCCCGGGCGGTGTTTTATTTGGTGTCCGGGTTTTAAAGTCTTCAAATTTTAATCACCATCGGTCCCCACGCCGTCGCCGCAGGCGCGTCGGTTGGAAAAGTATAATTTTGTTAACGAAATTTTGTTTAAAATTGAATGAAAATAAATAAAAAGTTAATTTATAACCTTTACAAAAATATTTTATTCTACTGAGTAATTTAGAAAAAAATATTCTGGTCATATGTCCGGGTTGCAAGCTCCAAAAGCCGGGCTTTTCACGCTTCTTCTTGTTGGTTGATTTTAGTGATGGCAACCCTACTCGAATAAAGTAGTTATACAATTGCTGGTCTAGCGCAGGTAGGCACAATACAAAGATCATTCGTTCTGCGAGCAATGTGCCTTGCCCACTGCCACTTAAGTTTCGCAAATTTTCAAGATATTTCGGTAACTTTGGTCACCGTTCGCGAGGACCGGCCTAATTCCATAACGGACTCCGTCAACTGACTGCATAGCACAGCATACACTACTGTAGAATAAGGTGTTGGTATTACCAATGGTGTTACTAACTGCGATCCCTAGCTACTTAAGCTAGCTATTTGTAGTTGAGCCTAAAAGTTTTATTTTAGATTAAAGGTAACCAATGTTAAGCCACAGAGAAATATCTCTCTCTAATGACACAAACTTGTATCTTCCCTACCACAAACTGGTATCTGGGCTCGCTCCTTTCATGGTTTTCATGGATCTCAATTAGGCAAGATCGAAGTCAAGCCAGCGCTCCTCACGACATAAAAAGATCTCGCAGATCACTATCTGTTTTACATTTAAATATTAATCGAAATCGTATAATTATTATTTCATCTGATGCCTTCCCCTTTCATGGTCTTACCGAATTTCCACAAATCCATCGTTCCCATTCTCAGAACATTTAAAATAATAATATAATTAACGCACCGCGCATTATCGAACCTCACCGTGTGCGAGGACCAACCTAATTCCATAACGGACAACATCAACTGACTGCATAGCCTGGCAAGTACTACTGCGGAGCCAATGTTTTTACTAAGGCTCGTAGATACGACTCGTAATTAAGCTTATAATTTTAGTATTGGTTTTGCAATCTATGAAAGAGAAAAGTGGTGGCCCAGTGGTAATGGACGCGGTCTAAGTTGTAGGTCGTGGGTTCGAACCCAGGCAGGTGCTTTACTTTGTGTGAAAACATCGTGAGGAAACCGGCATGTCTTAGTACCAAAAATTCGAAGTCATGTGATGTCCATTAAATCACACTGGGCCCGCGTGGTGGTTTATGGCCCATTACTGTAACAGAGAGGAAGCACCCTGCACGCACTACGGAACAAATGGGTACATCTATCCTATCCTATGCATTCTTGAATTCATATTAAGGCACTGACGATGTTGTGGAAGTGTACAATGTTTAGACCAAACTTGAATAACTGTCGTGTCAGTGATACGAAGAAGAATAAGTAAAAATGTTCTTAGTGGAAACCATTTGAGCAAACAAATCTGATCAGAGGTTCTAGTTAAGCGACATTTTATAAATAAAAACTTTTTCACAAAAAATAAACTAATAAGTGCAAAAATAACTTTCGTTTCGAAAGTCGGTGTCATTGATAACTCTTGTTTTTATCGTTTTTCAACGTTTTTAGTTTTAGTGCCTTATCACTAAAAAGTAAGCAATTTCTTTAGTAAGGTACTTAAAGGATTGAAAACTACCCATACTAACTTGATTTGCAGATTCGTGCTGTTTGACGCTAAGGAGTTCGGTTGTATGTACCATATCTTGAAAACTGCTTATCTGATTTTGATGAAACTTACACTGTTCTCTAAGTTGAGATATACTTAATCCAATAATAAAAGAACGATCACGATGCGATAAGTAGTATTGGTGAAATGCGTGGACAAACATACATACAAAGAAAAAAACACTTATGAAATTTGGCACACGTGTTAAGACTTTGTTTCTGTCACATCTGACCTAGACTAGAGTCAAGAGCAAACACATCTCTAATAAAAAAAATGTGACTCAGCCTCTTAGTTTTGTTATTTCGACTATCGCCATCGCTGATACAATTCGTCTATAGACTCTGACCGATCTGACCTAATGCGTCAAAAATAAATCTGCACAAAATTACTGCATTTGGGTCTTTATCACTTAGGCAGTATCGTATGTGATTATATCCTATCTTATCTTATCTTATCAGTAGTGATTTTGTTAAGGTCATGTAGATGCCCAATTTTGCCCATGTATGACCTTAAATTCAGATTTTGGAAAGTCAGGAGTTCTAACGTGGAGCAAAAGTGATGCATAACAAGCGGTGAAATAAACGTTACAACAATAAATTGCTCAGCTTTAATTCTTCACAAGTTCTTCAAAAAGGAACCGAACAAAATTATACAAGCTACCTATATGTATCTCTTTCTGTTCTTTTTTTGTCACTGTTGAAAATATTCGAGTTATGTATCCGAGTTATCGAGAACAGTGAGTATCACTGCTCCAAACTATTCGGTGAATTGACACTAACCTATCGCCCGCATGTTACATCCGGTATTTTATCCGAACGGATCGAGATTTTCCCCGAAATATTTATCGTACTGTAAAATGCTTTGATTATTTCGTGCATTTAATTCTGGGAATGTACTTAAAATATTATCAGCTTTTAATTTTGATCAGCTTTTTTTTGGCCTCATCTGTTAAAAATATAAAATGAGCATAGAGCTTAAGGCGTATATAATCCCCAATGTTAACGCAGTACTGGCCGTGCACCCACTCGGTGCCAGAATATCAATATCTAACCTCCTATTCGACAGTTATATTTGCAAATTATTTTTTGTGTTGTTAATTATTTTTTACAGCAAAAGTATTAGTCAAACGAAAAACCCATGTTTCACAAATAATGTACATGAATCAATAATAAATATTTTCTTTTAAAATCTTTTAACTTAGGCATTATACTAAGTAGTATGCTTTAGAAAGTAACCGTTTTACGGTACAAAAGGAGGGGGTGTAAAAAAAATGTTTACCTACCCCACCGAGGGGGTATCGTTGTTTGAAACCCGTTGAGTAGATAAACACAGAATTTTTTTTTATATCAGAAAACAAAGGAATGAGAAGCCACTAAAGTCAGCCTTTTTACAAAACTTTGTTCTAAAGAATTTTTAAACTTCCCATAGACCTAGGAACTTGAAATTTTATGATAATGTTTATTCTTACTAACACTACCAATATATAAATCAGATTTTTCTCTGAAATTTCCTTATTTTTCCTATTACGACCAACTTGATTTTACGGTTTGGTACGGAACCCATTTTTTTTTATGTATGGGCTGGAGCTTGACCACTATCTCTGACGATGGTGAGCGATGTATGGTCGACGGTGTAGCGCGCTTGCCTAGAAGTAACCTATTCAATCTTGACTTAAATACCCCGAGGTTGTAGTCATCGGGAAACACAGACTCCGGCAGGGAATACCACACCTTAGCTGTACGCATAATGAAAGTATTTCCAAAACGTTTAGTGCGTATGGGTGGGATGTCCACTATGTACGGATGGCGCATCACCATACGTCTTGTAGTCCGATGATGCAACGGGCTAGGCAGACTTAGATCATGCAATTCCATCGCACACTCCCCGAAATGCAACCGATTTTTTATATAAGCATACCAGACCTTACCTCTTCTTCATAGAAAACTATAATAATATGCCTGTATTCTAAATCCTGACTTCTTCCAGATACCACAATGGAAAGAAACACACTGATGGCCAAATGTTATCCTCGCATCAAGGACTACTGTCGGGAGAAACATGGCTTGGAATTTCAGGTAAGGACGATTGATATTATTTTTTTGTCCTTTGTGGGCACGGAGAATCGAAGGAGAATACGAAGACATAGCTCGAAGAAGTCCTAAAATGTTCACGGTGGGCAGGGAAACTTGGGGTTCTATGGTGAGAACCGCGGGACGAAAGAAGAACTAGACAAGTCGATCTGGTGACGACGCTTGTAGGAGACTTAATTCGCACCCTCAGAATGAAAGTTACCTAACTCAAAAATTAAATTTTTGGGCAATGAGCAAAAAAGTATTCAAAAAAGTATGCTGTACTTTTAGTACTCAAATGACCGATGTGTAGGCTGTCACTTTCTTTCTAACAATTCGGGCTCTTTTTCACCACATGTTTTTAGTGAAGGCTTTTTACCCGACTGCAAGGAAAGCTTATGGCAAAATCAGAAATTCCAGGTATTTGGATTACATTAGTTTAATTATAAGGGCTATGTGCAGCAGTGGGCGTCTTTCAGCTGAGATGATGATGACGCTCGTTTGAATTTTAGTGGAATCTGGACATTTTCTTGGTTTTAATTTTATTTAGGTCACAATTCATCTGATTAAATTTTCATCCATTTTCCAAGAATCTATTTCGTATGTCATGATTACTTAAGTCCAATTCTAAAGGAATACAGACGTTTTCTAAGAATATCAAATCAAACGGTTATTTTCTTAAGACAACATATAAAAATTGATGTCTTCCGTCGGATCGTGGTTCAAATCTTTATGTCGGATTAAGGGCAAGCTTTAAATTATTAAAACCCCGAGAATTACTCTTATAACTTTTTATAAGCTCTCTGGTTCGTGAAAGTCCATTTGATTCCGTTCGTATATTTTTTTTGTGATTGCGGTATGTTTATTTATTTACACACAAGTAAGAATTTTTGCTTCCCATTGTTGTGACAGATATTTAATTCCTTGGTCTTTTGGCGGAAATTTCCTCCACTCCACGTGAAAATCCCGAATACTTTGACTTTTATTGAAGGAGCATGTGTCGAGGTCATATTCGAAGTTATCACCTTAACTCTAAAATGAATTTGAATATGGTAACAGGCTTTCATATTGAAAAAATATTTTTGAACCCACTACGGTAAAGCCAAAAGGCAGGGTGATTATTTTAGCTGTCTATGTATGTATGTTTGTATTTACGTGTGTTCCTCCGTAGCGTCTAAACTATTTATCTGATTTTAATTAATAGGGCATCAATCAATTCGTTAATATGGACCGGGTAACATAGTCTAAAAAAACCGTAGTCAGGTTACGGTTTTTAATAAACTTTTTGCTTTTTAAAAAGTTTTTATATTTAAAAAAATGTGAAAACAAACGTGTGTGCAAATTTCAGCTCAATTCAGTATCCGTACTGGGAAGCAGGTCAAAGTAACTTGCACAATTTAATTAGGTCAGGTGAAAGTACTCACAATAAAAATAGTAATAATAAAAATAAAAAACTTTATTAAAAATCTAAATCATAACTTGCTTTTTTTCGTATTTTTCTCAGCAATTTTTTTTTTGTACGCTTATCATGGCAGTGCACAAAAAATAAGTAGTCCGCCATCTTGGGCCGTCCGCCATATTGGATTTAAAATGAAGTCACTTAGTTATCCATGCATTGAAATCCAAACTAAACGTGTATGCAACATTTCATCTGAAACAGTTGAGGATAACTGATTTATAATTCAGTTGGAAGATTAGACCCGATCACACTTACATGCATTTTTATGACATTTTTTTCTGACATGTTTAATATTATTACGACAATTGGTGACAGTAAAATTTTAGCTTGGATGGATTTAATTTTATTGATTTCAGTATTTTTTTTAAAGTCATGCTAATGAATGACATTTTATTTTAATTTTAATGGATCAATTTTTATATAATGCTTATGAATGTAATATTATGGACTACTGTGTCTGAAAATAAGCTTGTAATAAATAGAAAACAAATCGCTGATCAGATAACGTAGCTAAAATAAAATATACTCTCCAAAATACTGACAACTTTTAAAACAAAATAACATTTCAGGATGATATTACTATTGATATTGGCTGACTCCGTTTTTTTATGTAAATATAACATTGGGGTGGATCCCAAAGTATCGGGAGTAAGGTCAAGCCTTCTTGTACAAATTGAAAGGGCAAAGGGGCCTTTCCTTATTTTTCATACAGTTTTATTCTGTTGGTAAAATGTGGAAACATAAGAAAGGTATTTTTAAAATTACTCTGTACGGAATTGTAGATGCTATTGGTAGGTAGAGTGTATCATAATCTAAGTCAAACTGTTTATTTCTTAGAAGGAAAAAACCTCAAGGTATGGTTGTTTTACGTTTGGTTTCTATTGAGGGCCATTTATGAAATGCTTTTGAAGATATGGATGATACTTTTTCAATTTATCTAAGAGTTTTACATGATGGTATCTATAATTATGTACATAAAGAAGAAAATCCGATTACCAATGAATAAATAATTATAAAATATATGATGGTGGAGATACCATCACGCAAATAAGTGCTCCCTGTTGCTCAATCAATTTGACAAAGCAACCACTAACTGCACGTATTTTTAGTTGGTTCGGTTTCGCCTCTATGTTTTCTCCCTACAAATCTGCGTTCTACAAAACTGTCCTCAAATTACTGATTACCGGCTCCCATTTAGTCCAACTCTAAACCAAGTAGATTCTTATCGGCGAGAGTATCTCTAATTATATAGATCGAAACACTCTTTTTCTATAGTGCTCGATAGCAAGTCATCACTATTAGAAGTTTCGACTTTTGACAGATCTGCTTTTAAAGCACCAAGCAAATCGTCGTCAAATGCCTGATCCTAAGCTACCTTTCAGTCAAACTATAAGCCAGGTGGGTTCTTATTAGCGAAAGTACCAGCAGCTATATAGATCAAAGCACTCTAAGTCTATAGTGCTCGATATCAAGTCAATACCATCGGTGTCTCGATACGGTCCTAGGGGAAATCAGTTTTACGAAGTATATTATTATTGTCATAGCACAAGTGGATTTTCTTGTTTATCTTATTCATAATAATATTATTTATTTAGTCTTTGTCTTGAAGGTCTGGAGGTCTAATTTATTTAGAACAACGGTTTTGCGCCCGATTTCTGGAATAAGAATTTGAAGTTGAGTTTTCTCAAACTCTTAATTTAACCTGAAACCTGTTTAATTTTGGCATCAAAGTAAGGTTTGACACGTTATTTACTGAAAATACTTAATTCAGAAACCGGCTCTTAGTCGGGTGAGTCTACTTATTTCAAAAAGACAGGGGGAGTTTTATTTTGACCGGTATATGCGTAAGTATGTAATATGCACATCTGTGGTGTCGTTGGAAGCATCTTATTTGTCCACTGGTTATAGGCTATGTGACGTCACGTTATATTTAAAATACTACGTTCATTTTAAAATCCCTGTTCAATTATACCACACATGATGGGGGTTGCGAAGAATTTTTTTTTGTTCATGACTTCGTGCACCCTAGGAGGAGTTATATTCAATTTAATGTGACGTCACATAGCATGAAACCAGCGGACAAACAAAACGCTTCCAACGACACCACAGATGTCAAATTATGATAAGTAGTTTAGAAGTTATGAGGGCACAGATGAACATATATACATATTACATACTTACGCATATACCGGTCAAAATAAAACTCCCCCTGTCTTTTATCCCTCATATCGTCGAAACTACTTATCATAATTTGTCTATTTGACAAATTATGATAAGTAGTTTCGACGATATGAGGGAACAGATGAACATACATACATATACCGGTCAAAAACATAACCCTCCCTTTTGCTTCGCCGTAGTCGGGTAAAAACTTAATCAAAATCGGTTCATCCATTTAGGAGATATGATGCCACAGACAGATACACAAATACACACGTCAACCCCGTTTTTTCCGTCGGGGGCTACCTAGAATAGAGTAGAATAGAATAGAATATACATTATTATACACCAAAAAATGAAGTTACACATCTCTTTTACAATAATACCTATTTCTACGGGTACAAAAGCGGCCTTATCGCTGACAGCGATATCTACCAGACAACCTTTCCTAACCTAGGTATATTATGATATCATTGAAGAACTACCTAAATAACTAAAGGTAAAGGGTGTAGAGCTGCATTAAGAACGGGCTTTCGAAACTCTGTCCGACCCTTCAGGGGTTCAGTTTGTATATACCATGTATGTGTATAAAACGGGCCATGGCTAGTGAGTAACAAGCATACATGTACATTAACTCGCGCCTTTTTCCAATAGGGGTAGGCAGAAACTACAGAACGCCTATTTCTACATAATTTTGTTTAATTTACGTTCATAAATCTGTTTTCACGTTTGCTCGATGGCGTTAACGTAAACGTCAATTTGGGTTGAAACTGGATTTTCGCCGTTTGCCAAAAACCCCTTTTTTAACCCCCGATGCAAAAAGAGGGGTGTGACAAGTATGATATGTGTACGTGTGTGTTTGTGTTCTGTCTGTGGCATCATAGCTCGGATGAACCGATTTCAATTTCGTGTTTTTTTTGTTTGAAAGGTGAGTTTATCGAGTGTTCTTAGCTATTTTTGATAAAATCGGTTCAGCCGTTCTGTTATGGGCGTTTTACTGTTTGAATCGGGGTGTTTTTAGAATGTCGATCGAAGCGAGTCTTCTACTAGATTAATTTTGTAGCATGAAATAAAAATATGTCGGAGGTTTCTATTTTTTTTTAATTTTACTTGTTTGTATGCAAATTGACATAAGAGAACGTTTATATTAATTCCCACTAAAGCCTTTGGCCATAAACGTACCGGTTATGAGTACTACGTTCCTGGTCTTTCTGAAAAACATCTTCAATAAGATCCGTGTATGGCCATCTAGGGTGTCCCCCTCCACACACGTCTGCCTTGTAAAATCATTTTTTTTAGTGACCCTTCATTTATACTAATAATTTTATTTAAAAACTAAACCCTCTGATAAAAAACATACACTAAACGAACGAAAACCCAGCAATTAACATTTTAAACCACAACCATTAACAATACCCTTTTACAGAAATGTAATTAAACAACATAACGATATTAAAAAATTGTCACTCCATAACTCAGCTTGCCGAGCCACCGATATTAAATATTCATAATTGGTTTTAATCGATTATAAAATCGGCCGTATCCAAGAATATAGTACGAGATCCAACTGCAAAATCTGTAGACATTTTATGATGGATTAAGCTTCATTTTTATGAAAGATACTTGATAGTAGAACAGATTGCTACAACCCTGTAGCAATCTGTTCTACTATCAAGTATCTTCCTGGCAATATCTAGTCGCAATCACAAGAGATCGCGAGTACGGATGCAATATCTCCCAGTCAATTAGTTTACCTGGCAACCCTTAAATTCGCGGCTAATTGAGAGCTAGCAACCATTTTTCCTATTTTCTACATCAATTTCATTCAAATGATGTTGGATTCACTTGAAAAACTTATACAAAACTATCAAATATAGATTTCATTTTATTTAATTCCGGTACTTGCGGCTAAATCGCTTGATTTAGCGGCAAGTACCGGAATTAATGAAACCCCGGCACCAATCTATTAACATAAAGTATCATTCATGAAAATTTCGTTTTATCAAAAACTCATATACTTAAGTAGGTACTTTTATATTTTAGCATTACGATCTTAGGCTATAAATCGAGTCGCGTATCGATTTGGGAAATAATCGCGTCGGTCACCATCGCCCGACTCATACATAATTCATAGTTTCCATGTATATTTAATGCATTTTCAGGGTTTTCCTGACTGAGGTGATACGACTTGCGTGGATAATATTTTTGACGTGGTACTGCTTTTAATATTAATATCTATCATAGAGTGAAAATATTATAGTATTTGGGAATAAGATTAACAAAATGATACCTGCCAGTATTTAGGAATAAAAGAAACTATTGATTCTAGGTATTTTGTTTCTATGTAACTATGCATCGCACATTATTAATTATGTTCTGTCTAGCTACAATAGTTCATGCTGGCGGCAAATATTCGAATTTATTTTGTCCATTTACAGGTTCATTAGAAAACTTGTGTCAGACAACATCCGTCTAACATATCGCTGAAAAAACCTTTTTGGCGCAAGGACTTTGACATCAGCAAGTTATTTCTCTGTATCTGGGATTCATGTACTGTGATGAAACAAGTTGTAATCTATCTATACATTCTAACTATTTATTTCGAAAAATATAAATCTTGGTAAATGATAAACGATTTATTTCTGTAAGTTGGTTTGTACAAACACTTTTACATGTCGATCATATTTTTTTAAACTAGTTGAGGTCGGCGTTTCTTATCTGACTACTCTGAGAAGAAAGGCCGAAACAAAGTCTTACTGAATGGACTGAATAATTCAGACACTGCAATCATTTTTCCGTGAAATAGGCAAATTATTTTAAATATTTTAATAACTGTTATGTTTTGAACCAATATTCTCTAAAATCTAATATCTCTTCAGAATTGGTAAAAACTTATAAAATATTTTTAATCGTAATTTCCAATAACTTGTATATTGGCGTAGAAGTCGCAAGCGTGACGGCTGCGCTGGGGCATCCTGAGTTTGAACCCCAAGTCGAATAGTCTTATTGTGTTTTACCGTACCGAAAGAAATTCCTCAGCATCGGACTGTATAGTACAGGGGTGGAGAAACTTTGTTAGAGAACGCGCCATTAAACTATATATTTTTTAAATGTGAAAATGCCGTGCTGCCAAAGAATCTTGAATTGATGACTAAATAAAAACAATGCTACTTATTAACTCACAATTTGCAACCCGAAATAGCAATAATATTATTTACAGATTTATGTTTGGTCTATAGAAAAGTATAAGTCGATGTCATGACTGGTGTTTCAAATTATGTGGATGCTAAATAACCTATATATTGGCTTGCCCGACAAATTTTGTTGTGTGCCACCTCTAGCACGCATGCCGTAGGTTCTCCATCCTTGGTATAGTGCATACCTTAGCTTAGCGTTCAAGAGACACATACATAATTTCATGGCTTGTTCACTTCTTCGCAATTTTAGATGACATCTTTATTTTGTCCGACCAGTTCATACGCAATTTCATGGACATTATCATTAACCTTTAAACTGCCTACTTTAATATTTAGGTACAAAGTTTCACCACCAAACCTATAGTTCGCGTCAAGCACGGTTACTGACACAAAGAACACTCTGTATCGATCGTCTTAGGCTGAACCGATACTATTCACTTCAAGGCCGACTGCTAGTGTTCTTCGCTAGCATTATTTTGTAGTGTAAAGTTTCTAAATTGTGCGACTGTTCGAAGCTTTTTGTTGTTCTTTTTCTTTTGATAGGTTTCAATCGATATCGACTGTAAGATCACAAAAAAAGCTTTTTTACAAAAAAAATACTACCGACTTTCAAATAAGAAAACTACAAAGTCAAAAATAACTTTATTTTTGGAAGTCGGTGTCTTTCGTAGGTATCATCTTTTTTGCGTTACGGACACCGACTTCCAAAAATAAAGTTATTTTTCACTTTGTAGTTTTCTTATTTGGAAGTCGGTAGTATTTTTTTGAAAAAAAGTTTTTATTTTTCACTTTTTAGTTGTACCTACCTAATAGGAAAGTTGTTTAGTAAGTTACCTTAAAACCAGAATAGATTAGCCGAATATCATGAAACTTGAACATAACCGGTGAAATGAGAGATCTGCGTACCCCTTAAGAGTGTACTGGCGTGATGTTATGTTATGAAATAGTATAAACAATAAACAGACATGCGATTGCAGTAATCCCGAGAGATTTGCTGTTATTTATTGAAGAGTTCTGTTGTATATCATCGAAGTTCTTCATCAAATCTTTACCAAATTAAAATGAGACCAATTTCGAAACATACTCTTTTTTTAAAAATCGGTTCACAATTGACGGAGATATCGGTGAACATACATAAAAATACATAAAATCGAACATAATACAACCTCCTCTTTTTCGGTGAGTCGGTTAAAAAAAACATGATCATGGAATCACTTAAACTATATATATTAGGTACCTACATATATACCTAATGTACTTATATTGAAGTACTATATATAATCAGTAATCGGGCTTGATAATACTTTGGTTTGGTGATAGAATTAACCTCTAAAGAATGCTTGTTGTTTGCAGCTCATACTCCTGATTGTTAAAACACTTTGAACTCTAACGCTTATTGCCTTTTCAAAAATATCAATACAAGTTCAAAGTCCTAACTCCTAGGCCTATAGGTAATAAACGTAATGCTTATATCAAATTTAATTACTGACGGTTTTAGACATGCGTAAATGCATAAACTTAATTAGCGAAATGTCAATAACCTGGCAAGTGCCAAGTTAATAGAAATATATTGAGAATCATTGGACGCCTTTGCTTCGTGGAAAGCAGCCGTGATTAGATCTTAGTGTTTTTATTTAACCTGTATTGGTCCAAGACTAGGTAAATCTTACCTAAGTATATCTTCAAATAAAATGCATTCGATTTCCAAATAAAAACACTACTAAGTGGAAAATAACTTTGATTTCGGAAGGCGGTATTCCTGTTTTCATTGCCCCGATTTTTGACACCGATTTCCGAAATTGAAGTTATTTTTCACGTTGTAGTGTTTTTATTTGGAAGTCGGTTGTATTTTATTTAATGTTTTTATTTTTCGCTTTTTAGTTGTGGTACATAATGGACCAGTTCTATAGTTAGGTAGTTATAATGGCCAAAATGATGCCAGAATAGATTACCCTAAAACATGAAACTTGAGCATAACAGGTGGAATGAGAGTATACCAGGGTAAACTGTACACATCTAAGTACCTCTTTAGAGGACCAACGTGATGTTATGTTATAAAATGACATTAACAATAAACATACATGCGATTGCAGCAATTCCAAGAGATTTGCCGTCATTTATTGAAGAGTTCGTTTGTATATCTCCGAAGTTCTTAATCAGATCTTCACCAAATTAAAATGGAACCAATTTGGTAACAAATTCCTTCAAACAAAAAAGTAATTTTCAAAATCGGTCTACAATTGACGGAGAAATCGGTGAAAATACACAAAATAAAACAAACAATGTCGAACATAGTCCTCCCTTTTAGAAAGTCGATTAAAAAGAAAACATATTCGTAAAACATATTATCACGCATTTCCGCTCAAAGGGTTAGGTAAGGATGTACCTATACCTAGTTATAAACCCACATCACGGGGTCCTTGCGCTAACAAAGAAAATTTGCTTCAAATAAATGTCACTAGATGGAGCGATATGCATCGATGCGTTACTGAAATTGTATGTTCTTTTTGGCTTATGTTTAACTAACCACTATATCTTGTAAAATGTAACGGCAAAAAATCACTTTATATTGCCAAAAATAGTAAATGATCACCAAAATATAAACCCCATTTTAGCGTGAAACTAGAACCAAAAAAAATTACAGCACCTACTTAAAGCACCCAACTCCAAATTATGATTGTTTAATCCAAAAATAGTGAATGACCACAAAAAAAATTACAACCGACTTCCAAACAAACACTACAAAGTAAAAAAATAACTTCAATTTCGGAAGTCAGTGTTTCTGTTTTCGTTTCTTCGTTTTTTGACACCGACTTCCGAAATTGAAGTTATTTTTTTACTTTGTAGTGTTTGTTTGGAAGTCGGTTGTAATTTTTGTAGAAAAGTTTTGGATTTTCTATTTTTTAGTTGTGGTACATAATAGACCAGTTCTATAGGCTAGGTACCTACGCGTATAGTGCCCAAAGTGAAGCAAGAATAGATTAACCCAAGACATGAAACTTATACAAAACCGGTGCAATGAGAGTATACCAGGGTGAACTGTTCACACCTGCGTACCCCTTTAGAGCGTACCAGTGTGATGTTATGTTATGAAATGGTGTAAACAATAAACAGACATGCGATTAGATCTATCCCGAGTGATTTGCCGTCATTTATTGAAGAGTTCTGATGTAATTCTCCGAAGTTCTTCATCAGATCTTGATGGAAATTAAATGGGACCACACGACAAGCACCAGCTTTCAAATAAAAAAAAGAATCATCAAAATCGGTTCACCCAATGAAAAGTTCTGAGGTAACAAACATAAAAAAAAAATACAGTCGAATTGAGAACCTCCTCCTTTTTGCGAAGTCGGTTAAAAATAACAGTATTTACATTTAAGTATGTAACATCTTCGTATCCTATAAAATTAAGTTATTCCATGTAAATAATTACTACTACATTACTTAAGCAACATATATTTGACGGAGTCTCGCTGCACGGGGTTCATATTTCCGTCTGCAGGGTCTTTTTTTTTTTTTTTTTATTTGTTATAGGCTCGCGTTTGACCACTATCTCGCCTGATGTTAAGTGATGATGTGGTCGAAGGTGAAGCACGCTTGCCTAGAAGTAACCTATTCACTCTTGACTTGAAGACCCCTAGGTTGTAGCTATCGGGAAACAAAGACGCAGGCAGGGAATTCCACTCCTTAGCTGTACGCACAATGAAAGTATTTTCGAAACGCTTTGTGCGTATGGGTGGGATATCAACCATGTAACGATGGCGCATTGCCGTACGTCTTGTAGTCCGATGATGGAAAGGGCTAGGCGGAATCAAATTGTGCAGTTCCATCGCACACTCCCCGAAATGTAACCGATAGAAAACCGACAGGCTGGCAACTCGTCGTCGGTGTTCAAGGCTCTGGAGCTTTGAGTCGACCAGCGCATCATTGCCGATAAGTTTCCTGGCCCGTCTGTCAATCGACTCAAGTGCGTCAAGTTGGTACCTGGCAGATCCGTCCCAGAGGTGAGAGCAGTACTCCATGCATGACCGAACTTGCGCTTTATACAAGTTGAGCAGCTGTTCAGGCGTGAAGTACCATCTCACCTTCGCAAGGATCCCTAACTTTTTTGCAGCTAATTGAGCCTTTGCCTCAATGAAAGGACCAAAATTGAGGGTCGATGTCAACGTAACACCAAGAAGGTCGAGATGGTCCGTTATCGGCACGGTTACACCACGGAAGGATGGAGCCGGGTGGAATTGGCTCTTTTTTGCGGAAAAAAGACACGCCTGGGTCTTAGCAGCATTGAAACTGACTAGATTGGCATTGCCCCATTCGGAGACTGCCTCCAAAGACAGGTTCAAGCGCTCAACCATGGCCTCCCGAAGAGACCGGACTTGAGGCCCAGTAGCCCGTGCGCCAGACACGTATCTCTCAGCAACAGTGCTGTCGTCTGCATACCCAAAGGTTCCGGGTTTTAGCAGATCATTAATGTGCAGCAAGAACAATGTTGCCGAGAGCACTGACCCCTGAGGGACTCCGGCGTTAATACCTAACTGACCGGACGAGCAGCCATCGATAACCACTCGGATGGACCGATCCCTCAGGAAGTCTGTAATCCAGTCACACAGACCATTAGGCAGACCGAAGGAAGGAAGCTTACCAATAAGGCTCTCGTGCCAGACCCTGTCAAAGGCCTTCGATATGTCAAGGGAGACAGCAAGCGCCTCCCCGTGGTTCTCGATGGCCTCACTCCAGATGTGAATGGCATACGCTAGAAGATCCCCAGTTGACCGGTTTCGGCGGAAGCCGTATTGGCGGTCACTAAGAAGGTCGTTGTCTTCTAGGTATGCCAGGAGCTTATTATTCAGTACACGTTCCATACTCTTACAGAGGATGGACGTTACTGATATGGGTCTGTAGTTGGCCGGGTCAGCTCGACTACCCTTCTTGGGCACGGGCTGAACGTTAGCTTGCTTCCAAGCCTTCGGCACTTTTCCAGTCACCATCGAAAGGCGATATAGGCGTGTCAAGATTGGAGACAATTCAGGCGCACAAGTTTTAAGTACAATTGCCGGGATCCCGTCCGGGCCACTAGCCTTGTTCACGTCAAGGTTACGCAGCACCCTACAGACCTCCCTCTGATGGATGCGAATATCCGACATACTCGTCTCACATCGAACAGCAGAAGGAGGGGGCCGCGTGCCATCAGTATTCAGACGCGAAGATTCCGCAAAGAGGGAGGCAAACAAGTTTGCCTTGTCCTCAGCGGAGTGGGCCAGCGACCCGTCAGGTCTCGGCAGTGGTGGTAGTGAGGGGCGACAGAAGTTTGATTCAACCGATTTAGCCAGGGACCAAAACGCCTTGCTACCTGCGGGGTGTGAAGCAAGTTTGTCCCCGATTCTGCTAATATGGTCAAACCGTGCCCTTCGCATCGCCTTTTTGCAGGACTTGGCAGCCCTGTTGAAAGCTCTCTTCTTCTGACTCACGTCATTTGCCTTGCGCACACGAGCGTCGACCCATGCTAGGTACGCCTTGTGTTTAACCGCGTTTGCGCGGTCACACTCGGCGCCAAACCATGGACGGCCAACGCTGGACACCGTTACGTCAGAGAACGGAATGTAGTACTCCATCCCCCGACGCAACACATCTGTCACTGCGTCAGCGCATGACGACGTCTGAAGTAACCTAACACGATGGAGATGACGGGCTAATTTATTTTAAAATTATTGTTTTATTGTGTTTAATTTGTTAAAAATACTTTATTTATATTAGAATTAACGTGCAAAGTGACACACGTAGTGTTTGTGACCAGTTTTGTTGTGTTAACTCAATAACAATTGATATTTCACCAAGTCATGTACCGGCTGTCAACGTTTGAACTGTGGATTTGAATTCTTTGAACCGGGGGAGTATTTTGTTTTGATTTACGTGTTATTGCTTTATTATTTAAATACTATACACCACTCATATACTGCTCAGGGCTCTGAGCGACGTCCAGTACACACCGGCTACGTTTGTGTCTCATTTTGTTTGACAAATTGTGGAAGCAAAATCGAGGACGTAAACACTTGCCCAGACAAAACATTCACTGCAAACCCTACTTCACACATAATATATGTCTTTAATTTAGCTTAAATATTTTATATAAACCGCAAAGATCACATTGTTAATAGACTTTCCCACTAAAACTAATGTTCATAACAATCCAACAAAAATTTAATCTAGTTAAAAACACTAATGTTTAATAAAGCCTTTCCATAAAGTATCACCTGTAATTAAGTCTGAGAATATTTAATCAAATAGCTGTTCTTCTTAGTTTCTTTTTTTTTTTTTCTCTTTTTCTCATATACCTCCATATTTTTTTATAATTTTTTCTTTTGTCTTTTTTTATGAAACTTCTATTGTTTTCAAACATTTTGCTTCTTTTTAACCTAAAACTCCTCCTACTTTCTTAAGTTTTCAATTAACTCAATATTCTCTTCGCTTACTCAGCTGTTTTCTGTCACATTACAGGTGTTGCATAAAGAAAACAGTCAATATGATGACCCGGGCAGCTACCGTTCGTGACATGAATGACAAACTAAAAGCAGCGCTGAGAGAGCTGGATTCATCTAGAGATGAGTGCAGCAAGCTACTGCGGGAACGGGAGGAGAGTGAATCTGAGATTGAGTTAATAGTGAACAAAAACGCTCAACTCAAAAACCAGCTTGCAGAACTACATTCCCAGCATTTGGATGTACTGGACCAGCATCACCGTCTCCGTCAACAATTATCTGATTTTCAGCAGTGCCATGACACTCATGACCATGCACTAAAGCGTATATCTGTACTAGAAGCAGAATTGTGCGAGGCCCATAACACCATAACCTCCATGGACTCGCTGAAAGTCAGCCAAGAGGTTTCTAACACCAAGAACCTGTACCATGAGCTGATGGATAGTGCATCCGGACTGGCATGTGAGCGGCCCACCATAACCATAGACCTTACAGTGGATGATACCATAGCTAAATGTCCAATTCTAAGTAGTCATAATAAAATAAAGAAATATATTAAAATCAACAAGAGTATTAAGAAATATAAGAAACTTTTAAAAACTCAAAATGTTTACAAACATAATGTTAAACTTAGAAGAGATTTCAGAAACCTAAAAGGCCAATTAAATATATGTATTAGTAAATTAGAAACTAGTTCACAAATGTATGATGTTGACATTCAGAACCTTCAAAGGGAATTATTGAGTAGGGAAAATACACTTAAGGAAATATTTTGTAAATATGAATGTAGTCAACAGATGTTAAGTGAGCGCATGCAGGAGGCTTGTGAGTTGGTGGACCTGGTGAAGTATAGTGCAGAGAGGTATGAGTCACTGACTAACAACCTCACCTGTAGTTGTGCTGCCACTCCGCTACCTCTCATGTCACAACATGTTACTCCTTCAACCTTACCTCTTGCTCATACTGTAACAACTTTGAACCCCACTCAAAGTAATGTCTTAGTATATTCTGATGGACTAGGAACAGGTTTTGGGTCATTATTAAATAACCACTCTAAACATACAATAGTGAACCATTGTTATCATAAACTGCATTTTAATGAGCTTATTCATAAAATTCAACATACACAATTGAATGAGCAAACTACTGTAGTACTTCTTTTTGGAAATAGTCTTAGTGTAACAAAAAGGGACATAGTTAATGGTATCGACACCCTACTTAAGTTAAGATTAGGCAAATTAATTTTATGTGCATTGCCCTATTCTGACAAGTTACTTGCTCAGGAAAATGAATATATTTCAAGTTTAAATAACTTGATGCATATTTTATCGTGTCGTCATAGTGACCGTTTATTATTTTTTGACACTAACAATTTTGTTAGTGATTTTGTTTTGATTCGGGAGCATATGTTTCTTCCCAAAAAAAGTCGACATTTATTAGCTACATTGTTAGCTTTTAATATACACGCAGTTATTGATGATTTAACTGAGCCTAGGTTTAGTAATTTAACAGTATTATCCAGTTTTTCTGATAATACTACAGTAGATACTTTAAACTATTAGAGCCGACAAAAGAGAAGACGAATAGTAATATTTTACTATATCATCAAAATATAAATCGCTTCTCCGGCAAAATTTTAGACGTGGAATTGTTAGCAGATAAATACCACATGGATATTTTATGTTTTTGTGAAACCTGGTTAAAACCAGATAGGATGTTGTTTAATGTAAATAATTTTTCAGTTGCCAGCGCGTACAACAGATCCACAGTGGGTGGTGGTACCCTGATACTTTGTAATAGTCATCTTAAATATAAAGAAAGGAGGGATATCACTGCTTACTCTGTTGATCGCTTATGTGAGGTAGCATGTGCAGAGGTCGAGGGCCATACTATCTTGTGTGTTTACAGACCACCAGCATCGAATTTGTCTTTGTTTTTAATTGCAATGGAAGAATTATTAAGTAAAGTTTTTAGAGATAATAAATCAGTTTTTGTATGTGGTGACTTAAATATAGATCTGTTAGTCAATTCACCTGAAAAATGTAAGCTCATTTCATTGTTCAAATCATTTAATTTAAAACATTTATTTAATGAACCGACAAGAATAACGGCAACTTCAGCTTCGTGCATAGATAATGTATTCACTGATTGTAGAGTGAAAGATTCGTTTTTAATTAGTGGCGTTAGGTCAGACCATACTGGTCAACTAGTATCTTTTGAGTCAGATAAAAAGTTTAACCTGGCTGAATCAATTCGATTAAGACCTCTTACCAAAAATAAATTAAACTCTTTTAATAATAATGTTCTTAGCAACCTTTGTAACGCTAGTTTTGATTCAAAAGACCCCAATATAAATTACGGCACGCTGTTCTCTACGGTTTGCAAAGAATTCAACAAAACGTGTCCTGTAAAAACAGTTAAAGTCAACAATTCCAAATCGAAATTTAGTGAATGGGCCACTGTGGGCATAAGAAAAAGCCGAGATATGTTATATAATTTATATTACGAAAAATCTTTGACTTCCGATCAAGCTTTTCACACTTATGTTAGAAACTATTCCAAAATATTCAAAAGAGTCTGCGCTCAAGCAAAATCTCAAATAATTATTAACAAAATTGGTGTTTCTAGTAATAAAATAAAAACTGTGTGGCAAGTAATTAATAGAGAAACTGGAAAGACACAACAACGCGATCAAAATGAGTTGTCTTTGAAAATAGCTAATCAAACCATTTCTGATAAGCAAGAAGTCGCTGAGACATTAGAAAATTTCTTTACCAACATTCCGTTAGAGGTTACGAAGTCTCTTCCCTCCTCATCTAAATTAGCTGAAGATCTCCTTAAAGAAAACTTTACTAAAGAGATACCAAACTTTAATTTTAAACCAATATGTATTGATACAATTAAGAACGCGTTCAAAAGTCTCAACATAAAAAATACTGAAGACTTATGGGGAATATCCGTTAGGGTTCTTGGAGGTATTATTGACTCAATTGCTCCTATCCTGACAGGCATATTCAACCAATGTTTGGACAGCGGCACGTTTCCCGACTTAATGAAACACAGTAAAGTAGTACCAATTTTCAAATCAGGATGTAAGAGTGATCCCTCTAATTATAGACCTATATCTGTGCTTCCAGCATTGAGTAAAATATTCGAAAAAATCATGCTGGACCAGATGTTGTCTCACTTTAACTCAAATGGGATTCTGCATAGTCAGCAGTTTGGTTTCACGAAAGGTAGGTCGACAACGGACGCGGGAGTAAAACTCATCAGCCACATTTTGGAATCTTGGGAGAAGTCCCAGGATGCCATTGGCATTTTCTGTGATCTCTCAAAAGCGTTCGACTGCGTTGACCACAACACACTGATCTGTAAATTACACCACTACGGAATTCGAGGACAAGCTGCTGATCTTGTGCTTTCCTATTTATCAAACAGGCAGCAAAAAGTTAATGTTAATGGGGCGACGTCTTCCGGGTCTCTAGTCAAGATGGGCGTGCCTCAAGGTTCAATTCTCGGCCCTTTCCTTTTTCTTGTTTACATTAATGATCTCCCTTTTATGATGGCCAAATTATCTGATATAATTCTATTTGCTGATGATACTTCGCTAATTTTTAAAATAGATAGGAAAGATACGGATGTCTTACATGTCAACGAAAGCCTAACTATTCTCTCAAAATGGTTCGCAGCTAACAATCTTTTACTGAATGCGAATAAAACAAAATGTCTAAAGTTCTCTTTACCAAATGTACCACAGCGTGATTTAAATTTGTATCTTGACGGCAAAAATCTTGAAGTTATAGCGGAAACTGTTTTCTTGGGGATTACTATCGATTCAAAACTGCAGTGGGGCGCGCACATTAGAACTCTTTCAGGTAGGTTAAGTTCAGCTGCATATGCAGTAAGAAAAATGAGACAGTTAACTGATGTAGCTACAGCTAGGTTAGTATACTATGCTTATTTCCACAGTATTATGTCTTATGGCATTCTGCTGTGGGGGTCTGCAGCAGACGTTGACTCAATTTTCATCCTACAAAAGAGGGCAGTCCGCGCGATCTTTAAAATGGGCCCTCGCGAGTCACTCAGAGAAAAATTTAAAGAGATCGATATACTGACTCTGCCTTCACTTTATATTTTGGAATGTATTATGTATGTCCGCAAAAATCGAAGGCTTTTCAAAATTAGAAGCGACTTCCATAATTTAAATACACGCAGTAAGCATGAAATTGTAATACCCAAATTCAGATTAACGAAAACTAGCAAGTCTTTTCTTATAAACAGTATACGCTTTTATAACAAGTTGCCAAAGGCAGTTATAGAACTGACCGATGGAAAGTTCAAAAACTACATCAAACGTGTCCTTATTAAAAAAGCATATTATAAAATCAAGGACTACGTTGAAGATAAAAAAGTTTGGCTATAGCTCCTTCTGCGCATGTGGCTTCCCTGGTAACTCATAAACGGCACAAATATGTGGATGTCTCTAACTATTCTCAATCTCATTTTTTCTTCTTTTGATTAGACTCTTTACAATGGTTTTCAATCATATTTATACGCCCTTCTCAAAGAATAGTTACAGCACTGATATCAACATTTGTGCCTCATGTTAAATTTAGTTTTGATATACGGTTTTCTTTTTACTACCTTTGTATAGATTCTTTTACCGATTGTTTTGTGAATGTGTGAACATTGTAGGCCTTCTAGATTTCTAGATATGCTTGTTAACATTTGTTAACTTTTCATCTTGTTTTACAATCTTTTATTTACTTTGTTTAGTTTTTACGACTTATTGTCGGGCCTACGTTGTCCCCCCATATCTAAGTACTAATGCTGTAACATGGAAATATTGTAAAACCAAACCATTTTAAAAGAGTAACCATGGAGTTTCTTGCCGGTTCTTCTCCATAGGAAACGACCAACCCGAACCGTGCACCTTTTGCCGACGTTTTATAAGTGCCCATGTAGGCCTATGTGAAATAAAAAATTTTGAATTTGAATTTGAATTTGAATTTGGGTGCTGAGTTCGCTCGCTTTGCTCGATCACTTCAGTGCCCATCATCTCCTTCGAACCTAATCTGTCCGTGTCGGGGTGCCGTAAGTTCCCGAGCTCGCTTCGCCCGCTCTATAATTTGCTATTAAAATTTGGTGATCAATTTACTAAATTTGGTTTCAAAGTACGACTTATAGTGCAGTTATGACTAAAATAACTCGAACCATTGTAATTGTAGGTTTTCATTCGTTGGTTTAGGTTTAATTTTTTTGCTGATTAATATATATTTTAGGTAATAGAGGTTATGGTCACAAAGTTATTTTTGGTGGTCATTATATTTATCCCCGTTCTTTTTTAATGAAATCTCCTAAGCACAAAATTATGGAATATTGGACTCTTAATTCATCGGATCATTTAATATTGATTCCAATAGATGGCGCGGTTTTAAGTTTCTGAGGCATGCCACTCGATTTTTTTATATTTGTATTGTATTTGTATTTTGGTACAGCGTAACTGTAAAAATTTGCAAAAAAATACTGTAAAACAAATCGTCACTGCATCTTAAGAAAAAAATGGTCACGAACCGAGAAAACTTTACTTGCAAGTCGCTGCTAACTCCATCTATAACCGTGGAACGGAACCGTACGCGATCGTACGCTAGTTACGTCGGCACGGTTTCTTTGTATGGTATGAGGCATCTGTATGGTAGTATTATATTATCTGTGCCCACATTTAGCCGGTTACGTTACATACATGCGTACGACAATGCGCCATCGGTACATGGTGGACAATGTGGAGATCCCACCCATACGTACAAAACGTTTTGCGAGTACTTTCATTGTGCGAACAGCTAAGGAATGGAATTCCCTGCTGGAGTCTTTGTTTCCTGATAGCAACAACCTAAGGGTATTTAAGTCAAAAGTATATAGGTTACTTCTGGGTAAGCGTGCTTCACCGTCGACCACATCCATCATCGCTTACATCACTTACATCAGGCGAGATAGTTGTCAAACGCGAGCCTATCGTTAAATACCTAAATTAAAAAACTACATGTTTCGTTAATTTTTCGCCGAAAATTACTTCTATAATCGTGCAACCATCAACCAAGGACTTTAGACAAAGTGATATTACATCAGTGACAACTATGAAAAGCGCAAAATCTTTGAGATAATGTAAATTACTAATTACCTACGCATTTTGAACTTTTTGACAATCATTCTGGCTGGCAGAATATCATTTTATCTTACCAATCCACCACCATCACTGCCTACCAATCAAAACAATCAACTTCTACCTAGAAACAACTCAAGCTACTAAATCACGCTTATAGCCAGATATAGCCCACACGTGGGCTGCCTTCCGTCACCCAAAATAGCCCTGAGGGTGCCTAGCTCGCTTTTTGTAAATGTTTACAATTCCTATGCCCTGTGTTTGTGAGGGCTATTTTGGGAGTGTTGAACTAAGAGGCCATAGACTACGGAGTAATGGTGGAGACTATGTTTTTACATAGGTAGAAGCTTTGAAAGTGGGCATTGATGTTGGTCGGTTTGAAGATTTTGAAGTTGTTTTTTTTTTTTATTTTTTTACTTTTGATGGGTTTGCTCTTGACTCTAGTCTAAGTCAATGACAGAGACAGAGTTGTTGTTGAAGAGAAATCAGACTCATTAGTCATTTCTAACTGGCATGGTTACAAACATCTTTAAAACGTCACAAGATGAGGACAAAGCAATGAAATATAAACTACCAAATCGTAAAAGGAATCCTACCAACCTAGATATTAAATTATTCTTTAAAAAATATTTTTTTTAAACAAACTTTTTTCGTATACTTCTCAGCAAACCCTTTCATTTGATACCCATATCATGGCAGTGCACAAAAAAAACTAGACCGTCATCTTGGGCCGTCCACCATATTGGATTTAGATTGACGTCACTTACTAACCATGCATTGTCATCCAAACTAAACGTGTATGTAAAATTTCATCTACATGTCCACCACATTGCAAGTTAAATAAAACTTTGTAACAATAACTTTCTTTTCCGGTGTCTTTTGTACCCATTATTTTCAGTTATTTGACACCGACTTCTGAAAAGAAAGTTAGCTTTGTAGTGTTTTGTTTTGGAAGTCGGTTTGATTTTTTGTTAAGAAGTTTTTTATTTTCCTCTTTTTAGTTTTGGTAGGTACCTCCAATTAACATGAAAATTATAGCCAAAGCATATCTCATGACGATTTCAACGAGCCCAAACACGACTGGGATACATTGTTTTATTTCGGAGTTCCAGTGGCCATTGTGGTCTCCTTTATCTGTTCCACTGCACTAAATGATACTTTCTGAGAGCAAATGATTGCATTATTGATGAAAATACCAAAATCGCTCTATGTATGCCTATAATATTTAAGGAGTGCCCTTGATTTCTCTAGGAGCCCATCATCAGATTCTAGTTTCCTTATCATGATACCACCCTTGGGATATCTCCTTTCCAACAAAAAAATAATCATCAAAATCGGTTCATAAACGACGTAGTTATCCGCGAACACACATAAAATATATATATATATATATATACGGTCGAATTGAGAAACTGCCTCCTTTTTGGAAAGTCGGTTAAAAAGGGATTAGGCTAATGATAAACCCTTGTGCCTGGTTGACAACAATGCCCGCGCGCTGGCCCTTCCGGCCTCCCTCCCTCCGATTACATGTGGCTTAAACATAACTGGCGAAATATGGGTCAACTAACTACTTATGTATCCCTCTACCTGTCCTTTCAGGGCATACAGGCGCGTGATGTAACCCTTATACAACAACAGCTTAAGTATCAACTCAAGTACCAACAAAAAATGGTGACCATTGATGTTGTTACGCTATGACGTTTGGTTGACATTTCGAGCGAAAAGGTTCAAACGGATCCGAGACACAAAAGAATAACATATGTCACTTATTTCAGAACTACCTAACTTCATATTGTCTAACTTAAAAGTGCGCCCTCACCTGGAGCGTTCGCCTGTAATGTATCATTTCAGATTTGATTTGGAGCATAACATTACAGTACTGCCTCCCTGACTTGACGAGCATTCGCCTGTAACGTAACATTTAACATTCGATTTTGATTTTGTAATGCTCGGTTATCTTTCCTCTCCAATGTAATGCTCAAACCTGTAACATTGCATGTAATGCTCAAAACTGTAACATTACAGGTTGCGCACTGTAATGCTCGGTTCCCCTCCACCACTGATGTAATGCTCTACGCTGTGACGTTACATTTCAGGCGAATGCTCCAAGTGAGGGAGTCTTATAATAACTCTATAAGCCTAAAACTTTACAATAACTATAGCTTTCATCATAGGCTACTTTGGCAATTTAATGCTGAGTAGTCGTGGGACTCTACCTATCCGAGGGTTACCGAAATAGCCCGAAGAATTTACAAACTTAAGAGGCAGTAGGCACGGCACATTGCTCGCAGAACGGATGGCCGTTGGGGCCGAAAAGTTCTCCCTCTAGGTGGAGCGACGACCTGGTTAAGGCTGCGGGCGTCCGGTGGATGCGAAAAGTACAGGACTGATCACTGTGGCGACGCTTGTGGGAGGCCTATGTCCAACAGTGGACATCTGTCGGCTTAAATTATGATGATGATGATGAACTTAATAACTGGCGTGATCTTTAATCTCAATGACATCTGCTCCTCAGGTGGTAGACATGCGCTGGGGCGTCCGAGACGAAGCCACAGATGATCACATGACCACCGAGCTCTGTATGAGGGAGATCAAGAACTGTCAGCGTCTCTCCATGGGACCTAACTTCGTTGTGTTCCTTGGTCAGAAATATGGATACAGGTAGGTACGACTTATATGTAAAATCACACTGTATTATATAATATTATATTATATTATGTTATATTATATTATATTATATTATATTATATTATATTATATTATATTATATTATATTATATTATATTATATTATATTATATTATATTATATTATATTATATTATATTATATTATATTATATTATATTATATTATATTATATTATATTATATTATATTATATTATATTATATTATATTATATTATATTATATTATATTAACACACTAATATTATAAAGGCGAAAGTTTGTGAGTGTGTGTTTGTATTTTTGTTACTTCTTCACGCTGAAACGGCTCGACGGATCTGGATGAGATAGATTTTAGTCAGGATAAGCAAATAGGTTACTTTTTATCCCGGGAATATGTTCTCTCGGGATAACTTTCGACTTTCACACGGGCGAAGTCGCTGGCAGAAGCAAGTAGTATCTATGATTGGAATTTAGCTGTATTCACTTAGACTGGATGCTCAACACACATGGATGATAAACATAGATGACAAGGTGAAGTAATAGGTGACAATAAAACGCGCGCAATCACTACCGATCTGTACTGGACAGACGTGATCGCTTGAGCTCTGCATACGGGAAGGTGTAAGTCTCCTGCCCAAGGGCGTTGATGTCCTGTACCTATAATTCAGTTTTCAAGAGTCCTAGAGCCTGGGGTATTGATTGATAGCTGCTATGTGTTGAGAGATGAAGGCTTCTTATGTAGGAACTAAAAGACTTGTTTCTTAAAGACTCTTTGAAGCGATTTTGCAGGTCCTCAGGGAACAGAAAGAGTGCTAAGCAAACTATTTCCATGTCAATGGCTATAAATTAGTCGTCGTCGTCGACTTGCATGTGCACTATCGTACCCCAAAACTTTACTTTATTGAGGACCTTGAAATCGCTTGCAAATTAGTTTTTTATTTTAGGTATTTTTCATTATGAACTTAGCCTACAAATCAACAAAACCCCCCTTGTATCGGAAAGAATCATGACGTGTCATAAATGGGCGGATACGCCTTGAAATTCTCTATCCAGCGCACCCACAACTAGGTCCAAAATAACTAGATTACTGACCACTTATTTGAGGAAAATTCGTGTGTATTCACCGTTCCAGTGTGAGATTCTATTAGCCCAGAGGAAATAAGTTAGAACACCTATTTTGTGTTTCCTAAGAAAATAAGTGGTAAAATAAAATAATGCGATTGGTGCGCTACCCTGTGTCAGTGGATCCCACATACCACTACTTGAATCCCCGTTTTTACAGGGGTCTCCAAGATTTTTTTATTTTTTTATTTACTTATCCTATTACACACATATCTTCTGCTAGTATATAAGCCACAGATAATATAATACTAGCATACAGATTCCTCATCCCATACAAAGAAACCGTGCCGACGTAACTAGCGGTTTTATTTGATTATACCGATTATTTTTTGTAAATTAATCGCGTTCGGTTCCGTTCCACGGTGATAGATAGATCACCATCTTTATCCGTGGAACGGAACGTGGAAAGGAACCGAACGCGGTCGATTCACAAAAAATAATCAGAATAAATAGTATAGTACGTCGGCACGGTTTATTTGAATGGGATTAGACGCCACTTATATAAGCTATGTGATGTGACGCCTCGTCGCGAACACGATCTTTAAAAGACTGGTAACGGAGCACTACCTGCCACTGTGATCTTATTCTTGTTGGGACTGTATTGTTTTCTTGCTTGTTTATTTATATGCATGTATTTATGTAGCTATTTGTAACATATTATTTGATTTAAAATTGCACTAAATGCAACTCCTCGTATCCAGCCTATCTGGTAAAAAGGGCCCTCAGGTTATTTCGAAACGGGGCTCCTTTATAATTTGCTACGCCACTGACTGCTACCCAACCTTCTATAAGACTTGGAATCTAAACTTTTCGGTTTACCGATGCTACGAATGCAATAGGTGTGGCACTATAAATTACTGTTATAGAGACTGTGACAAGAACGATAAACTTACAAATATTGTAAATCCCCTGACCACAGGTCACTTAAAAACCCTTATTTGTATTAAGTGTAGGCGTTCTAACACTATTAATTCACAATCACTTTAATAACTTCATGTAAACGAGAACCATTAAAACGTTCGAAAATTAGCACTGGGGTTTTCTCATTCTCGTGGATTTTACCAACGAAATGGTTTTTTCCTTATTCCAAACAGCGAAAGATTTATTAATGTACAAAACATTTGATGCAGGTGCCTTCGGATTAAATAGAATAAAATTTTCTTTTGAATTTACTGTCAAAAATAATTCTGCTTATTTTCGTTTCGCTTAGCTACTCAACTACACAAATTTTTTGTTTACTTGTCCAAATCTGCCATTCACCACGCTTATTACCTGATAGGTGATTGGGCATATATGACAGAAAAGGAGGAGCATATCCTGTTAAGGAGCTCCACACTGGCAGCTATAGCAGCCAACCTAGGCCTATTAAGATTTAGAGGTTTACAGATTTCCAGATTGGACACTGAAGTTTGTGTCGAGGCGGAAAATGCTCTGCCGGAGTGATGACGTTAGAAACAATTAAAAAACACTAAAGCCAATACATCTAAACTATAATAAACATAATTTTTCCAGGCCAATCCCCACATACGTGCTCTCATCAGAACTGCAGATGTTGAAGGAGGAGCTGGTGGCCGGGGGGGTGGACGTTATCCTGCTGGACACCTGGTACAAGAAGGACTCCAACGCGGTACCCCCCGTGTCTGTGCTGCAGCCCATCTCTTCTATATTGATAAATTTTAATAATAAGGTAAGGATTTTGCTAATGTTTAGGAATTCACTCTGGAGTATGTGTTTTCTGACAGATGCAGTCTGCGATTCTTTAAGTGTGTGAATAGGTTACTTCTAAGTAAGCTTGCTTCGACGTCGACCACATCATCTTTAACTTTCTGGTGAGATGGTTGTACAAAGTTTGCTATCAATCATCAATCAATCATTCAATACTTATAATAAATCTGCAGAAGAATCGTTTTTGTACAATGAAAATATTTACAAAAAAAAAATAATATATAGAAGGTCCCATAAACCAGATGGTCCCAGATTTTTTAGTGTAATACTAACTTAATGGTAGCGCAGCCCTCCCCTTTCGCCCGCTGTTATAATGAATTAGCTACTAGGCAGCAAGTCGCCTCGTCTTTCGAGTTGCCATTTTGAATCCACGTATGCCTGACTTGTTTGTCATCAAAATTACTTTTAAAGTTTATATCCCAGTATTCAATTGGCCAATAAGTAGTATTTTAATTTTTTTCATCATCATCATCATCACAGAACATTTTTACTCCAACGAGATCATCGTCATTATTATTTCAGCCGAAAGACGTCTATTGCTGGACATAACCTGAGTAAATCCTAAGTATTGACCAAACCCATGCATCTGACATCCAGTGGAAGCACGGAAAATACGTTTTATTTTATTATTGACTAGCTGTGCCTGTGAGCTTCGCTCCTGTCAACTGCCTACCCTACCTTACCTACTTTCTTACTTACCTTACCTACTTGCAAATTTTATTTTCTAGTGACATTCTGTCGCGGAGAATCTTAACACCGCCATTCAGTTAATGACGACAAATGCACAACGCCATCTATCAAATATCGAGTTCAACTTTCCGAGTATCTGAATTGCGTGTGTTGTGATTCTTTACTTCTTGATAATTTTGATAGAGTGATCCGATTGCGATGAAACAAAAACTAAGTAATACTTCTAGTTCCTTCCGGACCGTAATGTTGAATTTGCAAAATGTTGAATGCCCAAAATGTTGAATTCTCAAAAGGTTGGATCCCAAAATGTTGAATTTGGAAAATGTTGAGTTTGTATAATGTTGAATTCCCAAAATGTTGAATTTGCAAAATGTTGAATTCCCAAAATGTTGAATTTAAACTAATCCTACAATGTCGAATTCTAATAATATTGAATTCCGGGACCATGAACCCGAATTCAATATAATGGTCGGGTAGATTTTGTTAATATCGAGTTCAACTTTCCGAGTATCTGAATTGCGTGTGTTGTGATTCTTTACTTCTTGATAATTTTGATAGAGTGATCCGATTGCGATGAAACAAAAACTAAGTAATACTTCTAGTTCCTTCCGGACCGTAATGTTGAATTTGCAAAATGTTGAATGCCCAAAATGTTGAATTCTCAAAAGGTTGGATCCCAAAATGTTGAATTTGGAAAATGTTGAACTGTTAATCCCAAAATGTTGAATTTGCAAATTGTTGAGTTTGTATAATGTTGAATTCCCAAAATGTTGAATTTGCAAAATGTTGAATTCCCAAAATGTTGAATTTAAACTAATCCTACAATGTCGAATTCTAATAATATTGAATTCCGGGACCATGAACCCGAATTCAATATAATGGTCGGGTAGATTTTGTTAATTTCTTCATTTTGTTGCCCTTTCCCACAACCACCACGCTTTCTTGCAGGCAGAATACAATGACTTTGAGGTTGTAAGATTTTCCCTTGTAAACTATGTATTTGCTTGCAAATAAACATTTTGAATTTGAATTTGTGGTTGGTCGGTGGGCCAACATGTTGACTGTTGTCAACACGCAACATGGAGAAACAGTGGAATAAAATTTAAAGTGGGACTGGAAGGATTTTTTACTACCACTAGTTCTGCATAGTAACATTTGCAAATGCAAATTCAACATTACGGTCCGGAAGGACTCATATGGGGCGGCATTTTAATAATAATTCTTTCCTTCGTCCTGCCACAAACTTGATGAGTTCCTACTTAAAACCTCTTTGCATAACTACTTACCAACCTGCCTAGCTATACTGGCCACTTGTAATAAAATTAATAAGTGACGGATGTTATTGGATTCATGAAGTGTGTTGTCACATAATTATAATAAAAGTGATAAATATCTATTTATTATATAGTAAAATATTAACACATTTACCATGTGTGTAGAAGATTTGTGAACAGTGGATTCGAAAAGCACTCACCTCTCGCCTCCGTAGGTATACTGCCTCGCGCTCGTCGGGCTCGGCGTCGTATCAGGCAGCGAGGGTCTGGATCCAGCCGTTCACACACACGATATCATCATCAAAACAAGTCCATAGGCATAAGTCCTTCAAATTGTTCACCTGTGAGCACTAAACCACCAGAAAACCGGGATAACAAAAAAAGGGCGCGGAGAGGTCCGCGGCTCGTTCGACGTGCGTAGACAATCCATCCTTTTTTTATAAAGATGGCGCTGCATTGTGGTTCGCCGTTCGGATTGGTCAGCGAGCATCCAAAGAGACGATGGCGGGACGTTTCAAATCCACCGTAATTTGGTTCTTACTACACACAATTGATAAGACACTCTCAGAAAACTACTAATATTTAGAATGTTTACAAAATAAAGAACAGTACGGAACATGCCGCTCGCCTTAAAAGAATGTAATTCTTTTAACCTTAAGTTAAAGATATTGAAATAATGAAAGATTAAACGAAAATAGTCGCTAATCGCATTTAAAACTGAAATAAATTCTATTAAAAATAATTAATACTTAAGAGGTAGGTACTTAGCTAAGAAACGTAACAGTAAGAAATAGGTATTCTTAATTATTCTAAAGGTAAAGGACATATTTTAACTACAGAACGTTTTACAAAAGTTTTGCCCATCTGAAGGGTTACGACGCGGGTGATATTATCTGACCCTGGATGAAGAGCATGTACACGAGCCAATCGCCATTGCAAGGGTGGCAGGTTGTCTTCACGTACGACAACAATCATAGCCTCTCGGAGTGGAGAGCCGCTATCCTTAAACCATTTATTGCGTTGATGAATCTCGTGTAAATATTCACGACTCCAACGCCTCCAAAAATGCTGTACGCACTGTTGCACTCTACGCCATCTAGTGAGACAATTTGACACGTCTTCGCATAAAGAAATATCAGGCAAGGCCGTCAGATGGCCTCCTATTAAAAAATGAGAAGGGGTTAAGGGTAAAGGGTCTATAAGTAGATTGGTGAGATGGTGCCTTTTAGGCAGAATTAATTGATGTTTAGAAACAAACGGCAACAATGACTTATGAATCCGCCCACCGACACGTAAACTATTTTGTTTGTCAATGAATGGTTTTAACCTACGTAGTTTAAGGGAAGGATAATTACCTAATGCAATATTTTTTATATCTTCGGGAAAAGATGAATGTTGAACTAAATGAATAAGTCGACCTAGACAAAAATTAAATTCGGGAACTGTTATGTAGGTTGGATATTGAATTTGAACCTTTTTGCATCTATTATAAAATCGAAATATGAGTGAGGTGACTCGAACAAGTTTACCTAAACTAGAAAATCTTTCTATGTAATCCGTAGCATCAGGAGGCGCCGGCGTCGTGATGGACGAGTTTGTTACCACCGATAGTGGGGAATTACGCTTTTCCTCGGTAACTTTAGATACCTCTTTAGGAATTGGCCAACACTTAAAATCACGTGACAACCACCAGGGCCCCTGGAGCCACATTGAAGAATTTTCAATAAAACTAGCAGGCAGCATTCCTCGAGAAGGTGCGTCTGCTGGATTATCAGCAGAGGGAACATGTCTCCAGCAATCGGCAGGAAGCCGGGATAAAATCTCACTCAAACGATTAGAGACGAATGTTTTCCATTCATGTGGTGGCGAACGAAGCCACGCTAACACAATCTGAGAATCAGTCCATGCATAGACATGATTGCAGTTCACACGGTCACCGTACACCTTCATAATTTTATCAATTAGCTGTGACAGTAAAACAGCCGCACACAGCTCGAGACGCGGAATAGTGAGAACCGGTTTGAGCGGCGCTACGCGAGTTTTCGCTAGTAAAAGAAATGTTTTAACGTTATCACTACTATCAGTCACACGAACATAGACACACGCAGCGTAAGCACGCTCAGATGCGTCCGAAAACCCATGAATCTGAATAGAACTTACATTTGGAAAAACAAAACGTGGGATTTGAAAACTTGATAGCAATGATAATTCATTGATGAAATTAGACCATGAATTAATTATATCTATGGGAGGTGACTCGTCCCAATTGACACCGGAGATCCATAATAGCTGAATAAGATGTTTTGCATAAATAGCTATAGGAGATAACCAGCCCATAGGGTCATAAATTTTTGCTATTTGGGATAATATGGTCCGCTTGGAGATTTTATCTAAAGTTGCTTGAACACTAAAGGAAAATGTATCTGATTTTGGGTTCCATTGGAGTCCTAAAACCTTTGTTTGTTTATCGCTTTCCATTAATGCAAATGAAACATTATCGGGCCGCTCGCCATGAGCCTCTGATGTATGTACAGCAGCGAGTAACGCTGGCGAATTGCTCTGCCACTTTCGCAGTTCGAAAATCGTACGAAGTGCTAAGTACGGTGATGAACTAACACCGAAAGTGACGGTTCGCAGCCGATAATCACGCAAAGGTTCGGTTGGAGATTGTCGCCAAACAATACGCTGATAGTCCCAATCAGAATGTTGTAACAAAATGTTTCTGTACATCTGCTTAATATCAGCAGTGACAGCGATAGCATGAATACGAAACCCTAATAAAACATCTACGATGTCCTGGTGCAATTTAGGCCCAGTTAATAAAACATCGTTAAGTGAAATACCATTAGAAGTTTTGCAACTCGCATCAAAAACAACACGGGTACGAGTTGTTTCACTAGAATCTTTGACCACGCAGTGGTGCGGAATGTAATAGGTACTGATAGAAGGAGGGGAATTCACGGGCTCCATGTGACCAAGATCTAAATATTCCTGGAGGCACGCGTGATAATCAACCTTAAGTTGTGGATTACGTTCTAACCTGTACTCTAATTTTCTAAACCTAGATACTGCCGTATCTCGTGATTCGCCGAGGGCAGGTGCATCGGGTTTAAATGGAAGCGAAACTACATATCGCCCATTTTCGTCGCGAGTGTGTGATTTTACGAAGATAGACTCACACAAGGCTTCGTCAGGGCTGGAAACTCTTTTTTCAGGAAGGGACTCTAATTCCCAGAATCGTTTCAGATTTATGACGTCATCGTAGGATGAGCTAGAACTACTGAAACACACTTGAAGCGAAGAAGGCGTATTTTGATTGCAAGAAACATCACCCATTAATAAATAACCAAAGATACTATTTAATGCCATTGGGGACCCGGAAGGGCCCGTAATCACGTGACCTAATATCACCTGGGATAGAATATCCGCACCTAAAAGCATTTCCACCGACTGTGGAAGATAAAATTTCGGATCTGCCAAATGTAAGTGTTTTATGTGTGGCCAATCCCTAAATGGTAATGTTACACAAGGCATGCGTGACATAAGTGTAGGTAAAATCAATGCATCAACTGAAAGGGATGGTTGATCAACATGAGTAGGTGTGACGCAAAAAGAAACAACACCCTTAGGGTATACAGGATCACTACCTCCTATACCGAACACGGGAACGCGCGCATGCCTTCGCTGCAATCCTAACCGCTGAACACAAGTCTCGGTAATAAAAGTCGCTTGACTACCGGTATCTATAATACACCGAACGGTGTGTTTTTGCGAGCCTACGTGTACATTAACTAGCGCTGTACACAAAAGCACGGTACTTGCGCGCACGGAAGGCGGAATGGATTGCGGAGCGATCGCGTTATCTCTCGACGTATGATTCACAGCTGTCAGTACGGTTGGCGCGTTACCGGGCGCATCTGTCTCTGTCGTTTGATGCACGGTAGGTGAGACAGCACTAGCGTTCAAATCTGCGTCACTGACAACCGGAAAGCTATGCTGTTGATTAAAATGAATTAAACTATGGTGTCTTTTATGACACGAACGGCACACAAAGTTAGATTTGCAATGTTTTACATCATGTCCTACACTTAAACAATTGTAACAAACATTTTTGTTTTTTATGAAAGAATACCTATCTTGAGGGGATAAGTTTAGAAAATTCGCACATTTCGTCAACGTATGTTGAGCACCGCAACTAATACAAGATATCTTTTTACTATTTGAATTGTTGGACTGTGAATTGTCTGACTTTGTTTCCGGGCCCGCCGCGACGCCGGCCGAGAGCGCACGGCGCGCGTTCGATGCGGGCGGAGTCCTAGAACTACCTACCTTTTCCGCATAATGACTGGGTTTGTTTTGATACGCAAATTCACTTGCAGATAACTCGCGTTCTAAGAAATTTATTAATTCACTAATTGTGGGTATCTTAGATGGTTGGGACAACGACAAATCGAAACGTCTACGTAATGTTGGTGGAATCTTACGTAAGAAAAGAAGCACTAACATGAAACTCCACTCCTTCGTAGGAAAGTGCATTACTTCTAAAGCCATGATATTTTCATGATAAGTGTTCAGTAAATTTCTTAACCCTTGAACTGATTTGTCGCTTTTATCGGACTGACAAGGTTCAATATCGAATATTTTTTCTAGATGAGCGGAAGCAATGGCTCGTTCGTTATCATACCTAGACTGTAGCATACCTAACGCGACCGTATAGTTCTCGTCAGTTATTGGAATAGATTTAATTAGATTGTAGGGTTCATTTTTCAAAGAAAGTAGCAAATAGCGGAACTTCTCCGAGTCTGAGTAGGTATTTTTGTTGTGCACTAGTGACCGAAATAGATCGTAGAAGGCAGGCCAATCTGTTATTTCTCCTGAAAAGGTAGGCATTGGAAGAGTAGGTAATCTACTAGCACAACTACTAGACGATGGCACGTGAACAACAGCATTATTAGGGGATCCGAGTGACGACATCCTACGTTTATGTTCAATTTCATCTTCTTTAATTTTATTTAAATGTACCACAATAGCATAATAGCAATCATTAAAACTGTTACGAATTCTTAGCTGTTCCTCTTTATCAAAAGTATTAGACTTAATGAGGGATTTTTCAATTTTAGCTTGAAGTTTGAAAAACTTGCGCTGTTGTGAAGTTAAATCTTTAGATCGAGATTTAAATTGTTGTTCGTCGGAATCTATGAACTGTAATGTTCGTTGAAGCTCATCGAGAATTATTTCTCGTTCAAAAAAATCTTGTTGGATTGCCGCCATATTGATAGACGCGTGGCGTCGTAACTTGAAATTCGAACAACAAGGGAATATGGAATGGAAAACCTCACAGGTGAAAAAATATGAACAATCCGGCTCGAATGATCAAACAGTTATGGGTAGAAGATTTGTGAACAGTGGATTCGAAAAGCACTCACCTCTCGCCTCCGTAGGTATACTGCCTCGCGCTCGTCGGGCTCGGCGTCGTATCAGGCAGCGAGGGTCTGGATCCAGCCGTTCACACACACGATATCATCATCAAAACAAGTCCATAGGCATAAGTCCTTCAAATTGTTCACCTGTGAGCACTAAACCACCAGAAAACCGGGATAACAAAAAAAGGGCGCGGAGAGGTCCGCGGCTCGTTCGACGTGCGTAGACAATCCATCCTTTTTTTATAAAGATGGCGCTGCATTGTGGTTCGCCGTTCGGATTGGTCAGCGAGCATCCAAAGAGACGATGGCGGGACGTTTCAAATCCACCGTAATTTGGTTCTTACTACACACAATTGATAAGACACTCTCAGAAAACTACTAATATTTAGAATGTTTACAAAATAAAGAACAGTACGGAACACCATGAATCCATTTAAAGCAATAAAGTTTACAAAAAAACCAAAATAAAAAGGACCTATTAATATTAAGACGAAAGTATACTATGAGTAAAGATAGAAAAACTAATTTTGATGTCTCGACACGATGGAAGTGTACAAATCGCGATACATGTACCGCAACGGTCACATTAAATGTGGACAAAACTAAAATAATTCGTGAAGCAGATCATAAGTGTTGCATAACAAATGACAATAAATTATTAATAAGGGAGCTTCTGAATAAATAACAAAAATCTCTCGGGATTGCTGCATGTCAATGCATGTCTGTTTATTGTTTAGTACATTTCATAACATAACATCACAGTGGTACGCTCTTAATGGGTACGCAGATCTCTCATTTCACCGGTTATGTTCATGTTTCATGATGTTCGGATAATCTATTCTGGCGTTATAGGTACCTTACTAAACAACTTGCCTATTAGGCAGGTACAACTAAAAAGTGAAAAATAAAAAACTACAAAGTGAAAAATAACTATTTTTGAAAGTCGGTGTCCATAACGCAATAAATTGGTATCTGTGAAAGACACCGACTTCCAAAAATAAAATTATTTTTCACTTTGTAGTCTTTTTTATTTGGAAGTCGGTAGTATTTTTTTGTTAAGTTTTTTTTTAATTATATGTAAAATAGAAGAAAAAATATTTTGTTTCTATCATTTTAATTAATAAATAAAAGCACATTATTAACTTCTACATAGTTTTTTTATTTTAGTTTGGGTTTGTTGTTTGTTTTGAGGCGAGGCGGTGCAGTTTGGGTGTTGGGCGGCTTTTAATGAACTACAACCTTACGACCGCATTCATATATTAATCTACTTGTTGATACACAATATATTTTGCAAATTCAACATTTTGCAATTTACTGTTCAACATTTTGCAAATTCAACATCTTAGAATTTACAGTTCAACATTTTGCATATTCAACATTTTGAGAATTCACCATTTTGCAAATTCAACATTTAGCATATTCAACATTTTCCAAATTCAACATTATGGGATTCAAGCTTTTGAGAATTCAACATTTTGGAAATTCAACATTTTGCAAATTCAACATTACGGTCCGGAAGGTTCTAGTTACACACAATTTTTGTGTAAAAGTTATCTACATTGGCTTCGTACATTTTACGTGATGCGTGCACAAGTTAACAGACAAGCAGACATAAATTCAAAAAATGTAAGAAATGGGTTCTGTTGGCTATCCTTTAACACCCTGGCTATTTTTTTTTTGGAAATATTTTCGTTGTACAAAAACGATTCTTCTGCAGATTTATTATAAGTATTGAATGATTGATTGATGATTGATAGCAAACTTTGTACAACCATCTCACCAGAAAGTAAACGATGATGTGGTCGACGTCAAAAATCTGGGACCATCTGGTTTATGGGACCTTCTATAATATGGAATCTTACTCGTAAAAGTTATCGTAAATGATGTTGTTATCATAATCATTATTATAGGTATCATGTCATAAAGTTCTAAGCTTCTGCAATATTATTTGTGTTAACATTCAAACTGAGACAGAGCCAAACTTTTTTCTTGTAGGTTTAAAGTGAGGCCAAACGAAATTAATTTTGTGAGTTGTGAGTCGCGTAAAATCAGTCGCGAAATTTACGTTCAACTGCAATTCGGTAGGCTGCCAGACGGACAGACGTCATTTCAGTTGCTATTCTACCTTTGTACGGGGCGCTGACGCTTGCCTCGCTCCCGTCCCTCACGAGCACAATTCGGTTTAAATAATGTGCGTGAGTCAGCAGACAACTGATTTTGCGTCGCCGTGTGACGCAAACAGGACTTTAGTATGAAACCGAATGCAGAGTAAATTCCGCGACGTATTTTATGCGACTCAAAACTCACAAAATTACGTTCGTTTGGCCTCACACTTATTTTTACTAAAACCAACCAGTTTATACGCATGTAGCGGGCCCACATCGGGAGGCGCGGCTTAAATTTCAAATGTGGAATTTGGCTGGACGACCAGCTCATGGTCGAATCTTTGATGAGATGTCGGAGGCAAGGAAACTTTTTAAAGCTAAATTAAAATGGTGTCAGGTTAGACAAGAGCAATTTAAAATGGATATCCTTGCATCGGACCACTCATCTAAAGATTTTAAAAACTTTTGGAAGCATACCAATAAAATGAGTGTTAAGCCTAGCCTCCCGATGAGTGTCGGTGGTTCTGCTGACCACAAAAATATTGCCGAAGCTTTTAGAGAGCATTTTACTGTTCGGTCGCCCTTGGGTCCCACGTCTGGCGAGATAAGCGATGGTGAGCCAATTGTGACGGGGCGGAATGTGAAGATATCTGCAAAGAGTGTGGCTAACATTATTAGAAAAATGCAGCGTGGAAAATCTCCTGGTCACGATGGGCTCAGTATCGAGCATTTTAAATATGCGGGGGTGCATTTGCCGCGAGTACTGTCTATGTTTTACAGTCTGTGCATAAGTCACTCGTATTTGCCGGAGCCGCTTATGCGGACAATAGTCGTTCCTATTGTTAAAAATAAGACGGGTGATACGTCTGACATGAGTAACTATCGGCCCATCTCACTCGCTACTACGATAGCTAAGGTGCTGGACAGTCTGCTGAACAGTAGCCTCAGAGCTCAGGTTAAGTTGCATGATGCCCAGTTCGGGTTCAAAGCAGGAGTCTCAACCGAAAGCGCTATTCTGAGTCTGAAGCGAACTGTCGGTTACTACACAGCGAGGAGGACGCCGGTATATGCGTGTTTCCTCGACTTGTCAAAAGCATTTGATCTGGTTTCTTATGATATGCTGTGGGGCAGGTTGAGGGACGCGGGTGTGCCGGCGGAGTACACCTCCCTTCTCAAATACTGGTACTCTAATCAGAAGAACCGGGTGAGGTGGGTGGGTACTCTGTCGGACGAGTACAGGCTGGAATGCGGAGTTAGACAGGGGGGATTAAGCTCGCCTCTATTGTTTAATTTGTACATTAACCGGCTTATCGAGCGACTGAGTGGTACACATGTCGGCTGCCACATTGATGGAACCTGCGTTAATAACTTAAGCTATGCAGATGATATGGTATTGCTCAGTCCGTCGATAGGTGGGTTGAAGAAGCTGCTATCGATCTGCGAGGCCTATGCGGCGGAGCATGGCTTGATATACAACTCAAAGAAGAGCGAGCTTCTTGTATTTAAAGCGCCTAAACAACAGTCACGCAGTGTTCCGCCCATAAGTCTCAACGGCGTAGTACTAAACGTTGTAAATAGCTTTAGGTACCTCGGCCACGTTGTCACGAGCGACCTAAGGGACGACGGAGATATAGAGAGGGAGCGCAGGGCATTGTCTGTGAGGAGCAATATGCTTGCCCGCAGGTTCGCTCGTTGTAATGCGGATGTGAAAGTAACCCTTTTTAAGGCGTTCTGTCAGTCGTTTTACGCGAGCGGCCTGTGGGTGTCATACACGCGACGAGCCTATAGTGTCCTGCGTGTTCAATTTAATAATGCTTTCAGGATGCTGTTGGGACTGCCGTGGCGCTGTAGTGCGTCGGGTATGTTCGCGGAGGCTCGCATAGATGGTTTCCACGCAATTATGCGAAAGAAAGCGGCCTCCTTACTGCAGCGCCTACATGGTAGTGACAACAGCATTCTGAAAATGATCGCTGCCAGACCGGACTGCCCCTTCCAGAAACACTGGGTGGGGACAGTCATAGGTCTAAGTAAATAGAGTAGATAAATATATTAAATAACTAACAGTACTAACCTAGTTACGTAAGCACTATTGTTACTAACACCAAAATACTAACAATATATGGACTGTAGTCTGAAAATAAAGATTTATTTAATTTAATTTTAATTTTAATTTAATTTTATACAGAGCCAACTGAGGGGATGATCAAGCTATAAACAGTTCACAGACAATATTCAAAAACTTTTCTTTTTCATTCCAGAGAGTCCCAAAACTACAAGCTGAGGATCAAGCAGTATGGTGGGACACCCTCGGTAAAATGCAGAAATTATTCCGAAAGGCTTCCTTACAGTTGTACAATGCTGGCAAGATTGACAAGGACTGCATGCACAATTATTTTATGTCTGGTGAGTTCTTAAACCACACGTAAACATAAATTGTTAACACTGTAATAATAAACCTTAGAAAACAATAAAATTATGGATTCATCTACATCATCATTCGCAGCTCGACTTCACCCACTGCTGAGTCCTCTCCCTTTTCTTGCACCAATCCCTACGCTCCTGCACCAACCTCATCCAGGTTCTGCACGCGATTTCAACAATATCATCAAATTATGGATAAGTAACATTAGCACTTTTAAGACATCAAAAGATCCAAAATCATTCCAATGTGCTTGCCCTTCACCGTGCTTTTCAATCCGTGTATTTACACACATCACATCATCCGCCGTAATCCACCACGCGGGCTATTGCGGGTTGGTGGATGTCACATGTCTTCGAATTTTTGGTTCTAGGACATGCCGGTTTCCTCACGATGTTTTCCTTCACACAAGAATTGTATTTACACAATAAAAGGGTATTACAACCATTTTGAAAAGTTTTTCAATTAAATTCTATAGTGCTAATATGCCAAAAAAAAAACAATATTAAGTGCCATAAAAATGCATTAAAATTTTACTTATCAATTTCGCGCGTAGTTTGATAAAAACGGTGGACGCAGTGGACGCCATATTGCTATGTGGTCATGACGTCAGTTGATTATGGAAACAAATGCGCCCAAAGAGTATCACTACGTTTATTTATTTATTTATTTTTTTATTATATGCTTTATTGTACACCTTAAAATACAATTATAAGAAGAAACTTAAAATTAATACATATACAATGGGCGGCCTTATCGCAATCCGCGATCTCTTCCAGGCAACCTGGTATGGACAGTAATAGTCTGGACATGAAGTGGGGTTGTCATCGGTGTGACAATAATTTTTCAAAATACTATATTATAATAGATACACAGATAAATATATATGCTATGTAATATATACATAAATACATACATACTAAATATATTGGCAATAAAAATAAATTATGAATGACTCTATTGATAACCACAATCACAGTGTCAGCTTGAAATCAACACGCTAAGACGAAGACAGCGACAGGTAATGTTCCTTTACAAGTCTTTTGAACACAGGCAATGATTGAGCACGTTTGATTGGATCTGGCAAAGCATTCCACAGACGAGTAGCCTGGACAGTAAAGGATTTATCCAAAAAAGTCGTGCAATGTGTTGGAATTTGAAGTCGCAAGTTATCTGATGACCTAAGCAATTTTGTGTGGGAATCGCGGAGAAACTGAAAACGTTTCTTAAGGTAAAAAGGGGCGGAAGGAGTAAAGAGCACATTATAATAAAATGGAAAGAATATGAGCATTCCGGCGAAGGAAAATTGGCAACCACTTGAGCTTCACACGAAATTCAGAAACATGGTCATATTTGCGCAACCCGAATATAAATCTTATACAAACATTTTGAAGCTGCTCAAGTTTATCGAGTTGTTCTTGAGTAAGGTCAAGATAGCTGGCATCAGCATAATCGAGTATGGGTAAAAGAAGAGATTGTGCAAGCACAATCCTGGTGGCAGTCGGAAGAAAATTACGCAGTCTCCTCAAAGATGCAGCAGATGCAGATAGCTTGCGGCCAACCTCCTGCAGTTGGGCAGTCCAAGAAAAGTTGCTATCAATGAATATCCCCAAGTTCTTAAATTTCTCGCAGAACGGAATAACTGAGTTATCGAAAAAAACCTGGGGAATAGTAGTCCAGTCGATTTTTGAACCCATCCTAGAACTGCCCACCACTATAACCTGTGTCTTTGTGGGGTTAACCGCAAGTCCATACCTTTTGCTCCATTCGCATATGCGGGCCAGATCACGATTTATTGTTGTAATAGCCTCAGACAGATGTCCGAGAGGAGCTCGCGGATAAATTTGTAGATCGTCCGCATAAAGATGGTAGGAAGAAGTAAGTTCACTGGAGATTGAGTTTATAAAACTGCGAAAAGTAAAGGAGATAAAACGCCACCCTGCGGTACCCCAGCAGAAGTACTGCACCAGGAAGACAAGGTCTCTCCAATGCATATACGTTGCCTGCGACCAAACAGGTAACTACGAAACCAGTCAATCACCGATGGAGATAAATTAAGAGAGCATAGAATACCAAGTAAAACATCGAAATCGACAGTATTAAAAGCATTACTGAAATCTAGCAATGCTAAGACCGTCAGAATATTTTAAAATAAGAGCAAAAATTATTTGTGTGTCTGTTACAACTACCCACATGCATCCCAATTAATCAACTCTAATTTAATGCGCCTATAGGCCGATATGCCGATCAGTTGACAGTATTTGGTTTACACAGCCGTATGACGTATTAACATGGCGGCTACTGTTTCATATTTCATGGTGTTATAAAAAAAGTTTTCAGTTTTTTTAATGTTTTATTAAAAAAACTGAAAGCTTTGAATTGAATTTTAAAATTTATTTTGTTATTTTCTGAAAAAAAATCTAACACTTTCCAACTACTTTTTAACCGACGAGCAAAAAGAAGGAGGTTTTCAATTCGACTGTATTTTTTTATTTTTGTTACCTCAGAACTTTTTACCGATTTTGATGATTCTTTTTTAATTTGAAAGCGGGTGCTTGTCATGTGGTCCCATTTAATTTTCATCAAGATCTGATGAAGAACTTCGGAGAAATACATCAGAACTCTTCAATAAATGACGGCAAATCACTCTGGATAGATCCAATCGCATGTCTGTTTATGGTTTACACCATTTCATAACATAACATCACACTGGTACGTTCTTAAGGGGTACGCAGGTGTGAACAGTTCACCCTGGTATACCTACTCTCATTGCACTGGTTTCGTTTAAGTTTCATGTTATTGGGTTAATCTATTCTAGCTTCACTTTGGGCACTATATACGCGTAGGTACCTAGCCTATAGAACTGGTCCATTATGTACCACAACTAAAAAGTGAAAAATAAAAAACTTTTTTACAAAAATTACTGGTGTTTCTGTTTACGTTTCTTCATTTTTTGACACCGACTTCCGAAATTGAAGTTATTTTTCACTTTGTAGTGTTTTTGTTTGGAAGTCGGTTGTAATTGCCTAAACTATCTCAATAATATATTTATAGATTTTTCATCATATAGAGTAAAATACCCTATGAGATTTAATAAGTTTACAAGCAAGTTTGAGTCAAGCTTCCAAAACCAGATAAACACATGCCTCTCACAGAAAAAGGCCTCTCTTTCTGTGAGAGGCATTTGTTTATATATGTAAAGGCATTCTAGTCAATTTATTTAACTGGCATACCCCTAAACCAACAAAACTTATTATTTAAGCCATTGAATTCCAATTCCAGTAACGGAACGTGAAGTTATAAACGGCGTGCTAAACGTGAAGAACACAAAGAACCACTGCTTGGCCTACGTGAGGTATATCAACAACATCAATCTGCAGAACCTGAAAAAGGCCAGCAACTTCGTGGACATCATCAACAGGAGTCTGGACGCGGAAGCCTCCAAGCTGTTAGCTGATCTCCGGGATGTCCGACTGCCGGATAAGATTGAGACTACTAATATACAGAAGTGCGTATAAAGGCTACATAATAAAAACAATGTTTTAGATTTTGATCTGAGCCTTTAAGCCGTGAGTCGATGTTAGAGTTTTATAATGGTATTGAGTGGCAAATATGCAAATGGTCACCGCCACTTTTGAGCATCTGCAATAGCAAGAGTGCTGTTAACCCAAAGACAATGCAAAAATGGTTCATTTACAATATTGTAATATAAACGCCATCAGACTAGGTGCAGTCTTAGGTACTTGTCACACCGCCGGCGACGAAGCGTTTAACTAACGACTATCTTCTTGCTGAAGAAAAATAGATACAGATCCCGTTTCAATAAATGAGACAAATATATTAATAATTGATCACTGGCTGTTCACACTGCCGCATGGCGGCGAGTACTCTCTCACCACAAGTTTGTCGCAGCGACAAGAGCTATCAAAGATAATACTCGCTCAGCGATACTCGCTCGGTGATGCTCGCTTGGTGGTCAGAAATTATGACGAAAGACCAACCAACGCGTGCAGGACTGACGCACGAAATCACTTGCTCATACCCGAGCGGTAAAACTATCGGAACTACACGCTCGTTTCTCGCTGCTCGCTGCTCGCCAACTCGTATGTATTTTCTAGCTCTACGCGCTGCTCGCTGATCGTCGGTGGTGGGACATGTGCCATAGTCTTAGCAGAGTAACACTCGATCGTGTTATGTTGGCTAGAATGGCTGAAATCTCATACAAAAACAGCATCGTTTCGTGCCTCGCGCATGCGGAAAACCAACTTCAGGGCGGCCCAGAAGTTTGGCGAGAGCTATAACAGGATCGAGTGTTTTGACTTGCTATTGAGATGTCTTAGGTGAAATTAAGGACTATTGTAACGATACTATTCAAACTTGTGGCTTTATGACATAAATAGGTATTGTGAAAGTGATCTACAGATCTCTCACAAGGAGTATTACAATATTCTTTTAATACTTTCAGATATACTGTGGAGTGGATCGGTCGAGAGGGTCTGGACACAGAAACACACGGCGAGTATCTCAGCCATTTCATCGCGCACTTCTATAAGAACATTGTCAAATTGGTTGACAGGTCAGTAAAAGAGCATAAAAATCTAGGAATAGCTGTCTAATGTCGAAATAAGGAATGAGCTGGACAAAAGAAACAATCTATACAATAATATATTATTGAGGCAAATACACGTGTGTCACAGCATCATAAAATTAATATATTTTTACCAGAAAACACGGCAATTTAATAAAAAAAAAAAAAAAAATACTCAACTGTTTATGAAGCGAACTACAAAGAGGAACACCCAAATACTCCGAACTATTGTATTCCGAATTTCGATGTTCCGATTTTCAAAAGTACAAATTTCATAATACCTAAGAATTATAATGTCTATTATTAAAAATCACGAAATTTATTTTACCGAAAGTCGTAAATGCGATTTGTTATTTTGTCGATTTTCATACGTTCGAAGAATCAAATGCTCGGAAGGGTTCTCGGTCCGAAAAATGACATTCCGATGTTCAATACTTCGAATAAACTAAAAGTCAACATGTTGTGCTAGAAAAATTTAGTGACAGAAACGAATCGCTGCAGAACCGACTTCACGCAGTCTTGTCTGTCCTACCCTAGAGTGTAATTTAAGCTCGCTTGCGACCGCCCAAACCCCGCAGCGCCGGAGCCGTGACAGAAACAATGCTTACTGCCTGTTGCATGCCTGCTTGCTTGCTGCTTGCCTGCCTGCATGCTGCATACCTGCTTGCATGGAATGACTGCTTTCATGTTGCATGCCTGCTTGCATGCAGCGTGCTTGCTTGCATGCTGCAAATCCCCTGTATTACGATAATCACCTTGAATCACCTTGGATAGGTTAGGTTAGAATTGTGACTATTAAAGCGCGAAGGCAGTAGGTATATAGTTAAACAAGCAGTATTATACCTAATTAATTACTTTATAGGATATATACACTACATAATAACTGTAAACAATCTATGCAATTATGAGTAAAAAAACGCATCTGTCATTAGTTTTTTAATTCTACCTCCTCATACTAAACATATACTTCTCTCTGGCGAGTAATTATGTGTTTAAATGTCTTGCTATTCAGTTTTACAAGGCGTTTTTATTTCGGAATTGTTATAACTAATCGGTATTTTAATAATCGGAAAACGTATTTTGGAAGTTTCGAATTATCATTAAGTCGGATTTTTGTTATTCGATCTATTGAAACTCGGTATTTTGAGAACAGTAATTATAAACGTTAGGAATATTGAAATTTAGGAATTATAAAAATAGGAGTAATGATAAGTCGAAGTTTTAATATTCGGAATTTTGAACCATTCGGCATTAAGAAAATCGGTATTTTGAAATTCGTATTTGTGACTGACGGAATAAAGTTTTTCGTATTTATGTAGTGTACCCACTAAAAAGACGTAAAAAAAAAGAAAATCATGATGTGCAGTCGGAGCACATATTCGCGAGCTGGCCAACACCAGATGTATCTTCCGACTGCACAGCATGATTTTCTTCTTGTTTACGTCTTTTTAGTTCGCTTCTCAAGCAGTCGGAATTTTTTATATTTTTGATTAACTTTTTAGTTAACACATTTTTTTTCAGATTAGGTACATTTAAACATAAAAGTGTTATATGTTTTTCAAATCACTTAAAACCCTTTTGTTTTGATACCCCATATGGTGGGATTGGAAGAAAAAAGAATTGGGCCCCCACAATATGGCGCCCAAAAGCCGCTAATTTTCTATTTTCCAATTGTAATGTAGCCAGTGATACTCACAAGGTTAAGACGAATCGATTGACGTAATAATCATCAAAATCGGCCAACGCGTTTGGTCTCTAGAACGCTACATAGGAACAAACATACATACATACATAGAATGATAAAATAAAATAAAAAGAAAATTACCTTCCTTCGGCAGTCGGGTAAAGTGTATCAAATGTACCAAAAAAATTGTCTAATCGTACATTATCCTAGATAAGAAAGAGTCTTACTGTGAGTGTTTTGCCCGATCGTGGGATGACGAAAACTTCAAACATACAGTCCAACCGTATAATAAAAAGAATATCTTCTTGTTTTGAAATTGGTTTAAAAGTTAGGTAATATCAACTATGTACGTACAGTCCCCCACCTTATTATTTTTGCATAGAACTCAGGATCGGAAGTAATTTACATGTAAATGAATCAAAGAGAGTTCAAAACTAATCTAGTCATTTGCATCGCATACGTTTAGTTTCAAACTATGTAATTTTAGCTTACCAGAAGTACCGTATACTTCTGGTTAAATTCAGTGTCTGTCTAGTAGGTATGCCATTTTCGTCATTATGACGCTGCAGGTTTTTTTGAGATGTGCTGCTTTCGCAAAAATTATCATGTTGTCAGGCTTGGACAAAATTTAAATTTTCTACGTACTCGAGAAGCGCGAGAAAAAATATAATAGATACCTACTTGACATCACGCCTGAATTCCACGAAGGGTGAGACAGATTTGCACCAATCGGATGCAAATCTGTGCAATCTGTGTCTGCAGATTTGTACCTACTCAATTATGTCCCATTACTTTTTTTATTTTTAAAATTAAATAGATAGAATAGGAACTCTTTATTGTCCACCATAACAAATTACAATCAGGAGCTTAATAGTTGAAAATGAAATCAGGAGCTTAATCTATGTGATTAAATTAGTGCCATTCATAGGTGATTCAATTTCAAACCAAAACTGTGTTTGTGCTACTAAAAACAAAGACATTGACTCAGAAAATACATAAATAGACCTGTTTTATCAGTTTTATCCTAAAAAATCTCTATAATAATCAGTGTTTTAAATTTTCAAATAGTCCGTCGGTTTTTAAATAGAAAGCTTGTTAACCGGCTTTCCAACGAACTTTTTAAAAAAGTTGCACATACAGAACCGTAATTTCAAACATTTTGCTTATCGCACAATAGACCATACATGGACGTCATCGATCGCCGTGCTTTAGTGCGCGAGTTCGGATCCCACAACAAGCAAATTCTTTTTGTGATGTTATTATCAGAAATAACTATTTAGAGTGATTATTTGAATTGAATTCAAGAATGTTTCAAGATACTTTTGGAATTATTATTTAATAATAATAATATTTGACCGTATAAGCATGCCTCTTAAACGTACACCACCTACAACACCCAAGAAAATTACAAAAAACTGTGCGCCAAACATATCTACTAACGCAACCAATGACGCTTTGGCTATGGGCACATCAATTCGTACGCGATCACATAAGCAGACGCCAAATTCGGAGAATACGGATTTTATGTCGGCAATAAGATCCATTATTGCTGATTTTAAACAGGAACAAAATTTTAAGCTTGACGCTCTACAAACAACGATAAGCGATATTAAAAAACAAAATATTGGAATTATACAATCAATAGAACATCTATCTGAAGATGTTAATAATAACCTAAAAAAACAGCTGGAATTGATTGAAAAGGAAAAGCGAGAAAATTTACAATATATTTACACTCTAGAAAATAGAATTGATAACCTAGAAAACGCGCAAAGAATCTCCAGCATAGAGATTAGAAATATTCCTCCTAGAAAAGGTGAAACTAAAAATGATCTCGCAAAGTTAATAAATACAGTCGGACAAGCAGTTAACCTTACTATTCAAAATAGTGACATAAAAGACGTCTTCCGGATTAGTACAAAATCCGAAGAAAATAAACCTATAATATTGGACTTCAACTCAGTTTTACTTAAGGAGAAGTTTATAGAACACACAAAAAATTTCAACAAGCAGCATAAAGAAAATAAATTGAATACATCACATCTTCATATCCATGGCTCCAGTAAACCTATCTTCATAGCAGAGAATTTAACGAGCAAAGGCAAGAGGCTATTTTTCTTAGCGCGAGATTTCGCTAAGACCTATAACTTTGCGTATTGTTGGGCCGCCCATAGCAAGATATTTATTCGAAAAGCTGAAGGAGACAATCGCATACGTATAAATTCAGAGGATAATATAGACAAGCTTAAGTCAGAGTATGTACTATGACTAGTCACTTTTTCTTTGCTGCAGTATTTTATAAAATGTTATGTGCCATTGATAACGTTAATGCTTTATATTTTATTAATATGTTTAAAAAAAATACCCACGGCTAGTCAATATAATTATATTTTGATTTTAATAACTTTATAAAAATTGTTCGTAATTAAATGCATTTGTTATAATATTCACTCACATTATACCTCATTCTATTCACTTACACACACAAAAACACACATCATTACACATCATTACACACCCATTATTTGTTACAGTTACGGTTTTAATATTTTTTGTTAAGATCTTATGCGTTGGATGTAGTGCCAGTCGACGGCTATCAAAATACATAGATAAAATAAATTGCACCCTAAATTACATTATTTTGAATAATGGATGACTTTAACGTAATACTTAACAATGATTTGGATTCTGTTACAGTAGCTCAATCTGCGTCTTGTGATATTGACGACTGCAACTCTTTGTTAAAAAATCCCACAAAAACCCTAAAAATATTAACTCAAAATATACGCAGTATTAATTGCAACACGCCCAACTTTCAAACTTTACTTGCCAGGTCTAATGTTGATTGGGACGTTATTGTCCTAACTGAATGCTGGCTGCAGCGTAACCCTAATATTCCTGAATTTGATGGTTACATTTCATTCGCTACGCTCAATAATCAAACTCAGAATGAAGGTGTAGTAATTTACTGCAAAAACATAGATCAGTACATCATTGAGGAACCGGAAATGTTGGATTCAAATTGTCTTATTTTAAAAATAAGTACAAACACTGTTATTATTGCTGTCTATCGTCCACCTAGTCATAAAAATATCGATAACTTTTTAACATCCCTTAACGATTGTCGAAGCAAACTATCAACATTCCAAAATATTATATTAGTTGGCGATATTAATATTGACATTGTTGAAAATTCCCAAGACAACAGATCCTACGCCTATCTCAACCTTATCGCTTCTCATGGTTTGCTCCCAGCTCACACAATTCCTACTCATAGTCGCACGTGCTTAGATCATATGATGATAAAGACAAGGTTATCAGCTAAGTGCTATGTTTCTCAAACTTCAGTTACAGACCACAACAGCGTTTTACTATTCCTAGAGCGTATCAGTAACAAAAGCCAAGGTCTCAAAACGTTTAAAAGACTAGACGACGGAGAATTAGAAAAGGATGTTAAAAATATAGATTTCCAACATATTTACAACATTTCAGATGTAAACGAGGCAACAAATTTTTTATACACTCTCTAAGTCAAGCCATAAATGATAACACGAAACTAATCACTACAACCAAACGTAAATTAATATTGAAGCCTTGGATAACACCGGGCCTTCTTAGATGTATGCGAAACCGTGATCAATTACAAATTAAAGTTTTAAAAAATCCAGATGATGAAATAGTACGTGCCACTTACAAAAGATACAGGAACTTTTGCAATACCTTATTAAAGAAAGTTAAGCAAAATTACGAACAAGAACTGATTAAGCAAGCAGGGAAAAACAACAAGAAACTTTGGGAAGCAATTAAAAATATAACATATACCAATAAAACAAAACAGCAATCTACACAAATAGTCTCAACAGACAATCCTATAGAGTCTATAAATTCAGTTAACTCATATTTTGCAAATGTAGGAAGGAAATTGTCAGAAAAGCTACTTTCACAACATATACATTTTCCAAATGACAATGCCAACAGCCATCTGATAAATTCTCCGCAAAGTTCCTTTGTTCTTCTGCCTACTGACGAAGAGGAAATACAGTCCTTAATAAGTAATTTAAAAAGCGAGTGTGCGGTCGGCGTTGATAATATATCTGGATCCTTTTTAAAACGTTTTTTCAAAATTATTATTCCCCCACTAACATACATATGCAATCTGTCCTTTTCTACTGCAATATTTCCGCAGGCCTTCAAAACTTCTAGGTTTGTACCCGTATTCAAAGCAGGAGACAGATACTGTGTCAATAATTATAGACCAATCTCCATACTGCCAACATTGTCAAAAATATTAGAACGATTAATGAACACTAGGCTTACTAAATATCTTGAACAAAACTCTCTTCTATCTCCATCTCAGTTCGGATTTCGATCTGGCAGGTCAACAGCTGAAGCCGTCCACGAACTAACAGATCACATAATTAATAAGTTAGATAATAAAAAGAAGACCTTAGCCATTTACCTAGATTTAGCCAAAGCATTCGACACAGTATCTGTTCCCATTTTGATTAAAAAGCTCGAAAATATGGGAGTTAGAAGTCTGCCACTGCAACTATTCACAGATTATCTATCTGATAGAACACAAAAAACGAAAATAGGAAATTGGGTTAGCGATGAACTTCCTAACCAATACGGTGTTCCACAGGGCAGTATCCTCGGCCCAACATTATTCTTAGTTTACATAAACGATTTATGTGATATCAGTTTAGAAAACGGGAAAATTATCACGTTTGCCGATGATACAGCCTTGATATTTCATGCTAACACTTGGGATGAGGTTAGACAATATGCTCAACAAGGATTTGATACCGTCTATAAATGGCTGCATTACAACTTGCTAACCCTAAATGTGGATAAGACGAAATTCATGATTTACTCACTTAGGCCGCAAGATCAACCTGATTTCGACTTAAAAGCTCACTCTTGTGATAATATCAACCAGTGTTCTTGTCCTGGCTTGGTTAAAACTAGTTCTAATAAATATCTTGGTATAATTATAGATTCCAGACTCAGCTTCCAACAACATATAGAATCCCTTGTTAAACGAATACGCAAATTAATTTATATATTTAAAAACCTACGACATATTTCCAATTCATCAGTTCTTAAGAAAGTTTACTTCGCATTATGTCAATCACTTATTTCTTATTGTATTATCACATGGGGCGGTTCCTCTAAATCATACATGATCAATCTAGAAAGAGCCCAAAGAGCGGTATTAAAAGTTAGTTGCTTTTTCCCAATCCTGTACCCAACTGCTGAACTTTATCAACACTGCCAAGTACTTACAGTCCGGCAATTATTCATTATCATGACGGTATTAAAAAAACACGCTGAACTACCCCTAGATCCCGATCTACTAACACAAAACAGAAGATCAACCAATATTTGTCCAATCATCCGTTACAACACAAGTTTCTCTCAAAGGTTTTTCTGCTTTCTTGGTACTTTTCTGTACAACTCTATTAATAATAAACTATCTATTTACACGCACACAAAAGAGGTCTGTAAAAGAAAATTAAGGAATTGGCTGTTAAACCTTGACTACATTTCCACAGAAAATATATTAAAACCAGTGTCATAAACTCATAACACACACATTTACACTCACACTCTTACACGCACACATTTACACTCACACTTACACGCACACATTTACACCCTCACATTACGCTTATACAATCATTCATGCCCATGTCCTTCTCATTTCTCCAATGTCATTTTTGTTTAACTCATTTTTTACTACTTATTGTAGTTTTCAGTGAATAAGATACTTCTTTTGTTTATTTTTCGCTGCATTTTTATATTTCATTTCTCTTTGATTTTAATTCTTTTTAAATTTAATTTTCATTGAATTTTAATTTAATTTAATTGTATTCCTCTTTAAACTTAAGTTTTCGATTTTGTAAAGAGTATACCTACTACATACAAATTATTTAATGGTTAATTTTGATAATTTTGTTAATTCTTTTATGTAAAATGGGTGATCTGTAACACAGGGCCTTACCTATGTCAGACACCCTTCTCCATACAAGGTTACATATATAATTGTCACTGTATTTTGATGTAGAGATAAATAAATAATTTATTATTATTATTAGTTAATGGTGTTTGCATAATTGTAGTTTATTATTCAGTTAATTAAATTAAACAATTTAAACAAGGTTAGCCTTGCAATATGTGGGGATACCTCTGACCAACCTTTCGGCGAATATAGGCGTGAAGTTAGGATATTAACCAAATGAATCATGATTCCAGAGCAATGCGCAAAGAAGACAGCAGTGCCCAAGGTGTAATTGTGACAGAAATACTGCAGCATCTACATGCTTGCAACAATTCTGTCAAGGTGTTCCACGGCAGAGAACCAGACCTGAACTTCATTGAAGACTACATGAAGAACTCGTCTGATAAACCACTGGTGTTGTATGGAGAAGGTAAATTTTGGACTTAATATTTATAACTACGAGGGGCTACTAGGAAGGGCTGCTGAGAAATCATCATTATCTTCAGCCTTTTAATGTGAGTAGCAAACGCCAGCAGTTGCGCTTAACCTCTCTTTTTTTGTGGCCTTTTGAGGAAAAGACCACCAAAACCTCCCCGGTGATCAACATCAGCAATTAGAAGAGGCCCCTTGACCTCTTAAAAGACCCCCTGGAGCCCCTTCTGTGCAAGGCCTCTACGGGCACATCCCTGGGGAAACTGAAAAAGCGTCTCCCCTAAGTCTCGCTGTGCACTTCAGCACGTAATCATTGTGCCACCGTGTTTCCTGGAGTAACTTGCTGGGCGCACAGAGTCCTCAATCTGAGTACCAGCGACTCCGGCATCTCGACTGCTTATGATGCAGGCGTGATTTAAGCGTTTTAGGCATAGGTGCGGTTGCCTCCAGATCGCCTTCTTCTCCGAGTGGGATCGGCCCTCTCACTATCCCGGGCCGCGCTTAACCCCTAGCCCAACGAGACAGTCAATAAAGCTTTGTTACAAAGTAACAAGTATTTTAGGTGTTTTTAAAATGGCGTGTGTATTTAAGATCTTGAGTGACTTTATTTTATTTAATTATGAATTGGCATTATTTAATTTTATGGCGAATTGACACTTTGCTCGTATTTTTATTGCTTTTACGAATATTTTTTTTATTTTTTATGTGATTTGACATTTTGTTTGTAACAGATTTTACTTTATTATGATTAATTTGTAATGTGTTTAAGTTGTGTACATGAAAACGCAATTTTATTATTATTATTAAAGTCACGGGTAGCGAAAGATCCCACTTATTCAAAAATAATACCCTCACGTACTTGTCAAATGAGTCTGTATATTTCTTCTGTTCTTCTTTCAGGTGGTTGTGGCAAAACGAGTCTTCTAGCGAAAAGTGCAGCCATGTCTCTGGACACCTGGTTTGCTGAAGTACGACCTACCAACATCATCAGGTTCCTCGGAACAACTCCTGACTCCAGCGCTCTCACACCAACGCTCATTTCAATCTGTCAACAGGTAAATTATGTTGGTACTATCATCCTCGTCCTCCGGTATGATATGGTATTGGGGCTCCATTTTCACACTTTGTCTCTCATTCGTTCCGTTTTGCATGGTCTCCTACCCTTATCCCCATTAATTTGGGGTTCGCACAGCATGACTTTCTCTTTTTCGTTTCTCTTAGGGGTCATCTCAAAGTTCATTTCTTGGCTTGCCATATCATCTTTAACACTATCCATGTTTCTCTTCCTTCGTCTGCCTTACTCTGTCTACCTCCTATTCGAGTACTTAATATTTAAATTGTAAAAGTATAGAAAAACAAACGCCGAACGTTGAATTCAACGGCTGAAATGATTTGTACCTACGGGTAGACCAAGACCAAAGGCAGGGCACATTGTACGCAGAACGAATGGTCGATGGGGCTGAAAAGTTCTGGAGTGGTAACCACGAACCGAAAGATGCTGCTTTGGAAGGCCTTCCAATAGTTGGACCGATGACCTTGTCAAGGCTGCGGGAATCCGCTGGATGCGAGACGCACAGAACCGATCGAGTTGGCGACACTTGGGGGAGAAATATGCCCAGCAGTGGACATCCTTCGGCTAAATGCTTATGATGATGATAATTACTTAAAACAAATGACTGGCTAACATACTATTACACTTAAATTCTAGATATCCTACAACTTCGCCCTCCCATTCGAGGGCATCCCTGATGACCTGGTACCTCTCACAGCACACTTCAAGCAGCTGTTGACAATGGCCAACCAGCAACAACCTCTTCTACTCTTTTTGGATTCAGTAGACCAGCTCACTGGAATAGGCACGGAGAATAATAAGGTGTCTTGGTTGCCGACTAGGTTACCCGCGCATTGTAAGGTAAATAATAATGGGTATAATTTAGACGGTCATCAAAAATATTTTTAAGACTCTAAGCTTAGGCACCAAATAAAATAAACAACTCCAAAAAAAATCAATTGACTTTATTAAAAGGGCACTAAAGTATATAATATTATGATCCAAAATAAATAAAATAAAATAAGAAAAATCGCAAACCTCGCACAAATATTATTTTTGGTTCCTAAAATGGATCAACGGTCACCAAATTCTATCCAACTCAAAGATTAATATACCGGGTGTATTCGTGTTTTTAACGAATTAGTCCAAGAGCGAGCGAAGCGAGCTCAGGAGCTTAGGGCACCCCGACACGGACAGGTTAGGTTCGAACGAGATGACGGGAGCTGAAGTGAGCGAGCAAAGCGAGCGAACTCGGCTCCCGTCATCTCGTTCGTGTTAGGTTACTTTAGACCCTGCGGACGGAAATAGGAGCCCCGCGCAGCGGGGCTCCGTCGACTATGTTGCCAGAGTACTAATCGTACTTGAACCTTGAACCTCAATATATTTAGCGAATTCCATATAACGATAAATGACCAAATTAGAAGTCATGGTATTACATAATTGGTAACATCTAAGTAGTGACAATATATAATATTTGGTCTAAAGTGTATTTTAAAGGCGTCCATATATTTTTTTGGCAGTCAATAATACGAAAAAATGGATTTATTTCATAATATTTTAGGAAACGTTATTTGGTGACCATTTATCCATTTTGGTAACCGTTTAGAATTTTTTTGGTAGTAAAATAGGTACTTTTTTGGGCGGTGTTTAAACACAAGCCAATAATAATTATTGGTATTTTTCTGATTCCTACTCAAAACATACTTGTTCCACCATACTGCATGATCCTTCCGAACTAACCTTTGCAAAATTGTACCAACGTCTACACGGTTAGGACGATAGCCACAAAAATTGTTCGGAAAGGTATTTTTTGCATTATATCCAATTAGATTGGAAGCTAAGATCATGATGATGATATAAGTCATTGACATGGAGACAACTGAAAAGTCAATAACGGGATTCAAGTTAGATGGTAATGACTTGGTCATTTCACTATAATCTGTTTTAATTTGCAGATAATCGTGACTTGTGCATGTGAGGAAGCAAACCCAGAGGTATCCAAAGAATATGATGTGCTCAGGCGCATGATTGATTCTGAAGAGAACTTTCTGGAAGTCAAAGCTCTAGGAGACGATCTGGCAATGCAAGTTTTGAAGTAAGCAGGACTTAATTATCACTTCTCCTCAATGTAACGATTAAAATAAACAGAAAAATAAAGCTAATTAAAAACACCCAATAGCTTCAGAAGCGAACTAAAAAGATGTAAACAAGAAGAAAATCATGCTGTGCAGTCGGAGGATACATATTCGCGAGCTGGCTGACCAAAACCAGACGTATCATGTTCATGTTCTTCAATTGTTTATTTCAGGCTATGGATGGCTTCAGCAGCTCGTGATCTTTCGAATTATCAATGGCGTTTAGTATCCAATGCCATCGCTTCCTGTTCGCTACCGATATTCGTGAAACTCGTCTTTGCTGAGGTAAAATCAAAGTCATAATTTCCTGCTAAGATACGTTACTTAATTAAGCTCATCTTTTTTTAGGTATGCAGATGGAGAAGTTACACCAAACCTCAAGATACACACTTGGCTTCTACTGTCATGGATTCCATCATGATGCTGTTTGAAAGAATTGAGAAACAGGTAAATGAATTCAATAGTAAAAATTAAATATAAAATTAAAAAAAACTCTGATACAAAAACCTCTCACGTACACACGTCGGCGAACCGCCAATGTTAACAGCAGTTTATTTTATTTACTTAGCGGTTCCCCGACGCGAACACGAGGCTTATTTTTCCAAGGAGGTAATTTATCAAAGGTTTTATTTAAATTTCGAACTGGCTGGCAAGTAGGTAGCCGTTTATTGAAAAAAACAAATGAACACTTTCACGCGGGAAAAATGATTGTTGTTCGTTGTTCATCATTGATTTTGAACACTTAACCAACTTACATTTTAACTGCGTGGACTACATTCCACGCAAAAGAGTCTAGCCTTCGACCACTCAAAACCAAAGGCCTATAAAGAATCCTAAAATTCTTTGTTCACACTTTCATCAGTAAATTCTTAGTTTACATAGGTACATGGGAAAAGCGAAAGTAATTGTATTTGACAAAATGAGTTCTAGGTACTACTTAGTTTTAATTTCAGCGCATTGAGAAATGTAGCCTTGTCCACAACTAGGCATTGATTGACTAGTCCATCAATGCCTCTTATGCTGGCTGCTGCAGTAATGTACTATTGTTGGTCGCCTTTCATTCATAATCTCAATATTACCCAATGATATTCTAGTAAACAGATATGTTATGAGTGCGTGCATTGTGAAGACTCGAATACGTCCCAATTGGGACGTATAGTCCTTAGTCTATGTCACGCATGGCGAAGAGCGATACGCTTTGTTGAAACAAAAACAAAATTAAAAAAAATGCCATCGTGTCTATTTAGAAAGTTTACCAATAATGATACCAAAGTAAATAAAACAGAAGGGATCTCATACCATATGTAAGTACGCAATACACCTCAATTTACTATTTTTTTTTTTTTCCTAATATTCTGATATTTGGAGGTTAGAAAAAGAAAAAACATTTATGGTCAGAATAATGTTTGTTTACATTCACACGCAAGTGACAAACACTAGCCGTCTCTTTCTTTTATTCTTGTTGGTTTTATCAAGCAATCCCCTTTCGACTTGTAGTGAAATGTCAGATGAATGAAAAGTGTGTATATGTGCTGCCGCTGCTGTGCGGTACACTTTTTTCTGTTGTATTGTGAGTGTGTAACGTATCTGTTTAATAGAATATCATTGATATGACCAAATCACCTAAGCATACTTTTTTCTTCTATAATGTTCCTTTTATCCCCAGCACGGCCGTCTACTAGTCTTTCACGCTCTCGCCTACATAACAGCTGCTCGTAGTGGTCTATCAGAGACAGAACTTGAAGATCTGATCTCTCTGGATGACAAAGTGCTGGATGATGTGTACCAGTACCATTTACCACCTGTGAGACGAATACCACCTTTGTTGTGGACTAGGTAAGTTCCTATAGATAATAATAATAATAAGCCTTTCCATCCTGAATTTCGGTTCTTTACTCAGTTGTACTTTCTCTAGCCCTTTTTGAAGTATATCTCTCAATTCAGTGTGCCTCCGGGCAAAGGCCTCCTCTAACAGTTTCCACTGTTTTCTGTCCCTAGCAATTCTTTTCTGTCCCTAGCAATTCTTTTCCTGGACCTGCTATCAATTTTAATTCGTTCTCCCATCTCTTTCTGTGTCTTCCTCTGTTCGTTTTTCCACCCCTAAGATACCAGTCTATCACAATTTTGCTCCATTTTTTACTCTTGTTGCTAAGATCTTGGATCATTTTCTCCAGTTTATGTGGCTCTTCTTTGAACAAGACAATGTCATCAGCAAACCTGAGATGGTTCAATTTTCTTCCATTGATGCCCGAAAGGGTCCATAATTGTTTCTGTAACTTTTATTTACCACCTGTATGTACATTATGGATGCAATAAATTTAATTTGATTTGAACAATTTCCTAAATTAGCTTGTTTAAGCTTAAGTTTATTAGTACATAAAGAACAAGTACATGGCATATGAAAACAGTGGGGAGTACTACCCAAGTTTTCAGACCTATATCTTAAGAGTCGGACATTTTGCGGCTTCAATCTATATACTACAATACAACCGTGACTTTACAGTTGTTGTTAATACAGCAAATGTATTGAAAGATTGTCATTGTGTATCTAGGAGTGTGTGTAAGAGTGTAGTTTGTGTGTAGGAAGATGTGTGTTTGTGTAGTGTAAGTGTTTGATAAGCTTTCTTTCGAGATTGGTTTGATAAAGTTATGATTCTGTAGATTTTTCTTACGACATTTGTGTGTTAGCTACTAGGGGTCGAAGCAAAAATTTCTTTTCCAGTCCTGCTAAGACACATTAACCTTTTGCTCCATTATTATTTTTGTTCATCCCTCACACTCAATTATTACATCTCATCTTTGGAAACCTATCCCTCTCCATCCATCGTATCCCAAAGGCTTAGGTAATATTAATAACATTGAAATGGTACCTTTTCAGAGATGTTATTTTACTACTTCCAGGTAGACTAAAACCGTCCCCGACATAGTTGTTAAAAGGCTAGGCAGATTAATCGATCTATTTAGACATGAGTTTCAATTTCTTTCGTGTTTCATTGTTATAGGAATGTTCAGAACTGTCACGACATCGGTTCTAATTTTTTAAAGAAAAGGCAAAAACAATAATGATTTAATTAATACATTACCTCAATATAAAATCAAATATCACTTCTATTTCATCTTCATTTTTACCAATTCCTTCGAACCTTTCAGGATACGCAACGATCTCCCAAACTATCTATCAGAGCGGGAGGCAGACGGCGTCTCCGTGATGAACTGGTACCACAGACAGTTCCGAGACACCGCGCGAGAGAGGTACTTCAAGAACATGAACATGGCTATGTACTTCCACTCCATGATTGCCGATTACTACCTGGGTAGGTATTTCTTATTTATAACTTGGTAGCTCTCCATAAAGCTACGAGTATCGAAGTTTTTACCAAGTAAAAATAGGTAATTTAAGGTGGCCCTATTCGATCATTCTTCCATTCAAATGTAGTCTGGCGATTACTCCACTGTTTGACGATGTACGTTTTAAAAAAAAAATATCAATTTGTCTCATCATTATCTAGCCCTGTATGGAAACAAAAAAGTAAAACTATATGTATTTGAAAGTTATGAGCGTCGAAAGTTTCATATATTTCAACACTAATTTTAACGCATCTTTGGGCGCAAATAAATACCATTAGAAGAACAAAACTTGCAAAACAGTCACCATACAGGGATAGATTAATACTTCAACAATAAAAATAATTTATTTTGAACAGATACATTTAGTAATTTTCCATGATATCCATACTCCCAAAGGTCTGTTAACAAAATTTTGCCCCACCCGGTGACGGACTCGGGGACATCCGTTGCCCCCAACACATCTGGACCCGAGGTGGTGGCGCGTACTGTTCCACGCGCTCCCCTCTTAAACCTTGCGTGGGGAGTCAAACACCTCTCTCCTCCCCAACCCGAGATCGAGGCCCGGAGGCGGGCCGGCACTAGCCGGGGGTTACGGAAGTATCGTTGTTCCCGCGACCCCCGGCGTAGGTGTGAGATGTGATGTGAGGTTGCCTGCTTGTCGGTCTTCCACAGACTATACTTTGGCGAGTGTGCTCATGAACTCCACGACCTCATCCCACCGGTTCCTTTCTACCGTCGTACATCTAGACGCACTGCAAGTTACCATCCTTACCTAGTTGCCATTCAACCATTTCGCACTAAGCTCTTGCAAACATCCTTCATAATGCGCACAGCAAAAGAGTGGAACTCACTGCCTGGGTCTGTGTTTCCGAACGCATACAACCCGAATCTCTTCAAAGTTAGAGTTAACAGGCTTCTTCTGGGTAAGCTCACTCTATCGTCAACTTTGTCTCTGTCACCTCTGACCTAGACTAGAGTCAAGAGCAAACCCATCATAAATAAATAAATAAAAAAAAAACCTTAGAATTTACCAACATTATGGCAAACCAGACGGCAGAAAAACTTAAAGATTTACAAAATGCAAAATGTACACATACTTTTTACAAAAACTACTAGGATAAACAATTTTAAAATAAAAACATAATGGTTTCTTCTTACTTTAAGTGACGTACAGCCAAAACAAAAGGTTTTATTCGTAATATATTGGCTAATTTCAGGTATTTGGGGCGGTGGGACACCAAAACCCTTCAAATACACAGAAATTCAGCGTCACCGCTTCAACCTGGCTGACAGAGAGGGTGTGGCTGACAGGAAGGTGCCTCTCCAGCCGCTGGTCTTCATGTCTGCTGATGGAGCTAATAGGAGATATAACTTGAGGAAGGTAAATAAATAACAAAACTGAATAAAGATATTGATACTTATTAGAACGATGGTTGAGCGCCATGGTTGCTATCGTGGAAGAAACAGGAGCTTGCAGAGCAGTACGAAACAAGGAACGGCATTCACATAATCAGCCTTGAGCAGTCCACTGCTGGACATAGGCCTTTCCAATTGCACGCAATTTGCTTCAATTTTCGGCAACTCTCGTCCAGCTACTACCAGCCAACCTGCGAAGATCGTCGCTCCACCTAGCCTGAGGGCGTCCTACCTTACGTTTACCAGTTCGTGATCTCCACTCAAGAACCTGTCTACCCCAACTGTCATCGATTCTATGACTTATATGGCCGGCCTATTACCACTTCAGCTCGCTTATTCTCTGAGCTATGTCGACAACTTTTGTTCTCTGCCGGATCTCCTCGTTCCAGATTCGATCCCACAGAGAGACTCCAAGCATAGCTCTCTTCATAGCTCGCTGAGCCACCTTGAACTGTTGAACCAGCCGTACCGTGAGTGTCCACATCTCGGCTCCATAAGTCATAACAGGCAGGACGTACTGATTGAAGCCTCTGGTCTTTAAGCTCTGTGGATTATGTGACGAGAGGACTCGACGAAGTTTTCCAAACGCCACCCAGCCCAGCTGTATTCTTCTGCTAGCCTCTCTCTCAAAGTTGTTTTTACCAAATTGCAGAGTTTGCCCGTGGTAAATGTATTCTTGAACAACCTTGAGAGTCCTACCATTGACAACGACCGGTCCCGGAATGGCGTATGGGTTGAACATTACCTGAGTTTTGTCCAAGTTCATCCGGAGACTGATGCGTACAAAAGAGTCAGCTAGGCCGTCCAGCGTCAGTTGCAAGTCATGCAGCGATTCAGCCATTATGACGATGTCATCTGCAAATCTCAAGTGTGAGATGAACTTGCTGTTTATGTTAGTGCCCCGTCCCTCCCAGTACTGCATCTTAAACACATCCTTTGATGCGTTACTGAACCATTTGGGGGATATTACGTCCCCTTGTCTCACCCCTCGGCGCAGTAAGATATGTTCAGTTTGCCTGTCCTGAACTTGGACGGTCATTGTATCATTTTCGTTGTAGTTGTCATCAGAGCCTCGATTGTTGTTTAGCAGGAAGCACCATGAGCAGGTGAGATTGACTTCGGGCGCATACCAATACCTATATAGGTAAAATACAAATACCTATGCAGGTATTTGTCTAATTCTAATTGAATTCCTGTAAAATTTTTACCACCAAACGTTTTAACAAAAATAATTAACGGGTTTCCAAAATAAAACACTACTTGGCGAAAAAAAAAATTTATTTTCGGAAGTCGGTGTAAAATGATTTCAATATTTCTTTTTTTTTTAATTTTGTTACCTTATATTACCATGAAAACACGCATTATTAGGGATAACCTAACACTAGACAGATTTTGATCAAATTTAAATAGGACCACATAAAAAGCACCAGCAGTCAAATAAAAAATAATCATCAAAATCGGTTCACAATTGGCGGAATAATCGCGTAACAAACATATAAAAACATAAAGTCAAATTGTGAACCTCGTTTAACACGATCTTAACTTACAATGCTCAATTCAGAAATAAACATAGAAATATTCTAAAATAGCAGATCCTATGAGACCTGAAACCTAGTAGGTACATAGCAGAGTCATCTGCATACCACCTGAGCCTGGCACTCTACGAACCCTGTTAAAATGTTATCCGCAATATTACTTTACTGCAAATTTAACCATCTAAGTACTGCGTTGCTTAAGCTTGGGCAATTTACCAGTCTGTTTACTGTGTTGTTTCCAGTTCGGTGAGCTGCCATTCCACCTGGTCCGCTCCAAGCGCTTCACAGACTTGTACGCCGAAGTGCTGTTCAACTACGAGTGGCTGCATGCTAAGCTGAACTGCTGTCCTCTGCAAGCTGTGCTGGCTGACTTTGAAGATGCTAAGCAGCATGTCAATAAGGATGCTGTGAGGTATGAGAAATTTAATGATTATGAATATATAATATACCATCAGCTATTCGCCTACTAACCTAACCAATTTCAGTGGTGCTAAAAGCTACCTAAAATAATCATAAATATTGGTTAAATGCACGAAGAGGATACACATGCTCTAGACAGTTGACATATATCAAAGAAATCGTCTTGATCACAGACTATACATTTGTCTTGATAGTGATTGGTAAAATGTCAAAGTGTACGGAAATGCCAATAGGTAGCGAAATGTCACATGACCAATTCCTTACATTTTAAGCAGTTCGATTATCGCCATCGCTGATAGAGTGACGGTTTCCCCCGATTTTTTTTTTTTTTTTTTGACTTTGTCTATCTCGGGACCCTGGGATCCCAATCCTTTGAAAGGCGTGCGAGAGGCCGAAGATTATTTTTATTATATAATTTAAGAAATAACAAGTCCATAATACATTACACTCATAAAAATTCCAATTAAAAACAAACAGATAAAATCCCAAATTAACATTGATCCATTTAAGTATTTGACGTTGAGTATTTTTTCAATCTGTGCTTCATCCGGCGTAATTACAGACAAATGCGGTCTCGCTCCTCGGTCTCGCTTTCTCTCTGATGGTGAAAACCTGTAAAAATTTGGCATTTAAGTATGGGTTAACACGTTCTAAACTTCAAGTGCTCAATTCGAAATCGGCCATAGAACCTCTGGTCCAAATATCACAGAATTCGGTAAGACCTTAAAGTAATATCACGGCTGTACCACCCAATGGAATAGGCAGTGGTGATTGACACGAGCACATTTCACCAGCTCAGCGCATGCCACAATGTATCACCTAGGACCTAGGACCTGACGCTCAGCAGTCATCCATCGAGACCAAGAGCCTAACAAGGCAGTGCATATCAAAAACTTTATAAATATTACATAATTAAATGACATCATACGATTCCATTTATCCATTCCATTTCCATGCCCATTCCTTCTCACAGAGAGTAGGCCTGTGTCCCAGCAGTGGAAACATTAAAATGCTGATGATGATGATAATACAATTCCAGAGAGCTAATGCTGGTAGCTGATGCCCTCCGCCTGGGCGGCGCGATCCTGGGCACGTACTCCGACATGCTGGCGCCACAGCTGGTGGGCCGCCTGCTGCCCGAGGCGCCGCACAACCCCGCCATCTCGTCGCTGCTGAAGCAGTGCGTCAGCAACGGAAAAAGCCACTGTGCGCTGTTGCCGTCGCATCACTGTTTGCATACTCCTGGTGGACCACTGAAGGTAGATATAGAATAGCTAGTAGAAGACTTACCCCATATCAAAATTAAGAATTTGAATTTATAACCATTAAGAGTATGTGTGGAACTCCAGTTTAGCTTGGAAACCTATAATTTGTCAGTAAAAGAGAATTTGAAACGTTCTTATCTGTACCACCTGTGTGTTACCATTGTATTGTAATGTGTTTGTGGAATATGACAACAGATTACTGGTAGTACTGTCTCTGGATAGCAAATGACTTCAAAACGCTTAAAGTTGCACCATTTTTTTGAATTTAGGAATAAAGCTACTGTTTTCACACTCGAAACGATTTTGGAGTTCGAACTGAAAGCTCTCGGGGTTTTGGATCTGTATCTGTATTGGACGGAGCGTAGATTTCACCAGTTGAGACCTTTCAAGCTTGATATTAATTTTAAAGGTGCCTAACCATGCGGTGATCGCTCTCGGTGTTCACCGCATTGATAACAGAGACACCATTGAACATTTGCTTCTTGGTTAACATGACGCAGTCGATCTTGTTTATAGTTGAACCATCGGGGCTTTGCCAGGTCCACTTCCTGTTCTCACGCTTTCTGAAGAAGGAGTTCATCATATCCTTCTCCACAAAACTGCCCAGTAGGTGACCCCGGTGGTTCGAACTCCAAATTGCCCCACTAGCAGCTCATCCTCGTCTCGTTTAACCAGTTTCTCGTTGAAGATCTCCATGACAACGGTGAAGTGAGTTTTGAAACCAAGCATGGCTCTAGACATATCATACATGGTCTCTACCTCGTCGTCAGGGTGTGCCGAAATCGGGATCAGGTCTGTACGACCTTCAGCAAATATCTTGAGGATATTCTGAGTATAAGGTACGCTACCCTGATCGACTCACTCTCGTTTTTCACCACCTGCCTAATGCTTCGGGAGCTCCGTGGACGAAACCAGCGATGGGTTCGTGGAAGCTGTCCATACGGTATGTATTATATATAGACTGTTCAAGCTTCTGGACTGGAGAGGGTAGGCATCAATAAATCATTCACCTTTGCCAAAGATATAATGGTCATGGCTGAGACCATGGAGGACCTCAGTACAATGCTCGATGTCCTTAGTAGAACTGCCAAAAGAGTGGGTATTAAAATGAGCATGGACAAAACCAAGGTGATGTTGGATGCCTATGTTACACCCACTCCTATCAAGGTCAGAGCTCTACATTCTCTAAGCAGACTTGCTACATTCTAAATTGAGGACGACTATGTCTACCTGGGACCGATCCAGTTGGGTAGGACTACTTCAAGAAAAAGGTCAACCGTTGAATCCTACTCGGCTGGGCAGCGTTCGTGAAGTTGCGCACAGTATTTCAAGACTTTCATCTTGGAAGAAAGTCAATGACCAGTGTGTGTTGCTAGTTTACCTTTGGTCGCTCGCAATGGGCTTCATCAGAAAGCTTACAGTCACCCAAAGTGCAATGTAGAGGGCTATGCTCGGAGTATACTTGCGTGAGCGAATCAGAAATGTAGAGATCCGCAAGTGAACTAGGGTTGCCAACATAGCCCGAAGAATTGCCAAACTTAAGTGGCAGTGGGCAGGGCTCGCAGCACGGATGGTCGATGGGGCAGAAAAGTTCTGGAATGGCGACCGCGAACCGGCAGACGTTGCATTGAGAGGCCTGCCACCAGGTGGGCCGATGACCTGGTGAAGGTTGCGGGGATTCGCTGGATGCGAGACGCACGGGACCGATCAATGTGGCGACGCTTTGGGTAGGCCAGCAGTGGACGTCTTTCGGGTGATATGATGATGATGATGATGATGACTACTGTTTTCTGTTTTATAAGTATTTTTTTCATAGGGAAGAGTTTAGAGAAATCAAATAAAAACACTACTTCATAGTACATTGCAGTGTTGTTATTCGGGCTTCATAGTATTTTTATTTGCAAGATAACTTTCTTTGAACTATTTAAGCAATGAACTTAGTATTAATCTCTCTTTTTTCAGTACTCCTTAGAAGGTCACCAGTTTGCAGTCTTCGCATTCAGACTCAGCTCTGACAAACGATACGTGGTCTCCATCTCCAGCAGGGTCATATCCTGGGACCTGTCCACTTCAGACCTGGCTAGAGACCTCTGTCCTCAACTCGAGGGTATCATGCAGAACTTAGAACTGTCACCAGATAATAAATGGGCTGCTGCTTCTACGAATAATTCCGTGGTGAGAAAGTCTATCCTCTTATTTGTATTCTGCTATGTTTTCTAGTTGGTTAAGACTTATTGATTGATTTATGGTTTTTCAGTCAATGCTCCTGAATATGCTGACTAGTGAATACGTTACCATTGATAACCCTCTTGAGGAAGGTATGTAAAAAAAAATGTGTGCTATATTTATAAGTATGTGAGAACCATGTTCCTTGTATTATTATAAACGAGTAAGAGTGGAGTTTCTTGCCCATTTTTCTCCATAAAAAACAAGCTATATTTCCGAATAGACAGTAGAATCAATTATTAAAACTTTAAATTTAAATTTTTGACTTTCAAAAGTGCCGCTTAGTGGCCTTATTGAAATAAACAGTTTACTTTGTCTTTTATGTTTCACTTCATCACCTTCTCTCTTGGTTATATGACCACTATCACTTACCTAACTTCTTTGATAGGACAAACAACTATGTTATAACCACTCTTTTCTATTTTAACAGTTATGTGGAAACCCTGGTATAATACAATATTATTTTATCAGCAATATTTTTTATGGCCCTTTGCTGATTTGCTGCCAAAGCCTCTATTTTATACTCCAACCTATCGATTGATTTTACTGCCTGGTTTTCAGTTCTTTTTTGTCATTCTTTCTTCAGAAAACCTCAGATACGATCATTTCTTAGTAAAAGGCCAGCAGAGTATAGATAGACAGGCAGAATAAACTTTAAGTACTTCCCACTCTTTGAAACGTATGATATTAGTTTAAGTTCATTCTCTAGTGAGCTTTGAGGGATCCATATTTTAAGACTATTTTCCATAACCAGGTGAAACAGTCCGTGGTGTGTACGTCTTGAACCATCACATGTTCATCTACGGCCCCCACTCCTGGGTGCAGTACAGCATGCGAGGGGAGCATGAGCAGACCTTACCAGCACCAGATACTGCACCCTTTGATGACGTCAGCTGGGAGATACTTTGTAAGTATGGTTTGCCGAATCTTCATCGTTGTTCATGTGAAAGATTTCCACTGCAGCTTTGTATATGCTTTCCCCAAGCATGGCTACTACGAGAGGTAAGTGCCGCGCTATTCCCAGTCAGCGGATTATATCGACCTTTATAATCACCGGCATGTAAGTTGGCAAGGTTTTGGTGTAGTGAGGGTAAGTTCGCGTATAATGCGTGAACTGGCTAACCACCATATAACGCGAACGGAACGTGGACGCGACGCGATTGTTCAGTCGATGTTGCCGACTGAGCAATCAATCGCGCGCTCGGAGCGTTGCTACCTCGTTCCCCGCGTCCCACTTGATCACCAAAGAGACCTAAAAAATGACTTCTGCGCATTTACGACTCTTGCCAACTTACGTGGCGGGGATTGCCATGTTGACATTCCGAACTTTTCGACTTCTATGGAAAGACAACCGAAGTTGTATTTGTACAAAGCGGTATATAAAGTAGGGTTAGTCAAGTTAAAAAAATAATAATATAAGATTTCATATGTGCTTCTGAGGCAAATACAATATACAATGGCAATCTTTTGGAGATTTGTCTCTAAGATAGAACTCACGTTTCATCAGAAAAACAACATTAGTGTCATGGATGGACCGTCGGTCTTGTTAGCTACCCTTTGCCTTAAACTAGCCTATAACATAATCCAATTTATTGCAGAAATCAAGCTGCCTAGCCTTTTACAAACTATTTTGAGGTCGGCAACCAAGTAACTGGTTAACAGCATACCCAGTCTATTGCATATATCATTATTTTTTGCAGCAATGGAGTTCCGTGACTTAGAGAACTTCCTCCTAGTCATGTGGAGTGGAGACTTGGATGATGACCGTCTTCTGGTGCAGTTCAACAAGAATGGCGAGTGGATGACGCCTCTGAGGTGTCGCGGAGCTCTCGCCATGAACAAGCACTGGACTAAGATCTATTGCAGTGATCCTGCGAGGGGTTACCAGGTAACTTTAACTTTTGTATCTTTGTTATCCAGTGAAAAGTAGAAGATATAATGTCTATCCTATATAGAAAAATATACCAGAGGCCCGAGACAATTGACATTCTATCATCGAAAGCGTGGCGATAGCGATTGTCAAAAAGCCAAAATTGTATGGGATTGACAAGCGATATCGAAAAATTACGTTATCAATCCCTTACATTTCAACTACCGCCTTCGCTGACATCGAATTGCACTTGTTTAGAATCTCAAATGGCTTGAGGCCATAAAAGATCCATTATTTTTCGTGATTGTTTCCGCACAGCAAGTTATCAAGATTTTTTTAAATTTAAACCGAATTAAAGGAGACTCAAGCAACTACAGATATACATTGCATAACCACGGGTAGACACTAAAACCCAGAACAATCAAATAACCATCTTCCGTCAATTGTTTTAGATTTCAATATTCGAGCTAGACGTGGAAGAGAAACGCTGGAACAAGGTGGAAGAAATCTTCCACAAAGAGACAGACACCGCTGAAGCAATGCTGCAACTCAAGCGTGGCAAGAAAGATCGCATGCTGTTCGGTAAATATTTGATTTCCTCTAGTTTGTTTCAATCAGAATATGGATCTTTTAATTTGTAGAAGCCTCCACGACTGACGATATTTGAATTAACGCTCGGGCTACTTCTGGGCACCCACATTTTCCTAGTGGACTCGCACATGTTAGCAAGATGCATAGGAATGGTCGATGTGTCCCTTGGGGGGAGGCCAGTGCTGATTCATTTGAAAGAGATATAATTAAAATATGTCGGGTTTATTCAATACGGACTTCAAAAAAAAACACAAGCACGCCCCTGGCGGCAAATCAAGAACAACTAAGCATTGGTGCGCTTTTTCTAACCACTTGCGTGGTGGGGACAGCAGAATATGGCAGTTGAGTACTGACCGCCTTAGAGCTAAGACGTCGTAGAATCAATGTCGATCCGTAATATTAGTAAGCAAGATTGTAACTGTGAGTTGTGACTATTTGAATAAACCCAGTGTATCGAATAATTTGTGAGATTGTTTATCACAATTATACCCACCTACCTGCCCACACACGATGTCTTCACCTTAGGGACTAATACACCCTGACTTCCCGATGGCTTACATCTTTCGGCCACCCTTGATGCGACATATATTTAATATAAAATATATATATATATATATATTATATTTTTTTAAGTATCTATTTATTTATTAATCAATAATTTGTGCGGATACGAGAAAAAAATCAAAAACAAAAATACAGATCTAGAAAAAATCTTTTAATAAGATGAGCAGAGAAGAAAAATGAAAGAATCTTGCTAATTATGCATTTTTTTAGCCATTGCGAAATACAACATAGAAATTATTTATTTTCAGCTACAACAACATATAGTTTCGTGGTGTGGGACTTTGACCACACGATACCTAGAGTCAAGCCTGAACCAGTAGTTATTGACGAAAAAAACAAAAATCCTTATCTACCTGAACCTGAAGAAGTAAGTCACTTTCTTTGCAAGCTTTTGAAGAAGTTTTTTTTTACTTTATTAAGGTCAGTTATTAGTTAAGATTGAGAGGGAGAGAAAGACAGAAAAGTTAGATGAATTGTATGAGGGGTTGAAAGAAACAGGAGTGTATAATAGCGTAATAATGAACACGGATGAATGGAAGGGGAAACCGTTAAACACCGATCCTTAGTAAGATTACAAAAGCGGGCAGAATAAGATGAGTTCGGTACCCGACTAAGTTTTGGAAGCCAGATAGGCAGTAAAATACTATTATGCGGCATCCAGTTAAAATGAAGCCAACCAAAACAAAGTTGGTGTAAATTCAGGCAGATGACAAATACTCAAAAGTTCTTAATTCTTTTAATTCCAGATTATCAATGTAATCAATCAATACGATCCCAGCTTAGACACCTAAATCTTACATTTTACTTATTTTTATTCAGGTAGAGAAACCAGAGGAGCCAGAGATAGACCATCGCCTCCACGGTATTGTGCTGAAGCTGCCTCACACGATCCGCAACATCTCTACTAAGATGACGCTCTCCAACTCCTTCATGATCAGCAATAACAATACTTATGCTGTTGCTGGGGTCAGGTATGTTACGTCAAATTCAATCATCATCATCATCAGCCTCCTCGTCTCATCTCAGTCCACGACTCGTTAGTCGTCGTTAACAAAATTTTCCATCTTCCCCCAGAAAAAACCTCTACGTCTGGAGCCTGGAGACCACAAAACTGATCAAGATCTTAGATGCCCACTTCGGGAGGATCGTCCAGCTGGAGCCGCTGACCGTAGGGGCTTGGAACAACGTGATCACCTCCTCTATCGACAGGACGGTGAAGATATGGAACATTGACAATATTTTTGAACAAGTCCATAAGATTGATCGCCAGGAGCTACCTATTGATTCCATCAGGTAATTTGAAGAGAAAAGAATTTCTTTTTAAGCAATAAGGCATTGAACTCGAAAGTACTACAAGCAGCCTTATTAAGGGTAAAGTGCTACCCAGAAACTGGATTTAGGGGATGAGATAGGTACAGGCAGTTGCTCTATTTAAAATACTAGCTGACCCCCGCAGCTTCACTCCCGTCAAAATTATAGCCTATGTTACTCGGGAATAATGTAGCTTTCCATAAGTACAAGAATTTTTAAAATCGGTCCAGTAATTTTGGAGCCTATTCGGTACAAACAAACAAAGAAATATTTCCTCTTTATAATATTGGTATAGATTGGTATTCATCTGCTGAACTCTACTTTTCTCTACTTAGCCTGGGCTAAGTAGAGAAAAGTAGAGTAGAGATGCACGTGATGATGATAATTCTTAGGGAAGACGAGACGAGTAAAAATTTTAGGTGACGCCTTTCATTTTGTAAATTATTTACCAAATACTGAGGGTAGAATTTTTCTGTTATAAGGAAACTGATGTTATTTTCAATATATTTTTTACAAGCTTTTATTTAACTTGCAATGTATGTATGTAAGTGTGTTCGGGTCAAATCTTGTAACTGCATTTTAAAGCAGTTTTCCTCCACCGATTACGATGAAATTTTGCATACACGTTTACTTTGGATGAAAATGCATGGTTAGCTAAGTGACGTCATTCTAAATCCAATATGGCGGATAGCCCAAGATGGCGGCCTAGCTATTTTTTATGCACTGCCATGGTATCAAATGAAAGGGTTTGCTGAGAAGAATACGACAAAAGCTTGTTTAAAAAAAAAGAATATTTTTTTGTTAGTTTTAATCATTTTTGTAAATGAGACTGTTCAATAGTGTATCTCACTTTACCCCAGTCACACATTTCAGTGTAAAAATAATCTTTTTCTCGACTCCAACTTTTGCACCTTCCAGTCTAGCCCGAGACAAGTGTCTAGCAGTAACAGTGACCCGTAGCTGCTGGGGTCTGTGGGACACCAGCACTGGGAAGTTGCTGGCCCAGCTGGCTGAAGCACCACTAGGAGCCATCGTCACACATGCTGTTATAACCCCGACTGGCGATAACGTGGTGACTGCTGAGTCGGGAAACGTGGTGATTTGGGATACGCCAGAGAAACAGGTAAATAATTACACCAATTATTTTAACAAGCATTTATTTAACTTGCAATGTATGTATGTATGCATGTATGAATGTGTGTATGTAAGGTGTTCGGGTCTAATCTTGCAACTGAATTTTAAAGCAATTATCCTCCACCGATTAATATGAAATTTTGCATACACGTTTAGTTTGGATGACAATGCATGGTTAGTTAAGTGACGTCATTCTTAATCCAATATGTCGGAACGCCCAAGATGGCGGACTAGTTATTTTTTGTGCACTGCCATGATGTGGGTATTAAATAAAAGGGTTTTCTGAATAGAATACGAAAAAAAGATTGTTTAAAAAATAGTATTTAAATCAATACTTCTTTTGCTTGCTTTGCTTTGCAGAAAAGCAAAACATGTTATATAATTTAGTATTATTTAAAATGTTTTGCTTTTCTGCTAGTACGATATTCAGAGTCTTTGACGTCCATCACAGTCAAAGGCTATTAAAACTTCGTGCAACACAATAACGGTCTTTATACCTTAGGCATTCTCTACCGACTAACCAAGGTTGGGAACCAAGACGGAGAGATCACATGGCAGGTGCATAAAAAACTCTGCTTAGTCTACACTGAGGAGCTGTGATAGTTTGTTAACATAAAAAGAATTACTTTCAGCCACCGCGCCTCTAAAATCTGGTCAGATTTTCCTTAAAATATCATCTCAGATATTCAGAAAATATCTGGCGGAAAAACTTTGTAAGGACACTAATATAATTGGTACTTATCTTTCTTTCAGGCAATATTCAAAGAAGAACAAAAAGGCATCAAGCAAGTGCTTCTTCTAGAAGATGGTACCAAGTTCATCACCATCTCCATGCAGGCGGCTTCAGAAAACGTTGACAATGTTGGAGTGGCTAGTATCATAGCGAGGACGATTCCTGGTAGGTGTCTCGTGTTAAAATCTATTTTCTTTGGTATGAAAGCAAAGAAGTAGAATTTATAGAGAACTAGCTTCTGTCAGCAGCTTCGCCCTCGTGTATTATATACATAAAATTTCCTCTTGAATAACTCTATCTATTTAAAAAACCGCATCAAAATCCGTTGCGTAGTTTTAAAAGATCTAAGCATACATAGGGACAGACAGACAGCGGGAAGCGACTTAGAGAATAAAAGAAAAAAGTCAATTAAAAAAAAAACTCGACTGCATAAGAAGTGAACTAAAAAAGACGTAAACAAGAAGAAAATCATGCTGTGCAGTCGAAGGATACATATTCGCGAGCTGGCTGACCAAAACCAGATGTATCCTCCGGCTGCACAGCATGATTTTCTTCTTGGTTAAGACTTTTTAGTAAGCTTCTTAAGCATTCGGGTTCTTATAATTTTTGTTTTTTATTTATAACTTTATAGTTAACATTTTTTTTTCGAATTAGATACATTTAAATATATAAGTGTTGCATATTTTTGAAATCACCTCTTAACAATCTTTATTTTGATACCCCACACGACATTTGGGAAAAATAAATTGGAGCCTCCACAATACGGTGCCCAAAATCCGCTATTTTTCTATTTTCCAATTTTAATGTAACCAAAGACATTCGCAAGGTTAATACGAATCGATTGACGATAAGATCATCGAAATCGGCCAACGCGTTTGGTCTCTAGAACGCCACATAGGAACAAACATACATAGACTGATAAACACATTACCCTCCTTCGGCAGTCGCGTAAAAACGTCTTGCGCCATTCTTTAGTAACATGGGAAGAAGATGATATTATAAACAATATTGTTATTTATTTTACACATCCCAATCTCAGGGTTCGTTTATTAAAAATAGTTGCGACTTTGCTTTCTTAGTATCATTAGCTTATTATAAGCTGTACCTTTTTTAGCGTTTCCTAGCATCGGGCCCAATATTCACAAGATTGAGCAGAAATATGCCATAATATTATAGTAATGTAACATATTATTTCTTAATTTTTTGCTAAATAAAATTATTGTTATTGTTTTGTTACCTCGTTCAATATAAAAGATTAAGTTGAAAACCAACAACGACAACGACAAACAAATATATTGTTCAGAATTCTGCGAATTAATTCATTCATATTTTGTCCAGTCAGTATGTAGCTACAAACTTTACAAGCTTCCAAGTAGATACAAACTTTTCTTGGAAATAATTTTGAATCCTCTCAGCCTCTTCGAAATCTTAAGTGCCTCTATTAAAAACTCGATCCTGATTTCAGAGGGTGAGAGGATCTACACCGCAGAGTACGAGCTACGAGGCACAGGATACAAGGCTAGCGTGGTGTCAGCTGATGAGCATCATATTGTGGCTCCAGGAGTCGACAAGTCTTCCAGAGACTGTCTGCATGTGTTCCACGCGAGAACTGGAGCGAGGTTACACAGGTGATCTTAGTTTTATAGAGATCTTCTTCATTCTAAGGTAGTATGCTAAAGATATTATTGTTGAAAATTCGGGTTTGTTCTCTTTGTATAAGCATCATCTTTCTTCATCATCTTTTGGACCTGTCCGATACTGCAGATACCTTTGGCATCCAGCAAAACATGTTATCCCTGACCTGAAATATTAGGGATTGCACGATAAACAAATCGTGATCGAATCAAAAATCTAGAGATCCGCAAGGAACTAGGGTTACCGACATAGTCAGAAGAATTGCCAAACTTAACTGGCTCGCAGAACGGATGGTCGATAGGGCAGAAAAATTCTGGAATGGCAACCACGAACCGGAAGACGTTGCGTTGGAAGGTCTGCCACTAGGTGGAGCAATGACCTGGTGAGGGTTGTGGCAATCTGGTGGATGCGAGATACACGGACACTCAATGAGGTGACGCTTGGGGGAGGCCTATGTCCAGCAGTGGACGTCTTTCGGCTGATATGATGATGATGTGCGATAAACGTCAACAGAATACAAGATTAATATTGAGGCCGTTTCATAGGTACATCAACGAATGGCTGCAAAAGGCTTGGCAGACGGTGTTGAAGCATATTAAAGAGTTCATTATCCCAAGAGAAACCATTCTTTTATTTCAGGATCCCCATAAAGAACAGTGGGATCAAGGACATGCAGTCGATAGTGGCACTACCACACAAACCATTATGGGTGGCTGTGGTAGGCAACGATAAGGCAGGCATACTGGACATCAAGACGAAAAGGCATATAAGGTGAGTACTGTAACTATTACTACTTATTTACCTTTTAGGGAATGATCCCAGACGCTCCAGACGTTAACGAGTACCTACGCATACGTGCTAGCTTTAGCGCTGACGACCAATTTACAGGTACCTGGTTTTAAGGATACGCAATATCATCACTCACTTTTCATAAAGTCTGAGGGGGTTTTTTTATGACTAAGAGAATATTGATAATTAAATAATGTTCAAAGCCTAATTAGTGATAGCCACCAAGACCTTTTGATCACAGTTTCATTACCTAATAAGTGCAAATTGTAACTGTTCTTGGATGGTCCTGTATGTCTGTGTCTTTCTAACTTTCTCATACTAGATTATACAAAATGCCAGATTCGTCCCTCGCTGGAACGGCGCCTGCACCCGCGACGGCAAGATAGGCCTCTGTGCGCCCTCCCGAGGAGGCCTAGACCTCATCGAGCTGAAGAGAGGGACTTCGGTCCAGCAGTTGATCTACCGAGCTGCTGAGGGTGTCTTCTCCATAATTACCATGTTCAGTTCCACGGACCAGTATGTCTTCTATTATCATAGTGGGAGGAAGACTTTGAGGGTGTTCAGGTTAGTGTTTAGTTAGTTTAGCATTGTTTTATTTGATTTAGTCTATTAAATTAAATTGGCTTTTGGATTATTATTCTTGTACTAACCTTTACGTGGTCCTTCGAACCGGTTTTTGTTTCTTAAAACTATACCACCAAACATGACGTATAGTATGGAATAGTGCGGTGGACAGAGGTACTATAAGAGGAGCCGGTCCAAAAACGTGTGCACATATACTTCATCATCATCATCATTTCAGCCAAAAGACGTCCACTGTGGACATAGGCCTTCCCCAGGCGTCGCCACATTGACCGATCTTCGTAACCTTCACCAGGTATTCGATCCATTAATGGGAGATCTTCCAACGCATCGTCTTCCGGTTTGCGGTCGCCATTACAGAACTTTTCGGCCCCATCGGCCATTCGTTCTGCGAGCAATGTGACTTGCCCACTGCCACTTAAGTTTCGCATTTTTTTGGGCTATGCGGTAACTTTGATTCTTCTGCAGATATCCTCATTTCTGATGCGATCACGCAAGAAAACTCCTCTCCATTGCCCCTTGGGTGACTTTTAGCTTTCTGATGAGGCCAATTGTGAGCGACCACGTCTCGGTCCCATAGGTGATTACTGGCAACACACACTGGTCAAAGACTTTTGTCTTGAGACACTGCGATAAATTGCATGATAAGATACCAGTACCACGCAACTGCCCGAACGCTGCCCAGCCAAGTCGGATTCGACGGTTGACCTCTTTCTCGAAGTTAGACCTACCCAACCGGACTCATCGGTCTCGCAATACATGGAGTCTAATGAACCTATGAGTAGAACAGTATCGGTTCTCTCGCCAATCATCCTTAGGCCGCTATTCGAAAAAATATCATAAAAATGAAAAGTCACGTCCTTTTCGTTTTGGCATTTCGACAATCACTACCGTTGATAGAATCTTAGCCTCAGAATCTCATTATCATTTTGATTTCAGTTCAGTTCAATATTTTTATAAATAACTACAGGGTAGACGGGCGCGCCATCGCCGAGTACCGCGCCCCAGCTGAAGTGACCGGAGTAGCGAGCGCGCACGGCGGCCGCGCGCTGGCCATCGCCTCGCAGGACGGCTGTCTCACTGTGCTGGATATTGTGGACCCGTACGAGTAGGTTGTGATTAGCTTGGCGGTGTGGTGGGGCGGTGGCCCGTGATTTTAATAGGCAGTTATAACATTTTTTTTATCTAAGGCCAAAGCCAAAATGTGACTTTTGAAATGCCTTAATATGAGGGATTGACAACGTTTCTCTTTGATAGCGCTTGTCTATCCTATACAAATCGGTATCGCGAAGCTTTGGTTGGTAGAACGTGACTTGTAGCCTCTGGTGACCGAAGACCAGCGATTTTATTCACTCTGAGACGCGAATTGTAAGAATTTTAAGACAGAACTGCTGTTGCTGAACCAGATTTATCTACGCTAGCGTTGCAACAGCAAGCAAACTTTTTCGCTCTATTGAAGATTGCTTCTGAGACAGAAATAGACAGAGTAACGGGCAAATGTCGGGATTAGCCTTCGATCAATAATACACTAGATGACCGTTAAGCGCTTCAAAAACGGGCCGAAAATTAAGGTCGCAAATACGGTTATGGTCTTATTTCAAATTAGTATGGTCCAATCATAGCCAACATTGAGACGTCAAAATGCCGCAGTGTGCATTCAAATATTGTGCAAATAACCATCGTAAAACTAAGATTTTGGTAGGAATATCTTTGTTCGGTAAGTTTATATCATAAAGGGCCGATTTTTAAATAGTCTGATAACTTTTCTATAGAAATTATGTCAAACCGCCATTTTTATTCCTCAGTTAAAATTTATCAGACTATTGAAAAATCGGCCCTAAGTGTTTTTCATAAAGTAAAAACCGAATTAATTAGTGAATATTTACCAAATATCATGATTGTTTGACCAACGTTTGCGTCGACAACGCGCCAACTATTCTAACAAACATCGACTGTTCTGTAATCTAGACTTTAAAACGTGCGTGTTAAAGATTAAATTTGTTTTGATGTATGTTGAGCAGCGAAGAAAGCCCATACACTTTTTTGTTTTTTGTAGAAAGCTTTGTGAATGCAACTTTAAGCTTTGCGTTTAAGATTGAATTTGCATTAATACTCGTATATATTTATTTCAACTAGAATTCTTAGAATTACGTAGGAACACAATTGGCGACAGTTTTAAGTTTTGTATGGAATTGTGCATCTAGTGTATTTATTATTGATTGAAGGGATTAGCCCTAAGGGATATAAAAGTATGCGGAACAGGGTGAAAAACCCTACATCTTCCATTGAAATGGGTTGGAACTTCTACCCAGATGGGTGTTGTGTTCTTTGGCCAGCTGCTCGGTGGTAGTGATCGGTCTGTTAGTAAAGGTGGGAAAAACTCGTGGATCAAACGAAACAGAGTGATAGTTGGGGTAACTTGGAGTAAAAAAAAGTTAAAAACAAAACTTTTTGATACTTTTGCACCTACTTCAACTATCCCCAACTACCGCCCTGCATCGTTTGATCCGATTTTTTGCCCACCCCGTATAATAGACGCACGGATACAATCAGGTTGGATTTTTAGTTTAGTTGTACCTATATGTAGGTATGCCTCGAAAAATCACGGTTCAAAACCAACCACACACGCTAAATCGTTTGCTCTGTGATAAGTAGGGATGTGAATGAAAGAAGGTTACTGGAATGGATCTCAGAAAGAGTTGTGGTAGTGTTTGTTAAATCTTTCCGTTAGAGCACTTAGGTATAGTGCGTAGATAATCACTATTAGTGGAATTTAGATTATGTAGTTAGTGGTAGCAAGAAATCTAGTCAATTTTATTAAATGTTAGGGCGTTTTTTTACCTCTGTCTCCTTTTCATTCTGAAGTTGTCGTTTCAAAACGTGTTGTTTGATTAATCAGCAGTTCGAATTCCATTCTATTCTATACTGTCTCTATTGTCCTGCTTATAATAAAAATTTAGAAACAAACGCCTTAGCCTTCCTATTGTCAATTCAACTCTATCTTAATGTCTAAATTGTTACGATCTTGATAAGTTTTTACTACGATATCTATTGTAGATAATGTTTCATCATCATCATTACCAGCCTTTTAATGTTGCCACTGCTGGGACGCCGGCCGCGTCTCTGTAAGAAGGAATGGGCCGTAATCCACCACGCGGGCCCAGTGCGGGTGAATAGGAAAGGGAATGGGTAATAGGTAATGTTTAGGTATTAAACAGTGATTTACAAAGATGGATTTTTCTCATATTTGGTAGATACTTACCTATAAATTGCAAAGAAACAATGTATTCGATTGAAATTGTAAATTAGTAATAAAAAAACAGAATTAAGAATTGATTGATTGAATTTGATTTATATGCTTTCTTATCATGCTTAGATGTAGTAGTTGAATTTTATATATTTCATCATCTATAGACAAAACTATATCTACAGACAATTGAATCTATTCATTACATAAATTATATAAAAAATAACATGTAAACGCTTTCAAATATGAACATTATTTTGGTGTATCACCAAAAGTTGCGCAACATTGTTGCAGCATCTATTCGCGTTCGGTACCTGTAACACGTATCATGTTTGCTCATATTGTGGCATATTTTATGAGTTGTTGCACAACTTTTGTTACTAAATAACGCGTTGCAATACAGGGCTACAAAGATGAAACCATTGATGCAACAAAATACTATGAGAACCAAATGTTCATATCTGGACACACGTTCATAACGAGTAGTATCCTAAGTATTACATATGTTCCTTCATAAAACCTCTGTCAGTACCTGCTTTTAACAAGATACCTCTCTATAAAGCTACATATTTTTGAATATTAATATCTAAATAGTCTATAAAAGAAATCAACGATGGTAAAGCTATGCAATCAAAATTAGAATAGGTCTGTTCATATATCGGGACCCTATCAACTTCAAAAGTTCGAAAATATAGGTACATGAAAGATTTGGAAGTACCTGAATCCTTGAAGGACTTTTATCAGCAATACGAAATAAAAACTTTTCCAAAAAATCTAACTAGTAGGAGTGTGGTTCTTTCATTGTAATAGTTTGTTGTAAACTGAATCCATTTGTTAAGATGGCTTTTTCAAAGTTACCATAAACATTAGCAAGACAACTACAGAGCTCCCTTTAAAACATTTCCTTGGACACTCGACTGAGTTGATTTGAGTGGAGGAAGTTTCTAGAATTATAGGTAGGTATAGAGCCCGGCACGTAAGTTGGCCAGGTTTTGGCGTAGTGGAGGTAAGTTCGCGCATATTCCGCGAACTGACCAACCAGCCAAACCAAATAGAGCGAACGGAACGTGGAACGTCCTTGTGTCAGCTGACCAACCAATCGCGCAGTCGGAACGGTCCTAACGTTCCCCGCGCCCCGCTTCACTTACAAAGATACCTAAAAACGACTTCTGCGCATCTAACGACCCATGCCAACTTAAGTGCCGGGAGTAGGCTTAAACTCAATATTGTTTTGTAGTAGGCCGAAGTATAGGGTGAGCAGTAAGTCCTAAACTAATTTTGATTGCATATAATAACAATAATATTCCAGAGACATATCAGGATAAGAAATAAAACGAGAAGTAAAATGTACTTAATCATATTTTATTATAGTGTCTATACAATAATAAATACTACGTATTACAACTATTGTTTTATTTATAGTACAATAAGGTTTATTTCAGATTAACTGCACAATAAATAAATTTATTTCGTTACTTTTAAAGTTTGCATGCAAAATATGTAAGATCATACAAGTTGTATAAGACATGCCAGAAAAAATAACCTATCTTGTTATTTTATGAAATGACAATAATTTTGAGTTGATTAGTTTACTGATTTTAAAAGAAGTCAGAGATGCTGCAAGGACATCACTAGTTTAAACTGACGAAAATTTTCGGGGTTTTTCAAATAAAAAGTGAATAAGATACATAGCGAGCGAGCTCCATCTACGACCACATCATCGCTTATCATAAGGTGAGATAAATAATATAAATAATCAAAAACAATAAACGCGCTGTGTTTTTGTATGCAGCTAATCTGAAATTAAATCCAAAGTTCTAAAAATATCTTAAGGAAGTCCTACACTTTAATAAGCACCTTATTTCACTCAAATTCATGTTTCATTCCAAATAATTATCATAAACTTGTAGATATTATGAAGTTGGATAAAGTATGGCTATAAAAATAAAAATACGTTCTTATTATTTATTTAAAACAAAACAATACTGAATTCACAGAATGCAGCTTAAAAATACATTGCAGGTATGGTAAAAAAGGCGAGCAATTGATATTCATAGACTGTACGATTATTTTTAGTCTTTTAGGCAAACACTATTTAAAATTATTGGTTTTACCATATATAAAACCAGAAGATGAAAATCTCTTTTTTATTGTATTGTAAAAAAATATGGAATATTCTGCAGATTAAACTATATTCAACGTACTTATCTAAATCAAAATCTATTTTCACTCTTTCAATCTACAAAGTTTCAAAAATACAAACTACAACAATTTCTGCATAAAAATCAACAAACATCAAAAGACTGTGTCCCTTATCTTGCTCGCCACTACATCTTCCTTTAGAACTCGTATTCAGACACGTAAATGAAAAGTTTCGCGATAGCTGTGCCCCCGAATTGTTCGTGAGTGTACAGTTCCATAGACATCTCCAGCTCTATGCTCTGTGGTCCTTCGAGCGGTCGCACTAATGAGGTTAGACCTTCGTTGTTGTTTTGAGTTAATCTGAAATAAGCAAGGATTACAATTTAGGAATCTGTTTGGTTATATTATTTTTCTGGTGCATCTAGAATTCTTCACGTCCAATATTCTCCGACTCGACCTAATCTTCGAAATATAAATTGTTTCGAGCAAAACAGCATCTCAAAAGCTGAACAAATAAAAGGTGCAGATGAACAGCTTTTGGCTTTGGTTGCTAGAGACAATAGGATGAATAGACTAAAACCAAAATTGATAGTTGACCTTACCAAAGACCGCAGTTATAATGTGGAAGAGACTCGTACAGACCAGGAAAGCAAGGCATAAAAGGGAGAAGACTTTAATCAGCAATGTGTTTAACAAGACCACCAACAAAGAAGATGATGATGCAGCTCTTCCGGTAAACCTTTAAAATAGAATGAAATTGTGGCATACTTACAAGAAGTCGCTTATGTCTGCCTTTCTCTTGATACTTGGTGGAGCGTTCACATTCACCAGTTTGAGTTCGAACCTCATCTTGACGAACGGCCAGACTGGGCCTCGCATTGTGAACAATTTTAACTGAAAAACGCAAACATAATTAATCATAACAACTAACAATCACGAATCAGCAGTTCTTATAGCTGTTGAACATATGAACGCTGAACAGATGTAACCGGTCATCAATCTAGACACCCGACTCTGCTAAGAGATTTATCAAAAACTCAATACTCATTTTATAAACTCGACCAGTAAATCTGCAATATTCTAAAATTGGAGCTTGAGAATGGTCAACAGACTCAATTCATCCAATCATCAAAGTAGTCTAGCACCAACTTCTAAAATGTCTTTCAGCATCAAAAATAAACTAATATCCAGTGATCTTCTAAGTCATTTGCAGTATTTTGAAGGATTTATACTTTCTTAAAAGAAGAATATAACGGAATATTGGTATTATTATACCTTAGTATCCGGTATGTAGAGGTTAGACACGAAAGTGATGAAGTTGTAAGAGATAGTGGTTGGTTGATGAGCGCAGTTCCAGTCTCCCGGTTGGCAGACTCGCTCTACTTTGTTGCAGCGGCTGTAAAAGAACAAAGACGGATTATACTGGCTGCTTATAAGAAATTTACTCACACCTTGTGTTGTTGAATTAGGTATTTTACCTAAGCTTGCAATATTTGTAAGTATGTGAGAACCATGTTCCTATTTATCAAATGAATGAATTTACCTGTTAGTGCTTTTAATACTTTATACCTGTAGGTACGTAGTAGTGTAGTATAGTGCTATTCTGGGTGCATCGTTCTCACATATATGAATTTATTAATGTATGTACTTGTGTAAATATTGTAAAACACTTTTTTTTTAAAAGAGTAAGTATGGAGTTATAATACTTTATAACTATACGTATGTAGTATATTGGTGTTATACTAGGTACAACGCCCTCACGTATCTACATTAATGTATGTATGTAAATATTGTACCACACTTCTTTTTTTAAAGAATAAGTGTGTAGTTTCTTGTCAGTTCTTCTCCATAACCATCTGCCTTTGCGAATGGACGGTAGAATCAATTATTATTATGTTTTAATTTAAAACTTTGTCATTTAAAAAACACAAACGATTTAAAAAAAATACAGTACAAAGTGAACAATAACTTCAATTTCGGAAGTCAGTGTCCCTGTTTTCGTTTCTTCGTTTTTTGACACCACCTTCCGATATTGAAGTTATTTTTTACTTTGTAGTGTGTTTTTTTTTTGAACTCGGTTGTATTTTTTTTTTCACTTTTTGGTGGTACTTAATGGAGAAGTTCTATAGTCAGGTACCTATAATGCCCACAGTGATGCCAGAATAGACTACACCAATAACATGTAACTTGAACATAACCAGTGGAATGAGAGTGTACAGGGATGAACTGTACACATCTACGTACCCGTTTAGAGCATACTGACGTATGGTATGTTATGAAATGGTGTAAACAATAAACAGACATGCGATTGCAGTAATCCCGTGAGATTTGCCGTCATTTATTGAAGAGTTCTGTTGTATATCTCCGAAGTCCCTCATCAGATCTTTAGCAAATTTAAATGGTACAAAGACAGCGATATGTAATTTCCCTTTACGAGTCTTTTGAACACAGGCAATGATTGAGCACGTTTGATTGGATCTGGCAATGCATTCCACAGACGAGTATCCTAGACATTAAAGGATTTGTCCAAAAAAATCGTGCAATGCGTTGGAATTCGAAATCGTAAGTTGTGTGATGACCTAAGAAATTTTGTGTGGAAATCGCGGAGAAACTGAAAACGTTCTTAAGGTAAAAAGGGGTGGAAGGAGTAAAGAGCACATTATATAAAAGGGAAGGAATATAAGCATTCCAGCGACGGCGAATTGTTGAGCTTCACACGAAATTCATTATAAGGGGCGTTCTGTAGTTTCTGCCTACCTCCATAGGAAAAAGCCGTAGGTTTATATATGTACGTAGGCAGTAGCCCACCAGACAACACACACTCCTCTCCGGTGTTTGGTTTCTGTTTCTTTTATCTGATTGGAAGACCCTCATTCTGGTTTTGCCAGTGTTTCGAAAGAGAGGCATCCTAATTATGTCAGAACTATTTTAGTAACTCACTGTTTGTTCTCCAGCTGGTAGCCAACAGGGCAGGTGATACGCTGACAGCGGTAGCTACCTCGCGTGTTCACGCACACGTCACTGGAGGTCATAGAAGTGCCTGCGCTCTTGGAGCATGGAGCCTCACCTGTTTCACACTCATCGATATCTGGAAGAGAGAATCTTGAGAGAATTTTTCACATTGAACAGCATTAAGAACTATTATTTGATGGTTTTTCGACTGTTGAACCCTAAAACATTTCAGTAGCAAAATAGCTCCTACGGAAGGGATAGGCGATCCCATACCCGTCCAGAGAAGAAGGTTGATCTGTGAGGTATTGCCAAACGAAAGCGATTGAAACAAAAAGATTCAGTTTATACGTTAACAGTTTTAAGTCCATAATGTCATTGATAATATTAATATTGCGTAACGTTGGAGATGCATTGATTCAGAGTTACAATTCATTAAAAAAAAAACGATTTTCCCTAAATTTATTTATTTCAACAAAACAAAACCCTTTCCAAGAAAAACGTAGTTATCACAGTTCAATCAAAGTGACCCATTTCAAAAAACTCCAAGAGACCTTTTAAAATTGTCGTCCGGTGGCAGTGACTTAACCACTTATAATAATATGAACGGGTTTAGTCCATCATCATCAAATGACTAATCACAGCATGGCTGGTGGCCGCAAATGTGGCTATGATGGCTACTTCCTCAGTCGAGATCCTTCACAAAGAACTATTCTCTACTACCGAAGGCTTAAAATAACAAAAACCTCTCACCAATACAGCTCCTCTTATCCGAAGAGAGCCTGTACCCAGAGGGACAGGCGCATCGATAACTCCCCGGCTCGTTAAGACAGCGGCCCACGCAAGGTATCTTTGACTTGAACTCGGTGCATTCGTCCACATCTGAACATGTACTGTAGGAAGATACAAATATCAAGTCAGTTAGAAAGCTCATCCTGGTTACTGCTTCAAAGTCTGATAAAACTGCAAACTGTTAAAAGCTGCAGAATTACCCGTTTCGTCAGTTATGTAATAAATCTCATACAAAAAGGGGCGCACATATTACCATCAATAGCATAAACTGCGGGTGCATACAAATCCACAAAACACAAATCCATACTGTTGGTTGCTTCTTAAAAATCCTAATAATTAAAAACCCATGCTGACTTATATGATAGGTACAATAACCTCTTAACAATGTTTTTTATTATTATTGGCAGCCTCGCGTTTTCTTGAAATAATCTATTCACTATCGACTTGAAAACTTTCAGGTTGTAGCTTTAATAAAAAAGCCTCCAGCAAACACAAGACACACAATACAAGAGCTAATCAGTTGCGACCACGTTCCTACACTAGACCAAGAAGGCAGATAATTAGTAATATTTAATTGTTTATTCTAACCGTTTGTCCTGGTATGGTCATCTGATGAGGAGGGATGAAACGCATGTTACTAAAAGAGTTATGAATATAAATGTTGATGGATGGAGAGGGAGGGGTCGGCCAAAGAAAAGATGGATGGACTGTGTGAGGAGTGATATGAAAGAGAAGGGAGTCAGTTATAGCGTGACGGGGGACAGGATGGTATGGAGGAAGAAAACGTGTTGCGCCGACCCCAAGTAACATGGGGCATGGGCAGGAAGATGATGATGAGTCTCACCTGTTATCAGGGTTGAGTCTGTATCCTCTATGGCAGGCACAACGGTATGCTCCCCAAACATTGTTACACCTGTGCTGGCAGAGCGAGCCAGGACGAGACTCCATACACTCATCTACGTCGACACACACCTGGTTAACAATATAAATTCACTATTAGTAGCATAACGTCATCTTTGTCTCTTGAAAGAACTGGTTAAATGTTATGTGAAAAGTACAAATACAGAATAATATGAAGACGGCTTGCAAAATAATATAAAAAGTAGGTTTCCAAAATATAATACTATACTTGCTGTACATTTTGAAAACTACCGGATCGTCTCCGTTTTCTTCGGACGCCTCTTGGATGCCTCCCTAATCATATAAACTCCGAATATTTGTCAAGGTTTCAATTAACTTAACTTACCTTATCATTAACAGGTGCTGATCTAAATCCAGTGTGACATTTACATGAGTAAGATCCGATAGTATTGACGCAGTCAGCGTTTTGAGAACAGACGGGCTGAAATCAAACAAAATATGATAGGTACTACTCGGTCGCAATAACTATAGTAGTAACACTTGGCACTCTGACGGCACTCTGAAGTTGGACTATCCTATTGGTGCACAAGGCGAGGGGCGCCGCACGGGTACCAGAGAGTGGGATCGATGACAGCCGATGTGCACAGTTATTTTACCGAGTTGTATAAATTTTACGGTGGGTCGTGACAACACAGCAGGCTAATACATCTGGTGGTCCTGAGGAAAGGACTATACGACTATATTTTAATAGACCAGCCCTTACAATTGGCGCGAAAGGGTTGGGTTTGTCGTCCTATAGCTCAAGTCAAGGTTGAGGGCCTTCACAACATTGACCAGAAAAGAAATAGTGGGCTGCACTGAACCGCACGCGAAAACAAAAATTCTTAGGCCCAGTTTTTGATCCGTAGTTAACTCATCTAATCGTTAATTACGCCAACCAATGGTTTCAAATTTCGGAAAAAAACTCGTATAATCATATATCAAACAAATGGTAAAATAATTTACTCTTCAAATTCTTTGACCATTTGTGATGCCAACAATTGATGAATAAACGCGTTTTACCAAAATTTGAAAGTATTGGTTAGCATATTTAACTACTGGTTAACTACGGATAAAAAACTGGGCCTTATGTAACTTACCATACTACCACCTAGAGAACACTCATCCACATCCTCACACTCATGGTCCCTAACCAGGCGATGTCCGCTGGGACAGTTGCAGGAGTATCCTCCCGGCAGGTTGGCGCAGATCTGCTGGGGTCCGCACTTCGCTTCTCCGGTCAGGCATTCGTTTACGTCTGCAAGAGTTTTGCACCGTATAACGAAAAAAGGGAAATGTAAAATTTGTGCACCCACCTTATACAAATCTCGGGTTTATTTAGCAACTGACTAACAGGAAAATTTTAATTAAGAATCTTCTAGTCAGTTGCTAAACAGTTCCGATTTTTTTTACAAATAAGGCTCTTTATGTATTAATCTGGCATAGATCTGAACGCCAGGCTACTATTGGGCTTTTTTTAATGGAAACTCTTAGCCTGAACTAGGAATTCAAACCGAAAACCTGGGACCTAACTTTAGTAGTCAAGCTCGCTACCAACGGCTACGAGAATTTCAGTTATTTTAGTTTCTTCAAAAGCTTGTGTTCGCGCTGTCTATGAGTCCTCGCCGATGACGTCACGCGAACCGGACGAGAGGTGCGGCGCGGGCCGGCCGCGGGGGACACTCGCTCACAATACTCAAGCACAACGCACGCGCATCGCCTTATTATTTTTCCTTAAAACTATTTTATTGTAACGTAATTCATTAAACCAAGTCAAATCATAATACTTTGCTTTTAATTGTCTGCTCCGTGGAATATTGATAAATACTGAATATTGGCGACCATTAAGGCAAAGAATTTGCAAAATCTCAAGAAGTTTGAAAAGTAACGGAACATCGGTGACGAAACAAAGGAATCGAGATCAAGGAGGTGGCTGCCGGGTGTGCTTCGACTGCATTACTGAACCAGGAGAGTGCTCTTTCCTTTATTCCTTTGATCCATAATATTCCTTTCTATTTGTATAAAGTGTATTTAACATTAAATCTATAAAATTAGTGAATTGTTACAACCTTCTTATATGCTTAAGACGACTGAAAGGCAATTTGTTAATTAGCCGGTCATAAAACGCAGTTTGGTGGTAGATTAGCGTAGATTAATCAGGTTCCCCTAACGGCTGCTCCACTCACCAACACAAGTGTTGTCATCACCGAGCCTATAGCCTGCAGGACATCTGAACACAGAGCCTCGGTCGAGAACCTGCGTGATCTCAGGGTCCACGTACTTGGTGCCTGTCGTGTGGACCACGTTCTTTGGAGGCAGGTTTGGGTAGACTGAAACAAGGTTTTTTAAGTAAGCATTCATCATCGTTATTCAGCCGAACATCGTTATTCACCTTAAATAGACAGTGCCGTGTCTATTTAAGTTGTAAATCTTGGTGTTACATTGGCTAACATGGTTCTCCAGTTCATTACTGATTCGTTAACGCAGCCTTAGAAACTCCTCTTTCAAACTCTTTTTCCTTTTACTTGTTGTGGCCTTTTTATCAGGCACATTGTAAGTTAAATACCTCTATATAAATGCACTGGCAAACGAATAATTAAAATAAAAAGTGACTAAAAGCAAACTGAACCATTTTGTTTATGCTGCAGAAAACCCTGACACACACAAACCCTGACACACACAAACCCTGACACACACAAACCCTGACACACACAAACCCTGACAAACACAAACCCTGACACACACAAACCCTGACACACACAAACCCTGACACACACAAACCCTGACACACACAAACCCTGACAGACAAACCCGTGCGGGTTGGTACCGATAGGTACAGGATTCACCAGCATAAAGAAACAGGTAAATCTGTCCTTATTGACAACCATGGCTTCCAGATCGTCGGCCGTATAGCTTGGTCCAGGTAGTCAGCACCGACAAGTTTAAACCTTTTTCATTATAAGTAAGTGCAGAAGATAACATGGAATTCTCAGATTAGAATACCCGCACAGACTCACTTGCACCGAAAACCTGTTTCTTTATGTAAGCAACCTTAGTAAGAAAAGCCTGTCCTTATAATGATTATGTAGATATAATAGGTATGTAATTACTTACTAGGCTCATTCCCGTATCCCGTGGGGAAGTTTCCGTTGTTCTTGAGAGGTACACAGCGATGCCTAACCTCGTCCAGCCGCCAGTTGGGAGGACACTCACAGCGGTACCCTCCAGGCGTGTTGATACAGATCTCTACCGCCGCGCAGTTCGCTTGACCGTTTGTGCATTCGTTTATGTCTGAAAAAGAAGTGATTGGGTTAATTTTTATCAAAGCAGGTCCATAAAGGTTGTGGATGGCAAAGGCAAAGTGCAGTTAGAGTGTACCTAACTAAAGAAAGTCCAGAGAGCTGTGTACTGTGAACGGTAAGCTGAGTTGAACAATTAACGGAATTTATTCGAAGTTACCTTAGGAATTAGATTGGTAACTTCCACATTAGTACTTGCAAACGAGAGTTCGAGTTCTCGAAATGAAAAAAGTTAAACTGTGTCAAAATATTAATAAGAATTTAGACCTAGAAATCCCCTGCCGTAAATAGAATGTAACGAAATTTAAAAAAAAAATGGTTTTCTTGAGCGATGTCTCATTCTTCAGTTAATTCTAAAACCTTATGTTCCAGAGTAATATAACTAAGATTTTTTGGGACAAGCCCCCCAAACTATTGCTGCAACTCCTGAAATCCAGAACAAACAGTGGCAACAGCCAGAAAAGCTTTGAGGCAATAAAGTTCGACGAGTATGGACTATAACTTAAAATATAAGTGACTTACCTTCACACTGTCCGGTCTTAGCATTATGATGGAACCCAGCGTCGCATAGGTTCCTTGGTCGGAAGGGTCTCACCGTCACTGCAGTATTATACTCAGGGTAGCCCCAGAAGAAAGCCCTCTCTGCAAGAAAAACAAATTCATTAATTTGTCTAAAAAGACGGATATGTAGGACATTCAAGTCTTTATAGAAGGAGAAGAAAACCTTTACTACAAACAAAAGGATGGACATGGGCTAGAGCGACTAGTGCTCGGTTGTACGGGTACTAGAGCAGTAGATCATAAAAAATGTTGGACACGTATTTTTTTTTTTGACACGTAAACATAAAGTGACGACGATATAATGCGTTGAAATATCGTATGACGTCAAGTTGCTAGTACACTTTATACTGCCTTAGTGACGTCACAAGCCTCCACTACCGAAATTTGATGATATTTAACTTTGTAAATTTTTATTGATTTGGTAAAGCAAAAAATACGTTTCCAATAATCTATTATTTGATAATCTCACTGACGGACTAAAAATAATTATAAGTTTTGTACCCAGAAAACATCCCTATTTTCTATCTTTCTTGATATGAAATACTAAGATAGAAAGACTTACTAGTGGAAGTAGGCAGCTGCGGCACAGGCGTGGTGGTGGACGTGGTAGAGGAAGAAGTGGTGATGAGCACACAGGTATTGGTAATCCTGCGGAAGCCGGGCGCGCAGTTACACGTGTAACCTCCGATGGTATTCTTGCAGACCTCGGTGAGTCCGGAACAGCTGTGGCGGTTAGTGGCGCATTCGTCTATGTCTGGGGATAGAGAAGAAAGTTGTATTTACGGCAAGTAGGAATCAAAATCGAAGTCTGAACAGAATCGGCACTTTTTAATATAAATCTACAAAAAACAGTCCTGTAACTGGGTAAAATAACACTCCATGTCAAAGCTGTTGTTGTCAAGTTTGTTCAGGACAGCCGGTAGAGCTTAACGTGCTTTCTGAGGCACGGGACCCTCACGGCACGTAATGGATGGACCCATCCACGGACCAACCTTGGCCAACGTTGCTTAACTTCAAATATCAAACCCATTTGACTGTTGTTAATATTTAGTATCGAGCTTGGAAGACTTTAAATTACCTACTTACTATATAAAAGATTCTAAAAAGCATAATTAAAATTAGTGAAACGAAAAGTTTAGAAAAGAAAATCTTACCAAAGCAAGATCCATACTCATCAGGCTCGAAACCAAACGGACATTCCTTCGGCTTCACAACATTTGTCCACTGGTTCTTTGGAAACTGCTGAGTATCGACAACCACCGACCCATCCTCTTTCTTCTCCCCAACAACCGTTACTTGTCTTCCTTCATTCCCTATACTCACGTTTACTTCGTACGTAGGAAAAGGTTCTGGTTGCTCCGTAGGCCTATATGTAGTTCCGGGTATCTCATCTTCAGGTTGTATTGATTCGTTTGTATGGTCTTCTTGCTTGGGAGTAGGTACGGGTTGTTCTTCTTGCTTCGGAGTAGGTTCAGGCAGTTTTTCTGGTTGCTTCGGCAACTCTTTCTCGGGAATATAAGCCGGTGGTGTAGGTTGGTTGAAGGTTACTTCTGGTTGCTTCGGTATGTAAACAGGTTCGGTTACTGTTATATATTCTTGGTGTTCGGTTGGTATCAAATGAGTTTGTTCCTCAGGTTCTGCAGTCGTTGGTGGCGGTTCAGATTTTGGTTTGGCATAAGGATCGCTGGCTTCGTTGTTATATACATGTGTTATGTAAGTATCTAGGTCTGGCAAATCTCTTCCACTAGAGTCTACGTTGTTATATCTGGGTCCTTCATTTTTGTTGTATAAGAGTCCTGAAGATCTTTCTGTTGTTGTGCTAGACGTGGTTGGTTGTGGTATTGGTTTTGGTGTAGATGTTGTGGTTGTCGATGGTTCCTTTGGTTGCGTTTCTGCGGGTGCTGTGTGGTTGGTTTCGGTTTCTTCTCTGGAAATAGTATTTTTTTCGTTAATTGATCAGACAATCAAGTAAAAAAAAGCATTTGACTCCTTCTCAATCTTGAAATCTCTATTAATAATTTCCTGAACAACTATTGTTTTTGAGGAAGCACATCAATTTTTTTTTGATAACAATACTCGTATTATTATAATGAGAAAATATTTTTTGTTTGTTTGTACCAAATAGGCTTCGAAACTACTGGACCGATTTTAACAAGGTTTTCACCAAATGAAAGTTAAATTATCAAAAAGTAATATGGGCGATCCACCAAACCGCACGGGGCCCGCGTGGTGGACTACGGCCCATTCCCTCTCACAGAGGGGAGGCATGTGTCCCAGCAGTGGGAACATTAATAGGCTGATGATGATGAATATGGGCGATAATTTATTTAAAAAAAAAATAGAGATCCTTATGAAAATTGCAATAATGTTATCTAAAGTAGCAAATACATAAAAATGATGTACTGCATACTTAAAGAACTCATTATTAACGATCACAGCTAAGGCACAATAGCAGTTTTAGTGTTCTTAAATTTAATTAGATCGCCGCCGCCCGCCGGTAGAAACAAAAGTTTGTTACATTAATATCGAAGTATTAATTCTTATTCAAATAAATAGTTTAACAAATTGGTAGGTATGTAGGGCAGGGCAGATAGGTTGGTAGGTAGGGTAGGTGGGTAGTTGACGGGAGCGAATCCGCGGGGAACAGCTAGTAACGGTATAAGAAAGACCATTTTGTGAAAATATAGTTTTTTCTTTTCGTGTCGATTAAACTCAAATTTTGTCCGATCAATATGTGGTCACCTGGAAAGCTCGACTCAAACTCAAAATGTGAAAAATTTCTGGAGTGGCGACCGCGAACCGGAAGAAAACGTTGGAAGGCCTTCCTCTAGGTGAACCGATGGCCCTGCCTGGGAGGCGCAGCGCCGTGTTTTGGTGGCAGAAATTGGACAAGACCTGTCACTGCCGGCCATTGTTAGGTCTATGGTCGGCAGTGAAAGAGCATGGGAGCTCTCTCGCTGATCCGATTCGTCGCAGAAGAGCTGGACGGCGCAGGCGGCGAAACGTCGACCTGATGCCTCCATAACAGGGGTCAGCGGACGATAGATCGGGGACTCTGTCATTCATGCTGCATGGCCCCTGGAGTTGTGGTGATGTCCCAGTACACCCGGACATCGCCGAAGGAGAAGGGAGCCCGGCAGTGGGCAAAGAAGAGGGAGCCCAGAAGTGGGCCACGCTGGATAGGTCGCGAATGTCATGCGAAGCAGTTCTCGCGGCCCACCCACTAAGGCGAAAGTAGGTGCACAGGCGGGGTTTTTTGTGGGTGCAAGCCCCACATAAACGCGTCGTCTCCCCAGACGGCGCGGTATGGGTAAGGCATTTTCACCGCGGGAAAAAAAAAATTTTGAACCGATGGCCTGGTTAAGGCAGGGGGAATCTGGTGGATGCGAGACGCACAGGACCCATCAATATGGCGACGCTTGGGGGAGGCCAGCGTCCAGCAGTGGACGTCTTTCGGCTGAAGTGATCATGATGATGTTGGTAAAGATACTCACTCAGAATCATAATACTCGTACTCATACTCGGGTGGTGGTGTAGTGGATGTTGTGGTGGTACGTTTACGCGAGCAGCGGAAGGAGCCGCGGATGTTGAAGCAGTTGTAGTCGGGGCCGCAGTTGTGCAGGCCAAGACCGCACTCGTCGATATCTGAGGGTAACGATAAAGCAGGTATTGAAAGAGAGAAGCATGTTAATAAATTGGATTGATTAATTGGGGTGCTTTTCTTTGTGTAAATTATTTCATCACTACTATAAAAACCGTGATGGAAAACATCGCGAGGAAATCGGCATGGTGGATTAAGGCTCAATCCCTTTCAAAGAGAGAAGGCCCGTCTCCCAGCAGTGGGTACATTAAAATGGTTCCACCTCATAGCAGGTGAAATAACACAATTTCATTATAATATGCCTAGCCTTTTCCCTACCATGATGAGGTCGACTTCCAGTCTTATAGAATGCAGATGCAAAATAACATTTTTGTTATTTTATTTGTTTTTTTATTGTTGAATTGAACTGTCAACTGTCACTTGAAAAGTACGTTTTGCAATTCAACGTATATTCGCGTAGTAATAATGTTTTTGCACTTTTTACCCGACTGCAAAGAAATGGTTACGTTTTTCGCGCGTATCTTGTATGTTTGTACCTCAAATATTTCACTACACGGATTAATATGATTGAGACATCGTTAGATGCGTCTTGACCACCCAAGTGTTCTAAAATAGGTGACGTTAAAAAAACAAACATGGCGGATTTTGGGCGCCATATTGTGTGGTTCATAATTTTCTTATTCTTCCAAACCCATCAATTGGGGTATCAAAATGAAGGGTTTTAAGAGGGGGTTACTACAATATGTACTAATAAAATAAATAAATAAAAAGTTTTATTGTTTCTCATACAATTGTTCTACAGCACAAAATTGAGGCAACCCCAGTAAGTTATACTACTTATGTACTACTTATATGTTTATAAGTAATTCGAAAAAAATGATATCTAAAAAGTTGTAAATAAAAAAGTTAATTTAAAAATCAAAAACTCAACTGCTCATGAAAAAATCATGCTGTGCATGTTGATCATGTGATCAGCCAGCTCGCCAATATGTATCCCCTGACCGCACAACATATTTTATTCTTGTTTACATCTATTTAGTTCGTTTCATAAGCAGACGAGTTTTTGATTTTTAAATTAACTTTTTTCTTATTATTAATTTATTCGCTTTTTTTCACAAGTCAACAAAAAAATACTTTTTGTGTATCCCTTAGTAATTTTTAACTGATTATGTTATAAAACAAGGTTAAGTATCATAGAAATGAAATGAGATTTATATAGATGCAAACAGATTTTTGTAATATGAATTTGAAGAGGGTGCAAACAAGAGCTTTATTTCAGCTGGTCTTATTTTTTTTCGTTCATCGTTGTTTTTGTAAACGTTTTTTTTTTAATTTATAGTATTATTGTTGACGTATATTCTTTTTATATTGCAGGACACATTCCGCCATACTACATTATCATACAAATGTTTAAAACATAGTACTACAATAAAATTGTAAACCGTTCATAATAATAATTATGTATTCTTTATTATTTCCATTTAATTAGTCGACAGCAGAAGGGCACGGCTGGCCTTCCTCAGGGAGCTGGGGTGGATTAAATGTAGAAATCGAATTCCACCCGTACGCAAAATACGCGCTGAACGTATAGTTGCGGAAACAGCCCGTCAAAACTAAACTAATCGATAAAACTTCCTTACCCTCGCAGTTCCCAGTAGAGTGGTGCAGCACGTACCCGGTACCACACGAAGTAATCCTGATGCAGAGGTAGGAGCCGACGGTGTTATCGCATCGCTGAGCTTCAGGGATGCAGTTGTGTTGACGAGTCGCGCACTCGTTGACGTCTGGAGAGGTTGAGATGATAAATTAGAGACGGGTTCCTCTATTTACTACAGAATACTAGTCATAATATACAGATAGTATGTAGAAGTATATATAGATAGGTAGTCCATAGACATACACAAAGGTATTCTCTCCAGGCGATCTTAATGTAAATACTCCAAGAATGGATATAGGTGTATCTTCTGAACAACTAGGAACAGTAAAATACCATAAAACAGGAAAGAAAAAAACAACATAAAAAATGTTGTGTCTCGCACAGAAAATACAGAATAAAACAATATATTTTAGACTCAAAAGATAAAAAGACCTGCTGAGCGAGGCTAAAATGCTTATAAGAAAGCTGGAATTTAGAAATGGCATTTCTCTCGAGCAGTCTGGGGACTGAGACCGATTTCTATACCCTTCTAGGGTCGTTAAAACTGTGAAACGTGGAACTACTGACCATATCTGCTTGTACTAAACGTTTAGGCGATATCGGCGTGATTTCTACTCACCAACACAAGCTCCAGTGATGGTGTCCAGCTCGTAGCCCAACTTGCAGTCACAATCGTAACTACCGTTGGTGTTCAAGCAGTTCTGGTACTGATCACAAAGATGAGTGCCTTCCACGCATTCGTCGATGTCTGGGACAAAGAAATGTTTAAAAATACAATGATGCATGAAATAAAATATTATTTATTTATTTAAGTACACACAAAACACTTAACAGAGAAAATAAAGAATGCAGATAGAAGAGCACAAAGGTACTGCTTATTTATATAGAAATTTGTTCCAGCACAACTGCGACATGAAAATATTATGATGGTTTTCTTAAAAACTTAAGAAGGATTCTTAATTCCCTAAAAAAATTGGAAAGTTTCTGTAAGCATGGCGTAGCAAGCAAATTGGCATAAATTGGGCACTCAGGAGTAGACTAAAACAAGCTAGAAAAAATCTTCAGTTTGAAAATATTTATCATAATCAATATTTAACCAAGGTCCTTTTACGAAAGAATCACAGTTCTAACTATAACTCATTATAACACGTTTTAACGCTCTGTTTACCAGAAACATTGAAGCAAGCAGTTCTCAAAACAATTTTTTACCGTAGATACGTTTTGAAATTCTCCAATTCTGAAAAGAACTCATCTTTTAAAGAAACAGGACAAGAACAGCCGTCGCATCGGTCACGTCTGACCTGCGCCACGGCTGCCCTAAAAAAAACAGCCGAATCTTTTTTTTTATGAACCTTTCGGGCGATCCTGTGGAGACTAAAATAGAGCTTTCAGCCAGGCATAAAAAACTAAACCAAGCGACCACGCTGAGAGCTAACCCCTTATGGGGTCAAACCTCGGCTCAGGGCGTCGCTAGGACAGTAGGTCTGGATCATGATTATGTAATTCTACCATCCGTTCGGAAAAGTCTACGTGGAGAAGAACGGACAAAACACTAATTTTTAGGGTTCCGTACCCAAAGAGTAAAAACGGGACCCTATTACTAAGACTTCACGGTCCGTCTGTCTGTTTGTCTGTCTGTCACCAGGCTGTATTTCATGAAGTAGGGTTTCCGTACTACTTACGTGATTATTTTGCCGTTTCTTGCGATAATGGTACGGAACCCTTCGTGCGCGAGTCCGACTCGTTCTTGGCCGGTTTTTTTACTAATTATTTTACTACAGCTCAGCATTAGGCGGACTCGCTTGAATATCTTGACAGGGACGTCGCGGCGGGCCTCGGCGGCGAAGATGGAACAAAGGCGGTTTGTGACTTCTAAGTGTGCTGGTCTCTCGGCGGCTCTCTTGGAGCAGGGTGGTGGCATCGTCAGGAGCGATGAGAGTATGCCTTGGCCAGCGAATTCGAGCGATTTGGGAGGGTTCGTAGCGGGAGGCCGCTTTGATTAGTGGATTGCTATGTTTGACCGCAGTGTAGAAGATATGCTTTGAAACCAGCGCTCATGTGTTCGACGATGCGGTGGACTTGTTGATTTTATGAGTGTTCGGTTTGAAAGCCAAATTGCTCGTGTGGGATAAAGCGCTTGGCCTCGGCGTAGTTTTAAGCTCCGTTTTGGGTTTACCCAGTTTCGAGATGTCTATTACAGTGGCCTGTATCCACGATTTTGGGCAGATATAATTGCTTATTGCAGCGTTGAAGATGGCGGTCATTAGCATAATAATTTGGGCAGGGAAGAGTTTAATCATGTTATTGGTGATGCCATCTAAGCCCGGAGCTTTCTAAGGGTTAAGCCTTTTGATAATAGCCTATACTTCCTCCTGAGAGACGGAAGGTAGGAGGTTATCAGGGTCTTCGATGGGAGGGAAGCTCTGCGTTCGATTTCAGCATCCACCATTTCTAGGTGAACTTGGTCTACTGGTTGTGAGCGAAGTGAACATTGCTGATTTAGGCTGGCTGCCAGGCATTCAGCTTTTTCAGAGTTGACAAAAGCGAAACTCTTATCGGGGCGAATGAAAGGGGGCTGCCTCTTCAGTGGAGCGTTATTTCCTCTGGAGGTGCCAGAAGGCTAGGTGGCTTGGCTCTAGCTCGCTAAGCATCTTGTTCCAGCTCGCGAAAGCTCAGCAGTAAATTCCCTTACTAGCACGCAATAAGTTGCGCACGTGAGCTTTGTTGACACAGGGGAAGTTGCTGTCTGATTAACTATTTAATGAGTTTCATTTATATTTTTAAGATAAATATAACAGTAATGAACTTAAGTGTATTCAATGATTTGAGCTTTTGTATAATGATTATCGACATGTTTAATCATTCGATGTTTAAATCACTCGGCATTTCAATCTTAGATATTTTAAGCTTAAGTATAAGAATTTTCGATATTTCGGCTGCGTTCTTCTCAGATAAAAGCTTCGGTAAATGTTCCGGGAGTTTCCCTTGAACATTCTTCCAGGACGTATGTACATGATCTGTAAGTGAGTCGATCGCTGCTGTCGTGTCAGCGACTGAGACTATTTGATCGGGGATGGAATCTATCAAAGGTGACTTGATGGATCGCCGTTTCGCACTTACTTGTCTCCAGTCAGTGATCTTTTGAGTGGGAGGGGGCTGTCCGGGTCGGCATCTAGGCAGCTGAGGAGCTACTGCCTAGATGCATAATCACCGCACGGTGGTCGGAATCGAGGTTTTCTAACGATTCTATTGAATTCAATCGATAGCCCTTTAGTAACGCTATATAGAGAATATCCGGCTTATGCCTGCGTAACTATGTCTGAAAAATGAGTGGGGCTCATTGGCGCTATGACATCATAGTTGAGGAGCTTAGATTCAGTACCAACCTACCTCTAGGGTTGGTACTTTTCCAGGCTGGCATGTTTGGCGTTGAGATCCCCCGCTATGATAACGGAGTCACTCAAGCCGAACAGGGCAGTGAGGTCTTTTTTGACACTGTCAAGGTCTACACACCACGTCACTATCTACGTGACACCTATATGTATGGCTTCAGTGCGCAGAGTGCCGAGTAGAAAGCTCGCCAAAACACCCGCGTGCATCATACTGTGGCGACGCCAACGGAACAATCACACAAACTAAGTATGCTAAAATGAGTTTGGTGACCAAGATGAGTTCTTTTTAGAAATGGAGACTGTCAAAAGTTATCTACTGTAATAAGTTATTTTGAGAACTGCTTGCTTCAATGTTTCTGGTAAAAATAACATCAAAACGCCTTTTGTTGAGTAGTGGCTACACAATTATCATCATTCGTTAAGAAAGTGACGGATATAAACACTAGAGCATCTATTAAATTGACAATTCTTTATAATAATTAACCTTCACAGTAGAGACTTCCAGCTTTCTTCCGCATACCATCCGGGCACCGTTCTTTACTGCAATACAAGAAAGATTTAATTAATTCAAATTCGTAATTTTACCGTACAATCCAATCTCAATAATAATAAAATGTAATTGTATTTTTGTGCTTTAAATCTATTCTATTAAACCACTTGACCGTTATTAATAGCTTTACTATTGAGAGAGGCGCATCATGGGCGCATCCGTTTCCCGTTGGATTTTACCTCTCTTTCTACCTAAATAGGTCTATCTGACAATGCAATGCTCGTGGTAACTGGTGTCACCATTTTGAATTTAATTTATCTTAGTAATATTACAAAGAGCAGTAAGAGCACATGTTATTACAACGGAAATATGAAGCGAATGACTACCAAAGCGCGCGTCGCGACAAGCTCGACAGCGCCCCTTTGTCAGGTGAAAGGCGGGGATGTGCGAAAGGGATAGATCTATTTAGGTAGAAAGAGAGGTAAAATCCAACGGGAAACGGATGCGCCCATGATGCGCCTCTCTCAATAGTAAAGCTATTAATAAGGTAAGTAGTTTAATATGCGTTTTATTTCAGGTTAAACAGTGCTATTATCATCTACCCTAGATGTGCGAAGTTGAGCTATGGATAAATAGCTGCGTCCCGTGCTACTTGGGACGAGAGATGACTGCTTTCAAATCATTTTAATTTATTCAATAAACAAATGTCATCATCCTCCTGCCCATGTCCCATATTACTTGGGGTAGGTGCAACACATTTTCTTCTTCCATAACGTCCTGTCCCCCGACACGCTATCACTGCTTCCCTTTTATTTCTTATCATTCCTCACACAGTCCATCCATCTTTTCTTTGGCCGTTCCCTCCCTCTGCATCTTTCCAGAAGTTAAGTAACATGCGTTTCATACCTCCTCATTACATGACCATACCAGGAAAAACGGTTTCCTTTCAACTTTACTGTCTCTGGCGCCACTTTCAAACATTTCTCACTTTATCCATTCTGTCACTCCGCAAATCCATCTCAATATTCTTATCTCTGCTACATACAATCTCTTTTGATCCTTTTTTTCACAGCCCAACATTCCAACCCGATGCATGCAGAATGACAGGTCTAATGACGGACTTGTAGATTTTGCCCTTTAACTTGAGGGGCATCCGTGGGTCGTAAGTAAGTTTTTTCAGTAACCTGTCGCCATTTTATCCATCCTGAGTTGATCTGGTGCGTTAAGTGTCGGTGTACCTCGCCATTCCCTTGGAAAAGTGACCCTAGGTACCGGAAGTCGGAGCAATATCGGGTGTTTCAAAGAGAGCTGTAGGCATGGAACTGGAGAGAACGCCAAAATCGCAGAACAAGTACTCAGTTTTAGTGAAGTGTGGCACATACTCTCCAGTCTGTGCCACCACATCCCAAATCTGCTCTTTACCTCTAGGCCACTCTCGGCAACCAGTACAATGTCATCGGCAAACAGCATACGCCAGGGTGCCTCTTTCTGAATGTCCGACGTCAGATCGTCCATTATCATCAGGTCTTCCTGGTGGCTCAGGTCACCAAGGGTCGGCCCTTAGTCCTTATCTCTTGGTGCAAGCCGACTGCCACACTGAAGCTACCAGTAGTGCCCACTGTAGACCGGACTTGGGCACTGTATCAACTGTAATCGTTCGGATCAACTGTACTTCACAGGCACACCTTTCTTCTTAAAGGCCCGTCACAAAAACTCACTAGGCACTCGGTCTGTATCGTCTCGACGTCAGTGAACACACTGTGCAAGTTTTTATGTGCACCTCTGTATTTCTCGCACAACTGGTGAATTGCGAAAATGGCAACTGTTGTACCCTGACCGGGCATAAAACCGAATTATTTATGCATGATTGATATTTCACTCTCTTCTCTCAGCGGCGTTTCAATAACTTTCGCCCAAGCTTTCATACTACGTGGCATTAGCTTTATTCCTCTATAGTTGTTGCAATCCAGCACATCACATTTGTTTATAAAATGAGAACCAAGTAACTATTGCACCATTCATCAGGTATAGCTTCTTCCCGCAACCACTTATTGAAGAATAAAGCTAATCACGTCCATCCATCGACGCGCAATAACTTCCACACTTCAACTGGTAATCCGTCCGGATCAACTGCCTTACCATTCTTCATTCCATTTACTGCTATTCTTATTTTATCCATACTAACCATTCTCACTAACCCCTCATTCACAGGTTTATTTTCTAACACACTACTCCAGTAATTTTCCTCATTCATCAGTTTTTCAAAGAAGTCCTTCCACCTTCCTTAATTGTTTCATCATCAAAAAGAATCCTTCGACCTTCATCTTTTTTATACTTTTCTGACATACAGCTCTCGCCTTTTTCTCCTTAGCTCTAGCAAGCTGGAACAGGTCTTTTTGGCCTGCTGGACTATCCAGTGCATCGTATAGCTTGTCCTGAGTTTTTGCTCAATAAGCAAATGTAACAATGTAAATTAAATATAAGGTTAAGTTTGCTCATTTTCATCATTCATTCTCAATATCTTTTCTCACACAATCTATCCATCCTTTCTTTGGCTCCCTCTCCATCTATCTACGGCCCATCTTCACCTACTACTTGCTAAACCACTGACTCCAAAGAACATGTGACAAGTGCAGTAAGATGATGATGACTGCCTATCAGACATCCACAATTTAGCTGGTACTAAGGAAATGTGTTTACCTGTGATCAGTTTTGGGTTTGCAGTCGTACTGTCCCAGTTGGTTCACGCACTCCTGATCCGGACGACAAATGCCTTCTTCGCATTCATCTATATCTGTAATAATTAAAAGTCATGTATTTTATAAACTATGAGGAAAGGGAGGCAACCCGACCCTAAATAACAGGACCAGGAAAGGAGGAAGAAGAAGAAGAATGTATTTTATAAACTAGCTTTTACCCACGTCTTAAATTATGTAGGCGTACCCAAAAGAACCACGCACGTTTCAACAAAGTGAATATACATAAACAGACTTAGTGCCACAAGACATTCCCTACTAGTCAACCCTTAAGTTACTCGGACAATACTGCGATAGGTGTTCAAATAAATTAATCTTTCACACTGTGGGATATCCACAGGCAACAGACTCCCACCTGCAGGCCACACCCAATGGTGAAATTTAATCGTTCGACACACTCCACCGCCCAGTGCGTATACTACGGATAGAATGAGCATCCATCACTCCCTTCCGACCACGGACTGGACTACGATCGGAATCGAAAGGTTATCCGCAGCACCGACTGCCGCGACGAGGTAACGGTGCTGCACTGCCAAGACTAGACATTCCTCAAGGGTGTGCTGCGCTGTGTTGTAAGGCAATGGTGGTATGAAGCACTTTCCGAAACACCCATGTCGTGTTGGCCGGAAAATAAGTACACCATGATGACTGCAATTCCCTCATGACAGGTCCCACCGCCCTTATTGCGGCGTTTCAAATTCTCACTAATTACTTCTAGCTACCTACTAGTTATTACAAGTACTATTAAGTCTTACCTTCGCACTTCCCCGTGTTGGAGTCTATCTTGAACCCTGGTGGACAGTACTTAGACTCCTTGTCCTGGCAGTAGAAGGAGCTGTGTGTGTTGATACAGAACTGGGAGAGAGGGTTGCAGTCGTGTTTGTGGATTGCGCATTCGTCTACATCTGAAAAAATAATGGTTGTTGAAATTTTTTAAACTAACTAAATTAAAATAAAAAGTAGCGCCGTTCACTGCGATACGCAGTTGTAAAAAGTAAAATTGTTTGTTTGTTAAAGATTGAATTGCATGAGCTGGAGCCAAGCTGGAACAAACTGGATGTCTTGATTTGAGCAGACAATAGGCACGGATTGTAACATCACAAAAAATTGTGGTTGTAATTATGAAATTCATATTGTTTCTCCAATGCGTATGTACCTTCACACTCCTCATGTAATCCAATCTTGAACCCTGGGGGACACCTGTCCTCCACATGCGTGCGAGGTGACGTGCTCAGGTTGATGGGGTTGCCTGTCACCCCACCGCAGCTGTACCCGCCTATCGTGTTCTCGCACACAAAGGCTGGACACGGAGGGTTTGGGAGCGTGCACTCGTTTATGTCTGCAAAAACATATAGCAAATTAAAAAAGTGATACAGTAAAAAGATTTTTCTTAGTTATCTTTTCATTTTCATCTAGCAAAGATATATGTAGAATTTTGTGGACTATAGTTTGAAAGTTATAGCGATCAATTACTCGTATACGAATACGCCAGAAGAAAAATGTATTAGAACGAGACATATAAATAAAAAAAAGAATGTGAAGACCACGGGGAAGACAGATAGGTACCAAAAGTTTTGAGAAGGAATTAGGACAGTTCTTTTGGACTGTATAAGACCTTTGGGATCTCCATTGGCCTTTGAAATCTACATTCCTTGATACGATACCAGGGACTCTCAGAGTCCTTAAGTACCCAAAGACTAAGAATTCTTCTGCCTTGATAGTAACTAACAAAGATTGATCCTTCTTAGCTATGAACAGAGAATAGTATTAGAGAGTAGCATTGGCCCCGCAGTAGCATAATATGGGCTAGTACAGAAAATATAGATACGTACCGTCACAAACATTGTTGTTAAGATTTCTGGCGAACCCTGGAGGACACTGTCCCTTCTCCCCGTTGTTCTTCTTCACAGAGATGCAGCGGTACGAACCCTGCAGGTTGTAGCACTGAGTGCCGGCCAGGCATACTGGCACGTCGAGCTGGCATTCGTCTATATCTGAAATGAAGATATTTGGGTGTTAGTTTTTATTGAAGGATTAAGGTCAACGGCAATGAAGGTTTTTAGAAATGACGCAGAGAACTTTTTGAACTATAAACTAGACTAGCAAAATTTAAACATTTAGAATACCTTCGACACATTTTTATTTCATGCTACATAATTTATCTAGTAGTATACACGCTTCGATCTACAATCTATTGAACACGTAATTATGACACGATATCTTGCGAAAACAGCTCGTTTCACACAGTGAAGAATCTTTAACTTTTAACGGCTAAACCGATTTTTACCAAACATAACTAAGAACACTCTCGATAAAGTCACCTTTCAAACAAAATCAAAAGCGGTTCATCCGTTTAGGAGCTATGATGCCAAAGACAGATACACAAACACACAGATACACACGTCAAACTTATAACACCCCTCTTTTTCCGTGTGGAGGGTTAATAAATGAATCCGTCTGACATCTATTCATTCTGTTTTCTGTTAGCTACATTATGCATCGGCTTTATCGAACAATAAAAAACGCTCTGGTCAAAGTTAATCATCATTATAAAACTCGACATATGTTCCATCTAGAATCCTTTTTCATCTCCGATAGAGCAGAACAATTGAAAAACGACCTAACAAATGTACAACGCAAAAAATAGAAGTAGGAATATATTTACCCTGACAAGAGGTTCCATCAGGCATCAGCTCGTAACCTCGTCTGCAAGAGCACTTCACTTCCACGCCGTTGTCGTTGCACTTGTGTTGGCAAGGATTGTGGGGCTTGCACCTGTTCTTATCCGCCTGGAAATGTAAAAGGAGGAAGATTATTATTGGTCTAATGAAGAGACGATGTAATGACGAAAATAGACATACATAGACCTTATTGGTGATGTTCTTCAGAAAGGCCAGGTGCGCAGTACTCATAACCGGCGTGTGTGTAAGACTAGATGTATGAATGTGAGTGAAGCAAAAGAAGTATGTAAGGATCGTAGCAGGTGGCGTTCTGTAGTTTCTGCCTACCCCAATGGGCAAAAGGCTTGAGTATGTATGTATGAAGAGACGTAAGAGGGAAGAAGAAATTAATATACAACCGACTCTCAAATAAAAACAATACAAAGTGCAAAATAACTTCAATTTCGAAGTCGGTGTGCCTGTTTTTGTGTCTTCGCAGTTTGAACTAACTATGAGTTAAGTTTTTCACGCAAGATGGCCTAATTCCATCAAAATTCGATACTTTATTTCACCCGTGTCTTATAAAGAAGACAGAGTTTATAATCTTGCGAGATTGATTACAAATTAACGGTTTTGCAATAGGGGTGTTGACAAAAAATATCCGTTCAGTCCGTCAGTTAGATATCCTAAAATATTAGACACGTATTTTTCTTTTGCCACGTAAACAAAAAATTACGACAATACAGTGCGTTGAAATGTCGTGTGACGTCACGATGTGCTACACTTTATACTGACAAAGTGACGTCACAATTAAGCCCTCACTCCTGAACGTTGATGCGCTTTATCTTTGGCAATTTTTATTTATTTGATAAAGCAAAAAATACTGGTCCAATAATATTTGATAATCTCTCTGACAGACTAAATAAAATTATCATTTTTCTACCCAGGAAACATCCCTATTACCCGGTGACATCTTTATGGGCATAAGAGATTCCTCTTGCCATGAATTTCGGATGTTTTTTACGTCACCAGCAAGAATAAAGATGATCGCCATTTTCAAGAATCACAAAAAGTCTCAATAGCTTGACTTACCTCCTTACAATTCCTGCCATCAGCCATAAGCATAAAGCCTGGGTTACACTCGCACTTGTAAGACCCAGGCACAGGTATGCAGTGGTGTGCACACAACTCATTTGGTGCGTAGTCTTCACATAGAGATGGTAATGCTGGAAACAAAAGTTTGGAGATAAAGCATTTGCATGGGAAGACATTAGGCGCATAGAAGAATTTTAACTGATGTAAAGCAAATACAAGGAAGTTCTGGCCCGCAACCTCAACGCTCGTTGTTCGCGCGCAAACGAACGGTGCCGCGGCAGACGACAGCGGGGAAGGGAGGCGCGCGGGACGGCGACGAGGCGCGCGCGCCCGCGACCGCCGGCCGGCGGCCATTACCAGAAATCCACGCAAGCGAGCGGGCGCTATTTTTTATAATATTTTTTGTCCACGTTACCAACCGATGCAGTACCCCAATATATCATCATTTTAATACAGTCCACTCGTTTTACTGAAGAGCCAACCAAACACAACATCCTCGACACTCGTCCTCGCAAGGGAACCTAGGCCCGCTTGGGACTACAGTACCTACTGCTACAATGCAGTGGGGAAACCCCGCATATTAAAGGGTGAATTATGTTAGACCATAGCGGACGCAAACCGAGCCTTGTGCGAGGCACGGACGTAGCACGGATTCAAAACAAACGAACATTTCATTAAAATATGATGCGGTCCGTGCTACACCGTGTGGCAGGACGGCGCGGCGGCGTCCGCGTCCGCGCACTTCGTCTCGGCTCGACTAGTGCCTACAAGGTCTACCATAATTCATCCTTTACTGCTATTTCGTCTTATGAAGTATATAAAGATTCTAATCGTCAGCATTGTACTGTAAGCACTCCTAAGTGGACACAAGGCTTACAAGAATACCGACTTAAAATTCCTTCTGGCATTGTTTGTAAAGCAAATTTCTTCAAGAGATAATATGTCTTTTATGCACTGTAAACATTGCTTATCAGTTCGCGAATGTATGTATATTATGTGTATACCCATATCATGCGTGTTATATTATGTTAAACGAGAGTACTTACTAGATAACGTTATGGTGTTTGAACTTCTAGAAGTTGAGTCTCCCTTCCAGCCTTTTGCTGCTTTCTGTAATATTATAAAGATAATGAATTAGTCTGAAGTTTTGTGTACTTAGACAAACATGTGCCTGCGAACTATCATTATTTACTATCTTACCATAATGATTATCGCATTGTAATTATGTTTGCTTTAGAAGATCTAAGATCTACTGGTCTACCTCAGCTTTCCTACTTGAACTTGAAGCGACTCAGTACATCATCATCATATCAGCCGAAATACATCCACTGCTGGACATAGGTCTCCTCGAAGCGTCGCCACATTGACCGGTCCCGTGCGTTCCGCATTCAGCGGATCCCCGCAACCTTCACCAGGTCATCGGTCCACCTGGTGGGAGGCCTTCCAACGCAACGTCTTCCGGTTCGCGGTCGTCACTCAAGAACTTTTCTGCCCCATCGGCCATTCGTTCTGCGAGCAAAGTGCCCTGCCCACTGCCATTTAAACTTGGCTATGTCGGTAACCCTGGTTCACTTGCGGATCTTTACATTTCTGATTCGATCACGCAAGGATACTCCGCGCATAGCCCTCTTCATTGCCCTTTGGGTGACTGTAAGCTTTCTGATGAGGCCCATTGTGAAAGACCACTTCTCAGAGCAATAGGTCATCACTGGCAACACACACTGGTCATTGACTTTCTTATTGAAACACTGTGGTAAGTTGGACGAGAAGATACCGCGCAACTTCCCAAACGCTGCCCAGCCGAGTCGGATTCGTCTGTTGACCTCTTTCTTTCGTTTTTGTACTGTTACGAGCTGGGCTTCAGGGAAAAATTATTTAAGCAGCACACTTCAATTAATCACACTTTTATTACAAAAACACTTTTTAAACAATTCCATTACTTCGCACTATTTTCGCTTTGATAGTTTCGGTATCGCTCCTAATCGAAACTGACTCACGACGAACCCGAACGCTCTTCATATAGCACGGAAGATGTTTTTAGAACATTCCATACTGTTCTAGATAATTCCAGAATCTTCCAGAACAATTGGCTTTCGAACTCATTGTTCCCGAAGCGACTAGAAACTTCGATATTGAATGTTCGGCTCGAACCTTCTGGAAAATTCCATTGTTCACGAGCTTTCGAGAAGATTAGTTCCCCTATTCGATTCTAGAAGGCGCAACTAATTACCACTAGTTCTTCCTCGAGTCACTAGATGGCGTTGCCCTATCTTGTAGCAGAACAAACACTTCGATGTATCGGTAGTCGTTTTGGCACCGTTGGAGAGACTGCAGTACAGCCCAAGTCTCGATCGAATCGAAGCCTTTCTCGTAGTCCACAAACGCTAAGCAGAGAGGCAGGTTGTACTCTTTTTATTGTTGATTAAGTACATAATATTTCCGAGACCAGCGATGAAAATTGACAGAAAGTAATAAAATCGGCGAAGTTCGACACGAACTTCGCCGATTTAGGGTTCATTTAGGGCACCAAACCTCAAAATTAAGTTGGTAGGAAAAATGAGGGATTTAAAAAAAAAAAATCTTTTATTTCAATATATTGGCATATGTTAGTAAAACATAAGTAAAATAAACATTATCACCGAATTCCAAGTACATAGGTCAATGTGAAGTTAAAAAAATTCTTCGGATTAAAATTTTGTAAAAAAAAAAGCTGACTTTGGTGGCCTCTCATTCTTTTGTTTTCCAATATTTTTGTAAAACAAACGACACAATTTTTATCTACTCAGCGAGCTCTAAACACAATACCCCACTCAATGGGGTAGGTCAAAACATATTGTTCAGGCCCCCCCTTAGCTGTATGGTAGCCCCCCTTAAAAATATTTTGGGACAATTTGTATTGCTTTGGGTCAACAAGATGTTAGACAGACGGACACGTGAGTGACAGCAATAGGACTCCGTTTGGACCCTTCGGGTACGGAACCCTAAATGATATGGAAATGTTACGTGGTCAATGGATAACATTTTGAATGTTAAAATCGCTATCGCAAATAGATTGACAGTCGGTCTAGGGTGTCCAAGTCCTACATCCGGCAGTATTTTTACCGTCCCAAGATAAACCCAAGGACAGCCGTAGTGTCTGCAGTGGTCACAAGGACGTGTTTCGATTCCCGTATCAGGTCAAATATTTGTTATACAAATATTAGTATAAGTCTTACTGATATTTTAAGCGACTGGTCTGTTTGTAATCGGCCCGATATTTTTACCGTTACTTTGGAGAATTTTACGTTGAATGGTTTCCAATCATACAATTCTGGTAGGTAATTGTGGTTGAAGCAACTAGCAAAAGCGCTTTACCAGTCAATGTATCTACGAGTCGGTTTGCTATGTGAGTTCCTGCGACACAAATATGTAAGCTGAAATTAATTTCACTATAACCCTCATTTAGAAGAGTTCTAAGTAAAAGAAAACTTTACGTCATTCAAAAAAACTGATGCACAAAAAAAGAAACGGAACACCATCAACACATTTAGAAAAAAACTTACATATTTAATTATTGTACATAAAACATCATTCTGTGCAAACATGTCACTGATAGGTGAACACAACATACTCGTACCTATACAAATTAGACTTTTGGGTAATAAATTAATTTATAAACAAAACATATAACAACAACTCTACAATACGAGTGTAAACTCAACTTTTGTTTCTACCGGCGATCTAATTAAAATTTAGAATATAAAAGCTACTATTGTGACATAACTGTGGTAGTTAAATATATTTACTTGAAGACTTTTTTGTAGCTAATAATGAGTACTTCAATCATGTAGTAAATAATTTTTATGTATCATCAATAGTTATCTCAGCGTACGCCAAAGAATGTAGTTAGATACATTTTATAGACAAAACTTTGCTACCTACTTTGATAGCAATTTTCATATGGATCTCAATTTTTTTTTTTTAATTAATTATATCCTATGTCACTCAGGAATAATGTAGCTTTCTACTGATGAAAGATTTTTTTGTATCGGTTCAGTAGATCCAGAGCTTACCCCCTAGAACGTCACAAACTTTACATCTTTATAACATTAGTAAAGATAATTCAATTTACACATTCGTACTGTTAGTCATTAAGGAGTTCCGTTGTATCACTTCACTAGCACTACATATTATAAAACAGAGTCGCCCCCGCATCTGTCTGTCCGATCGCGATAAACTCAAAAACTACTGAACGGATTTGCATGCGGTCGCCAATAGATAGAGTGTATCATGAGGCAGATTTAGGTGTATAATTTGTTAAGGTTTTGTGTAAACTGGTTGAAATATGACGATAATAGTTGAAAGTGTCAAAAAAAGTCAAACAAAAACGCTGCCTTATCCCTTTGAGATATAACTATATTTCCCTTTTGAATGGGCTATTTCTCTTTTATAGGTCTACAAAAAAGAAAGAGATAGCGTATGTCCATCTTTTTAGGATAGCCTACTATACCCATCCTAACATCAAAAAAAATGGTCACGTATAAAGCGGTAATTGGAAATCTATTTAGATGGACACCGTATTAATCCTTATCAACTTAAATACGTTAGTTACCTTAAGCACTTCATGCACATTATGATAATCCTTTAAACCATATAATTTAAATGAATATCTTAGGAGCTACCGCAAAATAAAAACCAACGCACGCATAAATTCAAGCGCAGGGCTCACCGATGACAGGCCTCGGTTTTGGGTGTTGTTGGAAGGTTTTGTTGGTTTTGTTTTACCTACATAGTGAATTATTTTACAACAAAAATTTCAAGGTCGTATTAGTTTTTGTGTATGGTAACTATTTAGTTTAAGAAAAAATATGTAGGCATTGTATGCTCTTCTACCCGTGTGAAACTGGGAAGGGTTGTTAGTGTACCATATCTTGCAAACTGCTATACCGATTTTGATGAAACTTGCACTTTTACCTTAAATGCACTTGCACTTTAAATTAAGAGATACTTAATCCAATAAAAAAATAATGATCACGATCCGAGAGCTAGTTTCGGAGAAATGCGTGGACATGAAAACATATAGACACTTTTGAAATTTGGCACACTTGTTTAGAAATCCACAAAGAGTTATACATAATATGTGAATATTGTGCAATTCCAACAATACATACATACGTATCGCATTGATAGCCTCCTTTTTTCGAAGTCAGAAATCTCGTATTTTCAAGGAACGCGAAAATTCGCATCGCAGTTGAAAAATAAGGTTATTTTTGGTACTTACAAGTTTACGCGAAAATCGAAATTTTCCCATATCTTTCTATCGTGTTGACTCAGGACCTTGATTTTGTACACCTAATAGGGACGATAGACCTCAGTATCTGCTATAAATTTCAACTTGCTAGGTCCACCCGTTCCTGAGAAAATCGGTAGTGACACACGGACAGACAGACGGACAGACGGACCTGAGAGTGATCTTATAAGGGTTCCTTTTTAACTTTTGACATACGGACCCAAAAAAAAAAAATGTCAAATCGGTTAACCTCGTAAAATTTCTGAAATAACACACATAAAAAAAAAATGTAGAATTAAGAACCTCCTCTTTTTTGAAGTTGGTTAGAAAGTAAAGGATCATCATGAAGGCGCGACGCAATTTAAATTGTGTCGAATCCGCTCATCGGTGTGGTATAAATCAAATCGCATTAGGAAGGTCGCTAAGAAACAGTCGTATTTCTCCCTCCTTACTTACCTGACAACAAGTCACAAACGCGTCATCAGCTAGCAGTTCCTCCGCGTTCATGCCATGCTTCCTCTTCACACACGCATCCGGACCCTTGGTTGCACCAGCTGTCGTACCGTGGGAGCAGTCGTTGCAGCATATCTGTGAAAGAGCATAAATGATCAGAAAGATAACACCCTGCAAATTACGTTCTGATACAAAGTTCTTGTAGAAAAACTTCACCGCAATTTCGAAACTATCAATTAACAATTTTGAAATAAACAATTTTTGAACTATCATAGCCTTAAGTAAAATCTACGAAGTATAAAAGGCATGGAATAAAATACCCTGGTTGTAACGATAATAAATTAAAAAGCTAAATGTAAGTCGAGCCTAATGACCTGCAGGACCTATTGCTTGTTATCAAGGCAGATACTTTTTCTCATTGCACTGCACGAAATGGCACTGTTCCAATATTTTGTAATCGCAAAGACTCATTATGTATGTATAGTCTTTCCTAGATACAGACAGGTTTCCTGCCTAGTTTAGGAAAGGGTGTATTATGACCCATTTTATATTTGTTGTACTAGTTTTTCTTTATAACATTTAAGGATATAAGACAACTCTGTATTATTATTTATTTATTTTTAGTCTATTCTGTCCCACTGCAGGGCCAAGGCCTTACTTTATTTCTTCCAATTTTCCCGGTTTAGGGCAATTGTGGACCAATCCTGTCGATAGGCTTCAAGTTCATCCCGCCATCTTCGCCTGGGTCTGCCGCGGTGTCACCTGTCATTTTTCAGGACCCACATCGTGGTTTATTTAGCCCATGAACCGTTTGACATGTGGCAGTGTGTGGCGTGTCCGGTCCAGTCCCATTTCAACTTGTCTGCTTTTTGGGTGACGTCGCCGATTTGTGTTTTGGAGCGCAGTTCTGTGTTTCTGATGCGGTCCGTTAATCTGACTCCCAGAATGCTGCGCTCCATTGCTCGTTGGCTAACCTCAAGCCTGAACCTCTGCTGCGCTGTCAAATACCAGGTTTGAGTTCCATACGAGTATGTAAGGATAGGGAGAATGCACATGTCCATCAATTTGCGTTTATAGCAAATAGGGAAGTCTCCCTTCATCAGCGCCTTCATTGACCAATAAACCTGCCTGCCTGCTCGTCCAAGCGTTTTCGGTGCAGCGAGCAATTATTATTTTTGTCTCGTCTGGAAAGAGACTATTTGGCTGAGATATATTTATTCTGGAACAAAATATGCGATCTCTACACCTCCTAAACACAGTTTCTACTGGACGCTATTTGGTCTGGAGTTTGGCCTTTGACATATTCACCCGAAGCCCAATCTCGAGGCTCGTCTTGTTAAGGTCACTCAGCATTGCGCCAAGTTCAGCTGCCGAAGACGAGAACAGGACGATATCGTCGGTGAAAGGGAGGTTAGTCAACCTTTTTTTTGCCAATGACAACTCCACTATCTGCCCAGGGATCAAATAGCATTCTAAAAACCTCTTCAAGAGTGGCAGTAAACAGTTTGGGGAACAGCGGGTCTCCTTTCTTGACGCCTCTTTCATTAGGAAAGGATGGTCCCGTGGTAGTGATTTTTACAGCTGCTGTACGATTATGGTATATGGCTTTTAATAAGTTGACATAGTTCACATAGAATCTATGTTTTGATTGAGGAGGGCATGAAATAGTGAATCGTGGTGAATGATTTCGAAGGCTTTGGCGTAGTCCACGAACGCTAGATATAGAGGAATCCTAAACTCAGTACTCTATCATTGATTCAGGGAGTGCAGATGGTCAGTAGTGGAGAGGCTTCGTCGAAACCCCCTTTTGTTCAGGCTGTTGGTCAAGTTGTCTTGAAACAAAACTATGGGCGATAGTTAACGATTTCGGACTTGTCACCTTTTTTGTGTAGCAGAATTACTGTAGAATGATAAAATTGATAAGGAAATGAACGAGTTTGCAACATCGAGTTGAAAAGATTTGTGATATGTTGCCACAGTAGTACCGGCTCCCGTATTTTGAGAGCTTCAGTAGGAATGCCATCCTCGCCTGGGCTTCTATTATATTTCAGACTGTGCAGAGCACAATGGACTTCAAAACCTATGATTTATTTATTTATTATATGCTTTGCTTTGTTTTCTGTGATCTGAGATGACTGTTGAAGAGCCAAAGCATCGTTGAGCGACTGGGAAGTAGAAGAGGCCGTGTTCGGCTAAGTAATTTTTTTTATAAAAATCTGAGCTATTGATCATAACTTTGTCTTTTTCACTATGTCTGATTCCTTCGTGGTCTTTGATTTCAGTGATCGTGGATCGACTTTTCTCTGCTATACCTCTTAAGGCCGATTTTAGAGATCTGTTGCTTTCTAAAGCGAACAAGCTTGTCGTTGGCCTGCCGCACGCCTTTTCGGATGCTCCGTTTAATCTGTCTGTCTGCTTGTCTGAACTCTGTATGCCATGTACAAGCAACTTATTAAATAAATTCCTATTATTATTAAATAATTACTATATTCCAACCATTCTAAGTAATTTTGAAGGAAATTTGTTCCACTCTAATCGAATCACTCGCCAGGACAATGGAAAATACCATTGATTAATGAAAATTAATAACAAGTTACAACTGTCAATTTCATTGAATCGAGTGGAGAAAATTATTTAGTATATAGGGGTTAGTTGGTTAGTTTCGCTAGTTTACAAATAATGTACATATGTAAATAAAAATTTATTCGTTAAAAAAAAAAAAAAAGTATATAGGGGTAAGTGGCAAACTTAAGTGACAGTGGGCAGGGCACATTGCTCGTAGAACAGATGGCCGATGGAGCCGACAAGTTCTGGAGTGGCGACCGTGAACCGGAAGACGATGCGTTGGCAGGCCTCCCACTAGGAGGACCAATGACCTAGAGAAGGTTGCGGGCAACCGCTGGATGCGAAACGCATGGAACCGGTCAATGTGGTGACACTTGATGGAGTCCTGTGTCCAGTAGTGGACGTCTTTCAGCTGAAATAATGATGATGATACGGGTAATATGATATGAAATCTAAGTGGGAACAGCCCGGTGGGAAATCCCATAAGAACATGAAAACGCCGGAAACTGCCGTCTCCGAATAAATACAAAGATTTCTGCATACTCCCACAGGCAATGAGCATAAAGATAGCTCAGTTACCAAACAAGGAAGGGTTATTATAACTCAGTCACGACAACCGAACAAACACGGATAACATCTGCTCGTTATCAGTTAGCGTGCTGATAAGAGAGTACCCAGTTACCTAGTTACTGGGTGTTTGATTTGGGATTGTGGACTAGGTAAAGATGTGCTATGGCGATTGGAAGCTATTAATATAAGCGTCGATTTCAAGTAGTATATCGGTAATTTGTACATGGTTCTATTTCAGCCGGTCTATTCTATGAAAATCTCATCGTGAAAACCTAGGTGAAGTTTAGTGAACTTGAAGTATGCTGTCACTCCACCTAAAGTTAGTTTGACAGTTCACCTGAATAGGGACGATCACAAAAAAAAAACTATTTACCTAATCCGTCAGTTAGATTACCCAAAAATATTCGACACGTATTTTTACTTTTGTCACGGGCAGTGGTGGCCCAGTGGTAACGACCGCGACTTACAAGGTGTAGGGTTCGAACCCAGGCAGGCGCTTTACTCTGTATACTAGCATACAGATGCGTCATCCTATATAGAGAAACTGTGCCGACGTAACTAGCGTTTTTCGACGGACTATACTGACTGTTTACTAAAAGTTTCGTTGTACCAAAATGTGTTACAATACAAATTTCAAAAATCAAGTGGCATACCTCAGAAATTTAAAACCGCGCCATCTATGGCCATCAATTTTAAATGATCCGTTCGAATAATCTTTGAAATGTGAATTAAGAGCCTAATATGCCATAGTTTCTACTTAGGAGAGTTGATTAAACAAGAAAATCCAATTGTTATGATCGATTCTAGAAAATTTTAATTTTATACACATTTCAATAACAAATCGATGCATATAGCGCCATCTTGTGATATTTATTTGAACCAAATTTTCTTTTTTAGCGCTCTGGGATTCCGTGGCACAGGTAAATCTATAAGCATACCCACATTCACCGGTTATATTTAGGTATAAGTTCCATAATATATGAGGCGAGCTGTTTGCTAACAATCGGGCACAAAGTCAGACTCCGAGCCGCTACTTTGAAATTCCTGATGGAAGTAACCCAATGAACTTACTCCCGCTAACTTCAATACATTATCGTATTTACACATTGCCAGCGGTAAATAGCAATCGCTTCGCATTTCGTATGATACGATGTTTACTAAAACTATGCAACTGCAATTTGAAGTATGTTAATAATTATGTTATAAATAAATTACTTAAATTCTACCTTCACTCGCTTTATAAGAAAGTATTGATCGTATTTATATAAAAACCTTAGGTACAAAACTGAAGTTTCTATGGATGGTATACTCGTTTTTACATAATTGATCGATTTTCTCTTCAGACTGGTATTTTGCTCCTAAGTCACACCTTTGTAAAGTTCTTTTTGTTAAGTTTTTGGCTGCCAACCCTACCAAAATACGCTTGGAGGAATGCTTGAAATAAGCAAGACTATGTTTTTTACTATTGTTTGGGTTTGGTTAGGATCAAAATCTGATATAGAAGATACTGTTGCGAAGTATTTCAGAGAGTTTGAATGCCCAATTGCCAAAAGTATCGCCATTTAAGCTAGTTCAATCACTTTGAGTTCTCTAGAGTACTCAAATCATCGTCTTCCTGCCCTTATCCCATGTTACTTGGGATCGGTGCAACTTCTTTCATACTATCCTGTCCCTCGTCACGCTATCACTGACTGTCTTTTCTGTCATGACACTCCTCACACAGTCCATCCACCTTTTCTTTGGCATTCCCCACCCTCTCCAACCAAATTATTATATTCATAACTCTTTTAGAAACATCGTTTAATATCTATACATATACTGAGGCTATTTTTAGTTCGGATGGATTATACTCGTACAGTCCGTATTTGAATGACTGTATTTGTCAACGACTGTAGGCTAAATTAAAATAAAGTTACTAACCTTACTTGTAGATTTAGTAGATTCACAACTGTAGGTGCTCGTCGCAATGTCTATGCCCGTTTCACAGTCACTTTGCTTTCTGAAATAAAAAAACATCATTTTTGAACAAATGGCGGACAGAAAGTTCTGAATTTGGATTATTTTTCACCCTTCAAATGGTTGAGCTGAGTGGTGCCAATCTATGCGTCATGTTCGTGAACGGGTGCCATCAGTCGGTATGAGTCATAACTTGGTTGCTTCGGCCTGATTTTAATTAAATATTGTATTTTGAGGTTTTTTATTTTACTCTAAATGCTTTTACGTGGACATCTTTTTACATCGTTCTCACATAATATATATATTATTGCCCAATATAACCAAATACTTTTAATTAAAACTTATTAATGGAAAAGAATGTCCGTGGTGTTTCTTGCGCGGTTCTTCTCCATAGAGACCCTTAAATCTTATATGTGGTAGGTACAATGAAATCGTAAAACACATTTCGCGCTGAGCACACCGAAAGAGCATACTCAATGATTTATTATTAAACTAATAGCGACTAAAACGTAAATTTAATTATTTATGTTATGAAGTTTAATGATTTGTCAAAATGCCAACTTACGGTAATTTACAAGTCTAATAACAATCAATTATTTTGGAGCAAACCACAATGTGAATTTGCAAATTTTGTTATTTCCCGCACATGAAAAGCCTACTTGTGCCAAAAACCTAAATCAGAGTTAGTTGCTAACACGAGGTTAAATTAAAATATAAATAAAGATAAACCAGATGGCGGAATAACCTCGATTCCTACCGAAAGGATTGAATTAAATCTTACCCAACTTCAACTTTGAGTTTGCAGGACTATCACAGCACTATCCGGACGAGTGGAAGATCATGCGAGTGATCCCAGTTATTAAAGGACGTGCGGGCTCTGACGTGAGTGGATACCGACCGGCGGCGGTGCTGTCGGGCTTCGCCAAGGTATTTGAGTCGGTATTTCATAGAAGTACACTAGTTAGCGGACACACAACACGGTTTTCGGCCGGGTCGCAGTACGGGCGGCAACTTGTTGTCTTTTGTTAGCTATTTTTCGACCGCTATTGACGCGGGAGGGCAGGTGGGTGTAGTATATTTTGAATTCCGGAAAGCCTTCGATACTGTTGATAACGATGTTCTTTTATGCAAGCTCGCTGCTGTGGGTTTCACGCCACACTTGCTTAAGTTCTTTGCTAGTTACCTTGGCGAGCGCCGACAGTACGTCGAATATGCAGGACATGAATCCAACCCTTACTACACGTTCTCAGGGGGGGTTCAAGGGAGTAATATAGGGCCATTGGAATTTATATTGCTAGTCAACGATCTGCCAACAGTAGTCAAAGAGGCAAATTGTCTGCTGTTTGCTGATGACTTAAAGTTATTTTTAACCGACTTACCAAAAAGGAGAAGGTTCTATGTTCGACTTCGTGTATGTTTTTTTTTTTTATGTATGTTCACCGATATCTCCGTCAATTGTGGACCGATTTTGAAAATTCTTTTTTTGTTTGAACGAGTATGTTTCAAAATTGGTCCCATTTTAATTTGGTGAAGATCTGATGAAGAACTTCGAAGATATACAACAGAACTCTTCAATAAATAACGGGCAATCTCTCGGGATTGCTGCAATCGCATGTCTGTTTATTGTTTATGCCATTTCATAACATAACATCACGCCAGTATTCTCTTGAGAGGTACGCAGATCTCTCATTTCACCCTTTATGTTCAAGTTTCATGATATTCGGCTAATCTATTCTGGCGTTAAGGTACTTTACTAAACAACTTGCTTATTAGGTAGGTACAACTAAAAAGTGAGAAATAAAAAACTTTTTTACAAAAAAATACTACCGACTTCCAAATAAGAAAACTACAAAGTGAAACATAACTTTCGTCCGTAACGCAAAAAAATGGTACCTACGAAAGACACCGACTTACAAAAACAAAGTTATTTTTCACTGTAGTTTTCTTATTTGGAAGTCGGTAGTATTTTTTTAGTAAAAAGGATTTTTTTACTGTTAAAGACGAGGCGGATTGTAATCGGCTCCAGTCAGACATTAACAGTGTAGTCCAATGGAGCAAAACTAATAAACTTAATTTTAATATTAACGAGTGCTGTGGGATGGATTGCAGCCGTGCGCGGGGTTCATTGCATTATCAGAACGAGATGGACACGGAGGTAATACCGCGCGTCACACAGGTGCTGGACCTGGGCATGCAGCTGGTGGCGGAGTTGACGTTCCGCAAATATATAGTTTAGGTGTGCGGCAGGATAATTTTAAGTCATCAGCAAACAGCAGACAATTTGCCTCTTTGACTACTGTTGGCAGATCGTTGACTAGCAACAAATGTGGCTAGCGTACTGCTAACCCAGCTGCACCCAGAGGTGCTGGAGGCGCTGCGGCTGTGCGCGCCGGACGGGTTCGTGGGCGCACGCTGCCGCCCCGCTCTGTTAGACGTACTGTTGGTTAGGGCTAACTTATTTAAGTTTACCCCTATGACACGAGTCATACGTTTGATAAATACTGTAACGTTATCGAAAGATATATTTTTCCAAAACCTGCCGAGACTTGTCAAAGTAGCGAAAATTTAATTGAAAAAGGTCTGACCATTTAAATAATGATTAAGGTATTGGTATCGTCGAGCTTCATTGCCTCGGCGCTTTTCTGGTGGTCGCCGTTGTTGATTCTGGCTTTCAGGAGTTGCAGTGGTTTGGGAATAGTGCAATTAAGTAGAAAAAAGGGAGTTAGATAAGATCGTTTATTTACTTAATATTCACATATCACATTTCAAATTTGATCGATTAGATGGGTAGAGGTGTACTTATTGTAAACCCACATTTCATCAGATATGTTAAAGTGCCATGTAATAGGGTAGAGCCTATTGCCATCAACCGGACACAATTTCAGACACCGGGATGCTACTAAGAAGTTACAGACGAAAAGAAAGACCCAATAAGGTGCGTGTACACCGCGCGACCGCGACGCGAGATCGCGACACGCGACCGAGGCAGGAGAAGCGCGACAACACTTGTCCTTTGGCTTTGTATGAAATTGAGTTTGCGGGCGAGACCGCGACGCGCGGCAAGAGACATTTTATAGTTTCTTTGCCTCAGAAATTTAAAAACGCGCCATCTATTGGCATTTATTTTAAATGGTCCGTTTAAATAATTTTTAAATGTGAATTAAGAGCCCAATATTCCATAATTTTGTGTTTAGGAGAGTTTATTAAACAAGAACATACAATTTTCATGTTCAATGCCAGAAAATGTTAATTTTACACACATTCAATAACAGATCGGTGCATATCGCGACATCTAGTGAGATTTATTTCAACCAAATTTGAATCGGGAATTGAACTGAAGACCATGAGATCAGCAGTAGCGCTACAGCGCTTGCGACCACCATGCCAACGACATAGGTGTTTACTTAATCTTCACTGATTATTGCATCGTAAACAAAGTTATCCTCGTATATATAATTGCCATAATATTGCACCTCTAATGTCGTTAACACACAACAAGGTAGGTATGTAAAACATAACAACCGTTTTCCTTAAAATATAGGTCAAAACAATTCAAGGTTCGCAAACATGACATTTAGACTAAAACCTTGTACCTACTTCTTTGTGATAAGAACACTGAAAAAAATAATAGGGACTTGCGAACTTTTTTTTTTGCTAGCAACAAAACTAGTTTTATACCTACTTTTTTGTTTAGGTTTATTTTCTAACTAGCTTCCTATGTGCTATGCCATTCTATTGCTGTGCCAAATTTCATCCAGATCCGTTCAGCCGTTCTGGCGTTGATTGGTATTTTTGTTCTATCGTTAAGGGTCTACTACAACTGTTCTTGTTACACAAGAACAGTTGTGTTTGTATGTCGTTTTGTGGCAATTAAATACTTTTTCTTTCTTTCTTTTCTTTCATCCATCCAAATTTTCGCATTTATAATACTAGCTGCCGCCCGCTGCTCTGCCTGCGTGTTATAAGTACTTCACCCAATATCTTTATAAATTATAGCATATGTGTTATTCTGATGTAATATGCTATATTTCTGTAAAGTTTCATTAAAATCCGTTCAGTAGTTCTTGCGTGATAAATTAACAAACATCCATCCTTCCATCTATATATCCTCACAAACTTTCACATTTATACTAAGTAAGATTCATTAGTATAACTAAAGTTTGCTTAAATTAAGAGTCGCAAAACTTTTTCAGTTATAACCGAATATAAATTAATAAGAAAACTCTAGTTATTAAAAAAATAAACTTTAATAAAATAATAGCAAAACGTTGTTTCGTAGCTAATAAGAAATAAGTTCGCAAGCCCCAATTATTTTTTTTAGTGAACAAGAGAACTTTGTAAGCCACTAACAAATAATTGTTTAAACATTGTTGTATTTGAGCTAAACATTATTCATTCTTAGTATTTCTATTTTAAATACATAACAAGGAAATACGAGCTAAGGTTATATTTATACAGACGATTTCCTTCTTAATTTTCAGGAATTTCGGCAAAGATTAAATGATAAATGATGAATGAGATGATAAAATTTGTATTTTCAGGTAAAAATACCTAATGAATTCTGTAAAAAAACATAATAAAAAGGTCTATGTTTTATAATACTTTAAAATAAGTTATCTGTGTTTCATGTATCGTTTCCCGTTGCTATTTCCAGAAATTAATTAACGGAATAATATGCAGCTAGCTGTGTATTTCCACGTAAAAACGATAAATGCTTCCACGTAAAAAATTCTATTTGGAATGCTAAATATGGAAATTGTATGACTTCCAATAAGATTTAAGGAATTAAAAAAATAACAACTTATTATACCACTACTAAGAAGTAACATTAACATTAGAAGCGGGATATTTACCATGTTTACTGTTTGTTCCGATATTTCGGTGCTGTTGCAAGCATCATGATCACGGATAAACTGAAGTTATTGCGGGTGGGTGTTTATGAGGAGACAAAACAACGGAAACTCGCAACAAACAGTAAACATGGTAAATATCCCGCTTATCATGTTAATGTTAGTGTTAGTGACCATGACAGTTTAAAAACTTGGCACCTCATTGTATAATTTAATTTTATCAAGATTTCATAATTTCACCTATCTTTACTAAATTTTTAGGATTCCGTACCCGTATGGTCCAAACGGAGCCCTATTGCTGTCACTCACGTCCGTCTGTCTGTCGTCTGTCACACAGGTTTAACAGCAAAATGCAAACCAACTTGTTTTTGCGGTTTGGTATGGAACCCTAAATGTCTAGTCCGACACGCTCTTGGTCGGTTATTTTTTTATTATAGCGCGTTTGGCTATTATCTCACCTGATGGTAAGCTTACTTCCAGCAGCATTACTTACTTCCAGTAGAAAAAAAATGTTATATTTTCACTCATAGAAGTACGTTTCAGCCTATCAATCTTTGGAGGTAGGTGAACAGGGTGTAAAGTCCCGCAAACCTTCATTGAAAGGGAGGGTCCTCCAACCAGACGGGTATTATGTCGGACTGTTGTATGTGTTCTACACGCGCCGAAAACTTTGCTTGCGCGATGCAGGATTTGTGGACTTTAGTTCGTAAGTGGCGGCGTTGATGCCGCTACAAATCAACTCAGCCTATCGCAGACTGCTGGATATAGGCTTCTCTCAATCTGAGCCTCAATATCTAGCCCTCCGTCTTGCATCCAGTCTGTCAGAGCTACTTTTTAAGGTCGTCAGTGCCACTGACCATCTATTCTTCAGCAAACATAGCCATATGACTACTTTGCTTGCTAGTACTGTCAGCTATTTCGGTGACTTTGGTAGTTTGCCGGATAGTCACTTTTGGGATCTCGCAAAGAAACCTCGACACCGAGTACAGTCCACAGCCCATCGTCTTATTGCAATATTACTCTTAAGAACACCTTGCCCGACATGTTTAAAAAAAAACAACTTACTTAAAATATTCCTTACAGCACTGTGCCTTAGCCAGGAGACACATAGACCCGAAGGCAGGTGGAACTTCAGGAGGGACAGACTGGTCACTCTGGCAGTCAGTCAAGGAGTGGTTCCTTGCAAACCCTGCGGCTTCATTGCAGCACAGCTGGATGGTCTCGGCCATGTCATCGCTGAGGAAGCCTGGAGACAATAGGAAGGAGATTAAAATAACTACAACAGAATTAAAATAACTATAACTACAAACAGAATAATAGCGGTTTATTAAATAAATTATTCAATAAACAATCTTTTTTTTCTTTAACAAGCTTTTTTCGTATTATTCTCAGCAAACCATTTCATTTGATACCCATACAAATACAAATATTACAAATACAAATATTTATTGGAACAATAACATAATACAATTTTGTGTACGTTAATACTGCGTTAGTTTTTAGGTAACTGTGTCGCAGTTATTAGCGCCCACCCCAGGACCGAAAATACAACTTAGTTCCAAGACAAAACTTTGGTTATACTTAAGGTAGAAACTAGACATACATTTATAATAACAATAAAACTAAAACTAGACATTATTAATAATAGATTGTAGCAGTATAAGTGGGTGTGTGTGTGTGAGTGTATGTATGTGCGTGGGTGTGTGAGGGAGGGTGAGGAGGTGCATGTGACTGAGAGTGTGTGCGTGTAGGAAGGGTGCGTGTATGTGTATGTGAAAAATGTGCTAAGAGTACAATTATTTAAGTTTGTATGAGGCACTCTGTTTCCTCATAAGTCAGGTTTAGTAGCCATTTTTCAATTTTCAGTTTGCACTCTCGTAAAGAGAGCGGATAGATATTTAATTTCTCATTAATTTTGTTGTAGATAACAGGACTCAAAAAGTTATAGTGTCTTCTAGCGATAACTAGATTTACGCACTCTGTCTGACATATTCTGTTAACTCTGCGTTTTTGAGTATTGAGATTAGGGTCATATTTAATGTCACCGTGCTTACGCAATAATATGCTTATTAGATATGCTTGTCTTACAGTAGGCACTTTGCTAAGGGCATACAAGTCGTGCGTGGGGAAGCGAATAGGTTTATGAGCCATAACTTTTAGAACGGCTCTTTGTGCTACCCATGTCATGGCAGTGCACAAAAAATAACTAGACCGTCATCTTAGGCCATCCGCCATATTGGATTTAGAATGACCGCACTTAGCTAACCATGCATTGTCATCCAAACTAAACGTGTATGCAAAATTTCATCTTAATCGGTAGAGGATAATTACTGCTTTAAAATTCAGTTGCAAAATTTGACCCGAACACACTTACATACATAGAAACATAATACATGCATACATTGAAAGGTAAATAAAAGCTTGTAAAATAGGTATATAGGCTGAAAATCTTAGGCCCTTTCCTGATGGTGCGATGTCATTTAAATTGTGTCGATAGTCGATATCGTGAACGTATTTCATATGAAAATGTCAAGCGCACATTGGTCGAATTGCATTGCTTTGCGTCCATGTGATCGCACTTGAAATAAAATTTCGCTTATTGGTGTGATTTATATCGAATCGCGTTGCGGCATTTGCAAAGGACCTTAGATATAATTTCGCTCGCTGTGTATAATTCCCATATACGAGTAGGTAAAAGGAGTGAGACAATCCACTACATCGTTTCTTTGGCCTTTTTCTATCCTTATAACCAACCATCCAAATGAATACTCAAGCCAGTTTTAGCGCGATTGAATAACAAACATACATACAGTTTTTGTTCATTCTTTTTTTAATCGTTGCCAAACACTAAGAATTTCTTCTATATCGTGGGTGCATACGGAACATCATCTAGCACTCAGTTAGCCGCCATTTTCGACAGGTTTAACAGGAAGAATGGCAACCCACAGATTGCGGCTAATGAGAGCTGGCAACCTTAACTTTTCCTATTTTCTACACCACTTTCTTTCAAATGACGTTAAATTCACTTGAAAACATATATTTGGAGTTACTATCACAAATTAATTTCAATCTATTTAGCAGTAACAATCAGCAATCTATTCTAAAATCAAATATCATTTTTGAAAATCTAGTTTAGGCCACGCGCACCGCCGCGGTAGGCGGTGAAGCGGATCTCATATCGCAATGGCCTCTAATAAATCCGTTGATACCTAACACACGTACACCGCCCGACCGCGCGGGTCGAGCGGTGCTCTCACCTCCGCGTCCGCAGCGGTGCGCGGTGCCGTGTGTTAATCGCCTAATCAAAAGCAATAGTACCTGCAGATATTTTCAGTGCAGTAACATGTGCTTCCGAAATGTCACGTCATCAATGCCAAACTTTTTGAAATTTCACACGATATTACCGATAGAATGCCCCTTTGTCTGGGTGATGATTGATTCGATTCGTTTGCATAATGAGACCAAAACGAACAAAACAAATGAATCATCGTTAGATATTGACAAAAGCTGCAACCACAACCAATAAAAATAGCCCCACATTACCCGACCTCGTAACACAAACGATGCCTACGCGCACAAACGTTATAAATCATACAAAAATTCATGGAACCTTATAAAATTAATTTATTGTCATACGGCGCCATATTTGAAGCGTCGCGTTCGTCATAAATCAATGTTGTGAAGGATGATCATAAATATATTCGTGATTGGTATTTTAATGAGTTTTCATCACGAGAGAGTGTATTTTAGGATGCGATCAATTCAATGTCCTATAATGCTACTTTGCTCGCGAATGCTGCTTACTGTGAATTTCGGCTCATCCATTCTATGTCCTACCAGTGCTACTTTTTCTTAGCATATCTATGGCAAACACAGTTTTTTTTATATTATACGCTGCTACGGCAACACCATCGGCTGTCCACATATGTTTCAGGGCGTGCATCACAGGACGAAAGTTGAGCCATGGTCTTGTGGAGAGACGCTGCACAAGTTGACTGGTAGAGAATGCCTTGCTGCATTAAGTCCGCCTATGTATCACCATTGTACATGAAGTTTAAATAAATAAATAAATAAGTTTTAGATATTGGAACTATCCGAAATCCCTGGTGGAGGTTATCTGATCCCCCACTCACTAGTGGAGGACCAGACCACCGCCGCCCGCGACATAATCTGTTGATTTCGGCATTTCCTACAGAAACACCACAACATATCGACCATCGTGTTTTAAGGGTTCCATTCAAATCCCAGAGATGTACCCTTACACCGTCTGTCTTTATGCCACTGGGGTAAAGGTATGTATTATCTGTTAAGCAAATATTACAGAGTATATCAGCTGTCACAAATGTCTTTACCGAATGTAACCCGCGATTTACCAAAACACTTCTCAGCCTAAGTAGAAAGGACCATAGAATAATCATAGGAACAATTACGGCCCATAATCCCTCTTAACAAACATTTTTTTTTAATATAGGCGCCACAGACAGCCCCCTTTGCATGGGCTGCTTTGACACCGAGGAATCAGCCGCCCACGTCACCTAAGTCAGGACCGTTACCACTAGGCCACTAGTGCTCAGGAAAACGCATAGATAATTTTAATGACGATGACATGCTCTCTTTTCTAACACACATTAAGTTATAAATTAAGGTTAAACGCATAAAGAAAGTGAATTTAGTATACGAGCCTGACATTTATCTTTAGCGTTATAAATCTGTTGAGATTGTGAGCAAGCTTCATCAAAATTAAGCTATTAAGTAATTAAACAGTGTCGTAAGAATAACACAAATTAATCAGGCGACTGTTTGTTGTTTTACCGATTGGATAACACAGCTACCATTGTCAAAAGTGCTTTATTCTTTTACAAAATACCTACTAATACGAGTATGATATTAGTTCGCAGTTCGTGGCTAAATAATAGTAGCCTTCGATCTTCAAAGTTAAGCAACGCTTGCCGAGGTCAGTCCGTGGATGGGTGATCATCTTTACAGAGTGAGTTTCTTTCGTGCCTCGGTAAGCACGTTTGGAGGCATGCGGAACAGGGTGTAAATTCCCACAAACCTCCATAGAAAAGTGAGGATCCTCCGACCAGACGATTGTTGTGTCTGGTCCGGGCAACTACCCAACGATTATTGTCGGGCTGTTGTGTGTTCAAATCACGCCGATAACTTCGCTTGCCCGGTGCAGGATTTGTGTGACGTCATGTCATTAATTTGTAGGTGGCATTGAGGCCGCTACATCGTCCCATTCGGAGGTCGATAGCAGGTTGAGTCGTACGTACATCTTGTGATGCGAGCCAGGCCAGTGCAAGGCTGGCTCTGGAAGTGGGTCGGAGCGGTGCTAAGCGGCGTAGTGGCTTGACTGCTGGCATCGACCAGGAGAGCATATTCATGGCTTTGTTGACCGGCCGAAGGAGCAGTGCCATGGTCACTGATTTGGTTGGCGGTGATGATAAAAGCTGAGGCTGATGACCAGGAATACGCGTCCGTTGCATGCTGGTGGTCTGGATACCCTCGTAGATGCCGTGGGTACTAGCTGGCCGTGGGACTCGCTGCTCGAAAGCTTGAGAAAGTGATGATGACATCACAATGAAGAAGCTCTGCACGAAGGCTGCGCTAACGTTCATGTTCGACAGATTGGTGGTATGCGGAACAGCGTGTAAAGTCCCACAAACCTACATAGAAAAGGGAGGATCCTCCAACCAGACGATTGTTGTGTCTGGTCCGGGCAACTGCCCAACGGTTACTGTCGGGCTGTTGTATGTGTTCAAATGCGCCGAAAACTTAGCTTGCGCGATGCAGGATCTCTGTGACGTCATGTCATTAGTTCGTAGATGGTGGCGTTGATGCCGCTACACTCATAAAGACGTTGGTTCCGGCTCTCATTTGAAGATCTTTGACAGTCGTTACGGGTAGTCAGAAGTCTGAGATCTGAAACCAGTCTTGATAAGGATTATCGTGTTTACGGTGAAACTAGAAGTCGAACCAAACATAGTTTGGAAAACGCATGGTGAAATGCAACATACGAGATGGGTATCCATTATTTGTGTTATAGTTCTCCGATGCGCAAGGCACGGATCGGTGCCGTTTTTTTATTAGCCATTGTAGCCAACTTCAGGGCGGCCAAGAAGTTTACCGAGAACTATACCTATGGACGGATAACGATAAAAAAACTGGTCAAGTGCGAGTCGGACTCGCGCACTGAGGGTTCCGTACAAACAGCTACATTCACCAAAATAATTAAATAACATTACTGAAGTTCATAAACTACGAGTATGAGGGTACCGAACATCGCTCTGACGATAAGATAAGCTGAATTGAAGGACAAAATTAATTTTGCCGTTGGAAAACTGTAGTCCCCATACATCGACATAAGTCGCGGTCGGTTTACCAACTGCATTAAGTCCGCCTCTGTACATTTGTGTGCTTAAAGTATTAAATAAATAAATAAACTGAAAATAAATTAATAATCTTTTTTTTTTTGATGTAGGTACCAATTAGGGTTTTCGGATTTTTTCCATTACTCGTGCTATATAACATTGCGTCTTGCCAAATTTCATGATTCTAGGTCAACGGAAAGATCCCTGTATTCCTATGTGATTGTAAAATATGCGTCATTAACGAAGATATTTCATGATTGTGTTTATGAGATAAAGGGTCTTGGCTGACAGACGGACAATTAAGTGATCGGAACCCTTATTGGATTCCGTTTTTTCCTTTTGGGGTACGGAACCAAAAAATCTGAAATTCATTAATTAATCAAAATTTTATATGCCTAAACATGTTTAACTTTCAATTTTATTAATTGATAGGGCCTAAAACTACACGATTTTCTGCAACTATCTTTGGCTAGGGCACTGGAGTACTTGTGCAACTCCGCATGAAAGAGGCCTTCAACCTGAAGCCGGTATTGCTATAATGTAGAATTTTAGTAAACAATCCATAAACTATTTTGAATTTACTGTCTCAGATAGTTTCGATATCATTTGGTAGTCAGTTTAAATTTAAATATTTAGGAAGTTGCTACAATATCGAATTCAAATTCTGTGCAAATGTAAACTTTGATTCATTGGCGATTTGCTTACATAAATCACAGAGCAGAGAACTATGACTTATTAAAACCGTCATGGTTCCAGTGTGAGAGAAAGACAAAGCTATACAGGCCAAATAGCACTATCCCTTGTTCACAATTGTAATCATGTAGCATCGACACGTCCCACTACTGGCTCCTGCGCGTTGCACGTCAAGCTTTCAAGCCATCTTCTTGCTCTGTGACATAATCATCATCATCATATCAGCCGAAAGACGTCCACTGCTGGACGTAGGCCTGCCCCAAGCGTCGCCACACTGACCGATCCCGTACATCCCGCATCCAGCGGATCCCTGCAACCTTCACTAGGTCATCGATCTATCTGGTGGGAGGCCTTCCAAAGCAATGGTCGCCATTCCAGAACTTTTCTGCCTCATAGGTCATCCGTTCTGCGAGTAATCACCCACTGTCACTTAAGTTTGGCAATTCTTCGGGCTATGTCGGTAAACCTGGTTCTCTTGCGGATCTCTACATTTCTGTTTCGATCACGCAAGGATATTCCGAGCATAGCCCTCTCCATTGCCCTTTGGGTGACTATAATCTTTCTGATGAGGCCTATTGTAAGCGACCATGTCTTAGAGCCATACGTCATAACTGGCAAAACACACTGGTCATAGACTTTCGTCTTGAGACACTGTGGTGAGATGGACGAGAAGATACCGCGCAACTTTCCGAACGCTGCCCAGCCGATTCGGATTCGATAGTGACATGGCGTCTTTAATACTTTCGGTATTAAAGCGACGGTATTCGTTTTTCAAGGACTTTGAGATACCTCTAATTAGCTGCCGGTATTTCAACGCATTGTCTGAAGACTGCAGGATTATCTAACGCCTCCCCTTCATGAGCTTGACAGTTGGATCAGAGAGCTTTTTGTTTCTGCCTGTAGGTTGGATCTTGAAAACTTAGACCCTACCATATGGACAGCTTCCACGAACCCATCGCTTTATTCGTCCACATTGCTCCCTTGGCACTCGAAACGATTCTGGAGTTTGAGCTGAAAGTTCTCCGGGTTTGAATATGGATATGTGCTGCACGGAGCGTAGACTTCATTAGTCGAGACCTTTCAAGCTTGATATTATTGTTCAATGTGCTTCTTCCCATGCGGGGATCACTCCCGGTTTTCAACGAATTGATGAACATTATCTTCTTGTTTGAGAAGATGAATTCGATCTCGTTTTTAGTTGCACTATCGGGGCTTTGCCAGGTCCACTTACTGTGCTCACGCTTTCTGAAGAAGGACTTCATCATATAGAGGCCCTCGGTCTCCATAAAACTGGCCAGTAGGTGACCCCGGTGGTTCCGACGTCCAACACCAAATTGCCCCACTTGCAGATCATCCTCGTCTCGTTTGCCCAATTTCGCGTTGAAGTCCCCCATGTACGACTCTAGAGATATCCTGATACATGGTCTCTACCTCGTCGTCGGGGTGTACCGAGGTCGGGGCGTAGACCTGTATGACTTTCAGCGAATATCTTGAAGATATTCTGAGTATCAGGTACGCAGGTAAGGTCAGATAGGCACTTATTAACCACTTATTCAGTTAGATTCGATTAGACTGGAAGCCGACCTCAACATAGGAAGCTAGACAGATTGATTCACACCAAAACGTTCGTAAAAGCGACTGAGTCTGTTTTCTTCAATAATTTTTAATTTGCAGGTCTATTCTGTAAATATCTCACCGTGTCGTATGAGACAGAAGGTAACTGTCCTAATCACCTCATGCTAATGATTGACATATGATAGCTTACAACCTCTTTCCTGTCCAATAAATTATACCATTCACGTGATTGTTTAACTATTGTGTCTGTTAAACAAACATTGGCATATGTATAATTATTTCCTTTATTTATTTTCTTTTCTTATTGTCTACATTTTTAAATATTTTTATAAAATAAAGTAAATATATATATATATATATATACATATATATTATATTATTAATATTATTATGTTAATAGTTATTGTGGCAATCAACCTGTTAAAGCTCACTTCAACAAAGTTTTCACGATGAGATTTTAACAGAATAGCACAACTGGACATTGACTGTAAACTACCAACTATAAACTTAGGTGTAAATGCGGCGTTAAGATATTTGAGAAAATAGGTTAGAATACCAAAAAAAAAATAGTAGACAACCTAATTTCAATCAGCAAAACCAATAATATAGTCCTAACAACTCATTGTTATAACTCAATATTTAGTACCACACATATGGCGACCACATGGTGTACCCAAATTTAATTAAGTAATCTGGTTAAAATAAACAAATTACAGGCGATGAATCAAAATGTACGGAATAAGCCCGAAAAGTGGGTCAGCAGCTTTGTAGCACAGATAATATGAAATACGAGGAAAATACGGTCAAGTGCGAGACGATATAAATATAAATAATACTGCTTATATAATTATTTGGGTCAGTGTGTGAACCAAATCGTAAGTACTTAAGTACACAGCTTCTTATTTTTCAAGTGGTTCCTGTAAGTACTTTTTCGTGGACCTCTCTTGCAGTTTATGTGCATTAGTGCTCTTTTATGTATTTTATTAATATAATTTGGTGTAATTATTGATCTAATAGTGATAAAAAGTACAGACAATTATCTATGGCGATAACTTTTGGAGAATTCCTAAACCTGAGGCACTTGTCCCACCGCCGACGAGTAAGCGATTAGCATCGATTATTTTCTGAAGAACCGTGCAAAATATATAAGATCCTTTGTCAATAAAAGAAACACATATAGTAATAGTTGATGATCGCTGGCTGTTCACACTGCCGGCGAGAATTGTCTCAACACAAGTTTGTCGCAGCGATAAGAACTATCAAAGTTGAGAGTACTTACATTCAGTCAGCGAAACTCGCTCAGCGATGCTCGCTTGGCGGTCAGAACTCACGCTGTGAGACCATCCAGCGGTCATTTCTACTTAAATTACAGCCGCCCCGAGTGACTGGTGCGATTAATCGCCCGTCGCTCAAAACACTCGCTAATAGCCGAGCTGTAAAACTATCGATACTACACCGCAGCATCTCGCTGCTTGCCAACTCGTTATTAGTTTCTAGCTTTACTCGCTTATCGCTGATCATCGACAGTGGGACAAGTCCTGAGGCTCTAGTGACAATCTATCGTCGAAAGTATCGCTATAACTATTAGAAAAAGTAAAAAAAAATATTCATTAAAAAAACTTTTTTTAAAACAAGATTTTTTCGTATTCTTCTCAGCAAACACTTTCACTTGATACCTATGTCATGGCAGTGCACAAAAAATAACTAGTCCGCCATCTTAGGCCGTCCGCCATATTGGATTTAGAATGACGTCAGTTAGCTAATGCCATGCCATGCATTATCATCCAAGCTGAACGTGTATGCAAAATTTCATCTTAATCGGTGCAGGATAACTGCTTTAAAATTCATACATACATACATACATTGCAAGTTAAATAAGAGCTTGTAAAATGAATGGGATTTCCAAGTTCTATCGAAACATCCCATGATCAATGTCTTACGTAAAGGCATTTTGACCATGGTCATCGCTGAAATAACGACACTTTCTCTGGACACTCTTCTGATTCGAACTCAGGACCACATGCTCAACGATAGTGTTTTGCGGCTACCAGACCAACACAGTTTCAAATTGAAAGAAGATTCGAAAAGAACAAAAAACGTCGTGGTGATCCAGTGACTAAGACCTCGCCTCTCTTGCTTGAGGTCGTGGGTTCAAATCCGGGCAAGTACAAATGTGACTTTTTCAATTTATATGTACTTTCTTAGTTTATCTTGAACATAGCTGACAACGGTGAAGGAAACATCGTGAGGAAACCAAAATATGTAGGTCAGTATTTGTAAGTTTTGCTCCATTGGTGTAATTGCTGCAAGATGTTCTAATGCGAGGGTAAAACAAATAAATAAATAAAGAGCTAACTCATTATTCCAGAGTCTTAAACAACGAACCGTTGAAAATGGGTATAAGTACAGAAATACCTCATGATTGACTGAGGGAAGTGTCCAATTTCAAGCCTTTAGCTACAAGTCAGTGACCTGAGGTTATTTGTGCTATTCTCGTGACCTAATAACGATTTTACTGCTTAATGAGTATCAGGAAATAGGACAAAATACCATTGATTGATCGACGAGGACACCGAGATTTTGATTATGACTTTACGAGTTAAAATCTGTATTTTGGAAGTCAAGTAGACAGTCACACCATTTATATATGGTGGTTGGTGGTTTTTTTAATGGTATGCAGCAGTGTTTTGTTGGACGGAGAGCTAACCCTAACATGCAAAATTGAGAAAAGATGATGATATATGCAGGAAGGTACATTAGTAACGCCTTGGTTTGTTTTCAAATAATTCATCATCAATCGTTTTTTTACATATAAAATATTGCCAAAAAAATAGCCAAGGTATTATATATAGGATAACCAACAGAACCCTTTTCTAGCCCTGTTTAGTTGTACACGCATCACGTAAAATGTATAAAACCGATGTACTTAGATAACTTTCATAGTTATCCAAGTACAAACCAATGTACTTAGATAACTTTCATAGTTATCTAAGTACATTGGTTTTATACATTTCATTAGTTCACTTAGTTTTTGTTTCATCGCAATCGTTTCACTCTATCAAAAGTTAGATGAATTTAAAGTGTTCAAGAAATAAAATATGCAAGTCAGATACTCGGACAGTTGAACTCCCTATTCGATAGATGGCGTTGTGCATTTGACGTCATTTTCTGAATGGTGGTGTTAAGATTCTCCGCGGGTGAATGATCCTAGAAAAAGTCGCGGGTACAACTATTAGTTACTAATTTCTTATCCTAGACAATAGTAGCATTGCCCTTATTTATCCAAAAGAATCCCTACTCTTGAGCAAATAAATGGAGACTCTGTCATCATACAGGCAGTCGCTCCACGTCATCATCATCATCGGCCTCTTCACCACTGCTCCTGGCACGGTCGCTCCATGTAAACACTAGTATTTAGCTGCACCCAGTAAGATTGGCAGCCGATCCCGACATAGTTGATAATAAATTACTCAAAAAACATATTTTTTTTAAACAAGATTTTTCGTATTCTTCTTAGAAAACCCTTTCATTTGATACATATATCATGGCAGTGTACAAAAAATAACTAGTCCATCATCTTGGGCCGTCCGCCATATTGGATTTCGAATGACGTCACTTAGCTTAACATGCAGTGTCATCCAAACCAAACAAGTACCTATGCAAAATTTCATCTTAATCGGTGGAGGATAACTGCTTTAAAATTCTGTTGCAGGATTTGACCCGGACACACTTACATACATACATTGCAAGTTGAATAGAAGCTTGTAAAAAGCTAAGGAAATTGATAGAGTCATCAAGCAAAATAAATTATGAGCTATCTCTAGAAGTCCATACCTTTAATTCAGTAGCGAGACTATCAAGCCAGTAACACTTAAACACCTCATAAAATAAACGTGAAATAAGAACCCCTTTTTATAAACTCGTATACGGAACTCTGAAGCCATAACATAAACTGTATACAACCCAATCTCTTAACTCAATATATCGCAATAAATTTATAACCTTGCCAGCATACAAATAAAGTGCATTTTCAACACTTCCGCAGTTGTTGAACTATACCATCGCATTGGAGGAGAAACTTCAGCGGCCTGATTTTAATGACATTTACAAAGTGTTACGATCTGTTAAAAGAGAGTATTTTAAAGCTTTATTGGTTACGGTGTAAGCAGAAAACTCGTACAAGGAATACTTAAAACACTAGCCAAAATTGAATCTTGATTTTTTAAGAATAGTTGAAATTTTCAATTACTGGCTTATTCTCTTAAGGGACTAATGGCTTAATATTGAAAGTAAGTATCACATAGTGAATCTACCCTTGCTTGCTGACGTCAAACTGAGGAAGGGTGGATATGAACATACCAAGACTATACCACGGGGTCACAACGCTAAGAAAGAAAATTTGGTTGAAATAAATCTCACTAGATGGCGGGAAATGCATCGAGTTGTTATTGAATTGTGTGTAAATTAACATTTTCTGGATTCGAACATAAAAATTGTATGTTCTTGTTTAATCAACTCTCATAAGCACAAAATTATGGAATATTGGGCTTTTAATTCACATTTCAAAGATTATTTGAACGGATCATTTAAAATTGATGCCAATAGATGGCACGGTTTACAATGTCTGAGGCATTCCACTCGACACATTTTGGTGCAATGAAACTGTAAGAACGTCCAAAAAATACTGTAAAACAAATGTTCACTGTATTTAAAGTAAAAAAAAAAACATGTCGCTGCTAACACCATAAATCGAACGCGATCGATGTACAAAAAAAAACGGTTTGACGTCGGAACGTAGTACAGATGCCTCATCCCATACAAAGAAATCGTGCCACGTAACTAGCGTTTTTCGTCTGATTATTTTAATAAGTACACTTCGATCGTGTTCGGTTCCGTTCCACGGTTATAGATAGTGTTAGCAGCACCTTGCAAGTAAAAGGGTTTTCTCGGTTCGTGACTGTTGTTTTCTTTAAATACATTGACGATTTGTTTTGTAGTTTTTTTTGGACGTTTTTACAGTTTTATTGTACCAAAATATGTAACAATATAAATTTTAAAAAATTATTGGCATGCCTCAAAAATTTAAAACGATATTCCTCAATTTTATGCATAAGAGAATTCTATTAAACAAGAACATACAATTTTTATGATCAATTTAAGAAAATGTTAATTTTACACGCAATTCAACAACATCTTGATGCATATCGCGACATCTAGTGTAATTCATTTGAACACAATTTTCTTTTTTTTTAGTGATGGGACCATAAATATAGTATGTACAAAAAAAATCTAAATCTATGGCTGGGACCCCGTGCCCGAAACCAACCCCATCATAGTTGGAAAAAGGCTCAGCTCCGTATTCCAGATGCTCATACTCGACTGAAACTCAAAATTGGCCATACCTATCAATCAACTGCCAACCAATCACATCTGTCCCTTGCCAGTTTGAGTTGAGTGTAGCATGAGCATTTGGAGTACCGGCCTAAGCGAACGATGATATTCTCTAGTTTAAATTACTTTTCAATTGCAACCTGTATCTAACGATAACTAAAAATAGTATCAATCAAGAACACAGAAAGGTTTATAAATTTTATGGTTTTCCTATAAGGGTTTATGTACCAAACAAAAAAATATATTTTTATCATATTTAGTATAGAAATAAATGTCTAATTGTTTTCTCTTTGAACTATTTATAGAAGTATCACCAATCATACTAATATTATAAATGTGAATGTTAGTTTGTGTGTTACGCTTTCACGCAAAAACTACTGAACCGTCATGAAACTTTGTACATAATTATATTCATGGAGGTAGAAAGAAGGTAGAAGTAACATAGGATACTTTTTATTAAAAAAAAATAAAAAATAATCGCTTCACTGCGAGCGAAGCCGCGGGTAAAAGCTAGTATTATCTATAATTGTTGACAACGTTTTTATAATTACGAACCTAAGACCAAAAAAAAAACCAGACCAAATCAGATTGAAAAGCCTTCACTGAACTCAGTCACCATCACAATGGAAAGAACGAATGCTATCAATAAATTACAAGCTATAGCAACTGTCAATTAGATGATTCGCGGAGAAACCCAATTGGAGGATATGACTTCCAATCTTCCCAAAAGAATTTGATCACGGTAGCCAATCTCAACGGAGATAAGCTGAGTACGCAGAATCGATCTCAAGACCCTACGGCAGGGATGGTGAACCTACGGCACGCGTGCTAGAGGTAGCACACGACAATTTTGTTCGGGCACGCCAATATAAGGTTATTTAGCATTTAGATAATTTAAAACAGCAGGCGTGACATCGACTTCTACTTTTTTATCGACAAAACATAAATCTGTAAATAATATTATTGCTTTACGAATTTCGAGTTGCAAATAAAGAGTTAATGAATAGAATTGTTTTTATTAAGTCACCAATTCAAAATTATTTGGCGGCACGGCATTAACAAATTTATAAAAATGTACAATTTAATGGCACGTTTTCTAATAAAGGTTCGCCATCGCTGCCCTACGGTCAACAGTCGCGCTTGCGACTGCGATATCAACTATGCAAAAGATAGATTAGGTAATGTACAATAAGTTATTAAGCTGACTGCACTGTTTATTGATGGTGAAGACATCATCAGTGATTATACCTATTGTAATCAACATATTCACTGCAACTACAGGCAACAAGAATCGTAGAACTGGGAAGCCAGTAGGATAGCAAACAAGAGATGAGCCTATTACCATACGAGCACGATTCTAATCTCAAATACTAACTGATGCGACCATTTCTAATGAATCGTAATTAAATCCTGGCTCAATTGACAATACAATTCGATATTCTTGTTTTGTAAACTAACTGCCACAAGAAGTTTTTAGTCGATGTGAGCTTTACTTAAAAGAAAAGAAGTCGATGGAAGCTAAACTCTTCGTTAGTCCTTATGGTAATTTAAAGGTCCAGTAACCACAGTTTAAGTTATATATTTTAATGTGCAGCTAAACTTCTCCTTTTTTACTTGTGATCGGCGCAACACGTTTTCTTCTTCCATACCGTCCTGTCCACGTCACGCTATCACTGAGTCCCTTTTCTTTCATATCACTCCTCACACAGTCCATCCATCTTTTCTTTGGTCGTCCCCTCCTTTTCCATCCATCCACATTTATATTCATAACTGTTTTAGTAACATGCGTTTCATCCCTCCTCATCAGTTGACCATACCAGGACAAACGGTTTCCTTTCAACTTTCCTGTCACTGGCGCCACTTTCAAACTTCCTCTAATATACTCATTCACTTTTTACGAGTATCCATTCTCGTCACTCCGCACATCCATCTCAACATTCGAGTAATAGTCGACCAACTACTAATAATAGTACTTCTAGTAATAGTGCCCACTGTAAACCGGACTTGGGTACTACATGATAAAGAAGACACATAATATAAAAAGAAGTATTGGTGTTTTTCAAGTCATAAAGACGGGCGAAGCTGGGGAGGATCGCTAGTTTATATAACATAACATACCTATTATCTTATTTCTGTTTGCGGATATATTTACCGAGTCGTCTTATGCTTATCTGTTAGGATCCTAGGCACCTCTTTGCATAACTAATTACCCCGTATGCCTAGCTTATGAGCAATGCTTTAATCAACGATATAAATAGACGCTAATCTACGTGGGATGTCCTAATCAAGTTCTGTTGCCTTAGAAAAACTAGATAGAATCCTTGTGCCTAAGAACTATATTCAGATGCAGGTGACCTACTTTGTCATTTTTTTATGTGTCTTGGAGATTGAGATCTCCTTCTTTTCGTGTGTGGATGTGGTCACCTCTGGTGTCAGAGTTAATTAAATAGCCTTTGGGAATCCCATAGGCCTCTGGTTTAGCTATTTCAGACTTACATGAATAACAAGCCCAGGTTTCCTGTTTCCCTTCACCGTGGTCTATGATATCCAAGATAAACTTAGAAAGCACATATGAATTTGAAAAAGTCACATTGATACTTGCCCAGATTCGAATCCACGAACTCAAGCACGAGAGGCGAGGTCTTAGCTACTGGACCACCACGACATATTATTATATTAAAGGTGAAGCTGGCCGGATACTTTTATTAAATCTGACGACTATGAAAACTTCGATTTGGACCATTATCGTAATGAACATCGTAAAACTGAAAAAAGGAAACCATAAAAAACTCGCTTCAATCGTAATTAACTATCAATAGCGCAAAAAACGCACTATTATACTTGCGGCGATCCTGTTCCTGCCAAAACATTTTTCACACGTCATAATCAAATTAAAAAAAGCAAAATGCCTAACTAAACTATAATAAAACTCAATCAAAAGGTCTACTCATCATAACAGATAATTATCTCAATCTTTACTACAAGTTAATCGTTGCAGCATCCCATCTTACGATGTTTCTATCATGTGTTACTTGGACCACTTTGTTTTAATGGCTTTCTGAACTTCATTTGTTTTTGTTTTATTTATTTCTTATTGGTTGGACGGTCGGCAGAAAAGGTCGATGAATATTCTAATGTTTTTAACTGACTTCCCAAAAAGGAGGAGGTTTCTCAATTCGACCATATATAATGTATTTTTTTTAAGTGTGTTCGCGGATAACTTAGTCGTTTATGAACTGATTTTGATGATACTTTTTTTGCTGGAAAGGAGATATCCCAAAGGTAGTACCATGGTAAGAAAACCAAGATCTGATGATGGCATCTCAGAGAAATCGAGGGAACTCCTCAAATATTATAGGCATACATAATTATAGTGATTTTGGTATTTTTATCAGCAATGCAATCATTTACACACAGAAATTGTCATTTGGTGAAATGAAACTGATGAAGAAGACCACAAATGGTCACTCATTCCCAGTCATTATCGAATAGCTAACCGAATATGATGAAGCCATTTATAAATAATTGGTACTGATGAAAATGGTAACATCGAACCGATCTGATGATGAAACCGGAAGATTTTTTTTTTATTTTTTTTATTTGTTGTAGGCTCCCGTTTGACCACTATCTCGCCTAATGTTAAGTGATGATGTGGTCGAAGGTGAAGCACGCTTGCCTAGAAGTAACCTATTCACTCTTGACTTGAAGACCCCTAGGTTGTAGCTATCAGGAAACAAAGACGCTGGCAGGGAATTCCACTCCTTAGCTGTACGCACAATGAAAGTATTTTCAAAACTCGTCAAAGATAGTCGTGGTTATGGTTATTGGAATCGTCATGAGATTTACTTTGGCTATAAATGATTTTCATGGTATTTGAAGGTGCCTAACAAAACTAAAGAGAGATAAATAAAAAACTTTTTAACAAAAAAATCAAACCGACTACCAAAACAAAACACTACAAAGATACCAAAGACATCTACTTCGAAAAAGAAAGTTATTTTTCTTTTTGAAGTTTTTTGTTTTTTTTTTTTTTTATTGTAAATAGGCTCGCGCTTGACCACTATCTCACCTGATGGTAAGCGATGATGTGGTCGACGGTGAAGCACGCTTGCCTAGAAGTAACCTATTCACTCTTGACTTAAAGACCCCTAGATTGTAGCTATCGGGAAACACAGACTCCGGCAGGGAATTCCACTCCTTAGCTGTACGCATAATAAAAGTGTCCCCAAAACGTTTTGTGCGTATGGGTGGGATGTCCACCATGTACCGATGACGTATCGCCGTGCGTCTGGTTGTCCGATGATGGAACGGGCTGGGCGGAATTAAATCATGCAATTCCATCGCACACTCCCCGAAATGTAACCGATAAAAAACCGACAAGCTGGCAACTCGGCGACGATGTTCAAGGCTCTGGAGCTTTGATTTGACCTGTGCCTCATTGCACTGGTATGGGAAGAGCCACTCCTTGTGGTGGGCATTAAAGTCCCCCAGTAACACTAATTGGGCGGAAGGGTACCGCTGCTGTGCCGCGTCAGCAGCCTCACTGATGTACTCTGTGAGCCTGGTTGTCTCCTGATCTCCGCTGTGCGAACGGTAGACACAGGCGTAGATAATTTTATCCAGACCTGTGTCCACTAGAGCCCACAGCGTTGAGAATCTGGGGTCCTCAAGGTTACGGAGACGCCGATAGCAAGTGTCGTCACGGGCATACACACACCCGCGCGTGGTTTAAAATTGTGCTCCAGGGTAAACCCTGAGTAAGATAAGTACGACACATCTGACGGACTCGCTATCTGCGTCTCCGTAAGGAAAAACAGCGCTGGTTTCTCAGCCTCCAGGTGGTAGTGGACTGCAGAGAGACTTGAGTGCAGACCTCGAATGTTGGTGAGGTGCACTTTGTGGGGAAGGGGGTTCAGCCGCTCTTTAAGACCAATTTTCTTTTTCCTTCTCATATATTTATTGAAGTGAATGGAGGTAAGGAGAAGGAAGTGAGACGAGGTTCCACGCTGCTAACCTACAGACACGCACTGAAAAAGACGCTATCATTGGGGCACTAGTCCGGTGACTGCGGGGACGCCCGAGCCCCCCCGGAATGTCCATCGGGCCCTCCCCATCTGGTCGCCAACCAGCACGATGGTGCATTCCGGGATTTTTCGACAGTTGGCGGGGCAGCCTTTCGTGTGTGGCTGGCACACTACTTGGGCCCCCAACTACCTGCGGTCGGCCAGCGGCGCACCGTGCCTCGGATCCCGCTACCCTCCGCGACTAGTCTCCCGATACGTCCATAACAGCGCGCCTCAGGCTGGCCTGCAGTGGAACGGCTGTCTCGACCCAATTCCTCTAGTGGCTACACCGAGCATCGTATCGGAACACGGCTAGGCCGCTTGGCGATACGTCTTTGCCCGGTGGGTGGTCGCAAGCCTTCGGCCGAAGCCTACCACCAGAGAATTGTTGAGTTAGTTTGATTTTTTGTTAAAAAGATTTTTGTTGATATGATGATCGGATTATGTAAAATATGCTACATAGTTATAGGTCATATGTATGTAATAAGAGAAGACGGTTAAATAAGAAATGAGAAACTATAGAAGAATTGCCAAACATAAGTGGCAGTGGGCAGGGCACATTGCTCGCAGAACGGATGGTCGATGGGGCAGAAAGTTCTGGAATGGCGACCGCGAACTGGAAGACGCAGCGATGTAAGGCCTCACTCTATAATAGGTGGACCGATGACCTTGTTAAGGCTGCGGGAATCTGCTGGCTCCGAGACGCACAGGAACAATCAGTGTGGTGACATTTGGGGGAGGCCTATGTCCAGCAGTGGACGTCTTTCGGCTAAATCGATGATGATTATGACCTATAAAAGAAGAGAATGCTGCTCCAACTTCAAATAATGATATTAAGTGCCAATCATCATCAGAATAACGAGACGGGGATAACGAAGGATATGCAATGAAATGAAATCTATTCTAACTGAAATAATACTGCCGCAAACCCACTCGTAAGTTCAGCTGAAGGTGTTAACAATCCCACTTAACACATGAGAAATTGAAACTGTAGAGTCATCAGTCATCACTTAAGTGCTTCTGATGTTGACTGTACTTGAGGGCTTCCATCTACCATTCAATTTAAAAGCTGTTATGAACTCATAATATGTGGCATGCAATTGTGGAACGAACTTGATCAATATTAATGTTGTGCATTTGTTGTGTCTTGTTTTTTAACACTATGAACCAGTTTAAAGCAGATTCAATTACCCAGTTACTGGGTAGTGGATGTAAGTTAGACATTCGTTTCGTGTAAAGTACTGGTGCTTAGTTGCATCCAGTCAGACTTAAAACCAGTCCCAACATAGTTCAGAAAAAGCTGCCATATTAAATAGGCCTATTTTTTTTCTTCATCATCATTATATCAGCCGAAAGATGTCCGCTGGTGGACATAGGCTTCCCCCAAACGTCACCACATTGACCGGTCCCGTGCGTCTCGCATCCAGCGGATCCCCGCGACCTTCACCAAGTCATCGGTCCACTTTGTGGGAAGCCTTCCAACGCAACGTCTTACGGTTCGCGGTTGCCACTCCAGAACCTTTCTGCCCCATCCGCCATTCCCCATTTTTTTTGTCAATATGCTAAAAATTTTCCAAGCTTCAAGTAGAGTTTGGCGAATATATAAACGAATGAGAAACTATAAACACTCAACACACAGTTTCACATTTTTCATTCACAAATTGGGAGTTATTCTGTATGATCTCCACCATACTTATTGTAATTGCGTTTATAGGAACTTATCTTAGATTCACACCTTATTGAATTAAACCAATAGTTCATCATCAGCCTTATAATTTTCCCACTGCTGGGACACAGGGATCCTCTCTTTTAGAGAGGTTATAGGCCTTAATCCACCACGCGGGCCCAGTGCGGGTTGGTGAATGTCACACGTCTTCGAATTTTTGGTTCTAGGACATGCCGGTTTCCTCACGATGTTTTCTTTCACCGTTTTAAGAGCAGTGGTGATGAAATAATTTACACAAAGTAAAGCGCCTGCCTGGGTTCGAACTCACCATGAGTCACCAACCAATAGTTGGTTGAAGAGAATTTGAATGTGAGCTTAAACAGAAATGCCACAAGTTCACAATCGGGCCATCAAACTGTAAGTACTGAGAGTGTGCAATATGTCATTAGTGACATTTCCACATATGCCAATCTCCGCATAGTTATAGGTGTGACATACGTATTACTAGATGAGTATATAATTTGATTTATAGGCACTGCTTTCTCAGCTAATCCTTATTGGTGCTTTAATCAGGATTTGCACTACATATCTGGCAAAATATCTTTGTACACGAGATATAAATAGATCGTGATACTGTGGAAATTGCAGATTGTTAAGGGATTGATCACGTGGCACCTTTTTGTATTTCGATAATCGTCACGGATCCATGCTGCTAAAACATCGTTACAGGGTCTTTCAAACGATTCTAATCCATCATAACTTTGCGAAGAAAACCTTTTCATCTTTCTTCTTGAAAGTCTCTGGTAAAATTTAAAAGTCATGATAAAGAGCCTGATTTAAAAATGCAGCAAAAATGGCCTCCAGCATTATGTCTGCGTAGTTACGCCAATGAAATAGCTGTGTTACTTATTAACGAAGACGTTTCTTCTTGTTATCAGCTTAGTTAGCTTAGATACGTAGTATAATATTATCTGTTGCTTAGGTCTGCAAGCACACATGTTTACAACCGACTCATTAATCATGCATTCATGAGTAATGACAGCTTGTAACTATCCCAATCTGTTGCGAAAGGATATTTTCTTAACAAAGGACAGAGCATTGGTCAAGTACTCAAGACATTTGCTGCCGGGCGAGCACGGCCTCTGTGATAGGCTTGAGTCACGCATTTTATCACAGTTTTTGCTCCCAAACTGTGATAAAAATAAAAATGTGACTCAAACCTGTCACAGCAGGCCGTGCTAGCCGTTGAATATACATGTTGATGATATAAGATTATTAAGCTTAGTTTTTTCTCAAACATTTAGTGATGATCAAGATTAACGGACCAGGATTTCTAGTACCTATCTTAGAACGCGTCTGATTTGATAATATGGTCCGTTTATGCTAAGTTCTTCTGAGGACCGCGTGTGTGTCAATATTTCGAACCAGTCGCGCTAGACTAGTGACATCCTATCGGTGATATTATCAAAATTGCAGAATGTTTACGGATTGATCACGTGGCACCATTTTGAATTTAAATAATCGTTTTCGTTCAAAGAATGCCACTAAGTCTAGACTTCTAGAGGCTCGGTACCATTGTTGAATAAATAAACTCAAGCTTATAAAGAAAAATAAAACAGTAACGAAAAGTTCAAAGCTGCATCATTGCATACTGAAGAAGTGAATTCTAAAACCTCCAATTCATTGGACTTCTGTATCACGAAGAAGATTTGATTAACTAAATGAAATGTAACAAGATCGAAGAGATCCTGTTGCAAAATGTACCAACCGAAAACCGAAATCTGATACCGTGTTCTTAATTAGGGTGTAGGTTATCATTGCGGTTCAGGTGAATCTTTTAAAGATATCAGAGCTTTATTTTACCTAGTCGACCTAGGTTCTGTCAGCGGCTTCGCCCACGAGAAAGTAGTAAATTATCCCGAGTGTAATATTAGTGTTAGTTACTTGTAATATTAGTGTGATTATTTGAAGTTTTTTTTTATAAAGTTCGGCAGTAAAACGAGGTTTTTAACTGCACGTTTACGACCTCTTAAAAGGGCGTGAACTTTAAACCATTTATGAAAGCAATAAATTAAAGATAACCGATTGCTCAAAATTGTATTTTGACTAATTTTATTTAACTAAACAATTGTTCCACGTTATAGATTTTAATGTATAAAAAAATGTGCTGTGCACTACGCTCGCGATTTAAAAATTCTAAAGCGGAAATTTAAAACAATAACTTAATAATAACTTACATTAAATTTGTTAAAAAATAAAAACAAAAAATAAATACATCTGTAGTCAAAACAAAGTCACCGCACGAGTTTTTGTCCACATGGTTCACATTCCAAAATCTCAAACATTTTTTTTTAATTTCCCAACTTACCATAAGCTTCTGGACACAAGGTCACACAGACGAACAAACACACAGCAAAACACAAGCGCATTTTCACTAAAATATCCTCAAAAATATTTTAAAAAATCCACTTTTTGTGTCAAAAAATCACGGCGCCATCACAATAATGTTACAGTCACTGTAAAAAATTCTTGGTTTTTTCGAACGAGAATAATCCATGGATCAAAAGGATCCTTATTTTGTACGCTGCGCAGGAGTGCGACGCGTGCGTGCTCAGCGCAGTCTATTTCGGTCTTCGGTCGCGTTTGCACTGCACCCGCCGTCTCTGTCTTGACATAGATTAGTTTTATGGACAGATGCGACAAATAGGTTAATGGTGGGTTCGTGTTTATTTTCCTTATTATTCAGTCTGTTGGTTTATGAAGTGTTTTTGGCTGTAGTTAAATTTTATTGGGTAATGACGCATTTTGTTAGACTAATGGCAAAATGAATGTAGTTACTTACTTAAATTTTGACAGTTTTAGTATCGAAACAGCTTGAAATAAATCTCCATTACTTCTCAGAAAATATCTCTAGATTATTTTGTCCTGATTAACAATACCAATATGGTTTATAAATTACGCTTAGCTAATTAATTTTTTTGTTTTAGAGGCCTGTATGTCAGTTTGTCACAGACAATAACCTCCAATTCTACTGGACCGATACAGTTGTCAGGCGTTAGAAACTTTTTCTTTGAGAGCTGGATTTGTCATTTTGAACGTCATACAAAGTAACACTAACAGCACGACTAAACTTGCATGTTTGGGTCAAAGACACTTGTCAAAAAAAATGTCGTCAGTAATAAACGATATGGTATCCTAAAGATGAAAAGATCGATATAATGAGAACTTTAACTCCAAATATCTCGACATAATCGCCTGATAGGCACTAATAACCTCGACCTTGTCACATCTACGGAATAATCTTGGTCCTCCCTCCCACCGCGGACGTGTCGGCTGACTAAGCGGAATGTCTCAGGACATGTTCCGATGTCCTATTTCAGTAGAACAAGTTTATGAAAACTAGCTGCGTCTAGGAGGTCACGGGGTACCAAGAACGCAACGGGATTCCAAGTTATGGGGTGCTTTGCTTTTGGAGACCTTGCCTTTTAAATGTTATGCAGGTATGTCTGGAACTATGGAGAAACTCGCCCGAAATTGGCTTCTGTGTGCGGCTTCACCCGCGTGTATACCTTATGGTTTATTATCCCAAAAGGGAACGTACTACTGGGTTAAAATGTGTTGTATGTCCTTATCCAGGTTATGGTCTCCTGTAAGCATCAAAATCTATACAGCGGTTTAGGATTGAAAAGGTAAAATACAGATGGATAGAGTATAAGTACGGATAGAAACAGCGAAAAATATACTAGCTTTATACCTACTAAACTTTAAAAAAAACTTAATTCAAAAAATCAAATACCCGACTGCTTAAGAAACGAATTAAAAAGACGTAAACAAGAAGAAAGTCGTGCTGTGCAGTCGGAGGCTACATATTCGCGAACTGGCTGACCAAAACCAGATGTATCCTCGACTGCACAACATGATTTTTTTCTTGTTTACGTCTTTTTAGTTCGCTTCTTAAGCAGTCGGGTTTTTTGATTTTCTGATTTAAGTTTTTTTATTTATAATTTTTTAGTTAACATTTTTTGTTCGAATTAGGTTCATTTAAACATATAAGTGTCATACATATTTTTGAAATCACCTCTTGAAGCCCTTTATTTTGATACCCCAGACGGGTTCGAAAGAAAAAAAATTGGATCCCCATAATATGGCGCCCAAAAACCACAATTTTTCTATTTTCCAATTTTAATGTAGCCAGTGACACTTGCAAGGTTAAGATGAATCGATTGACATAAGAATCATCAAAATCGGCCAACGCGTTTGGTATCTAGAACGCCACATAGGACCAAACATACATACATCTATAGACTGATAAACACTTTAATCTCCTTTGGCAGTCGGGTAAAAGAGAAGAAAAAGAAAATCGTAATTTCTTCATAAATAACATTTCATTTACAAGCTATAAAGATACTCTTTAGAATTTAACAAACTTGTCAAACAACGCAAGTTTTACCGACAGGATTACCTAAATGGACTTGAGGCGATTAGAATCAGCCCTGGGGCAATATAAAAATTCCTTATGAATTACAAGCTCTTTAATATTTTTTGTACCCCGTGCCCGCAGCTCTACCCTTTACTTTAAAATTTTAAATCTTAATTGCAGGAGATGTAAAGGTACCCGTCCTATTCCAGATATAATTAAGCAACTGAATATAATAAACGATACAACAATCTTGCAGTGCATTAAAAGCGGTTCCACAATAAAAAAGTAAATAAAAACCTACTTCTAAAGCAAAACACTAAAAAGCGAAAAATAACTTTGTTTTCCGAAGTCGGTTTCTTTGATACCTATTGTTTTTGTTTTTCGACACCGACTTCGAAAACAGAGTAAAAATCATTTATAGCCAGAGTAAGTACTGAGATAGTACATCTCATTTCAAATCCAATAAGCCCAAACACGACTAGGATAATTTGTTTTATTACGGAGTTTCAGTGCCTACCTTCCAGCTTCATCATTAGACCAGTTCGATGTTACCATTTTCATCAGCACCATTTATTTATATCTATTTGCTTCATCATAGTCGCCTTACTACTTGATATATTCTAAAACCCATACTTATTAAGGAGTTCCAGTGACTTTCTGTGGTCCTCTTCATCAGTTTCTCTTCACCGAATGATACTTTCTGAGTTTCTGTTCCATCGAACCCGTCATCAGACCTGAAGTCGTTGTAACACCATCATCAGACGGTTGATTCGCCATCAAATGCAATATTGCTTTAATTCTTCTTTTTGTTTCAATTTTAATTTAAAAAAAAAACTTGTTTTACAGTAGTTCATTCTACTAATAGGTAATTTTGAGAATAGGACGATCTGCTCATAGGATGTTTTGTGAATAGGACCTACGGAGTCTTACATGGATGTACGGATGGACGTTACACGGATGGGAGCGTGCCTTACTTAGAAATCCCACCAGGAAAAACCCAATCACAATAATTAGCGTTCGATGCCCGATTTGGGCTAATTGAGCGGTAGCGACCACTAGACTACTAGAACAGTCAAATGCAGAGAGGCAGTCTAATTACCCGACTGCGCGACGCAAAGGAGGGTAATTTGTTTAACAGTCTATTTATGTTTGTTCCTATGTGGCGTTTTAGAGACCAAACGCGTAGGCTGATTTTGATGACTCTTACGTCAATCGATTTGCCTTAAACCTAGCGAGTGTCACTGGTAACATTCAAATTGTAAAATAAAATTCGCGGCGCCATATTGTGGAGGGCTCAATTTTTTTTTCTTCCAATCCCATCGTGGGTGTGTGGTTTGAGATGATTTCAAAAAAATATAAGAATTATAGGTTTAAAAGTAATCCTAGAAAAATATAATTTTTAATCTTTTTTTTTTAGAATATTCAATTGTATTTAGAGACCTTGCCTTTTAAAAAATGTTATGTTAATATATTTGTAACATTAAATAAATAAAAATTATACATAATTAAAAAAGTTAAAAATAAAAATTGAATTCAAAAAACCAAAAAAACTGCTTAAGAAGCGAAATAAGTACTAAGACGTAAACAAGAAGAAAATCATGCTGTGGGAGGATACATTTGGTTTTGGTTAGGCAGCTCGCAAATATGCTCTCCTCTCGCTCCTAAACAAGCTGGAGATAAAACAGAGCTAAGAGGGCTTTTAGGCATTTAAAGAAGTTTAGAACTGGGGTAAGCCCATGCAGTTGCCAAACAGCACGGATTAAAGCCCATTAAATTAACACTAATATTAATGGGCCTTAGTTACTAATTAGAATAACACGTGGCTTGATAATAACAGCCGCACGGATCGAACTTCGAGGTTAAGCACAATCAGCACGAACCGACATCGGCAAGCAGATGTCGGTCCGTGGATGGGTGATCACTTTTGACATACCGAGACTCCTCCGTGTTTCGAAAAGCACGTTAAGCCGTTGGTGCTAATTGTTATTTGTAGATTTTTGACACTCATACTGGTAGTTAGAAGCCAGGCTGCTGGCAGGCAGCTGGTAATACCAGTCTTGCCCAAGGATATCATGTTATCTAGCTAATGGGTTGTGGTGGTCAGATAGACAGCCGCTCCATGTAAAAACTGGTATCCAGCTTAATCCTGAATCCAGTTATATGACGTTTGTTGACTTGTGTGTGCCCTGGCAGTTGAGAGTGAGTCATACTCTCCCTGATATCTCTCTGATGGTGGCTCATATGTTGGATCATTCGGTTCCCTATATGATGGTTGAGCTGAGTGGTGCCAATCCATGCATTATGTTCGTGAACGGGTGCAATCAGTCAGGATTGGTCATAACTGCCTCGGCCTGTTTTAATTACCTATTGTATTTTAGAATTGTTGGTTTTGCTCTAGACGCTTTTACTATCACGTCTTTTTACATCGTTCTCTCATATATGTAATTTTCCAACAAGAATGATATAACCAAATACTTCTAAGTAATTATAACTGATGGAAAATAATGTCCGTGGAGTTTCTTGCAGATTTTTCTCCATAGAGACCTACTGACGCTTGCGAATGTGCAACTAGACTCATCTATTGTTTGTCAATTCAAAATTACCTTTCAATTGTCTAGTTAAAATAAAATGATATGATTTGAATCCGGTTAGACTGAAGAAGCCGACCCCAACATAGCCACCAGACAGACTTAGGTACTCACTAACTTAATTTTATCCAAGACTTTAACGTAACTATATCTCACGCCGACACAAGAGAAGACCAAACATTATGCAACACCTTTTAACACGACGAAATTGCGTCAAACTCATAACTGTCTGTTTACCGACAGTGATAGTGTTAGATTACGATAATTTTAACAGTTTTCACTGCCGCAGTTAAAGATAACTAATTGTTTGAGCAAATGTTTGCGTAGAGATGACCGGACGCTTATCATGTTGTTGTTTAGGGTTCCGTTAGTTAATAAATTGCTTCATGAAAAAGATTTGTACTTTTATATACTGCAGTAGTTTTATGAGTGTAACTACTTTATTTATAGTTTTAATAGACGTCTTTCTTTTTCTCGATTTGCACAAAAATAATTGTATAAAAAGAAGAACATACTCTTTTTCAAACATGGTTATTTCATACTTTTGGCGCCACATTTGTAGTTCTGACCTCTTCAACGACCTTTTTCCGTTTCGCTCTGTCACTGGTCTGCATTCGCCTAGATGTTTTCTTTCCTATGCTCCTCCAATCTTCTTCGACACAATCCTTTCAATGCTTCCTGGGTCCACGTATAGGTCTTTTTTCGGACCTATAGGTCGGTGTCCAGGTTATTCAGCCAAATTATTTCTATGATTGCTCATTTTGAGTGTTACACTCTGAAAAGCTTACTACAAGCTGTTATTCAGTATTGTTCAAACAACCTTAATTATAAAGCAAGGTGTGCCAGCGACGATTTCCTTCAAGAACTAGTTTCCTTGATTTCAAAAAATCATAAGGTTGAAATTGAACTTTATAGAACAGCACAGAAGGTCTTAAAATGTTCTCTAATATTGACAAAAGGCGATCACTCAATGCATTGTCGTGTCTCCGATCAAAAACAAAAGAAACACTACACAGTAAATTAAAAAAAAATATGTATATACACACATCGTAAGACTTTATGGATCATAAAATTCATAATAATCATGCCACTAGGTCAAGAAGTTTTAATAAAAATTAACAAGGGTCTTTTTTTTGGGGTAAGGCAAGGGAATGTTGCGAAACAGCTTCGGGTTGCCATGTGGAGAGGTAACAGGTTCACAAAACTCAAGATGTTGCTATTATGGGAATGTTTGGCTGTTTACTTTTTTTTGTGGGTGGCCCTTGAAATAATAAAACATCTTCGGTGGCATTTAAAATTTTGGTATTTTTAACCGAGTGCAAATAAAAGGAAGTTGTTTGTATAGAAGTTTTAAAAATTTTTAATGTGTTAATTTGTTTGGTTGGAGAAAACTATCGATTTAGCTGACTTATGAGTAAAGGTAAAGAATTTTTTAACCGACTTACCAAAAAGGAGGAGGTTCTATGTTCGACTTCATGTTTGTTTTTTTTTTTTTGTATGTTCACCGATACCTCCGTCAGTTGTGGACCGATTTTGAAAATTCTTTTTTTGTTTAAAAGAGTATGTTTCGAAATTGGTCCCACTTTAATTTGGTGAAGATCTGATTAAGAACTTCGAAGACATACGACAGAACTCTTCAATAAATAACGGCAAATCTCTCGGGATTACTGCAATCGCATGTCTGTTTATTGTTTATACCATTTCATAACATAACATCACTCTAGTACGCTTTTAAGGGGTACGCAGATCTCTAATTTCACCGGTAATGTTCAAGTTTCATGATATTCGGGTTATCTATTCTGGCGTTAAGGTAACTTACTAGACAACTTGCCTATTAGGTAAGTACAACTAAAAAGTGAAAAAAAAAAACTTTTTTACAAAAAAAATCCACCGACTTCCACAAAACTACAAAGTGAAAAATAACTTTATTTTTGGACGTCGGTGTCCATAACGCAAAAAATATGGTATCCACGAAAGACACCGACTTCCAAAAATAAAGTTATTTTTCACTTTCTAGTTTTGTGGAAGTCGGTGGATTTTTTTTGTAAAAAGTTTTTATCTATTGATAGACTCGCGTTTGGCTATTATTTCGTCTAATGGAAAGCGATGAACCACGTTTACAAGAAGTAATGTTACTTCTGTAGCGAATAAGCTGTCATCATCATCATCATCATCAGCCTATAATAGTCCACTGCTGGACATAGGCCTCTCCAATTGCACGCCACTTGGTTCGATTTTCGGCAACTGACATCCAGCTGCTACCAGCTACCCTGCGAAGATCGTCGCTCCACCTAGCCTGAGGGCGTCCTACCTTACGTTTACCAGTTCGCGGTCTCCACTCAAGAACACGTTTACCCCAACGGTCATCGGTTCTACGACTTATATGGCCGGCCCATTGCCACTTCAGCTTACTTATTCTGTGAGCTATGTCGACAACTTTGGTTCTCTGCCGGATCACCTCGTTTCGGATTCGATCCCTTAGAGAGACTCCGAGCATAGCCCTTTCCATAGCTCGCTGAGCAACTTTGAACTGATGGACCAACCGTATTGTGAGTGTCCACGTCTCGGCACCGTAGGTCATAACAGGTTGAAGACTTTAGTCTTCAAGCTTTGTGGGATTCGCGACGAGAAGACTCGACGAAATTTTCCAAACGCCGCCCAGCCCGGCTGTATTCTTCTGCTAGCCTCCTTCTCAAAGTTGTTCTTACCAAACTGCAGAGTTTGGCCGAGGTAAACGTATTCTCGAACAACTTTGAGAGCACCGCCATTGACCACAATCGATCCCGGAGTGACGTGTGAATTGAACATAACCTGAATAAGCTGTAACTCTAATATATTCGCAAAGAAATAAATCAAGTGAGATAGTGGTCAAGCGCGAGTCTATAAAAAAAAAAAGAAAAAAACTAGTGCAGAACTTTGTACGTTACCAAACCGATCAAACTTGTCCATATTATTTTGTTTGTTTATACTTTTGGAGTGTTTCTCAGAAACTCGACACACACCCACACAAAGCAGTTTGTTTAGATCATTTGGATGACCGGCGGTGACCGTATCGGTAGCGGTTTCGCTTACCATTTGATGTTGAAACTCGAAACATTATGGATAGATTTGGAGTGGTATTTTCGAGTCGCACAACAGCGATTTAATTTTTTTGGAATGAAAACATTTGGAGTGCAGTAAAATTGTAATACAATCCTAAAGCTGTTTTGGACATATTATCCGCAACGAAAGCTCATTGGAACTTTTAGTGGTACAAATAAGACTAGAAGGCCAGACTTCATCAAGTCGTCTACGGAGTGATCCCTTGCTGATTGCACACGCTGTGCCATGAATAGAGAAAGATGGAAAACTCTCACACATGCCGCAACTAACTTTTCAGACGATCCATGACTTCGACCACACGGGACCGCGCCTACTCGACCCGCATAGACTCGACCCGAAGAATAAAACCAGATGTTTTAATACCAATTCAGTGTCATTTGTACAGTCTATTTTGTTATGACATATAATTTACTAGCTGTCCCACGTGGCTTCGCTCTCGACAACTAGCTACCTGCCTACCCATTTACCGTGCCTACCCTACCGTACCTAAAATTCAGCAAATAAAGATACCTCTACCTTGCTCGATTCTTGATTATTTCAAAAACATTTTATTTAATATTTTTTCATGTGTCTTTTTTATAGAAAGAAATCATTAATTTTGAACTGAAAACTGTTATCTTTTACTTGATTTGTTCTTACTTGAATTTTGATTATTTAGTTTTTTTTTATATACAAAACAAAAAAAAACTAAATAATCAAGTGCTGAATTCTTTTATTTGTGTTGTTTCTACCTATAATTCTGTATTATTTAAGATACTTAATGTTTATTCTTTAATGATAATGTAGTCAATCATAGTTATTTCTTTATATTTTTGATGTTAGTACCTTCTTGTTAATCTAATGATTACAATCACGTATACAGACTTATTCAATAAATACCACCGTGGCACTAGTTATAAGATTGTAATGATAATTATGATCTGTGATTTTTACTACAAAGCGTGTACAAAAGAAGAAGTACTGACTTGTTTAATTATTGATTTATTAATCCAAACATAATTCAAATTTTAGTTTCTGTGGTGCAAGCGTTTAATCTTCACTTTTCTGTCTGACGACGAAAACGACGACGACGTGTCTTTTCTGTTTGATCGACGTTTTTACGCCTATCAAAACAGAAATATCCAGGAATTATTATTCGGGTCGAGTCTAAGCGGGTCGACTGAGTGCGGAACCGACCACTCGCAAGGGGTTTACGACTTAGATGAACACAAAGCAAACATCATTATTTTTTTCCAGACGCTGCGTTTTGATTTTTATTAAATTGAGATTGAATTGAATTGAATTTCGGAGATTCGATGAATGATGATTCGGATTGAATTGAATTGAATTTCGGAGTTTGTGTTTCCCGATAGCTACAATCTAGGAGTCTTTAAGTCAACAGTGAATAGGTTAGGTTAGGCAAGCGGGCTTCACCGTCGACCACATCATCGCTTACCATCAGGTCAGATAGTGGTCAAGCGCGAGACTATTGAAAAAAAAAAAATTTGGCCCAGAAACAGCTGAAGCCTGAGACAAATAAACGGTAACGGGCATGCGTCTGCACGCAAAAGGTGACGTCATAAGCAAATGAAATTGCCAGCTGCAATATTGGTAGAGACAGACAATCACATATGACCTAACTTTTGCATGCTCACTCACTACAAGTCTCGTTGTATTAGTATCTAATTGAAATCATGATCATCTCGGTCAGAAATTCTAAACTTCCCACAGTTATATGGAATACACTGAGACGTTTTCATTACAAAAAAAATATCACGTGTGGTCTTTACTTTTTTAATCAACCCAAAAGGACAAAATTATAAAGTTGGAGCACCAAAGTATATGACACTTTTGATAACGGCAAAGGTAGAATTTTTGTTTGGTGCTATTTGTAGAAAATTAGATAGGGTAGTAAGGTATTAGAGGGGAGATCCAGAAATGGCCATAGGAGAGGCAGACCACGAAACAGGTAAACCGAAGATTTGGACAAAGTAGAAGGCAGGGCAGGCGGGTAGGAGCGGATGCAGGAGGCCCAGGACCGGGTAAAATGGCGGGCAAAGGAGAAAGCACTTAGCATTGTAGAATGCGAATTGAAGAAGACAGCGAACGATCCACACGGTTGAAGTCACGGGCAAAATAATACTTAATAGCATACTTTAATAACAAGGAACACTCATTCTTCTTTTGCTGCCAGTACCTGCAACCATAGGTATGCATCTATTATTATACAATTACTATGCAGTCACGTTGTCTATTATAACATCTCCTCATAAACACAGGGAAGAAGTTTTTTGCCCATAGGTGAAAGTGTTATGCAGATCGGCTTTCGAAACTATGTAAGAATCTATAAACCTATGAATGATACAAGAAGTTCTTTGTTGGTGCATTTAGTTAATAGGTACTATCTTGGAATAACCAATATTTACACTAGTTTCTAAAAAATAATAATTTTACATTATTAATTTTTAGGGTTCCGTACCCGAGGGGTCCAAACGGAGCGCTATTGCTGTCACTCATGTGCCCGTCTGCCCGTCGTCTGTAACACGGGTTTTTTAACCAAACGGTTTAAATTTTCAAATTACAAGCATCTTTTTGACCCAAAGCCATACAAATTTGTCAAAAAGATTTTAAATGATTTTGGCTCCCATACAAAACAAAGGGTCGACGCGAAAAAAATACTTTGACCTGCCCCATCAAGTGGGGTATCGTTGTTTAGCGTTCGTTGTGTAGATAAATACTGTGTGTTTTTTTTTTTAATATTGGTAAACAAAGGAATGAGAAGCCACCAAAGTCTGTTTTTTTTACAAAATTTTGTGCTGAAGAATTATCTTACTTCCCATTGACCTATAAACTTTAAATTTGGTGATAATGTTTATTTATACGTATGTTTTACTAATAAGTACCAACATATTGATAAATCAGATTTTATTGATTTTTCATTTTTTCCTACTACAACCAACTTAATTTTGCGGTATGGTATGGAACCCTAAATGTGCGAAGTCCGACACGCACTTGACCAGTTTTTTCACATAGTTTTTGCTATTGCATAGCTTTAATTGATTTTACAAAAAAAGAGACGCCTACATTTTTTTTTTTTTAATTTTTACCAAGGGGAATTTGAAAGACGTGGTGACCCAGCGGCTAAGACCTCGCCTCTCGTGCTTGACGCCGTGGGTTCAATCCGGGCAAGTACCAATATGACTTTTACAGTTAATTATGTAGTTTTTAAGTTAATCTTTGACATCGCTGACAACGGTGAAGAAAACATCGTAAGGAAACCTGCACTTATAATTAGTTTATACATTTCAATGCAACTAATGCCGAAGACACCGTTACATCTGGAAAGCCAATTAATGTCTTTGTAAAAACCAAAAAGCAATAAGCTCTACAAAAGAATATTCAAGAGAATTTTCTAAAATTTCAAACATATATCTTTACATTTACCATTACTTAGATAGTCTCAAGTAACCATATAGTGGAGAATTCATCAAAGAAACAAAACACTAGACAACGACAAGAGTACTTGTATAATCCATGAATATTTAACGCCAAATAAAGTTTTATTTCCTCCTCGAAGGCCACCTGTTACATGAGCTGAATGGATATTGGTTAAGGCTGCATTCGTATTAGGCGGTTTCACTATGTTAGTAGTATCCAATGTCAAACTCTGGATTAGCGATCGCGTACTGAAAGACGAAGTGTAGGAAGGTCTCCCTCTAGGTGAACTGATGACCTGGTTATGACTACGAGACGCACAGGACTCATCGATGTAGCGACACTTGGGGGAGATCTATGTACAGTTCAATCAATTAAAGAGGTCAGTCCGTGGATGGGTGGCTTAAGGGCCTCGGAATGTCATCCATGGTTCTCGGATGACAGCGACGAGGAGGAGTACGTCGACGCCTAGTAGTACCTTCCTTTTGTATATATGTTAGTAGTTAGGTTTAGTATAAGTTAATATAGGTTAGGTCTGTTTAGTTGCTAAGTATGTACTGACAGATCATCTAAATAAGAAAGGGATCTTATATTCAAATAATATACACAATTGAATATTTCTAATCTTATGAGTAATAACAAAATAAACTTATAAACAAAAGGGAGAGGGAAAAGGCAACATTGCGAATCAAAAAATTTGTCCACATCGATATCAATGGGAAACGTGCCCAGAACGCTGGCAGCATTGCCACGTTGAATGACAATGCTGATTCTCTGGCTGAAGAAAAGGCCAGCCCTCTGGTCACGCGAACAGTCGACTAACCGTTTACGTATGTCTCGAAACACTCGATGTGGACTCGGACCCTATGGAGGTGTCGATACATGCTGCTTCCCACAAAAAAAAAGAAAGTAAATAAGTAAATGAGTCGTAGAGGTTTGATAGCCATGTGAAATTCACCTGCATCCGATTTGACTGAAAGATGACCATTATCAAATTTGGACAAGGGTTAGCTAGGCAGGTGATATGATAAAGAACACCAATAAATTCTGCATTGAATGCCGTGTTTAGAATTTCATTTGTTTCGTAGCATTACCAATTGTTTCCAAGGTCCATTTTGCGTTTTGTGCCAAGATCCGTTTTAAATCAGCTAAATAAAGCATTATTGCATTCCTTAGATCATTAAGCTGATTTTAAACACGTCACGTCTACTTATCACTGTCAGGAGTGTAATCATGACAGTGATGCAATGACCAACATTCTAGCATTTGTTAATTAGTATCTGTAATCAACCCACAATCTAAATTAGTTCTAGCTGTATCTAGGATATTAAAAGCATTTTAAATATCCACGATCTCTTTGATTCCGAATTTATTTTGAAACTAATGAACTCGTCTACATCGTCCTCCACCACATTGTTCTCTATTAACAGCATCTTCACTTACTATCAGATGAGACGGGGCTTATGCTCGATCCTATCAATAACTAAAACTAGATAATTTCAAACATGTTCTTTTTAACTGATTGTTAAAAATTATTATTTTTAGCTAATTATTGTTACAAAATAATTATTGTTATTTTTTAATACTGTTCAATATATGATATTTTATTATAGATAGAGGAGCTCGTAGCTAAATAATAACAGCCGCACTGGTCGATCATTAAGGTTAAGCAACGCTTAACGAGGTCGGTCCGTGGATGGGTGACCATTTCAACATACCGTGTTTTCTCCGTGACTCGGAAAGCACGTTAAGCCGTTGGTCCCGGCTGTCATTTGAATATTTTTGACAGTCGTTACGAGTAGTCAGAAGCTTGAGATCTGACACCAGTCTTGCCAAGGGTTACCGCGTTACCCAGTTACTGGGGTGTGGAGGTCAGATAGCCAGTCGCTCCAAGTAAAACACTGGTACTCAGCTGAATCCGGTTAGATTGGAAGCCGATCCCAATATAGTTGGGAAAAGGCTAGGCAGAATTATTGATATATGATATTTTACTATTGTAAAAAAATGTTTATCTCCTGTTGAGATTCGGTAAAGGGAGTCTTAACAGCCAAATCCGTCCAAAGCCTAAAGACATCCAATGTCACCGGCAACACCATAAGGTTATTAAAAGCTACTCATCCCACATACATAATGATCGTCTGTCTTGCGACTCACGTCATTATTGAACGAAATCTTCTTTACTTTCGATTTCATCTTTGCGACGTGTTTTTGGAGATTTCTCAAGGTTCCTTGATTAGTCTACGCTTTACTTGAGTGTCATCTAAGTCGTAAATTTTGGTAGTGAAATTATTGGATTCGTAATAGGAATCTATTTAATTGCGACACTATAGTTCTGGTACAATCTCTTCAAATATAACGAAGATCAGATTAACTTACTTGTTTTATTTTTCTGTAAATGGGCTTTTTTTGGTTTTGTGGTGATGGATTTCGATCTCGCCAGATGGAAAGCGATGGATGAACTCTAAGCGAGCGAGCCCATAACATGCTTGTGTACTCCTTCTTTGAACACTTCTCTGACATAGAGTTGATTTGAGTTTTTTCAAAGATATCCTTTCCATAATGCTGCATAGGTAATTAATTCATTGAACATGGACCACATTCCTCTGGCTACTAGTCACATACATTCAAAGGTGAACTTTTAAAAATAAGGGTGCCAGTGGTTTTTGGTAACTTTAACTATAATTCCCGTACGTAAAGTCGGAACCACACTTACGTGGCGTGGCGTGTCGTGGCGCCTTCCGACGCAGTTGATTGGCTACAAAACTCGTTGTGTTATGACGTAGGCTGGAACAGAGTCGTTTGATTGGTGGATTCCACGCCACGACACGCAAGTGTGGTCCCGACTAAACTCGGCAAGAGTCGGTAGATGCGCAGTTGTTGTTGAAGCGGGGCGCGGAGAACGGTCCGAGAGCGTGATTAGTTGGTCAGTCGACACAAGGATAGATAGATCAATCGCGTCGCGTCCACGTTCCGTTCGCTCTATATAAACCTTGTCAGGTTACATGCCGGGGATTATACGAGTCTTGGAGTCAAGAGTAAAAAGGTTGCTCCTAGGCAAGCGAGCACCATCATCGACCACATCATCGCTAACCATCAGGTTTTCATCTGATAATTACACTATTTCTAGTGGTCAAACGCTAGCCTATCAACAGTAATTAAAAACCCCCAAAACAAAATTGCAATACTGAAGATCAACTCTCATGTTTCATCTTTGCCACATACATTTGTTTCACACCGATTATGAGCATGTAATTGGAATATAAACAATACTACACCCACTTATTTCTCCAGTTTTATCGCTTGGGCAATAAATAAAACTATTATTTTGTAGCCTAGACCCCAAGGCGAGAGCCCACGCGGTTACATCATAACGCTTATAAGGAATCGGTCAATTTGCAAGAGTGTGTCAAAAAGTAGCTGATGAATTAGCCAAATAGTAAGGTTTTAGCATAGTGACATTATTTTGTCGTCATCTTTAAATAAGTAGAAATAAGCCTTCTTTGTTGATGATGTTCTTTTGAAAGGTCAGGTGTGTACTTGCGTAGAGCAACCGGCGTACGTGTATGATCATTACCTAAACGATAGGAGTGGGTAAGGATCCCAGCGAGTACTTTTCTGTAGTTTATGCGTACCCAGATGGAAAAATAGCGTGAGTTTATACAATGTGTCCGGACTAGTAGTAATAAAACTTTAAGTATGTAAAATACTTAAACACACACCGGTATAAAAACTTTCAAGTATTTATGTACTTTAACTTTAAGTATGTAAAATACTTAAAGTTTTATGGATTTTATGGATAAAAACACCCCACATAATGGGTGAAATCACCACACTCTCAAAAATAGTGCAATATTAATACTCGACTTACTTATTACGATATGCGCACTATTGCTGGGCGCACGGTTGGCGCAGTGGTTGAGCTGCGTGTCGCGGGTTCGATTCCCACACGGAACAAATATTTGTATGACCTACAGATAGTTGTTCCGGCTCTGGATGTTGTGTATGTGAGTTTTATATGTTTTTAAACGCACCCACGATGCAGCAAGTAGTTCCTAGTGTGAGGCAAAGTTTTTATTCAAAGAAAATAGAAAAGAAAAGATATCCACATAGTCTGACTTTGTACCTAGATTTCACAGAGGCTTACATTTAATTTTACTTTTACGGCCATAGCATTTTTTTTATTTAATTTTCCCTATCACTCAAAAGATAACATATTTTTGATATGAGACATAAAAGACAAATTTTAAACTAAATTTTCATAAAATTTTATTGCATTTCCAAAAATTCTGCGATTTTTTTAGGGATTAGTATAAGTCTTTTATGAGTTTTTTTTTGTTAGTATTTGAGTTGGTTTAAACAATAACAAAAGAATCGGAGCTCTAAGCCAATTAAGTTGAATTTGATTATTGCCTAAAAAGTACCCCTGCACATTTTTCCTTGTAATTTCTGCAGAATTTTAGGCAATGCAATAAAAAATGTGAGAATTAAACCCCTTGTGTGGGGTGTTTTTTCGATAAAATTAAGTGTGTTTTACGGCCTTAAAGTTTTATTACTACGAGTCCGGACACATTTTATATGTTTGTAAGCCTTTTTATCTGATCAGTGAGTCTAAATGCAGAACTGCCACCATAGCTAGCGCTGCCATCAGTCTGCATTGTAAACATGCAGCCTTGCAGCATAACGCGTTGAAGGACACGTTCCAGTTGCAGGCACGTCAGAACACGCGGGCAGTTTGAACACTCCGAGTGACCCACGCAGCAGCCTCTGGTATTGCTGATATCATAATGAAAGACGTACATCAAATGAGATAATATTATCTGCTTGTTTACCTACTGCACCTTGAGAAATGGAATGGTGATCAAACGATTTTTTTTAGGTATTCAATTCTTGAAATGCTGTAGTAACCCAAGTAATTTGACAGGAGCAGGCAGATGATGATAAATCTTCTTGTAATAGGTCAGGGTGCTTTTTGAGGATTTTTACAGCTATGGACAGAATTCGCACAGAAAATAAGGTCAAAATAAATAAACCATATTTTTATCTACTATTTAATGAAATGAATATTTCAACGATTTTAAACTACATTACATACTTTTCTCAAATAAAAAATAACTTCAGAATATATAATATGCCTTCAAAATTATATAATTGTTTAGGTAAAGAATACTTCAATATTTTTTTACGATTAAATATATAAATATGTAGTATAGCATTATTTGCTGAATAATTATAAATAATTGATGATAGCTATGTTGATTAAAATGACATGTCGGCTCATAGATTACCTCTGTATGATTATTATATGCCCTAAGTACTAGATATTTATTATTAAATTCATATTTAATAATTATTTAGTAAATGGGCGGTTGTTTACACCTTCAACATGATGATTTTCCTAAACAGTTCTTTGGTCAATGGAAATATTTTAAATAATATTAGTATGTATTTTTTTTTGTTGTAGTTATGATTAAATAAATTTTGTTTACTTTAAAAGTATAACAAATTATTTAAAAATTATAATAATATATTTTCTATTAATTATTTTAAAATACATGGAAGCACATTTATGTTCGATACCGTATAATATTGAAAGATATCAGACACTTTTAATATTTATTATTTAAAATATATCATCCTGAAACAATGGTTGAACTACAATAACTTTCATTAAGTATTCATTTTTTTATTTATAACATAATCATGATATTTTATTATTAACTGAAGCTTTTCTTCATTACTTTTCAGCTAGTGTCCAATATCTAACACAAATACAATAATATATTGGAAATCTACTAATTATAATGTGTATCATCTCACTCATTTATACAAAATCGGACTACGAGTATCTTATATTCATAATATATTAAATTTATCTAATATAATATTCAAATTGTCTTCAAACTCTACGAGGGTAAATAGTTTTAGTAAAATTATAGGATTAAATATTTATCTTACTGTAATGTCTTATTTTAATAAATTTTATAAATGGGCTAAAGTTTTTGCTACTAAGTATATTTAAAATTGACAGTATAAATAGACATATATTATTTTGAACACGTTAAGTAGTGCATCTGCTTTAAATTATAATATTTTGTGTAGAAAATTCATTATAAATTAAATGATCAGTACCTTTATAAAATTATGTATGGCCAATTATATTGTATCTTCCTTTTTGTGGCAATAAATGAACACATATGATTAGTCAGATTGGATGCAATACCTATTCAAACATCTTGTAGACATAAATAATTTGAAAGTTATAAAGATATATTTTATATATAAAATCTACAGTATAATATATTAGAAACTTTTGGCTAGAATAGAATATATTTTTAGATTCTTTGGTCTCATTTAGAACACAGAGGTTTGAACATTCAATGTTTTAGGTCGCAGTGACTCCAAAACATAAACATTAAAATCACGATTTTAATAATACAGCTAAATTAAAAATGATTTTAAAATAATTTATTTTTAAAGCTGAATAACCAAATCGATAAACTCACTGTTAATATTAATCTAATGATATGATTAAAAACAACCATAAAATCCATTTATACAACATAATATTAATACTTATTTAATAAATAGGCCTTTAAATATACGTAAAGATAAATGCATTTAACAATGATTAACGATCTGAATCATACATTTTCGACAAACACCATTTAGATTCAAATACGCGTCCCGAAGCGCTTTTAATGTAATCTCTTAAAACTCTAAATACCTAACATCAAACTAACACTTAAATCCTTTAAGGATAACAAATATAATTATTATAAAAGATGTATTTTTCTACTTACGTTTAATAATAATAAGCGATAAATTAATTTTAGTTAATACGACCAAAACCTAGTGTACGCATTTCGTTGTGTCTTTGTATATTTTTTTAAGCAAATCTATTAAATATTTTGACTCAAGTTTTTTTATTGAAAATTGCAATTGTGTGAGTTATTATTTTGTCAATTTATATTTTTCACCAGATTTCAGTCAGTAAAAACAAATAAACATTTAATATATTAAATATCAATAATAACAGTAAAATCTACGCGTTAGCTACATGGAAGACCAATAGATAGTTAACTTTAATAATACTGTTAATTTAACCTAAATATGCTTAATCATTATAATTATCAATAATTATCGTACAATTAAACGTACATGAACGTGTCGACACACGGCAAACGGAAAGTCATCAAATTATTCTAAAAATCTAAAACATAATGCGCTTAAATATTTTTTAAATACGACTACACGTTACATAATTTTTGAATTAATAATTATTACATGTAAATATCATTTCAATATAATTATATTTTGATAGTATATGGCACATTTATATTTGGCACATAATTATGATATTATATTAAAATTGTGCGTGATGTTTTAGAATTTCTTTCTCTTTACTTTCCCACGACAGTAATCCTGTAAGGTTAGATATACAAATATTTATTCATGTTATATGTACATTACTTCCCATTTTTGTCCCATACTATATTTAGGTATAATATATATTTGATAGCTTCATCATCCCACATTTACATTGGAAATATCTTCCACGAAATATATATTTTATAACTGTATATTATATTGTAAAATGAATATCAACTCTAACCTAACAGGACTAAGGTGTTACTTTCCGAATCCCTTTGGTCTGAGATCCTGCTCTTAAGTGGGAGTGAGTGGACTTAAGGCTTGTTATGCTTGGCCAACTCCTCAGCCTGCATCTTGGTCCTGAGGGTCGGCACGTCCTCTGGGATGCGAACGATCTTGTGGATTTTCTGTAAAATAAAATCAATACATTAATAAATCTGTAGAAAAGTCGTTTTTGTACATCGAAAAAAGTTTTCAAAAAAAATAGCCAGGGTGTCAAAGGATAACCAACATAACCCATTGCCAGCATTTTTGGAATCTTTTTCTGTTTATCTGTTTATTTGTGCACGCATCATGTTATGCATGTACGAAACCAATGTAGGTCACTTTTATACATACAAATTGTGCGTAATTTGTGAAGTATTACTTAGTTTTTGTTTCATCGCAGTTGGTTCACTTTATCAAAAGTTAGATGAATTTAAAGTGTTCAAGAAGTAAAATTATCACAACACACACAATTCATATACTCGGACAGTTGAACTCCATATTCGATAGATGGCGTAGTGCATATGAAGTCATTTTCTGAATGGTGCTGTTAAGATTCTCCGCGAAAGAATGACCCTAGAAAAAACTTGGTAAGTAGGTAGGGTAGGTAGGAAGGTAAGTAGGTTAGGGTAGGTAGTTGACGGGAGCGATGCCGCGGGCACAGCTAGTAATATATATAATACTAAGAGGTTTCAGAGCAAGAAATAATTATTAATCTTTGTTACAGCGTCCAGACCGGCGTTTTTAACTTTATAAAAAACTTGAAAAAAAACAGACAAAAAAGCTTAACAGTATCTCAACAGAAGCAACTATAGCAAAAAGTATTAATGAATAATTAATCATCAATACTGGAAATGGACCAAAAATTCGAAGACATGTGACATCCATGATTAAGGCCCATTAACTCTCTCACAAAGCGGATGCCTATGTCCAGCAGAGGAAACATTATAAGGCTGATGATGATGACTGGAAATGGAACACAAAAACCAATTGACTGAATATGCTCAAAACGTTAAACTACTAAGAATTGGTACCAAAAATCACAGCACGGATACTTTAGAACTCCAAGACAAAAGAATAATAAAGCTCACCTCTTGCCAAGTACCAGGAGTAACGCGCCACAGGTAGACCATGTATCCGGGAATGCACATCATCGAGGACAGGGCAGTGAACCAACCGAAGGCGTGAGCCCACCACGGATACTCATAGTTCATGTACTTGATCGGCTTCCATTGCACCAAGTTGAAGATAAAGACGCACTGAGGAGATAGAAGAATATAACAATTAGACTCCTTAAAGATAAGGAAGAAGTATTCATGTATGAATAAATCATAAGGCCAATACTTATAATTAATACATCATCAGCCACCACAAGGTGCCAACAAGTTACCAGTTTCTTAACAAGATTATTTCTAAGCTTAATGCGTCTATATTTCTTTTCAATAAATACATACTTGATGGATTGTAGACGTTTCCATTTCAGGAAACAATTTCAAAAGTTAGATTAGAAAATATCACTATTGAATCCTCAAAAACAATTATCCATAGCTAGTGAGTTCATTCGTATTACCCCAGCACGCTTTTATACTAAATTAACCTCTAACTCACAATGCAAATAGCAGGCGTGAATCCAACCCAGCAGAACTTCCACCAGATAGTAGGATAGTAGCCGATCATCTCCTTGATGCCATCGTAGAACCGGTTGACGCCGAAAGCCCAGGATATGGACACGCACTCGAAGAAGATCAGGAACAGCAAGCAGAAGCCGGAGACAGCGTACGAGTCGAGGATTTGGAAGACGTACATGCCACCCTGGCAAAAGATTGTGTTGATACAGAATTTTGAGAGTATGATACAGATAAGGGTCCAGTGATTAATATCCAAATAGTCAAGAACAAAGTTACAGGGTAAACAACATATATAATGCATGCTGATGAAAATTAAATGTCTCATGATAAATTCTTTCAAGGTTATCAAGGATAGTCAATATCGGCAGTTCTTGCCATCATCATAACTGCGAAATTTTTAATTAAAGTAGATAATATCTAAGATAAATCAACTAAAAAATTAAGCTAGCAAGAGTATCTAATCGAATACCAAACTGCTTTTTAAACATCTTCAGATAATTTTTATCACTTTATTCCGCACTCACAAAAGGGTACTTTGTATTCACCCAAGTCTCTGCCAAAGACGTAACTTGAATTTCAATGAGAGTTACTACTCCCTTTCAATGCCATATTAGGCGATTTGCCTCGCGTTTGTAGACATTACAAAACCTTGACGTTGACCATGAAATCAATTTCTATGCCAATAAAATTAGTCGCCTACGTGTAAAATTTTTGTTTTGGATCTACATAATTATTTGTATAAATTATTTGAAAAAAAACGAACGATCCAAATCTGGGCAACAGAGTTCGGCCGGGCTCTACAATCACTAGAGGAAAATGTTAAAATAAAATATCAGAGTGAATGAAGTTCCTAAATGGGCCATCAAGTTTAAACAATATGATCATTAAAATGATGGATGTGTTCTAACTCATGAAGTCATTCAGCCTATTCGATTTAAAGTAGCCTCTTCACTCTGTTATCAATCAATGTGCGTAGTCTTTTTCCAATTATGTTGTGGTAGACATCCACTCTAACTGGATGCAGCAGCAGTATTGGTTACATGATATTACTATAACAAGGTACATCACTCTTATGAAATGCTAATTCTATAATGTTATAAAATAGTAATTTGCTTACTTTCGGAGAAGAATTACAATTACAGTAGCAAAAGCCACAAACTTATAAATGAAGTTGCCTGTAGCATTAAAATTGCAAGTAAACGCACATGACCGATCGATATGGTGACACTTGGGGGAACCTTATTTTCAGCAGTGGACGTCCTTCGACTGAAATAATAATGATGATGACACTTACCTCAGAAATACACGACAGCCCAACTAAATACGAGATGACACATGTAATAGCGATGAAGATTTCCTTTCTCCTCCTGAGGAGTTTGGGCCACTCATCAATGACAGCAGTGATAAAGCCTTCCATAGTGCAAAACTGGCTGTCCAGACCGATGAGGAGCAGCATGAAGAAGAAGAGACAGGACCAGAGCGGAGCCCCTGGTAGCTGGAGCACTGCTGATGGATAGGCTAAAAAGGCTAAGCCGGGACCTGGAAGAGATGGTTATTGTTGTTGAGCTATATTTTCGCCATTAAATGGAAAGGATTATAATTCTAATTATTTAATCTTAAATAATAAATCGTAAAATCTTTTTTTTGTTTTTGTTCGCTCGTTGATGTAACATGGTCCCAAAAAATCCAATCGAATGAAGTTTAGGATTCCTTTGTTACTAAGGATACAGTAATCATATAAAACAGCCATAATCTTAAAAAACAGGTGTTTGGATTTATTTTATTTTTATTTAAACGAAGATTTTGAAGTATATACCTGAGGCAGCCACTTCAGCAACCGGTCTTTGTTGCTCATGGGCCATGAACCCAACCACGGAGAAGATGACGAAACCAGCAAACATCGATGTACTGGAGTTCACAGTACACACGATCAAGGCATCCCTGAAAGATAAAATGATGACCAAGTGTCAAAATTCTAAATAAAGACATTTTTGTGTAGTTTAGTCAAAGCAGTGTTGGCCCAGTGGTATCGGCCACGACTTACAATGTTGTAGGTCGTGGGTTCGAACCCAAGCAGACGCTTTATCTTATCTTATCTTGTGGAGGGGCCGAGAAATAACTCGGACACATCGACCCTTTGGGATCTATTGTGGTCCCCAGGCAGGCGCTTTACTTTTGTGTACATTATTTCATCACCACTGCTCTCAAAAACGTTGCAGGAAAACATCTTGAGGAAACCGGCATGTTCTAGAACCAAAAATTCGAAGACATTTTCTTCACCGTCGACCACATCATCGCTTACCATCAGGCGAGATAGTGGTCCAACGCGAGCCTGTCGATAAATAAAAATAAAAAAAAACATGTGGCATTCGAAGATATCTGGGCCCGCGTAGTAGATTACGGCCCATTCCTTCTCACAGAGAGGAGGCCTGTGTTCCAGCAGTGGGAACAGTAATAGGCTGATGGTGATGATGATTATGAGTTTAGTCAAATTTTAACATCATATTGCATATATCTGTCACAACTGCTATAGTTACAACAAAAGTACAAACCGCTTGACTACTGCTATAACTTGAATAATACGCTACAGAAATGATTACTTGAAATGTTTTTTATGTCATTCATTCATTTCACAAGAGATTAAAAAATTGCTTGCCAATACAAAAGAACCTTTAAATAGTTTAATTAAAATAAATGATTAAAGCTTTGAGTTTAGCTTGAATTTGTCATTCACATAAACTTGACAGGGAATAAATTGTCGTTTAAAAATCTAAAAAACACGCTTCAATGTTAATTTTTCAATTTTTAGTTTAATCGCTTATCCTGAAAATCCTGGCAAGGTTAATGGGACAAACTATTTAAATTATTGCATTGTCATGGGTCCTTGACAAGTGTGCAAAGTTTCAAATTAATCCAACGTTTTGAAGGGGATAAAAATCACGTTCAAAGATTCCGTTACATAGACACATATATACCAAGCTAATAAAAGAGTGTTAAAAATGCCTACGTCTGCTTTTGTATATATTTCTATGCTAGTATTAAAGTATTAAACTTACTTATACACATTGTTGGTAAACTTATTATAGCTTCCCAGAGCGACTAGAGTTCCCAGACCCAGACCATAAGAGAAGAAGATCTGAGTAACAGCATCGATCCATACTTCAGACTCCATCAGCTTAGACATGTTGGGCATCACATAGAACTTGATACCCTCCATAGCACCAGGCAAAGTGATTCCTGGAACAATGACAATAAAGTTTATATTGCTGTAGCTTATCTTGTTTCTAAATCGATTAAAAAGGTCAAGAACATAAAATTATAAATGCTAAGGTACTAAATGAAACTAAAGGTTTTGATTTGATTTACTAATTTCTGTGCTGTATATGCAAATATTTACAAAGCAATGGAATTAAATGGCAAGGTCTTGTGTAAATGTTGATTGACAGTTAAAAGGACAAGATTTTTATGGGCATTCTGAGACAATCTAATTCCTTTTATTGCAACCTGAGAAACTAAATGTATGATTCATATTTACGAAGTTTTCTTATTATCAACAACATAATTTTAAATCATCGTAGGGTTTCATCGTAGAGATCCTTATAAAATTCTTCCTCTTTATTGAAAATATTTCATAAGGAAGCTGCTGGGTGGCCATCATCACTCTACTACTCCCAAATTTTGCGACCTAGACATTGTGCGGTACATGTCTAGTTTATATATATCTTAAGTTTCCAATTACTCTTTCTAGGTCTTACCTCTGATCAGCAACACAGTCAACAAGAAGTAGGGGAATAGCGCAGTGAAGTAGACGACCTTGCCGGTCCACCTGACTCCCTTCCAGATGCAAAAGTAGCACAGCACCCACACGAGCAGCAGAGTTCCGGCCAGCTCCCAGCGAATGTTGCCGATGTGCTCGATACCGCTCGAGATTTGCAGGGCACGACGTCTGGAGAAAGAGTGATGGGATTAAAGAATCAAAAAGTTCATACAATATACAATGCTCGGTTTCTAAAGTCTTACTATAAACTTTTGATCCAGATATTGATTTCACAAAGATAAGTGCTCAGATGCACAATAAAATATGCAAAAAAGTCAAACCTAAACACTAGGTATAGAAAATATACAAATTCTGATTTAGAATATTCTGGAAATCGAGCATTTCTGACCATATGTAGTTTTTAAACGATCTCTAAGTAGATATTATGTCACAATAAAGAATTGTTTCGGAAATGATGGCCTCATAATATGGTGTAACATCATTATAATATCTATCTAACTAATATTCAACTAATTCTACTATTCAATCAGTAGGTACATCGATATAGGTAAACTTTACACCTTTTGAATGATCAGTAGGTACTTGTTTTGTTTTGTGTGTAGTGAATGCCGCGTTGATAGACATCTTCTTAAGTTAGACAGTCATTTAAGTAAATTAATGAAATATTAAACAAACTTTCAATCAGTTTACAAATCATTTAATTCGTTTTTGACATTGTTATAATGTTTCGTTAAACTTGCCAAGTTGTGTTAGTTAAACAATGCGAAAACTTTTACAATGAAAGTTTCATTTCAAATCGAGAATAGATTTTAACTTTGTAATTTTAATTTGATACTGTCTTCAGGAATATTAAGTCCCTTAACTTTATCACTAGTTTGATATTCCTCCACGAAGAAAACGTTAAAACTGTTTGTATAATTTAGTTTGTCCACTCTCAGTGGCGTAGCGTAGTAGGAGCGGCAGGGGCGGTCCGCCCCGTGCGGCACCTTAGGGGGCGGCAAAATTTCCCAGAAGTTAATATCTTATGTTTTTTTAGACGGTTACAGTATGGGCTTTATTAGCATCAAAACCCTTACATGATCTAAGTTAGGGATAACTTTCCCCGACTTTATTAATAAGAGTAGGTATTTTGTTTTCAAAGATTGTCATTTAGCGGCTAGTATTTTTAATGAGAATATTTATAGAAAGAGAGAAAAAAATCACTTGAATTTATTATAATAGTGGCTCAGTTCAATAAATACCAGACGACTCACGCTAGTTTTCAACTAGACCTTATGTTGCAAAAACATGTTGCGTATTTAAGTGTATTTTATTTTAGTGTGGGTGTGTATTTCCCCTACTTACTCCCAAAACTCCTTAACCGGATCCGAAAGCACAGCCTTGCTTATATTCTTTCCGTTAAGCGTACAGAAGGTGGTCATGTCCATGGTAGACCAGCAGGTCAGGTTCTTGCGATCGTAGGGGTTCACGCAGGTGGCCGTGTTCCAATAGTTGTCGCAGTTCCGCCATGGCACGTCTGGTTCAAATAAATTATTTTTAAAAACGACGAAGGAGAAAAAGGCATTAGAAAAGATGGAACATAAAACCTACTACTGAATAATTTAGAAAAAGATAACACAAAATAAGACAATACTTCAGGGCGTTATATTAAGGACAACGTTATAGAATAAACCGAATATTTCGGTAATCTTACTCATTTTGTATGAAGTAAAATTTCGGTAAAAGAAAATCCATACTATTAATTTAATGCTCTACCTAATAATTCATTGACACACTCAGTGAGAAAAGTGAAATATCAAACAAGCAACAAACAATTTACATACAAGTTTTCATTCTTCAATTTCTTCTTTAACTTTTAATAGATTGCTTTTGACGTGACAACGTCTTATAATTCGATGGAGCCGGCTGCACGCACGAAAAAACATGACTCATGCGGCGTTACCTCGCTCTGAGGCGTTCCATTTAAGGCTTGAAGTGCAAGCGAGAGCGCGGAACGAGCGACAAAGAGGCACAATCGGCCTCCGCGTTCGGCAGCGTTCGACATCTGTCTCTCTCCTACTTGAGTGAGAGATGCGTCCGCGTGGACAGCTGCTATACAATAATACATTTACATGTTTTCGTCAAGTATGAAGTGCAGTGAAAAGTGAATGTGGTGTCAATTGTTTATAGCAACGATAATTGCGGCGATAAAATGCAACCATGCCATCAGTATTTTCTTATGACGTTGTCACGTTCAACTATCGTCAGTAAACCGACTTTACAGACAACCGATTTTTTTGCCGACCATTGTAATCAATTTTATTACAGCAATGGATAAGAAACTATGAGCCAAAAGAAAGCTAATAAATGGTGGCGATGTATCTACCTGATCTCATAGACATGAAGAAATAGAAGATGGCCCAGGCGAGGATGACGATGTAGTACACATTCATCCAGCAGGACATCACAGCGGCCGCATAACCAATACCTGGACCAAAGTGATGATTGAGTTACATACCATGCTAATTTGACCTTAGTGAAATAAGGAATAAGGCGCAAAACTGAAGAATTTCATCCTTATTTATAAAAATTATAATTATACATAGCAAATGTTCAATTCAAAGTTTCTATATAGAATATGAATTCAGAATCATTTAATCAGTTACTGAGATATTTTGAAATGGGTCCTATTACAAAATATCTTTCTTCTTCTTCTTTCGTTATAGATACAATACAACAGGAATTTAATTTGACAAGAAATGTAGTAAATGATTGAAGAGAAACTAATTCAGGGACCTAAATAATTATTTCTCTCTTGAATTTCTGCCATTCTACGAAATCACATGTTAAGCTTCTTTGTTTTATAAAGTTCAGAATTCTAGCTAAATATCCACCTGTCTTGACTTATTTATTCTCCAAAAAGGCTAAGTTATTAAATCATTGTCGGTACCATACTGCACAATTCAAACTTCTATTAAGTAAATTTATAGAAACACCATTTCCAAATCTACAAATTGATTAACGAAAGAAAGTCTTGAAAACAAAAGATTGTGAAACCCCACCAAATGAAAGGTTGAAGAGGGTCCTTTTCATTACCGGCTATAAGTATCTCAGTCGTGTCGAAAGAGCCGTTGTCGTAACCATCCCGAAGTATTTGGTTAACCTTCTATTGTGCAAATAATTTCTGAGATTTGGATTATGCCATCCAGATAGAATTTACCAATGCAATAACAAATTTACGTACGATATTAATTTAAATGCTTTTATTGTTACCTAAAATCAAAGTGATTCTGAACCGGTTTCTGAATTCAATATTTGGAGCTATTTTAATGCCAAAGTTTGACAGGTTCAAATTCTTAATTCAGAAATCGGGGTTGCAGTACAAACAAGATTCTGCCCGCAACTTGACTTTGAAGGGCAAAAACAGACAAGACTTTTAAGTAAGCCAGCAAATTTAAGTAGAACAAAAATCAATCTTAACGTGATCTTGGAAAACATAAAGGCTATCAAAATAATTCCGTAAAAAAAACAATAATATTTCTTCCGTACCTTTGAAAATCGGGGCAATATTGAACACGCCTAACCCGCCGATGGTAAGCATCTGTCCCATAGCCAGCTCCATGAAGAACATAGGGATACCAGCGAGGAACAGCGTGAGAAAGTAAGGGATGAGAAAGGCACCGCCGCCATTCTTGTAGCAGAGGTAGGGGAACCGCCACACGTTGCCGAGACCAATGGCTAAACCAATGACGGAGAGGATGAAGTCTAGCTTGCTACCCCAGGAACCTCTTTCGGGTAGGTCGGATTTTGATTTTACGACTTCGCTGTAAAGAAAGTAAAAGAAATTAGTATTCAGAAGTCTGTTGGAGTAACAATATTAGAGACATTTTGATTTTGCTTCCTGTCTTCAGCAATCTTCTGAATGACTATAAAGTAACTAAGGAGGCAATAATGACAACAACGTTATTGTAATTATTATCGTAATATCCCTAAATTCCAAATATTTAGTAAGAACGAACACAAAAGGACGTGTCTATAACAACAATTTTCTGAAGGAAGTGTTATCAAATGTTCTTGACATGCAAGGTTCAATTACTACGCCCTTATATTCCGGAATTCACAATGAGCTTTAATTATACAAGGACATTTCTGTATGTATACTTGACTTGATCAGGATATACACAGTTTTAGACAGATGAAACTGGTAAACAGTTATATTACTTCAGTATTTGCAAAAGAGTTAGATTGATAAAAGTCTGTTAATTCTTTATTTGTCAATGATGGCTTATCATAAGAGCAGTATCGATTGAACAAGGAATGATTTCAAAAAAATCTTGTAATTAAAATACAAATCATAACTCAGAATCTGAGCAATTATTGGGATAACGAGTGCAATGACATCATTTATTTGTTTTTAAGAAGTCTACTGCTGGACATAGTTAATGAAATAATCTTTTATTACATACTTAAGTTACTTACTAGCTTTACTTGCCCACGGCAAAAGCGTTTAGTTTTATAAAAGTAGCGAATGTGCTATTCCAGACCATAATCTCTGTGTAAAATTTCATACAGATCCGTTCACCCGTTCTAACGTCATTGAATAAGAAACATCCGCCCATCTTTCCAAACTTTCGCATTGTTAATATTTGACAACGGCAACAACAATGTAAACGGCCCTTTACTAAGTTTTATATATTTTATAAACTCTACGTACCCCTTGTTGCTTGATCCTTGTGCGCTGAGTTCGATGTCATCTGTACGTACGTCGTTTTTCGTTTCCATCTCTGTTTATTGTATCTTTCTCTTTCTAATCGAATGTGTTGCCGTCTTCTTTTAGCCGCTGTCTCTTTCCCTCACTATGTCTATGTTTTAGGGAAACTGTAATAACATTTTAGATGAAGTACGGAGACTAGATTCGGATTGCCTCTAATTTTGTACCTGTAACAAGGAATAAGATCATTGGCACCATGTTTGCAACACTATCGGTGAACATACAAAATAAAAAAAAAATGAAGTCGAACATAGAATCTCAAAATCATCAAATCATTTGGTAAGTCGGTTAAAAAGGGATAGTACTACTCGCCCTGCAAAATCGCGTCTCTTGCACATAACGCAATCATGATGGCATTGGTATGACATAAATCCCTTCAATATCACATACGTGAGCTATGTTGATCCTATCGCTGATTCGATGTTTAATTTAGCTTAAAGCAACCTCTAATAACATCTATAATTCACAATTCTAACTCTGAAGGATACAAAAATAGGTACCCGTACTACATCAATCCAACACATATCTCAAGAGAAAAAAACAACACCAAACTAAAACCTGTTCTGATAGTCGGAAACCATCTTTACTGAGCTAGCATATTCCAATGTCGATATTGACTTTGAATGTAATCAGCAACAGAATCATGCTTACCGAAAGACATCATCTAAACAAAATATATGCACAGCAGATTTTCATATATGCCACCGTAATGTGCACCTGGTATCTTTACTAGACACCCAATAAAGCCAGACGTGTGTTTACGAGGTATCAACGTGAAATATGAACAGACGTTTACATGACATGTTTGTGTTTATTTTATTTGCAAAGAAAATTGGATGGGGACTGGGATCTGTTTTTTGTTGGCCACATATCTGTGGTATGGGATGAGCTTCGGGATGATGACAAAAAAAATATTTAGTCCGTCTAGATTACCTAAAAATATTGAACACGTATTTTTTCTTATGGCACATAAACAAAAAAAATTTACAATATAGTGCGTTAAAATATCGTGTCACGTCACACTTTATACTGGCAAGTGACGTCATAAGCCCCCACTCCTGAACTTTGATGCGTTTTATCTTTGTCAATTTTTATTTATTTGATATAGCAAAAATTTGACTCGTACTTTTTGCTTTGATAATCTCACTGACGGACTTAAAAGAATTATCATTTTTCAAATCAGAAAACATCCCTATTGGTGTAAATCAAAACTTTGTCACTTGAAAAAAAAATAACGAAAATCTTTAATCTCTATATAGTACAAACTAATTCGCCATCAGCCTCTGTCTATTTTGCTGCTTATTTCTCCTAAACCACGCAACGGATTTTGATACGATTTTTACTAATAGAAATAGTAATAAACGAGGAAGGTTTGTGTATATAATTTGGTGCTTGTGAAGCCGGGCGGTTTGTTAGTAATATAAAAATAGCATTAGACGAATTAATTAAAATAGAAGGCCAGCGTTTTAAAGCAGGTAGATATTGCAAGAAGTGGTGAAATAAGTTCATCACATTAATTCAGTTAAAAGCGGCAAGTTTATCTAAGCAAGAGATTCCAACAAAAACAATCAACTGTATTCTTCATAATAAAAAAGAAATATTTTGTAAAACCCTTCCACTTAAATCTAAAGCAACTGAATAGCAATAAGATTTGCATGAAACATCGATTTGAATACAAACTGTCATTATGGTTTATTCCATTGAGTTTAGTGCAACACTGAAACAGTATTACCAAAACGGGACTAAGACAGAATAAGTACAAGCACAACACACTGACAAGCTAAAGATATTGATCAAACTAATACCATAATTGAGTTGTGAGGAGTCGTAATTCAAAATCGAACTGCTATTAACACCACAAACTAGAGATGAAAGCCAAACAACGAAACCTATTGAACATACTGTCCATTTACTTACATTAAATTTCCAAATAAACCCAAACAGCAAAAGTATCACCACAGATTTATCAACGCCGAGACTTCATTTACCCCCTATATACTTCTAAACTCCCTGTCTGCCGGTGCCCCAGTGACCTAGTAGGGCACTACACTGATAGTATAACCACACGTCTGTAACGATCCTCTATTAAATAAACTATTACTCATCTGCTGCTCTTGACCGTCAAACGGACTCTTTTGTGAATATATATGTAAATGGCTTTGTATTTGCACCTAGGAGTTCTGAAGTCGTGATTCGAGTCACTCTGGTTTGTGTGGCAATTGGCATGATCTATTGTAATGATTCGGATCCAGGACAGAATAATCGTTCTTGTAGATTTTAACAAGTGAGAATTAATAATTCATGAGACTGAATGTAATATACTCGTCAAAACACTCAATAAATTGCAAATAGCAGGAAACGACAATGCCAGAAAGAGATGACGGGATGAGCTGGACTCCTTTTTAAAGGATTGGCCTGCAATTGCAGTAGACCGAGAGGAGTAGAAGAAGGGAGAGAGGGTTTTAACAATGCAGTAGAACAACAGAGACTAAAGATGATGTAGCAATGGATGAACTTGGGATAGAATTGACAGAGAAGAAGAAAGATGCAGGTAGACCGTGATTGTAACTGATAGATAACAAGTGAAATTTAAAAAAGTGATCCCACGGCACATTTTTATTTCATGCTACATAATTTATCTATAAGTAGATACGCTTCGATAGACGATCTATAACCTGAAATTATGACAATATGATCTTGCGAAATAACTTTAGAAAGGCTGAACCGATTGGCACCAAACATAGTTAAGTACAGTACCCTCTTGATAAATTCACCTTTCAATCAAATACAAACGTCAAACTTATAACGTCCCCCTTTTTCCGTCGGGGGTTAAAAAAGGAGTAAATGATAGCATGGCGGTTGACAGGGGAGGTGTTTATGATAATGAGCCATCATCTACTTTAATGCCCGCTTCTACAGAAAAATATGATGATTAGGTTATGAATATGTCTGTCTGTATAAGATTGTGAATGTATACATGTACATTTATATCCTGATAGTCATTATCATCGGAGCAAATCATCAATCACTCCAGCCACTCCTAACCATGTGGAGGTCGGCTTCAAATCTAAGGGATACAACCGAATATTTGTATTTTACAGGGACAGGGAGTGACTGCCTATCTGACCTCTACAACCCAGTAACTGGGTAACACAATGCTCCTTGGCAAGACTGGCATCAGATTTTCTGGTTTCTGACAGTATGTAACCCGTAACGACTGTCAAAGATGTCCTGGAAGCATGGAGGAGTATCGGTATAAAATGGGTGGCCACCCATCCTCGAATGAACTTCGGGATGCGTTGCTTTACTTTGATGACCGATCTGTGTGGCTGTTATGATTTAGCATAGACTCAAAGTTACACTGAGTCAGTTTTTGCCGAAGTGATATATCCATAAATGTATTACATTGTCATTCCACTTGTTATATTTAAGTCCCTTCTAAAAGTGGGCGATGAATCACAGCGTACTCGTAACAGAACGGGGTCCACTACATCAATTTACTTATTAAACTCCATCATAATAGCGTATATTAACTAATTGATCAATGCCTGTGCATCAAACGGAGCATTATATGTTTTGAAGCCCTTATTGGTTTTCGATTCGATGGTTAGAACGGCACAGTTTTAATTTATCCACACTAATATAATATATTATAATAATATAATTATTTTACAATTTATTAAGTATCTTGATCTGGCTCGCGATGTTGTCGACATGTGGGATGTGAATACTGCAGTCATTGTACCGATAGTCGTGACGGCTAATGGCATAATAGCCTCGACGAACACCTGAGGAGGCTCTCGTTGGGCAGTTGGATCAAGGGCTTGATCCAGAAAGCGGTACTCCTTGTCAGACGCGTATAGTCAGGAGGTTCCTCTCTCAGGAGCTCTGACCACCGGTTGCTTGGACACTGTTCTCGATACAGGGGGGCTACTATTATCGGGTTGCATCTGTTTCAATCAATAATTTTCAAATGATTTTTTTTTTCTTCTGTGAAAGCTCACTCCATCGTCGACTTTGTCTCTGTCACCTCTGACCTAGACTAGAGTCAAGAGCAAACCCATTATACATTTAAAAAACGTATTTAAAATGTAAAAGTATATATATAATAAATAAATGGAATAATTTATATGAGGATATGTATAATGTTATAAAGTGGAAAAGTTTGGTTGTTTGTAAGTTTTTTTTATAAGGGATAAACTCAACAACTTAACCGATTTTAGGTTTTCTTTCACCAGTAGAAAGCTACATTATTCCGGAGTGAAAACGGCTCCTGTGGGGTGTACCACGGCAACAAAATCGCGAGGAATAGCTAGTTTAATATATAACACATAACAGAACTTCACGCCTGCATTCCTGAAGGGTTAGCTAGAGGTTTATCCATACACCGATATTTTTCACCGACTATTATCATCAACCGGACTTTGAAATTCCAAATGCATAAAACACAACAACTCTTGGCCCGACAAAGGAATCAAACTAGGACGATATGCTCAGGAGTAGTGCTAGATCACTAAGCCAAGAAGGTGTACATCACAGACATAAATCTAACTAGATGACGCAAGTCCCTCCATCTGTATGAATAGCAAGCGTGCCACTTTTTCACAAGAAATATAAAAACAAATTTACTTATCAATAAAAGAAAAAATGTCCAATGCTTCGGCCAACTTTTTCTATACATTCTTTACAGCTCAATATGGCATAAAACGGCAAATTTCAAGATTTCTGTGGATTTCCGGTGCGTTATCTAATTAGATTTATATCTGTGGTGTACATAGTTTTATGAAAGTTATATGTAACAAGCACAAGGCTTAGATAGAAGTTACAACATTTCGGATATTTTTTTATATTTTAAGGACAATCTCACCGCACTATTCCCAAAACATTGCAAGTCGTAAAAGCCAGAATCAACAGTGGCAACCATCAGAACAGCGCCGAGGAAATGAATCCCGGCGAATGAATTTAACTATCTTGGAGCCCGCAACGAAATTAATCAGAAAAGAATAACGGAGGAGTAGGCAAAAAAACAATTTCTACATCCCTCCATATCAAGCACGAGACAGAGAAAACAAGGCCAAAGGCACCAAGGGTCGTTCACAATTGGGATAAGCTCAGTCGCCTAGCACCACGGATAAAAAATTATCATTAATATTAATTGGTCCTAACATTGTGATCATTGATTCCAGTAATAGGTATGGCAAAAAGGCTTGAACGCAAGGCAATTTGTTCTAGTGTTTATAAGTTCTATATAGTAAATAACTCAGGATGAGGCCTGTACACTATACATCATAACATCCGGTTGTATTGCATATTCAAAATATTGTGAAACCATTCTTCTAGAATATTTTGTTCCATATTCTATTGAACCAATCCCAATCCTAACCAACCCAAATTGAAACAGTCGCTTGTCAATTCAACACGCCTTCCCTTCACGAAGTTTATCAGAATATTTAATGAAACATATGTGTGTAATGGATGTGGTTTTAACGAACCATCCTGTATATGTATCTACGTATATTCAACACTCTGTATACGAATATACCTTTGAGCTGTAGGGACAGATGAAAAAATTCCCATGGAACGACATACATTTGCAAGTTGAATGTGGTTTTTATTTTGGGTTTAAAAATATTTTAACGAAGGTACTGTTCAGAGCTTTGTTTTAGCCTATTTAGGGCCTTCCCGTTTTATTTGCCGTAAAACGGCTACTTTCTAAAGCGTATCCTTACTGACGGCTAGGTTAAAAGGTTAAAAAAACACTTTTGTTTCATGAACATTACTTGTGAAACATGATTTTTTCGTATGACTAATACTTTTGCATAGAAAAAGTTAGCAACACGATATTTTCTCGCTTCTTTTGCATACTCCTCCAAAACGACTTGGATGTTTAAAAATATTTTTACACAGGAAAATTGTTGGTTAGAATTTCTTCTTAACCTACGTAGGATATGTAAAATATCAAAAAATATTTTGTAAACAAAACTGACCAAAAGAAGGTCCTATATTGATATTCTGGGCAGTACTGCGTTAATATTGTGGAATATATACGCCTTAACAGTACAGAAGTATCTACAAAGCTTGGATGAATGTGTTTGTAACTCAATCACGCCAGAACGGCTAAACGGATTTCGCTGTAATTTGGCGCAGAGATGGATTATAGTCAGGTGTAGTATTCTTATCTCGTGAAATTTTTGACTCGGGATAATTTTCGACTTTCACGCGGGCGAAGCCACTGGCAGAAGCTAGCCTAAATTAATTTTATAAAAAGGTAAAATCTATGGAAATCAATAGAAGTTGTCAGATTATGAATTTCTATGACTGATGGAAAACTACGTATACTATCGATGTGTGCCTACCATAGGCTATTTTTTAACTCATAAAAATCTACTTTATATGGGATAGGAGCTGCATTAAAAATATATTAGAATGTCAACCTAAATCATTATCATGATGAAAACATATACAAAAAAAGCTTGAGATTGTTCTGCTCTAATTATTATTATTCATTTTTTTGCATCTTGAATTCTGTTTTTTTTTGGTTTTCTTGCAATGACAAGAATATTTACTTTTTAAAGTATTATATTATTTTATTTTAATTATTGTGAATGTGAAGACTATGCGTTCACTGACTGGACGGGTCCACTCAATCTGGCTGGTTTTTTCCTCAAAAGACCATTTCAGACATCAATCTACATGGTCCTCACATGATCTAACCAAGATTTTGTCTGGACTTTAAAAGAGACTGTGACCTCTGAGTTTGTTTCGGCCTTTCTTCTCAGAGTAGTCAGATAGGAAGCACTGACCTCATCTAGTTTTAAAATATGATCGATATGTAAAAGTGTTTGTACAAACCTACTTACAGAAATAAAATCATTTATCATTTATAGGTAAGAAGAATTCTTACCTATCTACCTTGGAAGAATTCCAGCAATTTATGTCAAGAAAAAATCTTTTACTGCTTCATAATTATTAGTCAAAAGGTTGGGTCGGAAATAAAAGAATTACAGTGGTGGCAATCTAATAACTCGATGCTTTCGAATGATAATTATTATTATAGTATATGGGTAACATAATTATCATGATTTTTCAATTTCTAAAATTATAAAGTTATCGCGGCATTTAAAATGAGAAACGTCATCGGAGTTCTTAGATTGTCACGATTATATTATAGGTCAATTGTCGCCCTGCTACTTTCCATTTATTGACGACACGTATCTGTCTGCTATTAAATTAATCGATCCTCCCAATATGACCCAGATTCGAACTTGGGCACAATTTACATACCGAGTACTTTTACTAATAGCTCAATTATTACTTGCTATTTAGGCAGGAACTTTCAGTTATCGTGAAACTTCTCCCCAGAGCTTTATTGGATAAGTAGAAAGGACTGCTAATAAGTGGCTTTGAAGTGCATTTTGAAATTAGTAACTTATGGTTACCAACAAGATGAGAGGAAAGAAATCCGAGGGGTATATGGTCTACCCAATTAAAGCAACAACCGGGCACCTAGATCTCCGACGCGCTACAACCACCCAAAAATTTACACAAATGGCGGGCGATCATCCAATTTTGAAATTCAAGCTTATGAATCTCAGAAAAGGACTACTCAATATTGCACTACAGATTATTATATCAAACCCAACTCTATACAGATCACATACATCCTTTAGAAAATGAAGAACTTTTAAAACTCACAAAATAAAGAAAACACAAAAAGTAATACTTACACAAACACACAAGCATCACAACACCACACAGAACACACACATCACAGAATCTAAAACAGGAGCCGAAAATATGAAATGGCCGCTCGACGTGGTGCCTCAACACATGCTGCGCCGATTGTGAGGTCCCAAACTAACATGGCAGGCACTACATCATGGGTATACATGCTAGTCATGAAGCTGTCAGGTTTAGAAAGAATTTATGAGCCCCGATATGTCCCCACCGGAAAGGGGGGATCGATGAGCGGGACCCACAGATTGGTAACGTTGGGGTGGCCCAAACGGTCCACGATAGTTCACACTTTGGATGGCGTATGGCCTATTTATTTCTTCCTTTATTAGGCGTTTTTTGGGTCGTGTAAAGTGTTACAGAATGTGGAAGCGATCAGGGTACAGTGGTTGGGCGTTGGGCTGTCGTGCGATAAGTCCTGAGTTTGATCTAGGCATTTTGTAGACAAAACACAATGTATCATTTGGATACAACCAATGGTTTATAGGTTCAAACTTGAGCTAGTATCGTGTTCAATAGCGTCTTGGTTACAGCAAGAAAAGTGGATTAAACTCTTCGGATGACCCCCAGCCTAATTGTGTAAGTGAATTCGGAAAGGCAAAGCATTTGACGCCATGAAAGAATCACAAACTCAGAACATTCGTTTTCCAGGATTGCTTTTAACGAAACTGTCGCTACTGGGGGTAATGTTCACACCACATTTTGTCAGTGTACCACCAACTTTCAAAGAAAACGGATCGGTATTGTAATACTGTTGTATGTATGAACTCGCTCATACAACTACCTACGCCATTGCCGAATAGAAAACGCATACGATAGAGCGGACCTGTAAAACGGACTACTGTATATTTTTTCGGATCGGTATTTTTACTGGATCTGGAATACTGTCATGTGTGTGAACTCGCTCAAACAACTACATACGTCAGCGCCAAATAAAACGGACCTCTGTGTGAACGAGTAATTATCTTCAAGGTTTTTCTACACTGAAGCCACTTCACATCACTTTTGGATTCATACAATCGGGCTAAAGGTCTCCAGTTATTTCCGTGAATACAAAATTCACTGAAATAACTAGAGACCTTTAGCTAACTTTTATAGCTAGCCCGTCGTCATCAAAATTTAATAAAAAGGTATCTGGGAAGTTTTTAGGTACTCGATGTAAAAGTTCTTGAAAGAAGCGATCTTTTGATCGTGAATATGTTTAATTTTAAGAGTGTTTATCAATACCTAGCCAGATATCTGATTAGGTACCTACTTTTGAATTTGCATTGATATCAAAAAATATTTTTCGATCAGCATTAAATTTGCCCGCGCCTGCGCATCCGTTGCTTTTCTTGCAGGAAAAGTGCGTTTTCCGGGTAAACCCTTAATTGGTAATGAGCGTTAAATTTGTAGCAGTGAAATAAGTTTCGATTTCAAGTTACTAGAGAGAGTTTTCAGAGATGTCCTTGCTTTACAAAGTATAATTATGCATGTAAATTTATCTCATTATAATATTACGACGAGTAATTTAGATTAAATATACTTCTGATTGGATGAACTACAGCAAAAAGTCAAACAACTTTAACAACACATGAAAAACATAAGTATAAAGTGAAAATTCCATCGGAAAACTTTCCATTACACGCACACGTTCCTTTAGTAAAGAAAGGCAACACAAATTCCACAATAACTATATAAACAAGGTATATCTTTGTTACTCATTAAATATTTCTTCCGATACAGCTTTGTTTCTTTCTACAATACAAAAAAAAAATCTATCAAAAATTCTACCATAGAAGCAGTACTTCCATAAATTATCACACCAAAACCATTTCATTTTTTCTTATTTTTTATAAAATTGCCCCACACTAAGAATTTCTTCCTGTATCGTGGGTGCGTTTACAAACATACACAACACACCCAATAGAGAACACAATTTACATCTCATCAATATTCCTTTCAAAATCATAACGAACGAAACACAACACTAAGTTCATCAAACCATGACAGAAACAAGTCAATGGAACAATTTACAAAACACACTTTTATCCAAGTAACAACTGAAGTTATCAACAAAATAACTACACAGGAAAATAGCTGGAACACACACCTTTTTCGCTGTGTAAAAAAAATGTGAAAATTTGATAAGTTTCAGTGAAAAACTTACTGTTTTTAACTTCGTGTTGTTCTCGAGAGAGTTTCTATGGAGACGGTAGCACAGTGGTGTCGATTCCACCCTTATGAACAAAGGAGCGTTGGTATACAGCCTCCTGGATCGCGCATGCGTATTTCAGGTGTCGTCCTGGCACCCCCTACTATGGGTAGTGTTTGTTTTAGTGATAATGGAAGTATTTTTTGGTAACTAGATTTTTCTTATAACATCTTTCTCGTAGTTTTTGGAAAATCGGCTACTTAACTGTGCTTCCAAAAACCAGGTCATTCTCGTACCTTCTTACCTGTAAATTATATCATGTTTTAGGGCTACTTACTTTCTATCAAAGAGAATAGACAGTAAAAAGAGCAGTGGTGGCCAGTGGTATCAGCCGCGACTTACAAGTTGTAGGTCGTGGGTTCGAACCCAGGCACGCGCTTTACTTTGTGTCAATTATTTCGTCACCACTGCTTTCAAAACGGTGAAAGGAAAACATCGTGAGGAAACCGGCATGTCCTAGAACCAAAAATTCGAAGACTTGTGATAGCCACCGACCTGAACTGGGCCCACGTGGTGAATTACGGCCAATTCCCTCTCACAGAGAGGAGGCGTGTGTCCCAGCAGTGGGAACATTAATAGGCTGGTGATGATGATGACAGTAAACAGTAAACACAACTACCCCAGATTTCTGAATTAAGAATTTAAAGTTGAGTTGTTGAAGTTATTTGGCAGTGTAGTAAGATTAGATCTTAAGTTCTTAACTCCAAATACTCATTACATAAATCGGCCCATTAAAATCATCCTTAGATGAACATGAATTAATACATAACCTTCATTTTGGGTTTCACCGCAGTCGGTTAAAATTAGATGTAATGTCGAATCTTACACGTACTGTAACTTCGCATTTCAAAAAGTTCATGCTTCCCGTTGTCTGTCATTCTAGGCACAATCAAGAGGTTCAACTGTCTGAATCCAAAAGCAGTTAGGTACGTACAACAGCCAATAGGTATTTAGATAAGTGACAAATTAATCAGCACTTAGATACTGTCAACATTATCTCACTTCGATGATGGGTTCCGATATCTAAACACAGACACTTTGGTAGCCGTCGCTTTTGTGAAATTTCACTTGCTGATAGCATAAGCATAGCCTATAGGTATCGTTCCCACTGCTGGGACCCAAGTCTTCAGGAGAGGGAGTGGGTCGTAATCCACCACGCGGGCACATTTCTGGTTGGTGGATGTCAAATGTCTTCGATTTTTTGGTTCTTGGGCATGCTGGTTTCCTCATGACGTTTTCCTTCACCGTTTTGAGAGATAGCTGACAGTTGATTTAATTTGACCCTTCGTTCCTGTAATATGCAGCCTCTGAAAGCCCCTAAAAAGCTCATCCCTCATCAGATAGCCAGTTCTCGTAGGTGATTAACGTCGTTTCACTTTATTAACTTCAAATCGCAATATGATCTCCACGACAATCAAAGTCAAAAGGTTTTAATGACAGACGCTTTCCCTTAGCAGACGACTTTTCAAAATCAAGAAATCGAAGTGTTCAAAGCCGTCTGATTTCGGTTATGTTTGAGAATTATGATACTGAATGGCCCTGCACATGAAGTGTCCATTTTGGAAACCTGAAAGTGAACCCATTCTCGGTGGTCTTTCAGTAAGCCGCACCTACTCAGCTATCAACTATTTGCCCTCAATATGGTTGCTCAAAAACCTGACCGGTTCCCCCTGAAATACGCGAATTGCCGCTCTGTTCCTTGGCTTTAAGATGCGAAAACATGTCAACATCATCATCATCACCAGCCCGACTTAGCCCACTGCTGAGCATCTCTTTTCTTGTGCAACTCCACGTTCCTGTGAAGACTTCATCCAGGTTCTACCCGCGATGGCAGCAGTGTCATCTGCCCATGAAGCGTCAACATACTCTTTAGCAATAGACAGCTTATGTTTTCGATAATAAACTCAACAATACATCCACAATTTCATGTTGACACTTGCCTATAAGATAATAGTTAGTAAACTGTGTTGACACGAGTAAATATAACCCAAACAGAAGATCTAAACGACCCCAAACATCCCTTATCCTATATTTCGGCGAAATATCTTCATCGCCACCTTATGGGGACATATCGTAAACCTATAGTTATGAGGATTATCATCATGCAATATGAAAACACCTTAAATCCTTCCTTGAGCATTTGACTTTAAACCTTAATTTGATAATAGCAACGTTTAAATTCCAGTGTCCGTAGTTAATATTAAAAGTTTAAAGACACTTTCGTTTTCAGGAACGAAGAGATGAAACAATTTGGACTTTGCTAGAATGTGTTATGATTGTATATCGTTTGGTGTCAAGTTTGTTGAATTCCGTAAATGTTACCAATGACTGCAATTTGCTGGATGTCTTTGTTGTGTACCCTTTGAATGGAATCATCCATTGCTTTAATTATTTACTCGGGTATAAACGATTTCTGAGATCTTTTATTGTAAAGGGTAAGAATTTTTCTAAAACGGTATAATTTAGCATGATTTTCAATCTTAATCTTAAATATTTATGTATCTATAAATTTGCCCTTTGCTTACTAAATAAAAGGTGATATTGAGAGTATCAGAATATTTATGAAAAGAGATTGCCTGTAGCAGACATGAGAATTTTGAGATGAATGTGCGGAGTGACGAGAATTGATAAAGTAAGGAAGACAGTGACAGGTAACAGTGACAGGTAAGTTGAAAGGAAACCGTTTGTCTTGCAGCCTGATTGCGTAAGTGAAGTCATGTGATCAGGGGAGGTGAAAAGCATGTTACTAAAAGAGTTATGAGTATAAATGTGGATGGAGAGGGAAGGGATGGCCAAACAAAATATGGATGGACTGTGTGAGGAGTGATGATAGAAAAGGAAGTCAGTGATAGTGTGGCAGGACGGTGTGAAAAGGACAAAAATAAAACCAACTTCCAAATGAAAACGCTACAAAGTGAAAAATAATTTCAACTTCGGTTGTCGGTGTTCCTGTTTTCGTTTCTTCTTTATATATATCCGAAAAATCATATTTTGTGACGATGCGCATTTTTTGATGAATGGCTGTGTTACCAAGCAGAATTTATTGCCGTATATGGAACGACACCAACCCACGCGAGGTTCATCAGGTGATAATACATCCTCAAAAAGTTACCGTTTGCCGTGGATTTTGGGTAGGCGGCGTCATTGGCCCGTACTTTTTCAAAAACGACGCTGGTGAGGCGGTTACCGTCAATGGCGAGAGGTACAGAACGATGATTACCAATTTTTATGGCCCAAATTGAACCATTTGGACCTAGACGGTTCCAGCAGGACGGCGCTATGTGTCACACAGCGGACGCCACGATTGACATTATGTATGAGCAATTTGAGGGTTAATTGGCTACCAAGGTCATGTTTCACGATTTGACCCCGCTAAACTTTTTCTTGTGGAGTTTCTTGAAGTCGGAGGTCTATGCAAACAAACCATAATCGACCCTAAAGGTGGACATAGCACAGGCCATCGCTCAAATTCAGCCGGATCTATGCAGAAGAGTCATTGAAAATTGGACCACTCAGATCCATGCCACTTGTAAATAGCCGAGGCAGGCATTCGAACGATGTCATATTCCACACTTAATGGCACAAGTGGATTTTTCAATTAAATAAAGAATTTTGTTAATACCTCACACAAACCTTGTTTTATTTCAACATCTACCCGCCCTTATTGAAAAACCCTTTATAAACATTCGAATGCTGAGATAGGAGCCTTTTTGGTCTCGCACGGGGTTTATTATTTTTTATTACTGTTTGTGTTTTGCTTATCTCGTGTTGCCTGTGCGGGTCACAAATAAATATTTTTTCTTTCTTTCTTAATTGAGAACCTCCTCCTTTTTGGGAAGTCGGTTAAAAACGTGTTGCGCCGACCTCAAGTCAATATGGGACAAGAGCAGGAAGATAATGATTAAGGGCTTCTTTTACCTTTGTAAACTGTGTCTTTTGTAAGGGCTTTTTTCAGGACACGGAGAAGTCCAGCTAATATAATGAATGGACATCCACGGACAGGCTTTGGCAAGCATTACTTTACCTTGAAGACCAACCTGAGATCTAAACCACCTAAAACTAAAAGTTTGACGACACGGTTGGCGTAGTGGTAGAGCGATCGGCTGCTGCGCCGCGTGTCGCGGATTCGCACGGTACAAATATTTGTATGGCCTACAGATAGTTGTGGGTCTACCCCCTAAGCACGAAGTCCGTAGTTTCGGCCTTTGTTTTGGACGTTGCCCACTCCGTATCACATACGGACGTATGAATTATTCGGGACCCGAACTATTAATGAATGTCAATGCAGTTTGACAGTTGTACCTACTCCTGATGTGTTTTTACCCGTCCGAAAAAAATAATAATTTCGGAGTAGGATTCACGTTGAAGTTACGGAGTACTTTTGGACGGGGCCGTTACTTCATTGATGGAGTTAGGGGTAGACACACGATACAGGAAGAAATTCCAAGTGAAGATTTTATTAAAAAAAAATGGCGACAATTCTAAAATATAAGTGATTGGTCACGTGACTTTTCGATAGCGCTTGACGATCCCATTCATTTTTGACATATTTCCAATAGCTAACGCGACGCTTTCGATGATAGAATATCACTTGCCTGTGGTCGCGCTTGGGGGAGGCCTATGTCCAGCGGTGGACGTCTTTCGGCTGATATGGTGATGATGATGTTGTGGTCGTGCAGCCTGTGGTCGGCTGTAATATTTAGATACGAGCTCCTCCAAAACTCCACATCTTAACCACAATTTATTAACAACCGTCACCGTAAAACCCTCCATTTTCCTCTATCATACTGATAAAAATAGTGAAATAAATACATAGGGTCTGTCATGTTTCTTATCAGCAGTTACTTTTCATTGAGGCGGGTCTCAATATGTGTCCGGTGCCACCGGACAGGACAGCTGTCTGGAGGTAGTTTGTGGAAAAATTTAGAGTTCGCTTACATTTGTGAGAGTTGCAACAGTATCATAGGTACTTATGTTGTAAAGAGCTCAGCAGAGGATCAAAGTGTATCCATTAAAAGAATATAGGTTTTTAATAAGTATCTACTTAAGAAGAAGGAAGCGGGGGCTCGTGAAATGTGAAAGGGGTGGAGGGATGCAATGGCCCAGGAGGGGGACATATAGGCTAGGCTACCAAAAAAACTACTTTTGTAATAGAGATCAGACATTGTTCAGTAACAGCCTCACTATCACTACATCTTATAAAATAAAGTCCCCCGCCGGGTTAGTACGCGATAAATTCAAAAACTACTGAACGGATTTTCGTGCAGTTTTCACCAATAGAAAGAGTGTGAAACGAGGAAGGTTTTTGTATATATTTTTGTCACGGTTTACGCCGGCGCGGCTCGCTAGTCTAGTATAAATCATCACTTTAGTATTGCCCGAATGGGTTGACATGTCGGGGCTTTGTATGTAGCAGAAGTAAAAAAAACGGCCAAGAGCGAGTCGGACTTGCGCATGAAGGATTCCGGACCATTATAGCAAACACGGCAAAAAAATCACATTTGTTGAATGAGAGCTCCACTTAAATATTAATGTTATTCTGTTTTTACCCGGCTGCAAGTAAAGGGTTATGTTTTTCGCACGAATCTTGTATGTTTGTATGTATATATTATCACGTATCTTTCAAACCACTTGACGGATTTTTATAATTAATTCATCGTTAGATAGGTCTTGGCCGCCAAAGTGTTCTTAGATACCGTTAAAAAAAAAGAAACATGGCGGATTTTGGGCGCCATATTGCAGGGGGTATCAAAATGAAGGGTTTTTAGAGGTGATTACAAAAATATATACCACTTATATATTTAAAATCAATCGAATAATAAAAGTATAACTAAAAAGTTGTAAATAAAAAAACCCGACTGCAAAGATGTAAACAAGAAGAAAATCATAATGTGAGTCGGAAGATATTTATAGTTTTGGTCAGCCAGCTCGCGAATACGTATCCTCCAAGTGCACAGCATGATTTTGTTCTTGTTTACATCTTTGCAGTCGGGTTATTTGATTCTATTAACTTTTTTTATTTGTATGTGTTGTTATAGCGGCAACAGAAATACATCATCTGTGAAAATTTCAACTGTCTAGCTATCACGGTTCATGAGATGCAGCTTGTTGACGGACGGACGAACAGACAAACAGACAGACGGACCGCGGAGTCTTATTAATAGGGTCCCGTTTTGACCCTTTGGGTACGGAACCCTAAAAAGAAAACACATATTTCGCCTGCAATGTCATCAATCGGCCACACATCTAGAGCTCCAACTTCAACTAATTAAGCTCTAGAAATAAAGACCAAAAAGCCTTGGTTATTTGCGGGAACTGAATAGCGATGCCAAGACGTTACGCTGGCAGGCTTGTTGCCTGCCAATCACTCTTCTATTTTCTTCTGTTGCCTGCCATCAACTTTCAATCAAAAAAAGAAGCCTATCTTAAAAACAGTAAAAATACCGAATCTCTTAAAAACATTAGAATCACCGTTGTTCATCACAATCTTATCGTTGCAGAAGGGAAATTAAGTAGATAGGAACTTAGAATTGCTTCAAAAATATCAGATTCAAAATTGAAAATAGCAAAGAAAATTCCTTTGTTCCGAATTGTTGTTCAATGAATTGACAATTCCGAATAAACCCTTGGAATTAGAAAATTGAAAAGTTCTAAAACAACTTTGTGCTTGTTACGAGTACTTGCAATCAGGAGAGAACGCGCATTTGGTTCATTTATTTTCCAAATAAGATTTTGATTTAGGTAAGTAGGTACTAACTACTTTCCTAGGTACAAAGACTTGCGAGACTTTTGCGAGGCCAGCGCTTAGGGCGGTTACACACTACATCCGATCCTGTCCATTAAATTACAATTCCGAAGTAGCCGTAGTACTTCTTGTAGGAAAGCTACATCCGAACTCTCGCGGACCGGCTCGCCGTCGCCACTCCAGAACTATTCTGCCCCATCGGCTATCCTTTCTGCAAGCAAAAAAAGAAGATGATGATTTGTAAGATGTGGTTGCCTGTAATTGGGTGTGCATTGCAGGAAAATTATATTTTGTATGATTTTTTTGTAGTTTGTATAAGATGATATTGTATTGTGGCAATCGTTGGTGATCCTTAAACTAAATAAATAAATAATAAACAATGTGCCGTGCCCACTGCCACTTAAGCTTGGCAATTCTTCGGGCCATGTCGGTAACCCTAACACTTGCGGATCTCTACATTTCTGATTCGATCACGCAAGGAAACGCCGAGCATAGTCCTCTCCATTGGCTTTTGGGTGACTTTAAGCTTTCTGAAGAGGCCAATTGTGAGCAACTACGTCTCAGAGCCATAGGTAATTACTGGCAACACATACTGATCATAGACTTTTGTCTTGAGACACTGTGGTAAGTTGGTCGAGAAGCATCTATCGATATTTTTCGCAGGTGCCAAATGTCGGATAATTTATTATTTGAAATTTTATTCCACATTTGGCACTTGTGGATCAGTAGGTACTAGTATTTGCGACGTTTATAGAGATTGTAATTATAAGGAAGCATTACTGAGGTTGGAATCTTGAGATGTAAAAAAAGTACCGGGCGATTTTAGATTCTGACGTCCTGGTACTCCGTTAGTCTCTACCGCTTATGATGCCAGGCCCGCAAATTCTTCTACATGATTCTTGAATCCTGGTAGTTTAGGGTATAAATGCTTATAATACTCAACGTGCAACTGAAAAAGGAGGAAGTTATATTTAAGCGTGTTACTAAACTCTCTACTGATTTTAATCGAATTTCTGATTTAGATGTCCTAAAAAAATAAAGGTCCTAACACTAGTACTTACTGCTCCGTAGGTGTCAAAGGTGGAATAAATTTTTTAATAATAAATTATGCCACATTTGGCACCAACGAAAAATATCGATAGGTGCCGTATGTGGAATACCTCAGGTAACATTAACGCAGGTGCCGTTAAAACGGGTCCCCAATGTGGAATACGTTATACTTACAACAGGTTATAGTCAAACCAATTAATACGCAGATAAGAATATCAATCAACGCCCTAAAGTTAACCAATATATAATAATGATCCTGACCGTGCCCATCAAGCCCAGATCGTGATAGCTCCCTGCTCGGCCCCCAAAGTTTCAAGTTCGACCTGTATCGATCCCGTGACCCAATTCCTCTGCATCCCGGCCATGGGGCCATGGGTTAAGGGGAGGCTTGTGATAGTAAAAGTTTATTATAATAAGACTCTTGTCTCTTTGAGAGGTTATTGCGAAAAGTAAAAGCAGTAGGTACCTAAGTAGGTAAGTCGTTGTTGGTTAGTAATAGGTTTATCCTTTAGTGGTTCTCGGTTCAACACCGGATCAAGAAAAGGCATTTTTGTCTCAAATAGCTGCCGCCTGTGACTCCCCCGGCGTTAAATTATAGTCTGTGTGTTATTCTGATGTATTAGCTACATGACATTAACACATTATTGTAAAGTTTCACCAAAATCCGTTCATTAGTTTTTGTGTGAAAGAGCAGCAAAGAAGCGTGGGGTGCTTTTTAAGATATTTTCAAAATTACTCTACTTTAACAAGTATCTGTCAATAAAATATTATAACAATTGACATCAAACACCCCACGCTTTTTTACAATAAAATATTATTTTTTGTTAATCACACTGTTCTTAATTTAAATTTATTGAAAATTATTTTCTAGTTTTGATTTACTATTAAAGCGTGTTTTTTAGTTTTTTTTTTTAAGTAGGTATTATTTATTTTTTACTTTTTAGTTCAATCTCTAATTCTGAAGATCCTGGTAAGGATAATGGGACAAACTATTTAAATTATCGTATTGTCATCGGTCCTTGATAAGTGTGCAAAGTTTCAAATTAATCCGACGTTTTGAAGGGGGTGATAAACACGTTCAGAGATTCCGTTACATTCCAAGCTAATAAAAGCGTGTTAATATTAGTAAAATAGCAGCATAGGGAAGCCAGCATTGTGTTTCTAGGGCGATACTTTTAGAAAGAAAGGAAAAAAGAAAAAACGTTTATTTGCGCCAGGCACGACGCATACCATAAAAATAACAAAAAAATCTTAAATACAATCACTACAAAGTATACGTCACAACTACGCAAAACGGTCATCGCTCAGCATAATACTGGGACTCGGGTGCGAGACAGAGTCACAGCGCTGGTTTTCAGCGATAGCCGGTGTCGACTGGGTGACTCCGAACCAATGAAACCTTAGTGGCAAATAACGGAGCGAACAGTTTTATTTATGAATAAAAAAACAAATAAATGAGTAAACAGTAATAGGTAATTGATCGTTTGAAAGTTCAGATTTAAAATTTTTATTTAGTGTAGTTTGTCACTTAAGCCTACTACTATTATAAACGCCAAAGTTTGTGAGGATGGATGGATGGATGGATATTTGTTACTCTTTCACGCAAAAACTAATGAACGGATTTTTATGAAATTTCACAGTTATATACCTTAGACATCAGAATAACACAGGCTATAATTTATAAATATATTGGGACAGTCCTAATTCCACGCGGGTGGAACCGCGGGCGACAGCAAGTGCTTTTATAACTGTTATTCATCTTACGTTATCCCTTAGGGGAGCATAGGTATGACTCAAAATATATAGCTGGCAACGTTATTGTATACTTACCACTTCCAAATGCTTGATCTTTAGGCAGATTACCTAGTATTCAAGGTAGCAAAACCTCTGCCGTACCCAACGGGGAATACAGAGACATGATGTTATATATGTTACTAGCTGTCCCACGCGGCTTCGCTCCCGTCATGTCCCGTGAATGTTCGCTGCGTAAGCTCTCAAAAAGGAATAATATTGCCCGTTTTTGTAACATTTTTCATTTATGCTCCGCTCCTAATGGTCGTAGCGTGATTTTATATAGCCTATAACCTTCCTCGATAAATGGACTATCCAACACAAAAATATTTTTTCTATTCCAACCAATAGTTCCTGAGATTAGCGCGTTCAAACAAACTAACAAACAAACTAACTGTTCATCTTTATAATATTAGTATAGATGTACCCAAAAGTATAAGTAGAACTATCTAGCTACGAAAAGTTCTCCCCTTTAACAATTTGTAGAATGTTGTAATTTCGTGAGTTGAGTCGGCTACATCTCGCTCACTATGTGAAGGTGCGCCATAAAATGTTCACTTGACGATTATGTCTCGCACACAAAGTATACTCGAACTATCACGAGAATGTTGCCTTTTTATATGAGCACATATTTTTAACCGACTTCAAAAAGGAGGAGGTTCTTAATTCGACTTTTAGCCCAAACACAAGTAAAATTTATAACTTACTGGGGCTACTTCCAACTATATGATTCCGTAAAATGTCAATAAAAACATTAAGATTTGATAAGAATGTATGTATTTTTTATATGTTTGTTACGCGATTATGAACCGATTTTGATGTTTCTTTTTTTATTTGACAGCTGGTGCTTCTCATGTGGTCCCATTCAGAGATAGAAGACCTGACAAAAAATGTTTTAAGTTATACTTAATAATGCGTATTTTCATGGTATTATAAGACATCTATTATTTCATTTAAACCACGAAATCCTTCATGGTAGCAGACCGTGGTTCAAATCGCCAAAGATTCAAACGTTGGGATTACTCTGATTTCGACGGATTGCTACCGGCGAGTTTGATTTCGAAATGCAACACGCCGCCGTGCAATTTTGTAAAACATGATGTCGGCACTTGCGTTCAAGCTGGACAGATTAGACGGTCGGGATAACTACGCATCGTGGAAATTTGGATTCAAAACATTTTTGGAACATGAGGAATTATGGAAGTGCGTGGAACCTAACAGTACAAAACCCGTAGACCCCACCAAAGACATCAAGGCGATATCAAAGTTAATTCTGCTCCTTGATCCAGTAAACTACGTACACATACAGGACTGCAAGACGGCAAGTGAAGTATGACTCAATTTGGAACGAACCTTCGACGACGCAGGCCTAACAAGGAAAGTCGGACTGCTTAAAGACTTAATTAACACAATATTAGATTCCAGTGTTAGTGTGGCAGACTACATAAATAAAATCATGTCTTCAGCACACAAACTTCAAAATATAGGTTTTAAATTTGATGAAGAATGGGAAGTCTTGATGCTGGCAGGACTACCCGACAAATACAAACCCATGATCATGGGATTGGAGAGCTCAGGTATAACTTTAAGTGTTGACCTTGTTAAAACCATTTTGTAACAGGTGAAGATTGATTCGGACAGCGCAGCATTCTATTGAAAGAATAGCCGACGACAGGCAAAGCCACAGTGTAAACATAAATGACCAAGGTATTACAACTACGTTACGCTACGTTATTGATAGCGGACTCAACTGGTACACGCACTTGGACACTATTAGTACAAGAGTAAGAAGAATGATTTATATATTCAAGCGGCTTAAGTCGTCTGCTGATTTCAACACGATAAAAATGGTGTATATTGCTATCTGTCAGTCCGTTATCACCTATTGCATCACAGTGTGGGGAGGCGCAGCTCGGACTAAGTTTCTCAAGTTGGAACGAGCACAAAGAGCTGTTCTCAAGGTAATGTCTAAGAAGCACTTTATGTATCCCACCACACAATTATACAAAGATGCAAATGTCCTTACTGTTAGGCAACTGTTTGTGCTACGATCCGTACTAAGAAAACACACACAGGTCCCCCCACCAGACCCAACACGTCGTAAGAAAAAACCCCTTACCCTCACGGTAACTCATAAGACCGCTTTTGCTAAACGCCAGCATTATGTCCTAAGCTCACACCTATACACAATAATAAATAAAAAAATAAACATAATTGATTTAGATACATATAGGGCTAAAGCTAAAATTAGGGAATGGATAAAAAACCTAGACTACGAAAAAACTGAAAGGCTGCTTACTTGGGTGAGCTAAATCACTAATCTCCTAATTAATTCACAGCACAAACACGGAAGCAGCTTCCATAAATTCCCACCCACATACCATCACACTCACTCAACACACACCACACAACCCCACACCATACAACACCACACATCACCACGTCACACCACACCACTGCACCACACATCACCACGTCACACCACACCACTGCACCACACAACGCACCACACCACACTCGCCTCTCCCTTCCACACACACAACACCTGCACATGATACGACACTCCACCAAATTACACTACACACCATACACTAAATACAAACATTTTAGTTCTTCAAAAAACAATGTATTATAATATATATTCTTCTAGTTCTCTTGCTAGTACGCTCATATTCTGTTCGTCCATTATTTATGCGAAGACACTGACTCCTAAGATACAGGATTGTCCTAGTTTAGGAGTCAGGGCTCAAATTTTGTATTGACTGTACTTGTATAAGCAATTTCTCGTAGATACACAATCTGTGCTGTCATTTTTCCTGTACCATTGTGAGTTTTATGTGTGCCTTACTTTGTGTCAAACTAGTATTTCCCAATAAAAATCTTATTATTATTATTATTATTATTAACTGCAATAAACATGGCCATCTTGCAAAGCCGAGCCCCAAAGAGAGGAAATGAAGATAAAAAGACAGAAAATAATAATTGCTGAGGATGCTCCTGCTTCAGGTAGCACTGTGAGAATTGAGAATGCAGACTTGAGTGAATATGAGACTGACTGCGGAGACCTGGAAGATACTTATACACCTCCCAGGTACATTAAACAAGATTATAATACTAATATAGCATTAAAGCCCCAAACAAGAGCAGCGCCTCGTCGTAAAAATAGTTGCTAATGTCTGTTCACTAATACTTGTGACCCACAGCATGGTAAAGACACCTAACAGTATTTTATCTTCATACAAACGGTCGGAACGTGAGTCATACCTACGTGTTTCGAGTTCAGACAATACTCGATACATTACAGTCGCAAACAATCACGAACGGTGTGATGGTTTTGTAAGCAGTAAGCGTGCGATTTGTGAATATTTGATTTAAATTAGTACAAGCACTTACTTAATACGAGTATGGCAGAGAGCAATTATAGGCTATATTGAACTGTTTTTGGTTGCTTGAATTATTCTTTAACGCACCCAGAGATAACATTTTTTAAATTACCTGGCACCTCCGAAAGGCAAGACTATAAAAAAATGTAGCACCTAACTTACTAGTACGTAATTTGTTTTTTTGAAGGTAGGTATTTCGCTTTTTCAACCGAGTAAAATACCTTTTTTTTCCTATGCCGCTAATGGTGGGGACACGGGCACGCGTTAGCACTCACCGCAAACCCACCGCGGCTGTCTATCAACGGACCCTCCACATGGGGAGTACCCCCCATCACCGGCGCACCAGAACACATTGTGCGCCGTGACCACCCCAGGGACCAAACCAGCGCATGAGTGCCAGACGACCCCTTGTATGGCACCCTTGGTCCCCTTGTGACGGGTCAAGGTCAACGGCCCCGCCACCTACCATTTTTCGGCCGCAGGGGATAGGGAGAGCGGCCAGCGCTATACAGACACTCCTCCTTCCCTGCAGCCCTACCGCGTCCGCCATCAGACGGTGGCGACCACGTCCAGGCCGCGGAAGGTAGGGAGGTCTGGGTCGCGGATAAATTTGAAAAAGAGTTACCGCGGCCCTGGCACAAGCAACTGAAGGAACACGGGTGGGTTTTAGTCAGTAAAAGTCTGACACGTTGGAAGATTTCCCACCCAAAAAAAAAAAAAAAAAAAAAAAAAAAAAAAAAAAAAAAAAAAAAAAAAAAAAAAAAAAAAAGGCTAGGCTATATACTTACATATATTATACAATTAGACGAATTAATATCATTATGAAATGATTACCAATGAGAGTAATAAATTGTAGGTACGCACCTAGTAAGATTTAAAATAAGTATAATAAGAAATATTATATTTACCTCAGATTACAAAAAAGAATCTGAGTTATTTACAATCACAAAACTAGAAAGAAACTCAAGGACGCGGCCGAGTCACAATACTGTTAGATATCTTTACCGTGCCCACAGTCAGTAGAGAAAGCTTTGTTATCACAGTATGCAAAGGACGACTTATACATATAATTGTTGATTGTTGTTGTTTGTTGTGACTAATATAATTATTTCCCTACCAACTATATACATTATGGTACGCAATAAAGAATTGGGAATGGAAATTGGCTATGGACGAGGAATATAAATCCTTGATTAAAAGCAATACCTGGAGCTTGACGAAACTTCCTACAAATAAAAAGGCACTGCCATGTAAATGGGTATTTAAAATCAGATCAGAGTGGACAAAATGTAAGTTTCAAAGCCAGATTAGTAATTAAAGGGTATGCTCAGAAAAAGGGGATTGTATTTTATGAGATATACTTCTTTACAGTACTTGTTTGCTTTATCAGCTGTATACGATCTAAATATTGATCAAATGGATGCAATTTCTGCCTTTCTACAGGGGGAAATTGACACAGATTTTTTTATGGTTCAGCCACAAATGTATGAGCAAGGAACAGAAGTCAGCTATCTTCACAAGTCTATCTATGGACTAAAGCAAGCAAGAAGATTATGGAATATAAAGTTAGATAAAGTATTACAGGAAATTGGTCTCAAAAGATCTCAAGTGGATCCATGTGTCTATTACAATACTGAATATATAATAAACAATTTGTAGCTATATGGGTTGATGATCTAATGTTGTTAACCTCCAATCAAACTACTAAAAATGTATTGAAAGAAAAACTTAAACAGAATTTTCATCCAACCCGCGCGCCGAACATCGTGTAATGTCCAAAAAAATGGCGACGGGCGGCGCCATTTTCGCTATGGGCGCGGTGTCAGTAAAACGCCGATTTCTCGGAAGTTTTGTATGGGAACCATGTATGAAACTTATATTGTTAGAATCTCTATGAAATAAGCTATTACATTATTTTTTAAACATGATTTTTCGTATAACAAATAGTTTTGCTTTAAAAAAAAAATTATCAATACGATAGCGATAGTGCGATAATATAGACCAGCGCGAGCCTACAGAAAAAAAAAAAAAAATCGCAACTTTGGGATACTCCTATAAAACGACTTGGATGTTTAAAAATATTTTTACACAGAAAAATTGATGGCTAGAATTTCTTCATAACTGAAATAGCATGTGTAACTCAAATAATATTTTGCAAACAAAACTGTTCAATCTTGATATTTTCGCTCCGAGTGGGTGCATGGCCAGTCCAGTACTGCGTTAACATTGGGGCGTATATATATATCGCCTTCACATAAAAATTAAACTGACCCCAAAACTAAACACTACAAAGCGAAAAATAACTTTCTTTTTGGAAGTCGGTGACAAAAACTAAAAAAAATAGGTAATACAGACACGGAAAAAAATAAAGTGCTTTTTTAGAATCAGAATCAGAATTTTAGTTGTAAAACATAGGTTACGCAGCAGTGTGTTCAACATTAAAGAGATTCTCTATGTTTTGCCAAAAGGCGTACAAATATACGCCTTGCAATATCCAGTATAATTGATTACTATTACAATAAAATGATTACCAATAATAATAGAAAAAGTGCCTGAATCTGAGACAAGGAACTCAGATACGCTTTTCCGAATTAACAAATAAACTATATAACTAAAGAATCTCCATAATTTCAATAAATAAATTCTACAGTACAAGAAAATTAGATAAGTATCCAAATGTTAAATGTCAAATAATAATTAATCCATTGTAAAACACGAATTAAAGTTCGGCCGTTCAGAGAATGCGTTCCTGACACGTCGCGATTGAACTGACGACGTATCTTTGTAATGGCGTTGCAGTTACGATAAAAATATTTTTGCTGGTTGTTTACCGTTTTAACAATTGATGAGCATTAAAACAACATTATTATATCAATAATCAATGAATGTTATAATTTTGTGCCAAACTGAGTGTCAAATAACTTGGTAAACAATATTTTTCTAAATCTATACTGCGCTATTACAAGGTTATGTCAGCGCTTTATATTTGTAGTGCTGTGCTAACAATAACAGGCAATAATAGTATAGTAATCTGTTCTTATACAGTTATACTTTATAAAATAATACGTTTTGTTTTTCTTTTTAAGAATTTGAAAATAATGGACTATAAGATAACTTTTATGAAATATTAAAATAAAACTACGACCAAACCGAACGCGCGAAAGAAAGTAGTATTTTTATATTTAGGTTGAAAATGGTAACCCCAAATGGCGTTACTAGCATTTTTATACTTAGATTAAAAATGGTAACCCCAAATGGCGTTATGGGCCGCCATTTTGTGACGTTAAAACAGTCGTCTGTTGTCGTTTCGTGCGCATAGACCACGTTCTTCAAGTGTTTTCGATCTGTTTTTATTTGATTACCCGGCTTTCGTTTAATGGACTGTTTCTGCTTTTCAAATTGACATCGGCGCTAAATCGGACTTCGATTGTGTTTTGTATTGCGTTCTTTTTACTTTTGGTGCATAATAATGCCTAAACGTGGACAAACATTGAAAAGTGGAGCCCGTGAGTTAATCATCAAGCTGCAAGATTACTTTGAGCGGGAGCGGCAAATTTGCGGACCCCTGGTACCTGTCGAACAAGTACAAGAACGCGTTTCTCAGGCGCTTGGAGTTAGCAAACGAACGATAACAAATATTAATAAAAAAAAGTTCGGCTCTATTGGCACGGAAGATAATATTTTACGTACTCCGAAGAAGAAACGTAGAACTAAACCCGTGACAGATATTGACACCTTTGACGCCGATGCAATCAGAAATCATATATATGGTTACTATTCCAGAAATGAATATCTCAACAGGAAGAAGCTTTTGGCATCGTTAAGAGAAGCTGGACTGTTTAGCGGGGGTAAAACTGCTTTAACCAAAATCTTAAAAGATATTGGTTTTTCGTATAAAAAACAGACAAAAGAAAAATTTTATTAGAACGATACGACATAATTTTAAGATAATGATAGGTGTCAGGAACGCATTCTCTGAACGGCCGAACTATAGTATCACTCGGTATTTGGATGTCAAAATAATAGAGTTTAAACAATAATACTCAGAAATGTCAATAATTCAAAAAACGAAAAATTTATAACAATAAAGGAACAACTACCTAGTCTGGCTAACGGAGACTATATGCATAGACACAACCTTGTAGCCAGGATTATCCATCAGCAACTTTCTCTTAAATACAATCTTGTGGAATCGGAAGTGCCTTACTATAAGTATGTGCCCGACCCAGTTCTCTAAAATGGCAATGTCACGTTGTATTGGGATCGGTCTATCATCACTGACAGGACTATTGTTGCCAATAAGCCTGACATAGTGGTGATAGACCGACTAGAGCGTCGCGCAATGATTGTTGATATAGAGGTCCCCCATGACGAGAACCTCGTGAAGGCTGAGAGAGATAAGAAAAGTAAGTATCTTGATCTGGCTCGCGAGGTTGTCGACATGTGAGATGTGAATACAGCAATCATTGTGCCGATAGTTGTGACGGCCAATGGCATGATAGCCAAGAGCCTCGACGAACATCTGAGGAGGCTCTCGTTGGATAGCTGGATCAAGAGCTTGATTCAGAAAGCGGTACTCCTGGACACGGCGCGTATAGTCAGGAGGTTCCTCTCACAGGAGCCCTGACCACCGGTAGCTTAAACCCTGTTTCCCATACTGGGAGGCAACTTTTTTTTGTATTTTTAAATGTTATTTTTATTTTATTTTTACAAAAAAATATTAATAAAATAATGTAATAGGAAACATTATAATACGATTTACTTATAAGAAACTTCTTTAAGCGCCTTTTAAAAGATTAATGTTTAGGCTTTTAATTGTTTCTGGTATGTACAAAAAACATTATTACGCATCAGTGCCGTTTCCAGTCCAAAACGGCACTGATGCGAAATAGTGGTTTTTACTCGAACATGTCTTTTTTGACATGTCGTCGACTTCGGTTATTTTTATCTGAAGTCTTGGGCAATAGGTTTGGGTTGCTTTTCACAAGTACTGCATCTTCGAATATGTACATACACGGTAATGTAAGAAATTTGCATTAAAAAATAAGGTGTCTGTAGATTTTAACCCGAACATTGCCCTGATGCACTTTTTTGGATTTGAAATATCAGCTCCCTATTGGTTGATGTCTTCCACCGTAAAGCATACTCCTTAGTAACGGCTAGCTTAAAAGGTTTGAAAAAAACATATATTTACTGTTGATTCAAGTACATTATTTGTGAAACATGATTTTTTCGTGTAACTAATAGTTTGGCTTTAAAAAAATAATTGACGACACGATATTTTTTCGGTACTTTTGGATACTTCTCCAAAACAACTTGGATGTTTGAAAAAAAATTTACACAGAAAAAATTATGGCTATAATTTCTTCATAACTGAAATAGCATATGTAAACCAAAGAATACTTTGCAATCAAAACTGTCCAAAATGAGGTTCAATATTGATATTCAGGCTCCGAGCGGGCGCACAGCCACTACTGCGTTAACATTGGGGAATATATACGCCTTAATATTGAACCAGCCTTGCCATGGTATGCTGTAACAATAGCACCCGTTCATATGACTGCCGCAATATTATATCAAGCATAAGCGGATTTGCTTTCGCTTTGTAGTGTGTTGTTTTGGAAGACGGTTTATTTTTTTTGTATAACGCTGTTCTGAGGCTCTAGCCAGACAAAAGGCTCTAGATAAGTGTCATTCGTCGTTAGCGATGGGGACCATCGCCGAAAATCCAAAATGTAAGTCATTGATCACGTGACATATCAATAACGTTTGACATTTTTGCGATCGCTATCGCCACGCTTTCGTTGATAGAATGACGCTTGACCAGAGGTCCTACACAAGTGACAATCTACCATCGAAAGCGTGGCGATTGCGATTGTCAAAAAGGCAAAATTGTATGGGTTTGACAAGCGATATCCAAAAATCACGTGATGTGGATGGATGGAGAAGGAGGGGATGCCCAAAAAAAAAATTTGGTTGGACTGTATGAGGGGTGATATGAAAAAAAGGGAGTCAGTGATAGCGTGACAGCGGACAGGACGGTATGGAAGAAAAAAAATTGTTGCGACGACCCCAAGTAACATGAGATAAAGATAAGGGCAGGCAGATGATGATGATCGTAAAAACACGTGATCAATCCCTTTTGACATTTTCACTATCGCCTTCGCTGATATCGAATGCCACTTATCTAGAGCTTTAGGGCCTTTTTAGGGTACCGTACCCAAACGGTAAAAACGGGACCCCATTACTAAGACTCTTCAAGTCGACTGCGGATGCTAGAGGCGTGAGGGCGTCTCCGTTGCGTCTCCCTAACGCGTTCCGCCTTCTCCTTCGTGAGCATTACTGCTTCGCAGAAGGATGTGACAGCTCACCATATCCTCTCGCCCCATACCATGGCCTAAACCAGGGCCGGACGAACGAGGCCGCCACCGACGATCGCCTCCACGAGGACACAGTGGTGCTCCGCCGGAGGTTGCACCAGGCGGCGGCCGAAATAGCGATACAAAACGTGGGATTGCGACAGTCGTCGATGTCGGTGATACCACACGGTCTCCGGTGAGGCGGCGGGTCTCCTTGCCGGATTGCTGCCATGGGATTTGGAGACAAAAGTCCTCGCGTACATATGGGAGACGAAACGCCAGGGTGAAAATCCGTTGCTGCGACAAATCTCAGCTCGGCGGGCAGAGCTTCGGCAGTATCTCATGGCGACATAAAGAGAGCGAATGTTTCAAAGCAGCGCGCTGGGCACGCCGCAATTGCGGCGATAAGGCCCCTCTTAGAGAAGTGGCTTGAGAGGCGCCACGGCGTCCTCACCTGCCACCTGACGCAAGTCCTCACCGGACACGGCTGTTTCGGGAGGTTCCTGTTTAGGATAAGGCGGGTGGAAACGCCTAGGTGTCACCATTGTGTGGATCTTAGCATTAGCATTCGCATTCCCATACATTTTTGACATTTTACCAATCGCTATTGAAACGCTTTCGATGATCATGATTTTTGTTACTTGCCTAGCGCCTCTGATTCTATTTACTGAGAATTGTAGATAGGTATCTACTTATCACCGAAGTAAGCAGTTGCCTACTACAGCAAGCATTATAAATAGTTATTCAGCATTGCTTTAACGTTGGGATAAAATAATAATAATACCACCCTGTAACTGTGCCACTGCAGGGCAGAGGCTTCTGCTCATATAGAAAAACCACTACCCTCTAGTATTGCCTATAATCGTGACAATCTAAGGAGTCCGATGAGGTACCTCATTTTATATGCCGCTATAACTTTATAAGCATCTATCCTAATTAATTTCTATGTTACCAATACACTATAACAACGAGTATTTTTCGTAAGCATCAAAGTTTAATTATTATTAAGTATATTTTACGGGGCACCGGTGTAGGCGCGTTCCTTGAGGCTATTTTATAGCTGTCAAATCCGACTTCTTAGATTGTCACGACTCTAATTACCATGCTCGCTCAGGGTAGGTCGGATAGGTCGGTGATTTCAGAATATTAAGTCATAAACCAGATTTCAACTATGTTTTGCATCACTGAAGTCAGAGGTGTCCAGATTTTGATAAACTTATAAGTTACAGTTATAAGTTACACGGGATTACTGGGTAGCAACAGCGTACCGGAAGACGATGCGTTGGAAGGCCTCCCACTAGGTGGAGCGATGAACGGATCAAGGCTGTGGTAGTCCGGCGGATGAGAAAAGCACAGGACCGATCAGAGTGGCGACGCTTGGGGAAGGCTTATGTCCAGCAGTGGACGTCTTTTGGGCTAAAATGATGATGATGATGGGATAACTTGAAAAAATACATTGGTACCTACTGTACCGGATTTAAACACACAACCTAAGGCATAGGCGAAGGCTTAACCACTAGGCCATCCCCGCCATATGCGAATAAATTGCCTTAAATACTCCTCAACTTCTTTTGCTAAGATAGTTAGGCCAGCAAAGATTTATCATAATTGAGTTTTTCATAATGGAAATAGTTCCAACTCAAATCCAAAAATCATCCGGGGTTAACCCTATACTAACACATTTTAGAAAGAGTCCCCTGCGTTAAGTCCTTTGAGACTAAAATATTCCATTGCCACGTTCCTAAATACTGGTACCAAAGATCCTACACTCCGAGTCTGCAAAAATTATTTTAGAAAAGAATACAACATGCCAAGCGTCAACCATTCTTTTTTAGGATCTTCCAATCCATAAAAACTTTTCTCGTGTCTCCGCTTATTACAGCCACAAACTGGCAGACCCTTCTCACCTGACCAAGTTCGTTGAAAGTTACCAGTTGACATGAGCGCGTATAGATGGCGCTGGTGTCACCTCGACTCCCACGGGAGCACCGCGACATCCGGGGGGGAGCTGCGGATGTGACGACATCCGGCTACGGACTACATGAGCGAGTGTATGGGAGATATGTCCCGAGATTTGTAGAAAATGTATTTTAGTTTGTTGGCAAAAGTTTGGGATTTCAAAGTGAGAATGATTGGGCCTCCTATGTCTCCTGGCCTTCAACTTCTATTTAACGGTTTACTGAAATAATCGATACTTGACATAAAAACTAACAGATTTTAGATGTAGAGTAAGACTTTTACCTATACAAGTGATACTGGGCGTCAAAAACTGTTGGTCTGGTTGAGCGCTTTGGAGATATCTTTTATAGTACAACAGACAGTCCTCACATGCTTTTTTATTGGTCTGAGCTCAAAACGTAGAGCAGTGGTCAGTGGTGGCCCAGTGGTAACGGCCCCGACTTACGTGTCGTGGGTTCGAACCCAGGCAGGCACTTTAGTTTGTGTAAATTATTTCATCACCAATGCTCTACAAACGGTGAAGGAAAACACCGCCAGGAAACCGGCATTTCCTAGAATCAAAAATTCAAAGAAATGTGTCATTCACCAACCCGCACTAGCCCCGCGTGGTGGATTAAGACCCATTCCCTATCTCACAGAGCGAAGGCCTGTGTCCCAGCAGTGGGAACATTAAAAAAAAGCTGATGGTGATAACGATGAGCTCAAAACGATCAACAAAACTAATGGGCCTGGTGTTCATGAAAGCCTTGGGCAGAAAATACCTACCTAGTTGAACGAGTTTCATCAGTAAACCAGTATGGAGAAAGTTCCAGCCTTTCTTATTTAAGTTCTGCCTAACTACTCAACTGAACTTCCAAAGGCACTTTTCCCACCGCCGACGATCAGCGAGAAGCGAGTAAAGCTAGAAACAAGATACGACAGCGATTAGGGATTGTGTACTCGTAGTATCGATACTTTTGTCACACGGCTATAAGCGAGTGTTCTTGTACGACGGGGGTTACTCGCACCTCTCGCAGCTAGACCTGCGCAAACCTGCTCCCGCTACGCTGGTTGGTCCCTCGGCGTGAGTTCTTAACGCCAAACGAGCATCGCTGAGCGAGTATTATTTTTGATAGCTCTTGTCACTGCGACGATTAGTGGTGAGAGAGTTCTCGCCGGCATGGGGCAGTGTGAACATCCAGCGATCAACTAATATTATATGTGTATTTTTCATTAACACGGGATCTATAACTTTTGTCCGTCAGCGAGAAAATAGTCGATAGGTAATAGCTTCCTCGTTGGCGGTGGGATAAGTGCCTTAGGTACCTACATTTTCTAAAAAAACATAATAAGAAGAGTCTAATTTTACGTACAAACGTAAAATCTAAGTAGGTCTCAATTAGCATTTCTGTTCGCTATTAGCCAACACCTAGATTCGTAGATGCTAAATAGTTATTAGCATCTACGAAACTGTTAGTCTGAGTTGCACATAACCTAGGTATTGTATAGATTGGGTTCGTTAACCCTACACATAGTAACTAAACATAAGATGTGTATCTAGTTAGGTGCCATTTTGGAATTCTTCATTGAATAATTCCATTTTCAAAACTACCTTTTTTTGTTAACACAAAAAAGGCTAACGCCTGGTCGGTCAGTCCTGGGCAAAGACCACTCCTTCCTCCTTCAACGCGGTCTAGTTCGTCCCGCCACCTCCTTCGTGGTCTACAGAGTCCCCGTCTTTCTGTCTCAGTCTCTAAAATTTAAATGGACTTGGAAAATCCCAAAGTATATTTTAATATATAAAAATGTATAAAATAAGAAAAAAGTTGAATAAAGCATTAAAAAGTTTCTAAACCTGAGTTTTTCTCCTATCTAACTAAATAATGCACGTCGGACCTCGCGTCTGGGGTTGCAAAACAATGGATGTGGAAATATATCTCATTAGGCAAAGCTGCATAGGCTTTTATTGCATAGCTATTCCGTCCCAATTTTATCGTCACCTAAATCACAAAAACTTTTCCCACCGAACTACTCACAAATATCCCGAGATCGATCCGCACAACTAATCTCCTCTACACCAGCATATCATAATACATATCTAGGTAGCAACATGTCGCCCGTCGACTGTAGGAAGCAGTTACTCGCGTTGGGAGTCGGACTTCCGCTCTCTAGTTCCTAGTCGATTTAGGGCGAAGGGCGCAGCTAGCCTGAGACTTTTTTGTTTTGAGATACCCATAGGTGTGCCCTTTTTATTGCGACTTTACTGTTAATTTTAATCTTTGTTATTTCACCACCCGCTGTTCCCAAACGGTTAGGTAGAGTCAAGTAGCCTATCCTAAGTATCCTTCAAATTTGTTACAAAACTGTAACTTTGGATGTTAATCAAACGTCTAAACGGCTGAACGGATTTGGATGAAACTTGGAACACCAGTAGATCATGTCGTGGTTTGTGAAATAGTATTTTTTTTATTAAAGTTTCGTTCAACAATTTAGCTAAACAAAATATGTTTCAAAACATTGTCCGCTATAGAAGTAACTTCTTCTTCCTCCTACTTTGGTTCATTGCCATGATCAAGCTGGAAAAATCTATTTAGACTCTGTAGGTACTCAGTTCGGCCGCAGCAAACCCCCACAAGTGGTTCTCGGATGGTTTCAAATAGCCGATGTCCAGTATGTTTTCACATGTATGAAGGGCTTACGGCTGCAAAAGAATAGAAATAGATAGAGAATGGAAAAGACAAGAATATTAATGGATATGAATAGAATACGAATAGAATAGAATAAGATTAGAACATGACTAGAATAAGTAAAGAAAAAGAAAATAATAATAATGAAATAAGAAAAGAATAAGAGCTCGTATCTGGAGACGCGGGACGTTGGGCGGTGCGGAACGCTCTAAATTCAAACATATGACGTTGTATGAGGGTTTACGGAGAAGCGCTTTTACACGCGTTTGCTTGAGATGTAGGTGGAGCCCGCGGGTGGCATAGCCGCGTCGCACGCGACTTTGTCTTGGCGTCGCACGCAGCGTTGCGGATAGCTATTCCTGCAATGCTCCTTTCACGGTGAAAACATAACGACGAGCCATGAGACGCCATGCGTCTCAAGAAACGAGGCCTAAGAATAGAATAGGTACGAATAGAATATGAATAGAGTATAATAGTATAAGAATATAATACGTATGGAATTAGAATAGAATAGAATTAAAATAAAATAGAATTCGAAAAGAATAGAATTATAATGGAATAGAATTAGAATTGAAATAGAATATAATTAGTATAGAATTAGAAAGGTATTAGAATAGAATTAATATAGAATTAGCATAGAATTGGAATAGAACAGAATAGAATTAAAATAGAACAGAATTAGAAAAGACTAGAATAATAATAGAAGTAGAATAGAATTAGAGTAGAATTAGAATAGAATTAGTATAGAATTAGAATTGACACTGTCTGTGTCGAATGTTATTCAAAAAACCCAACAGCAACAATCAAATGACAAATGGTGTTGCCATAGCTGAATGCTGGGCCAAGTATTTAAAAACACGCTAAGAAGAACAAGTTCATTTGCTCAGTGCTGAGCGTCATATTTAAAACTGTAGTCGATGTGCCTGACTTAGTTTTTGAACACTTTCACGTTATAAGAACACTCATTACGCGAATAGCTAAGGAGTGGAATTTCCCCGCTGGAGTGTGAGTTTCCTGATAACTATAACCCGGGCGTTTTGAAGTTAATGTGAATAGGTTACTTCTATGCAAGTGTGCTGCTCCATCGTTGCCCACATTATCGCTTACCATCAGGTGAGATAGTGCCTGAACTCGAGCCTATCAATACATATCATTAAATCTGTTGAAAAGTCGTTTTTGTACATCGAAAATATTTCCAAAAAATATAGCCAGGGTGTGAAAGGATAAACAAAAGAGCCCATTTCCAGCATTTTTTGAATTATTGTCGATTTGTCTGTTTATTTGTGCACGCATCACATAAAATGGACGAAACCAATGTAGATAACTTTTAAACATAAAAAACTGTGCGAAATTTATTACTTAGCTTTTGTTTCATCGCAATCGGTTCACTCTATCAAAAGCTAGATGAATTTAAAGTGTTCAAGTAAAATTATCACGACACACGCAATTCAGGTACTCGGACAGTTGAACTCCATATTCATTAGATGGCGTTGTGCATTTGAAGTCATTTTCTGAATGGCGGTGTTAAGTGGGGTGGCGGAAGGCTGTTGACGGAAGCGAAGCCACGGGCACAGCTAGTCAGTAATAAAAATTGTGGTGGTAAGACCAACACGATATGATCTGTTTAGGACTATAAATAAGGATATAAAATGTTTCTACTCGTAATAGGTGGGAAGTAAAAGGCTTAAATCATAGACATAAATCTAACTAGATACCGCAAGTCCCTCCATCCATATGAAAACCAAGCGTGCCACTTTTTCACAAACAATTTAAAAACAAATTTACTAATCTATGAAAGAAAACATTTCCAATGCCTCGGCCAACTTTTTTATACAGTTTTTACAGCTCAATATGGCATAATTTATCTAGATTTCGGTGGATTTCCGGTGCCGATAATGCTAAATGTTAAACATAAAGTATGATCATTGATCGTACTTTTACTCCGTTTTTTGACACATGAAGTATATACAATCGCGTCATCTAGTTAGATTTATATCTGTGGTTTAAATAATTTGACCGGGAAAAATTAAATCGCTAAATTACAAGAAATAAAACACAGCGCATATTTATAAACTATTTATTACAATGTTTCACAACCGGACCCATATCCGATCGGATCCTACAAAATAATAATATTTTCCTATAAGACCCGCTTGCGCCGAAAACTTAACACAGAGTTAGTTTCTAACACGAGGTTTAATAACAAATATCATACATAATTGGCCGTGTTAGCGACTAACTCGGAGTCAGTAAGATAATCGAGGGCAGAGCAAGCAGTCCTAAGACTATTGACAATGGAGAGAATATCTTTTTTGACATCAAGAGTTTTGAAATAGACTAAATAATTTCAAAACTCGCGTGAAATGAATCAGTTATCAGATATCTCCGTAAAATGCACATCAGTTAAATCAACAATGAAAAAAATCACTATATCATCTGTTACTGCTTTAAGCAATAATTGACCTTGAATCTTTCGTCTCTGTTTGAACTATTTGACCATATACCGACCGTTAGAAACGGTCGGACGGTCTAAAAATATATTTGACATCAAAACACCGCCTTATCAGTATAAAATCTACTATTACACGGGGTGAATAGGAATGCAGGGGTGAATGGGAACAAAACTTTGATTGGGATTTTAACTGTGATACCACTTTATTGGTTGCAAACAAAAAATCGTTTTTTATATGTTTTATTAACTGCAAACAATTTTTGAATAATGTGCAAATTCTCTTCAAAGTTTTGTTTCTTTCTCTTCCCCGTTTGACGGTATAGTCCGTCTTACAAAAATCGGTTGTCTGTAAAGTCGGTTTACTGACGATAGTTGAACGTGACAACGTCATATGAAAATACTGATGGAATGGTTGCATTTTTTATAAGAAAATTTCAATTTTCACTGCACTTCATACTTGACGAAAACATGTAAATGTATTATTGTATAGCAGCTGTCCACGCGGACGCATCGCTCACTCAAGTAGGAGAGAGACAGATGTCGAACGCTGCCGAACGCGGAGGCCGATTGTGCCTCTTTGTCGCTCGTTCCGCGCTCTCGCTTGCACTTCAAGCCTTAAATGGAACGCCTCAGAGCGAGGTAACGCCGCATGAGTCATGTTTTTTTCGTGCGTGCAGCCGGCTCCATCGAATTATAAGACGTTGTCACGACAAAAACAGTCCAAGATTTAGTTTACTTGGGCTTAAAAAGGGTTGCCAAATCTACAAAACCAGAGAGTTAGCTAAAATATTTCTTTTTTGACTTTGGCTTTAAATTCAATTAAATGAATTTCTATTATTATATGTTTTTGTCATTTTATTTTTGGAGCTATGGAAAGCGAAACATAGAGCTTCATTGAAGTTGATGACTAGCAAAGTAGCAAAGGGACAATAATTTTGAAGAGAAAAAAAATGCTTATTTAGAGCAAAAAGTTATGTTCTTAAATAACACCTCCTCCTTGCCTCGTATTCCTCGGTATCGAGGGTCGTGGCCTCTCTTCTGATTCACTTTCTCTTTTGCACACGTTCGGATATGGTACACACAACAATTATCGAAATTACATTCCGACAATTGTTATGATTAAAAAAAATCGATTGCATGCGTGACGTTTCTTATATATTTAGTTATAGTAATTCAGACATGATGTAAAAATCGTTATTGAATTGTATATTTATTTGACTAAATCCACCCACAAATCCTAGTGTTTCCGTATTTAGAACATTATTTTCCATTTTATTTATGACTAAGGTGAATGTAAAAATATAGGGCGACAATAACCAAAATCAGTAGATCTCCCATAAATCGGGGACTTTTTCAACGCTGGTCGTAGTTGGTACGGGTCAACCAGCCGACAACCCTACACACGCCCGGATTTGGAACGGAGCAGACCATATCCGAAGTGAAAACAAGCGGACCGAAACGGACTCAATTAATAACAATAATGTCCGGCGGCCGGACTAACTCCGCCCTCAAATCCATGGTCCGGACTCCAGCCGTACCAAATCCGGACGTGTGTTAACACTACTAGATATGCCAATTCTCCTGCGCACTTCCTTCTCGCATGAACCATCGTTACTAGAATGTATGTTCTCTCTTTTAAATCTGCACTCTTCACTAGAAGCACAGGACCGGTCAGTGTGGACTCTTGGGTGAACCCTTTATGAGCAGTGGACAATACGTCCGGGTGAAATGATGATGATTTATTTGGTCTATTTGAGCTTAGGCCGTCCGTCCCTAGTGAGTTTGAGGTGTATGAGTCTATCATGGGTGCGAAGAATGTTGGCCTGGCTGAAGGAGGCTGGACATTTGCTGCACTGGTACGGTCGCTCCCCAGTGTGAGTGCGGATGTGCCCTTTTAAGATTTGGTTGCGCTGTAACAAAGGAATGTAGATTAAAAGGTATGGTTGTGAATAAATGAGAGAGTAAGTAACACATTATATTTGTCATCGATTCGCTAAGTCTGTGCTTATATGCTATGTTAGTATACGCGAGTAGTACTTGTTTTATGAACACTACCGGCGAAATGTGGATACATTACATGTTATATAATAAGCATTCACGAAACAAAATAATGTAGGATTTTTTAAGTTTGTTTCAAAAGTAGCGAAATATTATTTTGGATTGATCATTTAACTCTTGTATAGCAAAAATCATTAACAAACCTCCAATAAGCAAAAAAATAAGCCTCGTACTCGCGTAGGGGAACCGCCGGTTTTAGTCGGGGGTTTCTTAAATTTTTAATTAAATTTTTATTTTACACTTTTTAAACTACATTTAATCAGCCTAGTAGTAGACACGTTTCAATCGACAATCTATCGAAACACGTAATTATGACACGATATCTTGCGAAAAAACCCAGATTCAAAAAGGTAAAATGCGGATAACTTTGCAGCCACTGTTAATGCTTTTAGTTTTAAGTTTCCTTTATAAATGTAACTTATGGTTTAAAATATAATATATGATACTTACTTGTTTATTACTTATAAATAAGTATATAATAAATAAATAAATAACTTTTGAGCGGCTGAACTGATTTTAATCAAACATAGAAAACTCTCGACAAAGTCACCTTTCAAATAAAAAAAAAACTAAATCAAAATCGGTTCATCCGTTTAGGAGTTATGAAGCCACAGACAGGAAAAAGAGGGGTGTTATAAGTTTGACGTGTGTACCTGCGTGTATGTGTATTTGTGTATCTGTATGTGGCATCATAGCTCCTAAACGGATGAACCGATTTTGATTTCGTATGTTTGTAAGGTGACTTTATTGGGAGTGTTCTTAGCTACGTTTGATGTAATTGGTACAGCCGTTCTAAAGTTATGGTCCTTTTACTGTTTGAAAAGCTTTCGCGAGATATCGTGTCATAATTACTTGTTCAAAAAATTTCGATCGAAGCGTGTCTACCACTAGATAAATTATGTAGAATGAAATAAAAATGTGCCGGTGGTTTTTTAAATTTTACTTGTATTAATGTTTTTTATAGCTCGTTTATTTGTTTGGGTATTTGTTTTATACATAATAAAGATACTTACATCAAAAACCTTGTCGCACATGGGGCATGGGAACTTTAGCGGTCTCTTATACCCCTCGTGAGTCAGGCGCTTATGCTGCTTCAACGACCAGTCGTTCACGTATTGCTGTAACAAGAAATGTTGACAATATCATACCGAAGAGTATAGTTAGATGGATTGACCATGTTTAGAGGAAGAATTTATGGCGATTACTAAAGGTATTTTACAAGGCAGTCTTGAGCTAAACGCCGACAAGTTTCCGTTAAAGATCCGTTCATGTCCTTCTACAGCCGAGAAGGACATGGACGGATCTTATCGGTGTTGTTCTCCAGAAATGCCAGGAGCGCAGTATTCATAACCGGCGTGCGTGTATGACTAGATAGATGAACTTAAAAAAAAGTAGGTATAAAGGTAGGTGGCGTTCTGTAGTTTGTGCCTGCCTCCATAGGAACAGGCTTGAGATTATGAACGTAAGTATGTATCACAGATAATATAATACTAGCATACAGATGCCTCATCCCATACAAAGAAATCGTGCAGACGTAACTAGCGTTTTTCGTCTGATTGAACTGATTATTTTTCAGCGACGATTTGCTTTATAATGCTTTTGCACGTTTTTTTTTATTGTACCTACCGAAATATGTTACAAAACAAATTAAAAATAATAGTTTAAAGAACTAAAAAACACGCTTTAATAGAAAACCAAACTAAAAAGTAGAAAATAATTTTCAGTAAATTAAATTAAGGATAGGGTGATTATCAAAAAAAAAAAAATGTAAAAAAGCGTGGGGTCCTTCATTCAATTGTTATAATATTTTATAGACATATATTGGTAAAACTAGAGTAATTTTAAAAATATCTTAAAAAGTACCCACGCTTTTTTACCATAAAATATTATTTTTGTTAATCACACTGTTCTTAATTTAATTTACTGAAAATTATTTTCTACTTTTGTTTCAAAGTCAAAGTCAAAGTCAAAATTTTATTGCAAACTAAGTGTACAATGTTGATGTTATTTTATGTTCTTACTTAAGACTTAGCAGCCTTTTACAAGCATTGCAATTTTCATCCTAAATTAGCATGCATTAAATATTATTTAGATCAGTAAAATGTCAAAATTAAATGTCAATAGTTATGAATTCAATATAATTATTCAGCAATATTAATGTCATCCGTTTCAGATATTACAAATTATAACTATGATTTTAAATTAATGTAAATAGGATAGACTAATTTTATTTTGTTTTATAGGACAGATCGCCACTTTTGTACATGAGAGATAATCGTTATTTTAAGCTAGCCTCTAAATATTCTTTTACTGAGTAGAAACATTTTTGGATTAGGAATAGCTTTAGCCTCTTTTGGAATATTGTTGCTGATTTTTCAGTTTTAAACGTGTTGGGCAACTTATTATATATTTTTATTGCCATATAGTATGGGCTGTCACTTAACATTTTAATTCTTGAGGATGGAGCGCATAACCTCTTTTTATGGCGAGTGTTGACGTTGTGAGTATCTTCTACTTTAACGAATTTGTCGATATTTTTAAAAGTAAATAAGCAAATGTCCAGTATATATATTGACGGCAGAGTTAAAATCTGATATTTAATAAAGAATGGTTTGCAGCTCTCCGTATTATCTTTTTCTATCAAAGCGTGTTTTTTTAGTTTAATTTATTTTTTTAATTCAGTTCAATCTCTAATCCTGAAGATCCGGTAAGGAAAGTGGGACAAAATATTTAAATTATTGCATTGTCATCGGTCCTTGATAAGTGTGCAAAGTTTCAATCTAATCCGATGTTTTGGAGGGGGTGAAAATCACGTTCAAAGATTCTGTTACATTGATACATAGTTGCATACATACCAAGCTAATAAAAGCGTGTTAAAATCGATTGGATGCCTCAGAAATTAAAAATCGCGCCATCTATTGGAATCAATTTTAAATGATCCATTCAAATAATCTTTAAAAAGTTAATTAAGAGCCCAATATTCCTTGTGCTTAGTAGAGATAATTAAACAAGAGCATATTTTTTTATGATCGTCTCTGGAAAATCTTAATATTCCACAACTCAATAACAAATCGAAGCTTATCACGCCATCAAGTGCAATTTATTGGAACCAAATTTTCTTTCTTCGCGTTGAGTGTTCGTGGCATGTATCATCATGATTCATATTTAAAAGGAGGTAGAAAATTAAGTTTGGATAAACGTAAAATATTTAACACACACACATAGTACATAAACTTTTATTGTGTTAAATATGAAATCAACATTAAAATAAATGAGATCGATAAAATTAAGTCTGACTTAAATGAGTAGAAACTAAATAAGGGCCGCTAGTATCTTAACAAATGTAATTTCTTTGCCGTGAAATGGTTCCATTTTCGATCAACTTTCGATTACTCAGGATAGTCAGGATACAACACTATTGTTATGTAAAGATTAAGTGACAGCCCCCCAAATGTCAGTTTAGTCTACGAAATCAGAGTATAGTTAAGATTTAGAAGCTTATAGAATTAATTAATTGGTTCGCTCTTGAAAATAAATACATGTGTGCTTGTTGAAACCAATAAATAACCCCTAGACCAGGGCTCACCAAGTTTACGACTGATTTTATGTGGTCACATAAAAATAAACTTACAGGAATAACACATAGGATACTTTTTATCGCAGGAATATGTTCCCTCGCGATAATTTTCGACTTACACGCGGGCGAAGCCGCTGGCAGAAGCTAGTTCTATCTAACTCCTAAAGGAGTGAAATGGCTAGTTGAAATTTGCATGTAAATCCGAAAACTACGCGTTTATAGTCATAGGCGAAAGCTATTTTTTATTTTTATTATTGATAGGCTCGCGCTTACGTTTTGTTTTAATATTTACCTTATCACAACTATCACAAGTATACGGCTTGATATTGAGGTGTACTCTGTTGGTATGTCTCTCCAGATCACGGCGTATCGCGAAACGCTTGTCACAGTGAAGGCATGGCAATCTGGAACAAAAACAAAATACGCAATTGATTTATGGCAGTATGCAAAAGTTTTGGGGCTATTAAATAAGTTTTTCATAAAAATAAATAAGTCAAAGGAGAATTCGACCAAACTTTTATACCCAGTAAGGGTTCTATCAGACAGAGAACGGTCGTGCGGTCGAGCGGTCAGGCGTTCAAGAGGTCAGTTTTGCGTTCGAGCGGTCAGTATCTCACGAACCCCGCTGTTGGACGGTCTACGCGGTAGCACTATTGTCACCATGTTTTTTGACGATAGTTCTTTACAGGAAAACGACTTATTGAATTTTTTGATTGTATCTATTTCTTAACAAATTGAATTTGGCAGTTTCTCAACGAATGGCAAAGAAATACATGGTTCATAAATAAATATTTAATGACTTAGGTAAGTATCATTTCCAGTGCCCATTTCTCTGGCAATTTCCAATCATGCTTCGGCTCCTTTTCCTCGGGTTTTATAATAGTTCTGTTATCTTTCGCATCGTATAAAAACTCCATTCACTTAATAAAATAATTAGCTTTTCAATATTCCTGTTCCTTCCAAACACGCGAACGCGTGCTGTCTGGTTGACCGACGCGGTCAGAATGCTTCGTGTGTGGGTACATCTATGTAACATAATACAACACAACGAAAGCAAAACTGACCACACACACACACATCACTGTTGCGTCGCCGGCCAGTGACGTCAAAAAAAATACAGGCTGTGTCAACGCGAAAAAAAATACCATGGATTCAGTGCAATTATGATTCTTGACAGCACTTTTTTAAACGTATTAAAGGTAATTTCCTAGTGCTATAGATTCAATTTATAGAATTAAAACAGCAGAATGAAGGGCACCTTGATCGGGTACCTACTTTTAGTAAGGGTCCGTTTTATAAAACAAGATTCTCGTCGCGGTCCGTAACCTGCCCCTACTTGGGCACCTAGGTCGGGTGGCTGTACTGAAGGGTTTAATTTGTGACGCGTCAATAATTTCTTTCCAGAAGCTGAGGGTTACATTTTGATTTAGACTGTTAGGTTAACTAATTTTGTTCGTTTGCAATAAACAAACTTTAAAAAGCAACACTTACGGTAATTGTAAATAGCTGACGTGGATGGCTGCAGTCTTCAAGTGATTTTTCAATGTGGATTCAGTTTTGAAACTCCTGCAAATAAACGAGAAGGTCAAAATTTCTAACCAAGCCTAGCAACGGAGTACAATTATTGTGTTGCCATTTTTTGGAATTGGTTTGCAAAATATTTTTCTGGTGAAAAGAGAGTTGAACCGGAACAACAACTAAAGGTCAGCTCACACCGAGACGCGAGGCCACAATGTTTCATGAAGCTATTTGTTTCGCCACGCCAAGAGGCACATCACTGAATTCGAATTCACTCACTGAAAAGTATATCTTTATGTGTAGTCAATAAAGATCTATATAATATAGCTATCTTAAAAAAATCGCGTCTTGATGTGGCCTAGCCCATACCTTCACGGCGGAAATATGTATAGTACTTACAGAGCCAGACTTACTTATCATACCCCACACAGTAGTGATCGCGTGTATCAGTGTGCTTATACATGTGGTTCTTGATCTGAGAAGGAGCCTTGAACGACCCCAAGTGTCATAGGACAGGGGCAGGAAGATGGTGATGATAAACACTTACTTATCACACTCCACGCAGTAGTAATTCCGTATATCAGAGTGCTTGTACATGTGGTTCCTGAGCTGAGAAGGTGACTTGAACGCCATGCCACACTCCTGGCAGATATACTTCTTATTGACAGGAAGTGCTGATACTTCTTTGGAATGTTTTCTGCGACAGAAAAATTTGTATTATGAAAGCAGGAAAATATTAACACAAGTAGCCACAATTCAAGTGAGAATAGACGTTACATACATGAAGGTAAAATTTTGTTTTAAAATGGAAGAAACAATTCTTTCAGAGTTCGAATTGCTAGCATTAAAAGCATGTCAATATGTTAGGGATTTTTACGATGATACATCCAATAATATTATAAATGCGAAAGTAACTCTGTTGTCTGTTACCTTTTCACGTTCAAATCGCTTAACCAATTAATAACATTCACAACGGATCTTTGTGTCTCTGAATTGGCTGCAAGACCCTGCGCTTTAGCTATTTTTGTGTCAATGTTGAAGGTGAAGATAGCATTGTATAACTGTCTCTTTCACTCGCTTACGTTTGTCGCATCGTTCTATCGCGCTTACCCTATGCAGTATACTCGATGACAAACTGTTTCTTGCGCAATGGTTGGCAGAGCCAAATTCAGAGACACAAAAAGAGCCGCTGTGACTACTATAGACGGGACCATGGGCACTTTTGTATGAAAACAGGGTCAATTTTCAAAACTGTGCAACAGTGATGAAACCAATGTCAAAAAAAGAAAACAAAAAAATCAAATTTGTTATTGAAACATTTCCAATACCTCGGCCAACTTTTTCTATACATTCTTTACAGCTCAATATGGCATAAAAAAGCATTTTTCTAGATTTCAATGGATTTCCTGTGCCGATAATGCTAAATGAAAAAAGCTCAGATTACAATCAGTGATCGTGACATTACTCCGTTTTTTGACACGCGAAGTACATACAATCGCGTCATCTAGTTAGATTTATGTCTGTGGGTAATACTTACAGGATCATATGGTTGAGTAGTACGTCCTTGTTGGCGTACGTCTTTTGGCAGTACGCGCACTGGACGCGACCCTTTCGCAAGTGACGGTAGCGTATATGCTTGCGTAGGGATGTCTGGCGTCTGGAAACAAATATTTTTTTTTGTTTTTAAAGTTAAAACAACCTAGAGCGTCAAAGCCTTAAATGACAAATTTTTGGGTTGTTCTTGGGCATTCAATTCACCATTTTAGCCTTACTAAACTTACAATAAGGCACAAAATCTTTTCAATGTTCAAATGCTATGTGTCAACTTTCACTCATATTGTATGGTCATAAGACAGGTTTCTGTTATTTTAGATTTTATGTTACTAACAATAAGCTAAAAATATCTTGAAATCCTTGCAGCAAAAGGGACATGTTTGAAAACCCAATAGCATACAAAATGTGGACATACTTTGTACACCCTCACTTGAAAGTCTTGCCTTGAAGTCATTGTGCATATCAAGTCATTATAGACTTAATCCTACTTAAAATAAGGTACACATTCACTTAAAAGTCTTGCTGCAACAATGGACACGTCTTAAAACCTTGGCTTTGAATGTTATACATGTTGTAGTGATCTTGTATCGTTATGCGACAGTTTCTAGCTAATCTAGATCTTATAGCACTAACAATAACGTTCAAAATGAATAGATACTACCTGACCATAATGTACCGTGTCACTTCAGTTACTATAGACCTTATACTACTTACAATAAGGTGCAAACTTAATTGACTCTTGCTGAAAAAGCTTTGTGTATATCAAGTCATTATAGGCCTTATGTAGCGAATTATAAGGTACAAACTCACTTGAAAGTCTTACTGCAATACGGACAAGTCTGAAAACCTTGGCTGTGATACGCGTTGTAATGGTCTAGTATTGTCATGCGACAGTTTCTTGTTAAGCCACATTCAGGACATTTGTAGCGACTGCAAAGAAAATGATCATTAATTTATGAAATTATTTCAATAAAAATAGTCCTCCTGATCGATTTCTCAACGGAGCCACAGATAATATAATACTAGCATACAGATGCCTCATCTTATGCAAAGAAACAGTGCCGACGTAAACAGCGTTTTTCATCTGAACTAGAAGACTATAGGTTCATATCTCCTAGTCTCGTTGTAAAACACACGAAAAGAGTTGTCAACGAGATTGGGGAGGAGTAAGTTATCTAGGGGACTACAATAGATCCCAATTGGTCGTAGTGTCCGAGTTATTTCTCGGCCCCTCCACAAGATAAGATAAGAACGGCTTAACGTGCTTGCCGAGGCACGGGGTAAGAATAGGATAGATATCACCCCTTTTGCCGCACTTAGACTCCCATTTGGTCCGTCATGCGTGCAGGCCTCCTCTCTGCGAGAGAGATTGGACCTTAATCCACCACACGGGCTCAATGCGGGTTGGTGGATGTCACATGTCTAATCAATTATGTACAGTATTTATATAATGGATTGTTTTAGTCCCGATGCATGTCTTCTTTGGGATGAAGTCGCTAATTTTGGAATAAGTACACATTTTAACAAGTTTTCATTTAATTTGCAATGTATGTATGTAAGTGTGTTCGGGTCAAATCTTGCAACCGAATTTTAAAGCAGTTGTCAACCACCGATTAAGATGAAATTTTGCATACACGTTTAGTTTCGATGACAATGCATGGTTAGCTAAGTGATGTCATTCTAAATCCAATATGGCGGACGGCCCAAGGTGGCGGGCTAGATATTTTTTGTGCACTGCCATTATAAGTATCAAATGAAAGGGTTTGTTGAGAAGAATACGAAAAAAGCTTGTATTAAAAAAAGATTTTTAATGAATAATTTTTTTAGATATTTTTTGTGGTTTAGGCCACTAATAATGCAAAATTACAAACAGAGAAAAAAAAAAGAATTTTAGGAACGCCATCTGTCAACAATTGAGGTGAAGCAAGGGATAGGCCAGATTTGTATTAAATTTTATAACGTTTGAATTAATCAGCAGTAGATAAGTAAGAATATGAAAATTTGTGGATTAGGCCACTTTGGAGCTGAAGGCTTCAAATGTAAATGGATAGATAAAGAGGAAGGGGAAGGCCAAAATGAAAGATACATTGTGTGAGGAGTGATATGAAAGAAAAGGGAGTCTGTGGTAGCGTGACGGGGGACAGGACGGTATGGAAGAAGAAAACGTGTTGCGCCGACCACAAGTAACATGGAACAAGGGCAGGAATATGATGATGGACATAGACTCATTTTCGGATTGCCAGTTATTTCAATAACACCGTATATAGATAAAAAATATATAAATCTACTCACATTAAATGGTATCTCATATGGCTAACTAGTCTGTCTTCTGTCTCCATTCTCTGTTTACATATATCACATTCGTAGTCGCCCATACTCTGAAATAATATAAATTAAATAATGTGTCGTCGCAAGCAGTCTCAAAACAGCAATAGGAATGTTGCCTGGGCAGAAAAATAATAATTTTATTTAGTCCGTCAGTGAGGTTATCAAATAATATTGGACACGTATTTTTTGCCTATCAAATAAATAAAAATTGTTAAAGTTAAAGCGCATCAAAGGAGTGGGGGCTTGTGACGTCACTAAGGCAGTATAAAATGTATTTACGCATTATCTTTATGTTCACGTGTCAAAAAAAATACGTGAACAATATTTTTATCTTTTAACTACGTAGTAATGTTATACGTATTTTTTGCTTAGAACTTTGAAACAGTGCAGAAATGTTATATGAAATCTAATTGTTGCACAGTTTTTCATTAATGCACTGTTTTATACTTTTTATTTAGATATAAATTTACCACAGAGGTTTAATGTCTCCCATTAAGTTTAATATAAAAGATACTGGCTGATAATAAAAATCGGCTGAATAAAATCGATTTGATGAAAAATAAAACACAAATGGCGCGCATTCTGTACCACTGCAAAACTTTGATACTTCATATTTAGCAAGAAAAGAAAAAAAAAATGGAAATAGACAGCGATAGCGATATGAGTTCAACTCCAGAAAGTATAAATACAGCTGCAAACTAAATCTATACATATAAATAAAATTGGAGTGTCTGTTTGTAATATTGAAATAACCGTTTTTTACTACATGTATATGAATATATATACGGTACATACAACAAAATAACATTTTTTTACAATTTTTGTCTGTCTGTCTGTCTGTTTGTTCCGGCTAATCTCTGAAATGGCTGGACCGATTTTGACGGGACTTTTATTGGCAGGTAGCTGATGTAATAAGGAGTAACTAAGGCTACGTTTATTTTAGAAAAATTCTTTTATTTTAGAAATTTGTTAGGCGGAACGAAGTTCACCGGATCAGCTAGTTATTAATAATATTTTGGCACAAAAGTCGCGGGATAAATATTTTTCATTAACTTGTTTTTTTTTGAGTTGGTATATTTAACTATGGGTAGGTAGATTGGTAGTTAAAAGAAAAGTAGATTACGCACCTCGCTAAAGTGAGTAATTAATGCACTCGTGTTAATTTAGTGCCCTCGCACACTCATGCATTAATAACTCACTTTGCGCTCGATGCAACAATCTACTATTACTAAACTACCAGACGGACAAAAACTTATTAAATGTTAAAACACCCATAACTTTTGAACGACTGAACCGATTTTCATCAAACATAGTTAAGAACACTCCCGATAATGTCACCCTACAAACAAAAAACAACTAAATCAAAATTGGTTCATACGTTTAGGAACTATGATGTCACAGACAAATACACATATACACAAACACACAGGTACACACGTCAAACTTATTTCACCCCTCTTTTTCCATCCGAGGTTAAAATAGTCTCATATACAATGAAATATTCTTTATCATAATCATCATATCAGCTGGAAGACTTGCACTATACTTCTATATCAAGTGTCACCACATTGACCGATCCCATGCACATCCAGCGGATTCCCACGATCTAAACAAGGAGAACAACCTTAGCAAGACATATATTACCTACTGATTAGGTCTTATGTCAGTTAATAATGAAGGCAGGGCCAACTGGCGGAAGGCTACCACACATTAAAGTACCGTCAATGTGACTATTTTACCTACCCACATATTATTTTAAGTTTTCATTCGAAGGATCCAAACGGAGCCCTATTGCTGTCACTCACGGACCCGACTGTCTGTCCGTCGTCTGTCACACGGGTTTTACAGCCAAACGGTTGGAGCTAGTCTTCATTTTTTTTTATGTTTATGGAATAGAACTCAAAATCGATTGAACGGACAATAAAAAAATGTTGTAATTTTTTTTAATGTTACATCCATGCTTCGACACTTGCAGTAACCTTTTCAATTGTAAATACCTGATTATGTTTCTCCATATGTTTATCATAGCTGCCTTTAAAGCTGAACCCTTTGATGCAGTTCCCGCATTTGTAAGCCATGTTCACGTATTTCGGGTCCAGCTCCATTCGTGTACGCTCTTCCAAACATTGTTCTCGAGTTATGTATATTGTCCTTATTTTAGGGATTTCTGAAATTCAATAGTTATATTGTACTAACATAAAAGAATGGAGTTAATCTTCGAAAGGTTTCATAAAGTATTATTAAAAAATCTATCTAGTCCAAAAATACAATACCCACGACACAGGAAGAAATTCCTAGTGTGGGGCAAAATAAAAAAACTATTCATTAAGTGATTTCTAATGTGTTATCGATTCGATTTCTTATAACAGTTGACTTTATTTACGAAGAAATTTTAATAGATTTTTTAGAATATACTTGCCCAATCAGCAGTCTAAGGGCAAAGAGTATGAATCGACCAATCACATAGACAGAAATCCACATCACGTATTTCATCTCACATGTGATTGATCGATTTTTCATACTCTTTACCGTTTGCCTTGCCCAAATTTATTACGCAATAAGGCTGCTGGTCCCCCCCAATAAATAATTTATAATAATCCAATAGAAAGGATTCAAAAAAAATATAATCCGCCTTAACTATAATCTAAAGTCTCTCCTCACCCTTCCACTTACTTGTATGACTGTTGGCTGAATGATCTGATCTCAATTTACATTTTAATTCTGATTTTATTGTTGACAACGACATTGATTTTGTTATTGTATTTGACTTTGATTGATTGAAGTGAAGTCTAACTCTGATTTTAATTCTAACTGTGATCTGGATTGTGTACCAATATGATTTTAATTTTATTGTCTTTTGATTATTTGCTTTTATTTTTTTTTCTTTTTGACTCTATTCTTAATTTTATAACATTTTAAATGTAATGTAATTATTGAATTTGATTATTGTTTTTAATACTGATTATTTGATTTATAATACTATATAATTGATAACACTGTGCTGTGTCACACAGAACATCCAATCTGCCTACTCTAAATTTTGTTTAATTGGGCCACCAAGATACAGGCTATGCCTAGTTTGAGGCCCATAGCCATTTCCATTGTATTGTGTTGTTTACTTATGTTCTTTTTTTCCATTGTGTAAATTATGTATCTGATGTAACATGTGTGTGTGTGGCAATAAATTTAATTTAATTTAATTCAACTATAGCCTTTGTAGACCTCCGATGTCCTACGAAAATAGTTGTCGTTACTATGGTCTGCTAACACTCGACAAAAGGCGAAAAGAGATGGATATGAGTTTGCTTTATGGGCGCCTTGATTGGCCGGAGTTGGTCGCACAGATAACTTTTAACACTGCCCTACGGCGCACTCGTCATACGCCAATGTTGCACGTTCATCGGCACTCTACTAACTATGCTAAGAACTGTGTCCAGACTCGCATTGCTCGAATTTATAACTCGGAATTCGCAGAAATTGATATATATCTAACTGTAATAAACTTACATTCAAGTCGGATAGTGAAAACTATAGATTTTGTTTTTACTTTATCAAAATTGTAATCCAAACTTAACTTTGTGTAATTTTGTATTTTTTTGCGTCTTTTTTTTTAATTTGAAATAACTGGCTTTAGTCCGTTCGCATGTTTTATATATACAGGATGAATAGTGATGAAAATAAGTATTTTTTTAAATACGTAAATAAGCCTTTTCCTTAAGTTTGCCATTTGTCATTATTTCCCAGAATTTGAACGTTATTAGCAACACTATCTAATGGTGAAATAAATAATACAGCATTTTTTTTTTTCAAAAATCAACGGGTCCGATTCCTGGCTAGAAATGTTTATTTTTCAAAAATCCAATGATGCAGTTTTAGTTTGCATCAAAATCGCCTTCGTGACTCGTTTGAGTGTTTTCCGCTAGGACTAGCGTTACTTGCGTCATTGTTTCGGATTTGGCCATCCACGCCCACTTACAAAAACTCATTCTGTATATCCTAGTTACACAGAGAAACCTATAACTGTAATATGAATATTTAGTAAAATATTTTTATATATCGCTGTTGGTTACCTAAACACATTGAAATATGTTATTTATGCTGGACATTTTTTATTTTTTTATAGCCATACCTAGCACACTTAAACCGCTGAACGATTTAGATGAAATATGGTATGGAGATAGTTTGAGACCCTTAGATGGACATGGGATAGTTTTAATCTCGAAAATTATCCTTAAGAGGGTGGAAAATGGGTTGGAACTTTGTACGGTGAACCAATAATTTCTCAAGTAAGACGGCCCACACACTTACTTACAAAATTATTGCACAATATGATATTATGGCTATTCGAAGTATTACTACGCAACCTAAGTCTTGGGCAAAAGCTAGCTTTTAATAAATGCTAGTATAGAATAGATGGGCCCCTTTGCCCACGATCTTTGCGTGCAGGCCTCCTCTTTGCGAGAGGGACTGGACCTTAATCCATCACACGGGCCCAGTGCGGGTATTTCGAATTTTTTATTCTAAGACATACTGGTTTCCTCACGATGTTTTTTTCCTTCACCATTTTTGAGAGTAGTGGTGATGAAATAATTTACACAAAGTAAAGCACCTGCCTGGGTTCAAACCCACGACCTACAACTTGTAATTCGCGCACGTTACCACTGGGCCACCACTGCTCTCAATATAATAAATTTTAAAGCATAAAATTACTTTAATATTCTAATAACTCACTTTCCCCTATTTGTTCCAAATCTTCCTCTTTGATTTTTCTTTTCTTCTTGTGGTTTCTCTTTTTGAGTGTTGCACTAAGACTCATAAGATCTAGACCGTCTATGTCTCCAAGTTCTAATTCCTCTTTCAGTAAGGCTTTCAGGGGAAATGCGTTGTCTTCATCTTCATCTTTTACGTATGACTCTGGGAACTCTGCAAAATACAACATGATTTGGATAAAGTGTCATTTGATAAATGATTATATTTTTGAACACCTTTGGATATAGACTATTATGAAAGTCACTCTTATTTGCCAAATAAAATGTTTATTTGTAAGTATGTTTGTTATTGCACTTGTAAGATAAAAATATACTTTAAAAAATAAAACCCGACTACAGCAAAACCGCGCTCTGGAAAGTATGAAACAAGAAAATATTTTTAGAGGATTCCGGTGGTTGTAAAGCATATAGAGAGATGTAAAAAAAAGTGAGCATTATCACAGATAATATAATACTAGCATACAGATGCCTCATCTTATGCAAAGAAACCGTGCCGACGTAACCAGCATTTTTCATCTGATTTTTAAAAGTACTTTGATCGCGTTCGGTTCCGTTCCACGGCTATAGATAGTGTTAGCAACGGATTGCAAGTAAAGGGGTTTTCTCGGTTCGTGACTAAAAACTAATTATACTATTGGACACAAGATCATAAACATGTGCACACAAGGTCATAAATGCACACCTTTCGCAAATAACTTAAGGTCATTGTACGACTTTAGTGCAGTAAAACATGTTAAAAAGTTTGAAACAAAACATATTTATTATTGATTCAAGTACATTATTTGTGAAACATGGTTGTTTCGTGTAACTTATAGTTTTGCATTAAAATAATAATTAACAACACAATATTTTTGCACTACTTATGGATAGGACTCCTCCAAAACGACTTAGATGTTTAAAATATTTTTACACAGAAAAATTGATGGCTAGAATTTCTTCATAACTGAAATAACATAATCAAAGAATTTTTGGAGGCAAATGGAGGTTCGGTATTGATATTCTGGGTCTGGCGCACGGCCAGTACTGCGTTTACATTGGGGAACATATACGCCTTAAATAACTCACCATCACCACCATCAATAAACTCTCCTTCAAGATGATCCAAATACTCCTCCTCTTTCATCTCTATCTTGATCTGCAAATCCTTCCTCTTACTCCGAGAGCACACAACAGAAAAGGACTCCTCAGCACTATGGCAATCTCTCTCTGATAACTCTATCACATCAAATGGCACTTGTGTAAGATTGACTAGTGGTTGTGACTGTGTGTACATTGACTTTAATGTTTCGTCCATTATCTGAAAGTTGATGAAGAAAGATTTAAGTATACAGTTGTAAAGAATGTACATCATCGTATAATTTCAAGACTTCCTCAGCTGTACATAGATCTCCTCTCCCTTATAGATTCCACTTTGACCAGGGTGGTGACCATAAGCTCTTAGAGCTAGATTATTTTGAGTATGCGAAAGAGACAGATGTTTATGACTTGCATCCATGTGTCCCTTTTTCACAGTAGAACCATGGTGAGAAGAAGCTTTGGCTTTATCCTACTCCTTCTTTTTGCTAAGAGCTCAGACCTGGCTAAAATGACCAGCTTATCAACCAGACTGTTAGCGAGGCCACAGAGTCCCAAAGCAAAGAAGTTAATTTTGGTTCAAATAAATGTCAATAGATGGCACGATATGCATTGATTTGTTATTGAATTGCTTGTAGAATTAACATTTTCTAGAATTGATCATAAAAATTGTAGTTCTTGTTAAATAAACTCTTCTAAGATCAAAATTGTGGAACATTAGGCTCTTAATTCACATTTCAAAGATTATTTAAAGGGATCATTTAAAATTGATTCCAATAGATAGTATGGTTTAAAATTTCTGAGGCATTCCACTTGCTTTTTCAAATTTGTTTGTAACTCATTTTGGTACAGTGAAACTGAAAGAGTGCAAAACAACACTATGAAACAAATCATCACTGTATTTAAAGAAATAAATATTCATGAACCGAGTAACCCTTTCACTTGGGAATCCCTGGTAACACCATCTATCGCCATGGAACGGAAACGAATGCGATTGATGTACTTATAAAAATAATAATAAGTTTAGTCAGGCGAAAAACTAGTTATTATGTAGCAGGGACAACTAATTCTGTATGGATCATAGGTTTTTCTACTTTAATTTAGCATGCATAAATTTATTGGCTCACAAATTAAATTCAGACTTACATTCTGAAAGTTTTCCAATAGTATTTGGTTGCTTCTCACATTCTGTATGAACAGTTCAGTGTGCTGAGCCATCCTCTTGCACAGATAACACAGGAATATGCAGTCCATCTGTAACAAACAGAAACAAATGACTGTAAAATTAAAGGGTTTTTCTAGAATCAAAAAACATACATCAATCAGTTTGCTCTATTTACACTTATTATGCTGTTATATGTAAAAAGTGTACTTATACACATATTTATTTTTAAGTGATCACCAGGTAAATATTGTGGCAAAATTGTTTTGTTTTATCCTTATGATAAGTAGATAGGATACGAGAAAGTGTGAGGTGTTTTAAAACGCATTTTAACACACCATATAGAGTTAAATACGTTACCTGAAATATATTCTTAAGGTGACCGCATTCAAATGCATATTTTTGTACATTTTTCTCTTCATTTACACACAAACAACCAAAACAATACTTCTTTTCTGAATCGGGTTTTCCCTCCACTTTACTATGGCTCCGAGTTTTACTTTCATCCATTTTTGACTTGACTATATCTAAACTATTATCTTAACTTATTTCTTAACAATAATTAATGTTTATTTTTTAGTGAAAATTACTTTCATTTTTCTGACTTTTTCATCACAAATCGAATCGAATGTCATTAGAATGACGAAACAATTTAAAAGACAAGCTAGTCGTAATTATTTTGAACTAAGCAAATCCAAATTGAGCTTTATAGTCGGGTTGTAAGGGGTATTGCTTCTAAATTTTTGTCACGCTAACCTGACATTTTTATTTAGCCGGTTTTGACAGTCGATGACAGCGATTGTTTCGTTCAGAAATCTCAATTCGAATTTTAAAAATTTTATATTTTTATAGTCGTCAGCACACGATAATTATTGCGACAATTTTTCCTATTTTTACACCTACCAATGGCGGCGGGGCCGCGGTTTTGAAGTCGAGGAACGTGATAATAAAATGGGCTCTGCGTTATTATTCTAAGGGACTCTTCGCCTATAGTGTGACTCCAAGAATACACTGTGGTTTCGTGCTACCGTGTATGCGGTTTAGTAGTTGCTCAGATATAATCTATATTATAGTTTGTTTTGCCCCAATGCAATGAATCCAATTTTTTTTAAATTATTAACTAGGTAGAATTTATTGTTATTAATTTTAACTAGGTACTACAAAATAATTATCATTCGCATCGTGTTCCTCATTACTGAGGGCCGGGGGTCAGTAGACGTGGCTTGGATCCCCACGGTGAAGCGAAGAGGAACCCGAGGAAGGGCCGCTCGTCGGGGCTTTTGCAGACAAGCTGACGATGTAGCGGCCAACAGGTAGGTTGCGGTGCCGCTTGGACGACATCACAACTGAAGCGGGCCGCGATATGGTATAAGAGGCATCGCGACTGAGGGTTGGAGGCTGCGGCGGGACAGGAGTGCCGGTATTACGGTACGCCACTCTTCCTATCCCCTACCGCCGAAAAGTGGTAGGTGGCGGTGCCACTGTGCTGTCCCGTCACAGGGGAACCAAGGGTGCAATACACGAGGTCGTCTGGCGCCCATTTGCCGGTTTGGTCCCTGGGATGGTCACGGAGAGCAACGTGTTCTGGTGCGCCGGTGATTGGCGGTAGTCCCCAGAGGAGGGTCCGGTCACGGACAGCCGCGGCGGGATCGCGGTCGTATGCTTACGCGTGCCCGTGTTCCCGCCATAACTGGCACAGAGGGACGCCGTGGAGTTTTAATGGGTTGGAGTCCCATATATAACTGCAGTGCTACCTCCCCGAGGTAGCGCAGTATGCATGAACATTCCTACCAACCTTATACATATTATGTTGTATCATATTACTGTACATAACCTTTGTTAAGTAATTATTGGAAATAAACATTCTTTATTTATTTTATCCCTCCTCCTCCTCGTATCGTGTTCCTCATTACTGAGGGTCGTGATTCCCTCGTAGTGAAAACAACTTTTCTTTCACCAGTTTGCGCCATCTATGTCAGTCTTTGTTCTTTGTGGTTGGTGTTCAACGATCGGCGGACTTGGTGTGACCATCTGATTGATGACTGCGGCCTCTAGGACGTTTCCCTTTGATTTTGCCAGTCACAATCAGCTGTTCGAGGTTGTGTCCATCCTTTCTGGCAATGACCTAAGAACTCCAAAATTCTACAAAGGCAGATCGTAGAGAATCTGATCTTTAAGTTCATCTCGCGGAGGATAGAGACATTGGTGCGAAAGGCTGTCCAAGGGAATAATATAACGTCTTCCTCCAGCACTACATCTCAAAAGCATCTATGCGGTCACGATCGGCCTTCTTCTGAGTCCACGTTTCGGACCCGTAGCTGAAGATGGAAAACAGTGAAAATTACGATAAAAAAGGGTGGTGCAAGTGGGCCTTAGAGTAGAGTTTTTGGTTATAGGATCATATTATAATATGAATGGAGAAAAATTGCTAGTCAGCAAATTAGTAATACCTAGTCCAAGACGCACATTTATACATAATATCACCACTCGTGGAGATTCTATTTTCGAACTACCAAGATTTTAGATGCTATCCAAATAAAATCAGCGGGTCGTATTGATCGGGATGTTGTAGCCAATTCCGCGACATGCTATATTGAACTGTCGAGGGCCGGTCAAGTGGTTGCGGGAACCGGCTCTGTGACGGAACACCGATGCTGCACGTGGACCCAAGGAAATTACTTCTTGAACACGTAGCAAGGCTTCAGATTTGTTTTTATAGAGCTAGTGATACACCCCGAAGTTTACAATTTTAATCTAATTTAAATTTTAAACACATTTTCGCTTTGGCATTTATGCTATCTTAAACCAGATAAATAATTATGGGTAATGGGAATATTTGCAAGTAGAATACTGTAGGTACGGACTTCATCTTGGATGAAGTTTTCTACAACATGCCACCGAAGGCAGCACACCCCAAAGTCCATGCCAAAAAGTCACAAATGAGTGCCATTTTGAATACTCATTTTTATCATGGCGTTGGCTACATTTAGCTCTAGCATTTGGAGTTTTAATTTTTATACATCCATACATGAATACATCCAAAACCCATGGAAATTCTAGTCGTGTAAAGATTTTGTAAATCATTGAAAAATAAGGATATTTTACTTTTGAGAAGGTGTTTGACTCAGAATATCATACTATTTCTGGCGCTGGTAGCTTACAAAAGAAAGTACAAGCGCTTTTCCAAACAGCATATTTTCAACACGTCGAAATTTTTCTCATAATACAAATCGAAACGAAAATATCACCTAGTGGTATCAACAGCTTCTACAAAGTAGCACGCAAATACAGTAGAAGTAGCGTTTGACCGCATCGTGCTTAAGAGCTGTCGACCGCCCCTCCTACCCACCCCCGAATGCCAGCGAATCGTCAGCACTGTATTACGTAATATGTAGGTAAGTACTTAGGTTTTATCGTTTTTTTTCGATGGAAAATATAATGGTAAGATAATATTGGTTTTACGGTCAGGGAGATTGGTACTTCGAAAAAGTAACTTTCCTCAGAAAGTAAGACTCAACTAAGGTACGCCTCATCACCATTATCAGTGTTTTGCCCTCATATCTGGTATTTGGTGTCGATGCAACATGGTTTTCTTCTTCCATACTTCTTTATTACTTAGTCGTCATCTCAGCAGCCATTCCCATTCTCCGCCAGATAATAAAAACTCAGAGTCATTGTTCCGACTTGCTTGTACTTACCAAAAAGTAAGCACTTATAATTACGTAACTTTCGGGGTTCCAGCGCTAACTAATTCTTTTTTCATTAACTCTCCTAAGCACAAAACTGTGGAATATTGGGCTCTTAATTCACATTTCAACGATTATAAATAAAAATCAAAATAAATTACAAATATCATTGAAAAATTATTCAAATAACGTTTTTAGCTGTGTAAAACCGAGTAAATATATGCTTATGAACCATGTAAAAGTATCCACAAATAAAATCATAACAGGCTTTACAAGTTTACGAGTAATAGTGGGCCAACTTATAAAATGTAATTGGAACAGTAAAATTTTTGTACAAATGCCATTGAAAAATTACTCAAATAACGTTGTTAGCTGTGTAAAACAAACAGTAAATATATGCTTATGAACCATGCAAAAATATACAAAAATAAAATCATAACATCCTTAATAATAGTGATTCTTTTGTCCCTCTAAGCATGCTGCTGGAGAATTTATGGCTGGACTATTGGTTGAAGAGAGGTGGTCAGGTTATATCTCACCTCCTTTACATGGATGACCTGAAGCTCTTTGCCCCCAACAATCTTCAACTGATGGAGCTACTAAAGGTAAATGAAACTTTAAGTAGCGTCATCAGGATGGAGTTTGGTGTGGACAAATGTGCAGTCATGCATGTAAAGCGAGGGGAGATTGTGGAATCCGTAGGAATTCAACACGCGGATTCCATAAACCTGAGATCCCTCTCTCCAAACGAAACCTATAAGTACGGACATGAAGCAATCGTTGAGGGAGCGCTTCTATGGCCGTCTTTCGGGCGGAAACAAGGTGCGCGCCTTCAACGGTTGGGTTATGCCGGTATTGATGTACTCTTTCGGCATACTCAAATGGACTCAAACAGAACTTGACGCCCTGGATAGGCGGGTCCGTACACTACCGACTGCATATCGAATGCATCATCCACGATCTGCGGTCATGAGATTGTATATCCCGCGGAAGTGTGGAGTCCGAGGCTTTTTAAATGCCAAAAACCTCCACAACCGCGAGATATGCAATATCCGGGAATATATTCTACACACCGACGTGGGTATGCATCGAGATACACTACAGTAGTAGTGGTGGACAAGGGACTCACTCCGCTCTCCTTGGCGAGTGAGAACTGGCGCAAACCAAATGTAGTGCTTGACACTAACGACCGCAGGGAGGTATGGCAGAATAAAGAACTTTACGGACGCTTTATCCGGGCCCTACATGGGTCCGATGTAGATCAATAGGCGTCCGTAGCCTGGCTGCGTTTCGGTGACCTCTTTGGGGAAACCAAAGGTTTTGTAAAAAAAAAGAAAGAAAGAAAGAAAACATGTTTATTTGCGCCAGGCACGACGCATGCCAGAAAAAGAACAAAAAATCTTAATTACAATCATTACAAAGTCTAATAAAGTTAAAGTTAGTTAGTTTAATTGTCTGTGCAATTATGGACGAAGTTATCATGACGAATAACTACCGGAGATTTATTGTGAAGAATGGCACGGTTGACATCTGTCGGGCATGTCACCGCCCGGGTGAATCGATCCGCCACATTATCTCTGGTTGTTCTCGGCTAGCTAACGAAGAGTACTTGCATAGGATTATCCATCAGTAACTTGCTCTGAAATACACTCTTGTGGCATCGGAGGTACCGTACTGCAGGTATGTGCCCGACTCAGTTCTCGAAAATGGCAATATCACATTGTACTGGGATCGGTCCATCATCACTGACAGGACTATTGTAGCCAATAAGCCTGATATTGTGGTGGTGGACCGAATCGAGAGGCGTGCAATGATTGTTGATATTACCGTCCCGCGTGACGGGAACCTCGTTAAAGCCGAGAAAGATAAGCAAATCAAGTATCGGCTCGCGAGGTTGTCGACATGTGGGATGTGGACACAGCGCTCATTGTACTGATAGTCGTGTCGGCCAATGGCTTAATAGCCATGAGCCTCGACCAACACCTTAGGAGGCTCTCGTTAGGCGGCTGGGTCAAGGGTCTGATTCAGAAAGCAGTATTGCTGGACACGGCTCGTATTGTTAGGAGTGTCCTCTCTCTGGAGCCCTGACCGCCGGTAGCTTGGACCCTGTTCCCAATACAAGTGGGCCTGTATTTTTTTATATTTTCAAATGTTTACTGTTTTATAAAAATATTTAAAAATATAGTAAATAAGAAATTTAATGAATAAAGGACATGATTTTAAAATAAATAATGTTTAAGCTCGAATAACGCATTGGAGTGGGCGGATTCGTTGGCAGTACCGGTCCGTAGTATACGGCGCATGCGCGCGGGGAAGTCTGTTTTATGTTAGTGCAGAAGTATTTTCGACTTTTTGTAATCTAAAGTCAAATTAGATTCGATTGCCAAGCAAATTCCGCCCATAGAATACAATACCCGACCATAGATGGCGGTATCCTTAGTGGTTGACATTCGTGTCTACTCAACCATGGTCACATCAGTGCAATATAACGAAATGCAATTTTAATTACATTATCCATAGATACCCGATTTCTTAATTTGAAAAAATAAGACCTGGTTTTTTTTTATTTATTTGGTGGCTTGTATATATTTTTATAAATAAAATCAGTTTGAATTTATGTACTAATTTAATTATGCTCATTGAGGCGGTTAGGCCTCTACATAATAATATCTTATAAAAATATTAAATTATTTATTTTCTTTTTTCGATATCCATCTATAAAGGCAATATTCGACCCGACTACATCACTTATTGAGTAGCGTGGAACTTTCGAGAGTGAAATAATAAATACTTCAGATTAGAGGTGAATAAATACGAAATTTTTCAAATTCCGAAAGAGAAATAAACAAGGAGCGTGTGCGCGAGGATCCAGGAACGAACCATACTATTCTCCGTGGCTCTTACGCGCGCTCGTATCGGCTCCTTTCGCAATTGACGCTTTTATTGCAGCTTATTTACGTTGGTTATTTGTTCCTATCATACTCGTAGAATAATTTGATATTACTTTTTGGTCGTTGAGTAGGTTGTTTGAAAATACTCATACTAAAATATTTGTTTTCGGTTTGTAAATATTTGGAGATTTTAACGAAGACTATCTCTGTAAAGGCCATATTGGAGTATTCAAATTAATAAGTGACGCTGGTTATAAATCTTTATTACAAACGCTTGCCTGTACCCGCGGTGGTACTTAAATAAATAATATTTTTATTAACTTCACTTGTGAAGTTATTTATTTATTTACTCATTATTTACTATAACACTTTACAGAAACTTCCAAGGCGATGTTATAACTTACATATGTATAAAACATTAAAATACAAATACAGCAATCGTTACAAGACATTCCAATACATAAATCATTATTTAGAAAAAGGTCTGACTTTTTCAATTAAATTTTGCGATTCTTTGACGAATCTCGGCAGGATTTAGCAAAATACATCTTCCGATAACGTTACAGCATTTATCAAACGTATGACTCGCAAAAATACCAATCTCATAGGTGTAAACTTAAGTAAGTTAGTCCTTGCTAACAGAGCGGGGCGGGCGGCGGCGCGCACCCACGCACCCGCGCACAGCCGCAGCGCCTCCAGCACCTCTGGGTGGTGAACCAAATCTAGCAGTACGCTAGCCACATACTTGACCAGCGCAACATATCTTCTAACTGCCAGCCTGGTATATCCAACCATGCCTAGGACGAACAGACTCGGGTATATAAGGGGATAAAAACGGTAAACCCCATATTCTTTCAAATACAGTAACCTCGCAAACTTGTTTTGTATTTTTTCCAACATGAAGCTGTACTTTCCCCTAATGGGATTCCAAATAATAGCACTTGTTTCCAGGTGACTTCGTACCAGTGCATTATACAAAACTTTCAGGGCCGCCGTATCGCTAAAATCCTTACATTGTCTCAAAATGAAACCGAGATTTTTGAAAGCCCTGCCGCACAACTCAACTATATGTTTGCGGAACGTCAACTCCGGCACTATCTGCACGCCCAGGTCCAGCACCTGTGTGACGCGCGGTATTACCTCCTTGCCATCTCGTACTGATAATGCAATGGAGCACGCGCATGGCTGTAACTCATCACACAGCACTTGTTAACATTTAAATGAAGTTTATTAATTTTGCTCCATTGGACTACACTGTTAATGTCTGACTGGAGCCGATTACAATCTGCCTCGTCTTTACAGCTAAAAATAACGTTAAGTCATCAGCAAACAGCAGACACTTCGCCTCTTTGACAACTGTTGGCAGATCGTTGACTACCAATATAAATTCAAATGGCCCGATATTACTCTCTTGACTCACCCCTGAGAACGCGTAGTAAGGGTTAGAATAATGTCCTGCATACTCGACGTACTGTCGGCGCTCGCCAAAGTAACTAGCAAAGAATTTAAGCAAATGCGGCGTAAATCCCACAACAGCGAGCTTGCACAAAAGTACATCGTTATACACAGTATCGAAGGCTTCCCGGAAGTCAAAATAAGCCACATCCAACTGCCCCCCCGCATCAATAGCGGGCGGCAAGTAGCTAAAAAAAGACAGCAAATTGCCCCCCGTACTTCGACCCGGCCGAAAACCGTGTTGTGAGTCCGTTAATCGAGAGTTGTATAAATACTTTTGTGCATACCGACTCAAACACCTTGGCGAAAGCCGACAGCACCGCCACCGGTCGGTATCCACTCACGTCAGAGCCCGCACCTCCTTTAGGGACTGGGATAACTCCTTCTTCAGTTACCATCGTCCGATGTGGGCCCGTTTCCGTTCATGTAACAACAAAAAACCTTCTTCTTAGTCCGCATTATTATGCAATTACGGAATTCTATTACTGCGCGTGACTCCACACGCACTTGGCTGGTTTTAATTTGTATTTATTTTATTTATTTATTTATTTATCCATTTATTTCAGGCATCAAGGCCCATATCAACATATACAATACTATATTCACATAAACAACTTAAAAATACTATAAATATATAACATAAAAATATAAAAATATAAATAATAAATATATAAAATGTTTAATATATTTATAAATGTAAAATAAATAATTAAAAAAAAATAATAAATATATTTACTAAATATATAAAATCGTGCAAAAAAGTACTATAAAACAAATTATCACTGTGTTTAAAGAAAAAAAATAGTCACGAAACATGAAAACCCTCTTGTTTCGTACTTTTTAGAGCGATATTTTTTAGTCGGGTTTTAGTTTTTGAACTTAATTTTTATTTAAAATATTTTTGGTTTTTTGCAGAGCATGAGGGAACAAATAAACATAAATGCATACATGCATACATACACATACTATACTAACATACCGATCAACAAACACTTTGCGACGGCGCGCCCCACAGCCGCATTACGTAAGTGAATACGGCAACGCAAAGAGTTTGACCGCTATCCAATGGACCAAATCGACCAATCACATGTTATGTGTATCATGTTCATCTCGCATGTCATTAGTCGATTGGATAGCGGTTAAACTATTTGCATTGCCGTATTCACGTAAGTGCGTAAGCAATACGGCTGCCGTAGTCGGCTAAAAATAATTTTCATGACTTTGACGAGATATGTTTCGCAAACGGAACACTTGACAAAAATATGATGTACCAAACCCTACCTTTATTTTAAAATACCTGTTCAATGATACCACACATGATGGGGTGCGGCTTGACTTCGGGCCCCTAGAGGGCGCCATATTCAATTTAATATGACTCCGCACAGCCTATAACCTGCGGACAAACAAGACGCTTCCAACAACACTTCATTTGTTAAATTATAATAAGTACTTTAGAAGGTATAAGGGAACAGATAAACATACATACATATCCACCCACATACCGGTCAAAAACATAACCCTCCTTTTTGCTTCACTGTAGTCGGGTGATTATTGCGATTTCGTTATCTAACTGAATTCACTGAGCAATGAATAAATAATATTATAGTAGGTCCCTATAAATACCTACTGTTAATAAATAAGAAGCATTTTCGCCTAGGTAGATAACTAGATTATCTAGTTGTACTTTCGTATGTACGCAAAACGAGTAATTAATAAAGTCTTTATTATAAAGATACAGTGCCCGCTAGTCCTTTTTTACCATGAACTTACCATAGAAAACCAATTATGCACGCTGCATAAAATCCATCAAATATTATGTAGATATCAATGCGCATGTCACAAACTTTAAAACGCATCGGATGGTCATCGCGTTATTTTTTTCCGCGGCTCCGTCATTACGTTTCCCGCGCTTTCGCGACACCTGTCAAAAGTCGCGCGCTTTTTATCGTGAAATAAAAAACATTTTGGTTTTAAATAGGATTAAAGCTTTCAAGTTTTAAAAGTATGCTCAATAGGAAGAAAATAAATACGTTAGTCACAATGAATTAGTTTATTGTTGCTAGTTATGTATTCGTACATAACGTTTTAAAATTAAATCAAAGTTTTTTTAGACTTAAATATTATAAACTACAATTTAATTAAAATAATGTAGATTAATAAGTAAATATATATAAAAATAATATTCCTTGTTAAAATAATAGAAAAGTAAAATTAAGCTACGACTACGATAAATAAAATCAAAGCTGTATTTTTAAAAAAATCGGATGAAAAATGGGGGCTGAAAGACTTCTTTGGCTCACGACTGTGCTGCTTCGTCTATGGCTTGGAGCTACAGACCTCTGCTATGCTCAGTAAGTAATTTTCAGATATCTTTATTTATCATCAAAATCAACAAAATGAACTTGGGTACCCAAGGCGCAGTTATAATAACTGAGAACACTATTAGGCGTCCAATTTGCTTTTCAAAGTTTATGCTCAGTAAGTAAACTTTTAATCACGTGATAACCTAGGTACCCAAAGATTTTAGCGGGGCTGAATGATTGGGCTAAAAGCGATGAAGTTTTTATAGTCTCTCTCTGACTTCAATAGTTTAGGACAATTTTTTAAAGTGTGGTACTAAGTTTCAAAGGCCAGTGTAGTTCGAAGTGTACGTAAAATTACCTCTACATAGTGAGTGACTATATAACTAGGAATTGAATCGCCTGGAACTTTATAACAGCCATAATTATAATCCGAAAGTCCCGCCAATTGTTACCTTAAGAAAGTTTCTGAATTATATTTACTTCCTGTAACTTACTTATTTAATCTCTGATTTTTTCTTTCGTAAACTAAACTGACATTTGGGGGGTTTTTGTCACTTTATCGTTGCATAAAAATAATGTCGTATGGCTGAGTGATCGAATATCGAAGTAGATCCGAGACAAAACAATTTCACGGCAAAAAAAAACATTTGTTAAGAAACTAGCGGCCCTTATTTAATTTCTACTCATTTATGTCAGACTTCGATCTATCGATCGCATTTATTTTATTGTTGATTTCTTATTTATTACAATAAAAGTTTAAGAATTATGTATGTGTTTCATAAAACATTTATTTACACCAATATTAGTAAAATTTAATTGAGGAGTCATGTCACATCGATTCGAAGAATCACGATTGAACCTTACCTACAGCACTATGCTCCGCGCTTGAAACATTAAAAAATAAGTTAATTGGCAGCTGTCAGTTTAGTCTACGAAATTAAAATCAGCCAAGTGCGAGTTGGACTCGCGCACGAAGGGTTCTGTACCACTATCGCAAAAAACGGCAAAAAATCCTCGTTTGTTGTTGTATGGTAGCCCTACTTAGTATTTATTATATTCTGTATTTGTTGTTATAGTGGCAACAGAAATATCATCTATGAAAATTTCAACTGTTTAGCTGTCACGTTTCATGAGATACATACGTGAAAAAAGACTGATATTTGTTTTTTTTTTGTTTTTTTTTTTAGATAGATTTGTTCCTGATAAAGAATAATCACTTTAGTACGATGCAGTGTGGTTAATTAGTTTTGTCACTTTGAGTGACCTTTTTCACATTGTGTGATTGTGAATTCCGCAAAACCACAAAGTTTGTTGTTTTGCTTCATAATGTAGTAATTTAACACGATCTTCTTATAGGAATAGAAATAACCTAAAATGAAAAGGCAAAATATCAAAATCATTAGATCGTCAACTTTTCGGTATCTTGTAAACATTTGTGGTATTTGGCTAAAGACGACATCGTGCGTTGCCTTCAGATCTTGGAATTTATCTAGCATGTTATTTATGATAATTACCTCACCCCAATTTAATAGGTTTAACCGTGTTTCTACTTTATTTTGTAAAAAACAATTTAACCAATCTGACAGCTCATGTAGTACCACGAAAGTGACTGATGCAAAAGTATACCACATACAAAAGTTCTTGGGGATACCAATTAAGACTTCTGCAGACTTACAGTAGCCAGACTCTCTTTTTCCGTCGTGGGTTACAGGGCTGATATTTGACATTATACAAACAGACACTTAAATTTTAATTTACGTGTATACTTAGATGTACAAAAGTCATTGGGCATAATCTGACCCGCTTTGCGAAGAATAACAAACATTAACCCTAAAGAAAATAAAAATTCATTGCATATATTTATTTGATAAAAATCGATGGAGCAAATGATGGATGAAATGATTCTATACCATGACTGCGAGAAAAAGAAAGATTTAAGCAAAAAGCACAAGGGATAATAATAAATAAATAAATAAGTGGTTAATTACCTTCATTTTTTGGAAAAAATGAGTAACCTCAGGGTTCCACATTTTTTGTAAATTTAAGCTGAGCTAGTGTGTTTCAGACGCCAGTGACCACCTCCGTTACGTTACATAATTATAATTAATTAAGCACCAATGCAATTTATATTAGAATTACAATCTAAATAAGTATTCACTAAATATCCTAGACCAAAATCAACACCATTATTAAAATCCTAAATATAAACAAACTCAAAATTAAATCGACAAAGGAGTTTGAAAATCGAATATTCTTTGCACAAGAAGTTTGCATCGAGTATTTTATGCGCAAGGAGGTATATATTGTATAGCATTGAGTTGGAGGTAGAATATGTGTTGGTGTGTTCTAAATTCAAACACCAAAACAGTGATTAAAAGTGCTTTTTATTCACTGTTTTCAGTGAATAAAATAAGCTTTTTAGAGGGGGAATGGTATAAATAATATTTTCTTGGAATTATTTGCGATGTATGTATGGACGCAATGAACACGACGCTTTCTACACCTGACATAGACAAACAATAAAAAATCTTCTTTGTCCGAAGAAAAAGTAAGATCATCAATAAATCCATCGAAAACATTTGGTTTCAGTGACGTAATTTCAACTAATGAGATTTCGCTTACAAAAGGATACGTCTACGCGACGATTCGTTTGTAGAACTCTGCAGGTCTCGTACTCGTTGCATCATGACGATACGCTTACGAGACGAATACGCTTACGATCCGTGTGCACCGTTATAAAGTCACCGGTGGAGTAACTTACTTCCATACTAGGCGGGACATTTATCAAACTATTTAGCTGAAATCCTTTCAAATTTTGTATCTACTTTCAAACACGTACTCTATTTAGAAACCGTCCCTAAATTTAATAAGTGTAGTGTAAGGCTCTTTAAAAAGAAGAAAACACCGGCCAAGTGCGAGTCGGACTCGCGCACGAAGGGTTCCGTATCATTATCGCAAAAAACGACAAAAAAATCACGTTTGTTGTATGGGAGCCCCACTTAAATATTTATTTTATTCTGTTTTTAGTATTTTTGCTATAGCAGCAACAGAAATACATCATCTGTGAAATTTTAACCGTCTAGCTATCATGGTTAGATACAGCCTGGTGACAGACGGACAGACAGACAGACGGACCGCGGAGTCTAGGTAATAGGGTCCCGTTTTTACCCTTTTGGTACGGAACCCTAAAAAAGCAAAATCAAAGCAGTTTTTACTAGCCTAATATAACTGGCATATCCTCCAAACAGCAAAAAAAAACCGGCCAAGTGCGAGTCGGACTCGCGCACCAAGGTTTCCGTATAAACAGCTACATTACCAAAATAATTTGGTAAGTAACATTACTGACGTTCATAAACAATGGAAGAAGATGTTCGGTACATTTGAGATTTCGCTCTAACGAAGGGACAAAATTAATTTAGCCGTAAAGTCGTGAAGTCGACATTCTGCTTCAAAGTCCTCTTGTCTGCGGTCAGTTTATCAACTGCAATTATGTTAATAACCTTGTTTTTATGAAGGTACAAAATTACAGTTTTATTTTGTTTCCTTGTGCTGTAAGATATTGCCTCTTGCCAAATTTCATGATGTTAGGTCAACGGGAAGTACCATTTAGATCTGATTCCCTTAAGGTTCCTCAAATATAATATGACTACGGCTATATCTTTTGATCGCGTTGATTTAGAAGTTTAATTTTTTCACAGCTCCCAGGGATTGCAGATCTGAGTATTTATATCAAATTAATTTCAACTTGATTCCTCCAAGCGTTCCAGAGAAGGTCTTGACACACGGACAGACAGACAGACAACAAAGTGATCCTATAAGGGTTATTTTTTTCCTTTTGAGGAACGGAACCCTAAAAATATAGTGGTCAATAAAATTCATCACCAGCGTATATCAATCCACTGCTGGACATAGGCCACTCTAATCGCCCGACATTTGCTTCGAATTCACCGGCAACTCTCATCCGGCTGCCACCCTCCGAAGATCGTCGGTCCACCTCTAACCCACGCAATGACATTAAAAGTTAGCAGTATGTAATGTAACGGCCCGTGTTTCAGATGCTCATACTCGACTTAAACTCAAAATTGGACACACCTACCAATCAATTGCCAACCAATCACAACTCTCGAGTTTGGCATATGATTAATCAGCTTGACACAATATGTAGGTACATACAAAATCAACAGAGATCATATTATGTCTAAATAGAGCAAGTGTCCAAGATCCTAGACGCCCCAAACGCTACTGAATTCTTTCTACACAAAATAAATGGTAGTTATTGAATGAAAATCCAAGTAAGCAAGTACGAGTACGTTCCAATTACATACTTAACTACTTGTAAACTACTCAATGCTACTGATTTTTTGAAAAAAAGAGTTCGGTAACGTTTGGTGTGTCTAGAATCTTTGATTTGAGTACGTTAATGTAAAAAAAAAAAACAAAAGAACCAATCACAACTGTCCATTGCCAGTTTGAGTTGATTTGAGCATGAGCATCTGTTATACCGGCCCTATTTACATCATATTTTTCAGTTTTGGTTCAAGAAAGTTAGGTCAAGGGTACAAGGCCGGGTCTCACAGATATTTCTCATTCTGCTATTTAAAAATGGGGTCGGCAAACATGGAGAGCCCACCGATAGGAAGTGGTTACCTGCTCAAAGGGATTAGCGATGCGTTGACAACCTTGACGTCACGTCGTTCACGACGTCTAGTGTGCTTGTAATTTGCCACAGAGGCTGTAAAGGCAAGGACGTAGTCTTACAAAGGGATAGATAGAAGATAGAGTAAATATTGTTTGTAATATACAAAAGATTTTTAATATTTTTTTATTTAACGATTAGCTCGCGTTTGACCACTATCTCGCCTGATGTTAAGCGATGATGTGGGATGTGGTCGACGGTGAAGCACGCTTGCCTACAAGTAACCTATTCACTCTTGACTTAAAGCCCCCTAGGTTGTAAAGATGCGGGCAATACAGACACAGCAATACAGCAGGGAATTCCCCTCCTTAGCTGTGCTATGCTAGTATTATATTATTTGTGACTGTGCGCACAATGACAGTATTAGCAAAAGGTTTTGTGCGTAGGTATGGGTTTTTTTTTTTTTTTTTTTTTGTCGACGGGGAAAATCATCTTATGACAAATCCCGCTCTTGGGTGGAGCGGGAGATAGTGTCAGACTTGTACTGACTAAAAACCCCGCGCCGTTCCTTCTAGCCTTCATACCGGGGCTCTAGCTTCCTTTCGGATAACCCCGAACCCCGGTAGGCTTCGACCCAGCTGGGCCCCTCTCTTTGCTGACAACTCCTTGAGGCGCGCGGGAACAGTGCGCGCCGTCGATGCCTTGGCTCGGTCCGGGTAGTTACCGGACGATCGGACAGCGAGCTACCCATGGCTCGCTGTCCACGAGCCCGTGCGTAGGTATGGGTGAGATATCCACCTTGTACCGATATGGCGCATTGCCGTAGGTAGGTACGTTTTGCAGTCCGGTGATGGAAAACTAGGGTTAGGCGGTTTTTTTTTTTTTTTATCTGTTTATTTCCAGTTTCAGAAAATAAAGAAACCAAAAGTGTCGAAATGGGCGCGCTTTTCGTATCCATACTATAATATTATAGGTAATGCGAAAGTAATTTTGTCTGTCTGTTACCTTTTACGCTTAAACCGCTGAACCGATTTAGATGAATTTTGGCATGGAGATATTTTCAAACACTATTATTTTATTAGCATTGTGTTATGATCATGCATACTGCGCTACCACGAGGATAGTGCAGTTATGTGGGACTCCAAACCAATGAAACTTCACGGTGTCCTCCTGTACCGCTTATGGCGGGAACACGGGCTAGCGATAGCACACGTCCGTGAACCTGCCACGGCTATCCGACATCGGACCCTCCTCTGAGGATAACCCTTTACCGGCGCATCAGAACACATTGCACGCCGGGACCAAACAAGCACCTGGGCACCAGACTACCTCGTGTATGGCACCCTTGGTCCCTCTGTGGCGAGTCAGGTCAGTGGTCCCACCAGCTACCACGTTTCGGCCGCAGGGGCCTCCCCCGCGGCCCCACCGCGACCGCCATCAGACGGCATGGCGACCTACCACGTATCTTGCAAGATCAAAGCGATAGCGATTTTTTCGCAATAATTGCTCTTCAATACAGAAGTTTTAGAGTTTTGGCGTCTTTTTTAGAATTAATTAAAAGTGCATTTGACAAACAGCAAAAGATTTGCAAACGATTGTGTTGGAGTATACATACACTGTAGGTAATTCCAACTCTTATGATATAAAGCTTTTGATCGCACGATGACTGCTAATTGCTGTTCCTTATGTAGTAAGCCTGCCGATCCAAAATCCACAACAACAGTTCCGAAATCTAACCCTTAAATCAATTACTTTGGCGTTTCCATTGCCAAAGTGGTTACAAAAAAAATATAATCACAATCATTAAAACTTGGAATGGATATTTACCTCATTAAAATGTTTAAACTGTTCGTATTGATGACATTTTCTGTTGTCTAAAGTTTCTACTTCCTCAATTAGGGTTGCCAAACGTACTCCCAAATAGAATATTGTACTCTATTGGTTTCTGATTTAAATATTTGAGGTTAAGTACCTGTCAAATCCTACTTATGTGTCAATTTTTGACAGGTTTTCAGGCCTAAGTATAGTTAGACAAATTTACTCGTTCTTAACTTAAAGCTGCCCTTCCGACGTCACTATGATCTGACTGTCAACCTTAAGCCGGATTTCAGCAATTACCAGATGGTGATCGCTATAAATATCGCTGCCCCTGCGGTTTCGGACATCGAGCATTGAGGAACGCCATTTGGCGCTAATGGCAGGTGGTCAATCTGGTTCTTGCTGACTCCATCGGGTGAGTTCCACGTGTACTTTTGGTTGTCACCATGTATAAATAATGTTCCTCCAATGTCGTGGTCGTGGTTTTAGCAAAACTCGACAAATCGGTCTCCGCTCTCATTACAAACTCCAAGCCCCTGTGTATGTGCCGCTCGCGGTTTGTTTAACGCTCCCAACCTTTGCGTTCAGGTCCCCCATGACGAGGACGATATCTTGTTTCTTAATGATCCTAAGGGTGGCGTTGAGGGCGTTGTAGAAATCTCCTTTAGTATCCTATGGTGATGCATTAGTCGGGGCGTAGCATTGTACGATAGCAATCTTCCGGGCTCTCGAGTATAAACAGGCGTACATGATTCGGTCTGAGATCGGCTTCCAGTCTAGGAGGCTATTCTTAGCGTATTAGAAAGAAGAAGCCCTACGCCGTACTCGCGCACACCTTCCTCACTTTCTTTACTAGAATACAGCGAAGTCATGCCCCTGGACGTTCTCAGGCCTCAGCTCACCGAAGCAGTTTCTTCTCACTTCGCTTAGACCGAGTATTTGTTGCAGGTTGTATTGTAATTTAGCGTAATTGCTTCTGCTCGGGCTAGTCTACTGTCATCGCTAAGCTTTCTTATATTCCAAAAAGCAATTCGTGTCCGTGTTTTAAAGCCAAACGTCTTCGGTAGGGATCGGTCCGGTTTCTTAGTGTCAGTTTCGTTAATCTATTATTGTCGGGCAAGCGAGTGATTAGCCTACTGTGTCTTAATCCGCTAGCAGGGCTGCCGATTTAGAGCGTACGGATTTGCTCGCTTTTTTTTCGGTAAACCTCCCTAGATCGGGAATCAGAATCTGGTCGATTCTGTTCGCAGAATATTCGCCCTTCGCCCTGCATCCGTTAGCTCAGCCGCAACTCGGGTGACGGACGCGCGACGGCGCGTTTGCAGCAGGTTCCAGGGAGAACGACGGGGACGTTGATGACTCGGACTGGCTAGGGCTCTGCTTGTTACGGTACTCCACCATGAGTACAGCAGAAGGTATTTTTGGCATTTTATAGGTAATGCTGTTCTCACCAACAGCGATTCCCACCAAAATGTACCCTAGCATCTGTCGATGCCAAGCAATTGTTCAATGAAAAATGATTCTGTAGCAAATTGTACTTTTTTTAAAAGTCCGTACTCTTTATTATCCTCTCTAAAATCAGAAATACTTACTCTTTTTCTTCTAACAAAAAGTTGGCGACCCTATCCTGAAGCCCTTCCGTTTTCCGTCATTATCTAAATATCATGCATAAGTGATAAGTACCTAAAGCCCGCAAGCCATGTTGCGAATGTTTTAAATTATATTATACTAGCACTTCGCCCGCGACTTCGTTCGCGTGATCTGTATTATATCCTACAAATGACTTTTTAGTTCACCCCCTTAACGTTTGAATTTCCAAAAGTCCTACTACGTCTTAGTGCTACTACGTCATAAAAAGAAGCCCTGCATGTACAGTAAAAGTCTTTAACACTCCCTAAATCGACTTTGAGAAGTAGTTTTTGAAAAACTAATAATGAAAACCAATACTATTTACTTAGGTTAGTAGGTATTTATGCCAAGTTTCAAATATATAAGCCCAACAAATTTCCACTTTTCACCTCTTTAGGAGTAGAATTTCCAAAAAACATGATTTTTTTTTATCAACCAAAAGCGTAAATCTTTAATTTCAAGTGTCGCACTTAAAAGCGTAGTAATTTCACACAAAATTTCAGCCCCTTTTTACCTCCTTAGGGGTGGCATTTCCAAAAAAATATATATGTTTTCAATATTTCGTGATGAGTGACTGAGTGACCTTTCGCTTTTATATATATAGATAGATAGATAGATGATTCGCTTGAGATAGCAACAAAAATAAAATAAATAACTAAAACATAAAATACTAAAGCATATACAAGCGAGTATAAAAATGCAGGGCTTATAAGACGTCAAAAAATGCGTCTACATCGATGTTAACGGGAAACGTGCCCAGAACTCTGACAGCATCGCCATGTTGGATAGCAATGCTGATTCTCTGGCTGAAGGAAAGCCCAGCCCTCTGGTCACGTGAAGAGTCTACTAACGGTTTGCTTATATCTCGAAACACTCAATGAGCACTCGGACCCCATGGACCTAATGTTTCAACCCCAAACGGCTCAAACATGTTCACCTTCCAGTAAGCTAGTTGTATTTGCGCCGTTTGAGGTTGGTATAATATTAATGGTCTGCACCAGCAGCCCATTAAAATTATTGTTTCAGAACATCGAACACATTTTTACAGCATTAGATACCATTTTATTATAGCAACGAAGACCAATTAATTAACAGTTTTAAATAAACATGCTATTAAATGACGATAGGTACTCTAAAAATAACATACACCTTAGTTTTTGAAATCCCATGGGTATCCGTCTAGACTTCCTCGGGAGCTCAATTTTTGCAAATGGATCACGCTATCACACCGTGTCGAGAATACATTGAATTACCAGTAACCCTGTATAACTTTGAAGACAACGCAGTACGGGGTACTTATACGGGAGTCGTCAAAGTAAGGGTTTCTTTGCTGCCGCTCGTCCTCGAGCTATCTGATAAATATTTTGAGTTAAATAAAGACGAAAATCAAAAAACTGGGCTAAAGTAAAAATAGGTGCTTTATAGCAACTATTATATAAATCATTGCAAAAGTATCCTGTGAAAAAAGAAACTCTAATTGCGCACTGTCGAACAGGCACATTTTTTTGTTTAAATAACTTATCAAAAATAAGTTTGTAAATATAGCAGAGCATTTATTCCTTTATAATATACTAGCTGACCCCCGCGGCTTCGCTCCCGTCAACTGGCTATCTACCTACCTACCTACCCTACCTACCAATCCTACCTTCCTATCCACCTACATACCCACCAACCTTGCCACTACCAAATAATTAATTTTAATAGGCAAAATTTTGCTACTTTGGGTTACATTATTGCAATTTTCATAAGGACCTCTAATTTAGTTTTAATAATTTTTGGGGATAATATTCGGGAATAATGTAGCTTTCCATAGGTGAAAGAAATTTTAAAATCGGTCCAGTAGTTTCGGAGCCTATTCAGTACAAACAAACACACAAACAAAACAAAAAATCTTTCCTCTTTATAATAATGGTATAGATATACAATTGAATATTACAAAGGGGTTAAACGTGTATACAAAAGGGAGAGGGAAATGGGCTCATTGCGCATCAAAAAATTATAGCAGTTAAGTTTAATTCTTTTTTTTTTTTTGCTGATTACGAGTTTTTTAATACATGTATATATGAATATCTATACGGTACATACACCAAAATAGCATTTTTTACAAATTTTGTCTGTCTGTCTGTCTATTTGTTCCGGCTAATCTCTGAAATGGCTGGACCGATTTTGACGGGACTTTTATTGGCAGGTAGCTGATGTAATAAGGAGTAACTTAGACTACGTTTATTTTAGAAAAATTCTTTCATTTAGAAATTTGTTAGGCGGAACGAAGTTCGCCGGGTCAGCTAGTCATCAATAAAAAACAAAAAAAAATAAAAAACTTAAATCAGCAATTGGTCATATAGTGGCTCTATAGCTTTAGGATGGCATTATGGTTATTATATTCATCTTTTCCTCATCCCTTGGCCTTCCGTTTCCGTCATTGTCCTAATATCTTGCATAAGTAATAAGCAAAGTTCGTAAGCCATGTGGCGAAGGACGGAAATAAATCTGAGTGCAGGCTTACGACGATTGTCCGATGAAATTCATTGTTTGCCGAAATTACGGGCATGGTTCCAAATAAAAGGTATTTTGCGTTTATTTTTAGAAAGGGCTTGGTTTAGTTTTTATGGTTTTGTAATTGTTACAGCAAATATTTTAAGAATAGATAGGTAGCTAATACTGTAGTATAGAGGACGAGCTGGGAGGGCTTTTGAGCAAGCGTATTCAGGCAAGCGTATTAAGGGCGAAAAGTTGATAACTGAGTAGGTATGTAGGTAGATTCATATACGAGCCCATTGACCAGTGTCCCACATTCAGATTCAAAATAAAAAAAAATACAGCCGACTTTCAAATTAGAAAACTACAAAGCGAAAAATAACTTTATTTTTGGAAGTCGGTGTCTTTCGTAGGTACCATTTTTTGCGTTACGGACGCCGACTTCTAAAAATAAAGCTATTTTTCACTTTGTAGTTTTCTTATTTGGAAGTCGGTAGTATTTTTTTTTTAAAAAGTTTTTATTTTTCACTTTTTAGTTGTACTTACCTAATAGGCAAGTTGTTTAGTAAGTTACCTTAACGCCAGAATAGATTACCCGATTATCATGAAACTTGAACATAACGGGTGAAATGAGAGATCTGCGTACCCCTCAAGAGCGTACTGGCGTGATGTTATGTTATGAAATGGTATGCACAATAAACAGACATGCGATTGCAGCCCGAGAGATTTTCCTTTATATATTGAAGAGTTCTGTTGTATATCTTCGAAGTTCTTCATCAAATATCTTCACCAAATTAAAATCGGATCAATTTAAAAACATACTCTTTTCAAACAAAAAAAGAATTGACGGAGATATCGATGAAAACACATTAAAAAAAGTCGAACATAGAACCTCCTTCTTTTTGGTAAGTCGGTTAACTAGCAGGGCCGTTCGTTTTCATTTGATCGGGTGCGGCTTGACATAAAAGTATGCAATGTGGGTATTTCTTCAAATCAGACTTTGTAATCTACGAATTTGTCGATTTTTAAATTTCGTCAGATTTAGGGAAAGTAGTAGAACCGAAAGTTACGAGTTATATTTATATATATATATATCACTCGTATACAGTATACTTAGCGATCAATCCTCGCATCTCGTGCTTCAGGTCGTGGGTTCAAATCCGGGCAAGTACCAAAGTGACTTTTTCTAATTCATATGTATTTTCTAAGTTTATCTTGGACATCACAGGATCGGTGAAGGAAAACATCGTGAGGAATCTGGACTTACATAGTTAATGTAAGTCTCAAATAGCCAAGTCAGAGGCCTATGGGGCTCCCAGAGGCGGCTTAATTAATTCCGACACCAGAGGTGGCCAAATCCTCACACGAAAAGAAGAAGAAGCGATCAATTGAGACTGAATAACTACTAGGGTGAACTTAAAAAACATCGTGAGAAAACCGGCAGATCCTAGGACCAGAAATTCGAAGACATGTACATTACGGCCCATTCTCTCTCTCAAAAAGGAACCTGCGTCCCAGCAGTGGAAACATTAATAGGATGATGATGATTCGAGAAGCTCAGTTGATACATGGCATACAATTCGTCTAGAGAGGACTGCTGTCCTAGTGCCCAGATGGAAGAGAGGAGATGGATGGAAGATTTCCCTTTATTGACATAGGGCTTGAACACAATTCCTTGCTTAGTTTCGGATAAATTTGTATGGTATACTTGATCGCTTATTAAAAGAGCTTTGGAGAACGAAGTTTGCTCAATTTATTGTTAATCTTGAGTAATTTCTGAGAACATGGTTAAATCCACAACACGTTTTAGAAAATAAATCTCAAAGGAAATGACGGCAAAACATCTTAAACTTAGACCATTTAAAAAAATTTGTACCTGGACGACTGAGGCTTGCTCGGGTGAAAATAGAGACAACGACGTTTTCTAAAAATGAAACCTAGCTAGATCGATTTATCGCCCCCGAAACCCCCTGCATACTAACTTTCATGAAAATCGTTGGAGCCGTTTCCGAGATTCAGATTATATATATACAAAGAGTTGCAGTTCGTTTAAAGGTATTATGTGTAACTTTTAAAGTTTCGAGTAAAATAATGCTTCAATGTTACGCCGGGAAGGGACGCTCTAGAAGAACATACAAGAATCTTATTGGTGATGTACCTCGGTAAGGCCAGCAGCCAAATTGCGTAAGTGAATTCGGCGTGCGAGATGAAAGTCTCGTTGTGGATTTCTGTGTATTTGATTGGTCGATTGATGGGGTTATGAAATCCTTCGCCTTGCTGAATTCACTTACGCAATTAGGCTGCAGGTCGGCAGTACTCATAACGTGTATTACTAGGGCCGAGGTTCTCACCTCTAAATTACCGCAGAGATAATGTGACAAATTGTCAAGCACGCGTTATCTGCTGTGATTGGCTGTTGAAAATTCATTCAACCAATCACAGCAGGTAACGCGTGCTTGACAATTTCGTGGTCTGGTAGGTGAGTGTGAGGCAAGTCTGATCCAACACCACCTCCTAATTTCAGGTGCTTCTTTATTTTCTATGCATTCCAATAGTGCCCGCGCTCTAGACCGTATAGGACTTAAATCAAAGTCTGATCCATCACCAGCTCCTAATTCCAGTTTCTTCTTTATTTTCTCAGCACTCCGATACTGGAGGATTTCGATCCCGAAACCCTAGAAACCCACCACATAAACGGTCCCCACATTTACACCGATGGCAGCAAAATAGAAGGGAGGGTAGGAGCTGCCATAACGTGGTGGAGTGAAGGCAGGGAATCGAAATACAGAACCTTCAGGCTGGAACCGCACAACACTGTCTTCCAATCGGAACTCTACGCGCTGTTCAGAGCCACAAAATTGGTGAAAGAAAGCAAAGTGGACACGGCCAGTATTCTAAGTGATTCGAGATCGTCGCTGGATTTGCTGAGGTGTCCTTTGGCAACCCACCAATTGGCTTTCGATCTCAAGGAACTTGTGCGTGGGATCCGAGAAGAGGGCAGAGATGTGCGTTATTTCTGGTTGAGAGCACACGTTGGAACACCAGGAAATGAAAGGGCGGACGAGTTGGCCAAGAAAGCGGCGCTCACCAAAAAGACGGCGCCGGACTACGACAAAGTGTCAATCTCCTTTGTGAAGAAGCGCATACGCGAGGAGACAGTCAAGAAGTGGCAGCAAAGATATGAATCCTCTAGCACAGGATCCGTGACAAAGGTATTCTTCCCAAGCGTCCTTGGCGCGAAAAGAATTATCCGAGACATGGTCCTCACTCCAACTCTGGTCCAGATTTTCACAGGACATGGAGGATTCTCGGCATATCTACACCGCTTCCATCTGAAGGACAGTCCCGCATGCGTGTGTGACCCATTCACAGAGGAATCAGTCTGGCACCTTCTGTTCGAATGTCCAAGATTTAGCCACGATAGGATGAGGCTGGAGAGTGAGCTGGACATTACCCTGAGCTCGTCGACTCTCAGCTCCATCTTAGAAGGAAATGCTACCAGACTACCTTTTTTGGAATTCGCTCAGAGGATCGTCGCAGTCGCCGCAAGGGCAAACTCGTCGACCGCCGTTCATCCAACACAAACATCAACAATCACACAAACAACTAACTCTCACACATTGACAACACATACACGAACACAGACCACTACAATGACAACTACCCAAATAGCCACAACACCAATACAAATACCAATAGACACACATATGACCACAACACTAACACCAACTTCAGTTTCGATAACACACATTACCATGACAACACAGAATCCAATTGTAACACTGACACAAACCCCAACAACACCCACTAACAATATGACTAACACAAAATCGACTACAACATCAATTTCAAATCCAACTCCAGTACTGACACGACAATTACACACAGAAATCTCGACACAACCCCGACCACTATCACTGACACAACCCAGTCCTAATACGACACAAGACCAGTCGATAGCAGAAACTAGCATTGTCTCAAGTATCCCAACTACATCAACGGACCAACCATTAATGGACAACACAACCGCCACTCAGCAAATGGATCCCGAACCTAGCTCCATACCGTGCTTCTTGGCATGGGGAGCAGCAGGTGATCCCGGCATAAGACTACGAGGAGTAACCCTGTTTATGAACCGGCCGCAAGAGAGTTTGGGAGTTAGCGTCTGTAGGGTAAGACCGAGTGAGTCCAAAGTTGCCATACCACCTGGCCTTGCGGCCCTGATCAATGGAAGTACTACCAAGACGAGCATCACGGGCAAAAAATACACCAAATTGCCGAAAATGGAGATCCTCAGCATCCGATGCCGAGTAATGCAATTTAAAGACAAAAGAATTGCACTGCTCGAGTGGGGAGAGGAGACTCCATTCGCTCAAGCAAGCTCGTTACTCCAAAGATTGGGACCGCTCGTAGAACACTCGGCTCGAGCAATCAGCATAGACGCCATGGTCATCGATGGCGAGAGGGGCGAAGTTGCAGACCGCCTTGGGTGCATAAAGGCCGCGGAGGCGCATGAGGTTATCGTGTACGAGGACAGAGGGGAGACTTTGAGCTACCTTAAGTCCCCAAAGAAATCGTGCACGGTATCGCCATCAGCCTCGCTTAGTGGCTCAGCGCGGATGCAACAAAAAATCGCCGAAGACAGGGAACGGGTAGCGCTGAAAAGAAGCACTCCAACGCGACGGGAACAGGAGTCAAGCCGACTTTCCGGGATAAAGACTGGGATCAAATCCTTTATCAAAAACATCTTCACAGACCGACGCAGTGGGTTAGCCCACTCAGACACTTCCGGACCGTCACAGGGAGAGGCTCTCTCCAACTTCCTGAGGAGATCTCCGAGGGAGGCGGGAGAGTCGTGCCCGAGAAAAGCCTTATCAAGAGCCGACAAGGGACAAGTCAGGCCTCCAAACTACATCTCGTTGTCAGGACCCTCTGACCACATACAAAACGCGTTCCTCGAATTTTTGGCGATTGTAAGAGCTACAAAACAGGTCAACACCTTGACCTGCAAAAAGATCTTGCAATCGTTCAACTTACAAACTGAGGGACTGCTGAGGGTCTTGATCGAGGAGGCCGAGGCTGCTGTATACGAAAACCGCGAATCCCGAGTCATCACGGGATGCATGACGAAGTCGTATATGGCGGCATACAACGCAACTGTCGGCTTTGTGACAAAAAACAAGGCAGAAACGGCGAAGAAGGGAAAGCCAGTCTTCTACACACCTGACGAGGACCCAATAGTGGTGGTTGCACGATGTACTGAGATAATGCTAGACGACAAGATTCTCGAGATGGCCCAAACTATCTCGGGAACGGACTCCATAACGGACTGGGACATCAAAAATATCAAGTGGGTAAACGGGGTTCCGGGGTGCGGAAAAACGACGTGGGTGGTTAGCCACTTCGATGGGGAGAACGACGTGGTGGTAACCACGACAACTGAAGCGGCCAAGGATCTGAGAGGAAAGCTCTCGCACCGCATCGGCGAGAAAGCCAAGACCAAGGTGCGAACTATGGCCTCCGTCCTAGCAAGTGGATTCAGGAGGGGAGACAAATGCCAGCGCTTGCTGGTGGACGAAGCCCTCATGAACCACTTTGGGGCCATAGTTATGGCTGTTAAGTTGTCGGGTGCAGACGAAGTTGTCCTCATCGGGGATGTTAACCAGCTGCCATACTTTTTTTTTTTTTTTTTTTTTTTTTTGTGCTTATATTCTACCGCGGACATAGACATCCGCGCCCTTTTTTACTTTATTAATTTGTTTAATATTTTTTCATAATATTACAATTATTGGACCCCTACGTCGGACATTATTTCTAGTCTTACTTAACTAACTTAAGTCTACGTGAGTTCATCTTTCATTAAATACTATATATATATATATATATATTTTTTTTTTTTTTATTACACACTGGCATTACAATTTTATATTTCTATTTACTACTTATCTTTATATTATTGACTATTTTGTTTACTGATTTCTATTGATACAATGCTTATGTTATTTACTATTTTGTCTAATTATTTCTATTTGTACACTTTCGGGGGAGATGCATGGCAGTGCGAGCAGACCAGTCCCGGCCGACGGTCCCCGTTCTAGAACCCCGTCGTCATACTCAGCTTAAAGTCCTAAACTTTAAGCTGAGTATGACTGACTCGTTCCACCATGCAGCTTTACATGTATATTTTTTCATTACAGGATTTAGACAGGGTGATGGTTTGGGTTTTGGGAGGTGTTTGGGTTAGAGTTGTTGGATAGAATTTGTTAGGTGGCGTTTTGGTGATGTCTGCTGACCAGGGACTTCACTAGCGTGAGCAAGGCCTCTATGACGACCACGTCTCGATGCTGCATGGCCGTCTTAAGATTGTAGTTGACGACTGTTTTGGTTGGCGCATCCATCGCCCTCTTAGCAAAGCGGCCTGTGGCGTCATCGGCGTCGTCGGTGTAATAGACGCAACTAACTGTATGTCTGGACACCGCCACTACCGCGTGGGAGATGCTGTCGTGGACCTGAAGCCTTCTGGACTTGGTGTTGATGATGATGACACTTTCGTAGGTCAACCCCTGAGCCTCGTGTATGGTTAGCAGGCGCGACCCTTCGCCGGATCCAAATCCCTGGCTCGCAAGAGAAGCTTTCTCCCCCTGCGTATGAACCAGGAACAGGGTGTTTTGGGCAGTGCTCGTTATTTGCGCCCCTGTGTAACCTTTCACCCTCAGGGAGTGGACCCGCGACAGCGACGACTTGGAGGAGTATATACCGGGGTATATCTCACTCAGTACAAACGCCACGTCCATTGGATTGCGGTGTGTGCAGAGAAACTCCTGGGTGATGCCAGCCACCAGGTCTGGACGGGTATACCTAAGCTCGAAAAGGTTCTCTCTGTCCAAAAATGGAAGCTGGTTAACGTCTCCGACGAGGACAAGCTCGCTTGCTCCAGACAACTTTACTGCCATGACTATGGCCCCAAAGTGGTTCATAAGAGCCTCGTCTACCGTAAGACGGTAGCATTTGTCTTGACTCTTGAAACCGTTTGCTAGGATTGAGGCCATAGTGCGCACCTTGGTCTTTGCTCGGTCTCCTAAGCGGCGCGCAAGCTTTTCCCTAAGATCTTTGGCAGCTTCTGTTGTCGTGGTGGCTAACACGTCCCTGTCCTCGTCGAAGTGCTTTACCAGCCAGGTTGTCTTACCGCAACCCGAACTCCGTTAATCCATCTGATATTGGGTACCGCCCAGCTTTCCTGCGATGCCGGGATACCTGAGGTTCCCGAAATGGACTGTGCCATTTCCAGGATCTTATCATCCGGCATGATTTTGGTACATTTGGCGGTAACCACTATCGGATCGTCATTTGGCACGCTGAACTTGAGTTTGCCTGAGCGCTCCGTCTCCTCCTTGTCCAGGGCCACAAAACCACTACTCGCGCTGTAGGCTGCCATATACGACCCCGTCATTTCCCCTTTGATGACTTGGCATGTAACGTTGTCGTACACCGCTGCCCCTGCTTCCTCGAGCAGTACCCTTAACAGACCCTCTGTGTCTCTCTGGTAGGTCTGCAGGATCTTCCTGCATGTCGTAAGATTGACCTCTCTGGTTGCTCTTACAATTGCTACGTACTCGAGGAACGCGCTCTTTACGTGGTCCGTGGCACCCGACTTTACTGCGAGGGTCGGCGGGCTGACTTGCCCTTTGTCGGCTCGTGTTGGCTTAGGCTTTTGCTGGGTTGGTTCCTTTGGTGTTTTTCTGAAGAACCTCTCCAGTGCTGTCCCCTGCTTGTGAGATTCGTGGCTGGTGCTTGGGAGCAGTGCACTGAGGAAAGTGCCGAACGCTTTCAGGCGACTCCTCGACCGGGCCCTGTCCTCCGGGTTTGTGGTGTTGCACTGCTCCTTTGCAGCTTTTTCGGCTGCTGCCTTCTGCTGGGCCCTTTCCGATCCGCTTTGAGTGGTGGGGCTTGTTGTGGGGCTCGTCGCGCTGGCTGTTGGTTGTCCGGGGGCTTTGAGGAAACTCAGGGTTTCGCCTCTGTCCTCATAGACAACGACCTCATGATGTTCTGAGGCCTTTAGACAGCCAAAGCGGTCTGCGACGTCTCCTCTCTCTCTTCCCACCACCATTGCGTCCACGCTTATGATTCGGGCCGCGGATGACATGTAGTCTCCTGCCTCCCCAATCTTCTGAAGCAATGAGCTTGCCTGACCAAATGGAGTAGCCTCTCCCCACTCTAGCAATGCGATTGTTTTCCCTTTAAATCGCATTACACGACATCGGTGAGTGGCCACTTCCACTTGAGGTAGTGCAGCATACTTGCTGCCTTTTATGCTCGTTTTGGTGGTGCTTCCGTTAATCAGGGCGGCAATACCCGGTGAAAGGTGTATTCGGGCCGCAGCTCGACTTGAGCCTATGCAGAAGCCTATGCCTAACTTCTCCTGATCCCTGTTCATGAACAGAGCGACGCCTCGCAGTCGGATGCCAGGGACTCCGTCTTCTCCGCATGCCAGGAATTGTGTAGTAGTCATCCTAGAGGCTGGTTGTAGGCTGGCTGTTACTGAATCCGCTGCTGCTACCGTTGGTAATGGCCGTTGGTTAGAGTGTGTGTGTGTAACTTGTGCATCAGTCAATGGTGTGGTTGATGTTGCTTGTGTAGTTGTGGTTGTTGTTTGTGTGGTTGTAGTAGTTGTTTGTGTGGTTGTGGTTATTATTGTGGTTGTGTGTGTTCGAGTGTGTGGTCGACTTCGCAAGGTTACGTCCGTTTTGTTGGCCCTTGCTGCGACTGTGGCGACTTTACTCGCGAATGCCAAGAATGGAATCCTAGTAGCTGGTCTCCCCATGATGGTGTGGAGTGTGGACTGGCTAAGCTGGGTTTCGAATTTTACTTCGAGCTCCATTCTGTCTTGGCTAAACCTTGGGCATTCGAAAAGCAGGTGCCAGACTGTCTCTTCGCAGCTCGTGTCACAGACGCACGAGGGACTATCTTTGAGATGGAAGCGGTGGAGATATGCTGAGAATCCTCCGTGTCCTGTAAGTATTTGTACATGGACCGGTGTGAGCACAGCGTCTCTGAGAGTCCTTTTTGCGGCTAGGACGTCTGGAAAGAATACTTTCGTGACCGATCCTGTACTCGAGGACTCGTACCGCGCTTGCCACTTCCTTATAGTCCCCTCCCGTATCTTCCTCCTCACGAACGATACGGGGACCCTGCTGTAGTCAGATGTGAGTTTTGTTAGGGCTGCCTCCTTGGCCAGCTCATCCGCTCTCTCATTCCCGGCAGTTCCCACATGGGCCTTAAGCCAGAAGAGCCTCACTTCTCTGCCCTCCTCTCTGATTTCACTGACGCTTCTTTTGATTTGGAGTGCCAGGTGGTGAGTGACAGACGGTCTCCTGAGCAGGTCCAGTGACGATTTCGAATCACTAAAGATGCTCACGGAGGCCGCCTTGGATTCTCTTGCCATTCTGACAGCTCTGAAGAGAGCGTACATTTCCGATTGGAAGACGGTGTTGTGAGGCTCCAAGCCGAAGGTGCTGAACTTTGACTCCGTCCCGTTTTCCCACCAAGTTAGGGCAGCTCCGACTTTCCCCTCTATCTTGCTGCCATCGGTGTATATCTGGGGGCCGAATACTTGGTGAGTTTCCAGGGTTTCGGGAGTCAAATTCTGTAGGCATTCATAATCGGTTGTTGTGAGTTGCGCTGGGTGGGGATTTTTGGAATAGTGCACGTTGCGCTCCAGCTCGCGGCCCAGCGGTATGAACTCTTGGGAATGTCCCTTTTTGATCTTGAAAAGGGTTGCCGCCTCGATTACTCGGAGGTCTAGGGGGAGTTGACCTGACAGGATAAGTGCCGATGTCAGAGACACCGTGCGGTATGCTTTGCAGATTTTTTGCGCGAATCCTCTCTGCAGTGAGTCAAACTTTTTCCTTGTCATCAGTTTCTCAGCTGCGGGGGCCCACGCACTCGCTGCATACATCACGATGGGCTCTATCACCGACACGTATATCGTCCTGATTATATCTCTGTTGAGACCCCAAGTCACCCTCGCCGCACATGCCAACTGATTATAGATGTCTGTTGCCTTTCTACAGGTCGCAGACACGTGCGCATTGAAGGTGAGTTTGGAGTCTATCGTGAGACCTAACAGCTTCACCTCCTCAACCAGGCTAAGCCGCGTGCCCGACATATGAAGTACCGGAACGTCGTACTTTCGCTTTCTCGTTAACACCATCGCATTGGTCTTGTGCGCGGCGAAACGTAGCTTATTTTGGACGCCCCATTCCGATACCTTTACTAGCGTGCTGTTGGCTGATTGCTGCAGGGGACCGGCTGTGAAGTCAGAGAAAACCAGAACAACGTCGTCCGCGAAGGCCTGGCAGTATACCCCCATACTAGCCATTTTGTGTAGAAGTGAGTCTAGGATAAGGTTCCAAAACGTCGGTCCGGCAATTGAGCCCTGGACGCATCCTTTCGTGGTTCCCTTCTCGCTAGTCGCTCTGGCGTAGTTGACCCTGATGTTCCGGTCTTCGAGGTATGAGGCGACGAGAGCGTAGATATTTGCTGGACAATTCTTGGCTATCATCTGCTTCTTGAGTGCGGGCCACCACGCGTTGTCGAATGCTCCCTCAATGTCCAGTGATATCAAAAGCACGATCTTTTTGGCTTTGATTTCTGCTCGTAAGTGGCCCACTAGAGCATAGAGGGCATCCTCGGTTCCGCGCTGTGGCATGAAGCCATATTGGTTTGTGTGTAGTGTTGGGAGGAAGTGCCACTGTAATCGGCCCACTAAAAGTTTCTCGAAAATTTTTCCTAGGACCGAGAGCAGACCTATTGGCCTGTACGACTTGGGGCTGGTATAGTCGTCCTTTCCTGGCTTGCGGAGAATGCAAACGTGGGCGACCTTCCACTGCTTCGGGAAGTGTGACAGCGACAAACACTTGTTTGCTATCGCTAAGAACACCACCCTATCGCAGTTTATTGCCGCTGTGCAGATGTCTGCTGTTAATCCGTCGGGACCGGGGGCTTTTTTCGGATTTTGGTTCTGGAGAACCATTTCCAGCTCCGCGGTCGTAAAGGGTGGATCGTCTGCAGACAGACCTTGGGGATTCTTCTCCTCCGCTAGCCTCCTTAGCGCAGTGTGGTAGGGCTGTTCAGCATCCGTTGAGTCGTCGGGGTAGAAGGTTTTTGCCAGAAGATCCGCAGATTGCTCTGGACTGAGCGTCTCGCCTGCGGTGTTTCTCAGGAGCGCGTCGTCCTGTCTTCTGGCTGTCTTCCTTATTACCCTGTAGATGCCGTCCCACATGCTCTCTCGGTCCTGCTTCGTGCAGAACTCCTTCCAGTTGGCTGTGGCTGCTTCCGTTGCTGCTGTCGTGTAAGTTTGTTTGGCCAGCACGTACTCTTGGATGGTGAAGTGTCTCCGGCTTGCGGCTGCGTTCCGGATCCTCCTCTTCTTCGCCATGGCGTCTTTTTTGAGACGGTCTAGAGAAGGGGTCCACCATGGGGGCTTGGCGTTGTGTTTGGGCGACCCAAGTTTTGGAATCGCTTCCTCGCATGAGCGGTGGATGTTCTGAATATAATTTGAAATAATTGTTTCCAGATCCTCTGGGTTCGATGCGTTTGAGACTTTGACTTGGGTGATGCCACTGTCTGCTAGACTGGTCTTAAAATGGGTGTTGAATTCGGACCACTTGGCCTTCTTGGTGTTGTAGATGCGCGTCGAAATCGGCCTTAAGGGTTCCAGGGGCTTTTCTAGGCGCATCGAGAAGGTTATAGCGTTGTGGTCTGAAGTTGTTAGACTTCTTTCTACCCGCCACTCCTCGACCTTACCCAGTAGCGACGAACTGCAAGCTGTCACGTCGACGATGCTTGTGCACCACCTGTCATTTCTGTATGTCTCGAACGTTGGTGTTTGACCCGTATTTAGGATGTGGAGATCCTGCTCATTGAGGAAAGAACTGTACGCCGCCCCGCGATGGTTTTCGGAAACACTTCCCCACCAATGGCTCCAGGCGTTTACGTCTCCTCCCACCACGATGTTGTTTGTGTTCAATTTGTGTGTCTTGTATTGTGTTTCGGATAGGTAGGGTTCGATGTCCTGGTCACCCTCGAAATAGACCGATAAAACTCCAAAGCTGAGCTGACCCACCTTTAGCAAGACAGCAGCAACGTTCTCGGTCACAAGCTGGGGGTCGTGGATGACCTCCAGGTTGCCACCGAAAACGACAATCGCTGCCTTAACTGGCTTTTGGCGGTTTAGGCTGCACTGGATGACTTGTGTGCCAGGGTTTTGTTTCATCACACCTGTTCTTCCTACGTAGGGCTCTTGAACAAGTGCTACAGAAATTCCCCTCGCCTGGGCCGCCAAGTGGAGTTCTTCTGTGGCCAGCTTGGAGCGGTGAAGATTTGCTTGGATGAACCGCAATCTAGCTGTCGGTCTTGAGGCGATTTCGGAGGTGACTGGTTGGTTTCGTGGTGTATTTTCGTTGCCCTTAGCAATAGGATACGCGCGATCTGGCTATGCCGTCCCACTTTTGGCGTTCCTGGCAGTCTTCGCTGAACGCTGTGTGTGCCAGGTCGCTGCCCGCCCCGTGTGCTACCTTGCAGTTTGCGCATGTAGGCTGTTTGCCGTCCGCTCGAGTGAGGCAGTCCCTGATATTGTGCGGTCCACTGCAGTAGCTGCAGACTTCTTTTGCAGCCCTGCATATGGACTTATTGTGTCCATATGCAAGGCACTTTGTGCACTGAACTAGTGGGGACTGGTCCTCAATCGAGCATCGCTTGATGCCCACATGGACTTTCTGGACTGAAGTGTAGGATTTCCAGAGCTCCGGTGACAGCTCCAGAACGGGGTGGCACTCGTGGGGGTTTCTCGCGCGTTTCCTGTAGCGCATCTTGATGGTCCGTCCTTCCACAGCGACGTTTTGCAGAAGGTGTTGGTTCTGCGCTAAAAGGAGATCGACGATCTCCCCGTCGCTGTAACTGGACAGCACACCCTTGATGCAGACTAAGGGATTTTGCGGTTTCGGCTCCTGGACCTTGAGCCCTGAGTTCGACTGGACTTGGTCTTTGATCTTTTTCAAATCCATCTTACTGGCGCACCTTAGGACCACTTTCTGGTTGCGCGCTTTCCGCACGGTGTCGACCCGGGCTCCGGTTGACTTGAGGTCCAGGGCGGTCCTGATCCTCTCGATCACGTTGTCCCCAGTGTGCTTGGGGTCCGTCGACGAGACGATCAGGGTGTGGTTGGGTTGTGTGGGTGGTTTTGGGGGCTTTGGTGTACTGGCGACCTGGGCAAAGGTTTTGGGGCCCTGTTGTTGTGTTTGCGGTTTATCCGCTTTGCCCAGGTCTGCCACTCCTTTCTGTATAGTTTGGAGCGTCTTCTTTACCTCCCCGACTGCGAGCTCCGTTTCCAGATTTAGCGCTGGGAGCGCCTGGATTTGCGGCTCTTTGTCGCGCAGTACACGGAGGTCCGCCGAGACGAGCTCCAACCTATCCGATATAGGTTTGAGGTGTTCGGTAATGTTTATGGGTGTGTGTGGTGGTGGGGGGGAGGCCAGAGGCCTGTTGGCGATGGTCTGCAGCTTTGCGGTTAAATTCGTCATCTTCTCCTCGAAAGCCGCTGTCGTGAGTAGGCCTGTATCGCGGCTACTCGGGTCCGTCTCTGTGTTACTTGGCCGGTTGAGATCCTCTTTGAGCTTGTCCAGAGTTTTCCGGAGGACGTCCAGCTGGTTGGAGATGCTGGTGAGATTTGTGTTGAGGCGTGATAGGCCCGCGCCCATAGTGTCCCACTTGGGATCCCCTGGGGTCCTTGCACTTTCTTGCCTCGTCCTCTCGTGCTCCTTTTGGTTTTTCAGGCTTGCCATTGCGACCTCGCCTTTCAGCTCCTTTATTCCGTTTAAGGCGTCAAGAGTCTCGTGGCCGAGCCATTCCCGGATCCCTTTCGCCTCTTTTTTCGTTTCCGAGACGTCAGTCCGCATTAGGATGAGCTCCTTATTCACAGCCGCAAGTTCCCGATTGTGAGCTCTCTCGACACGCACAAGCTCTTGTGCGTGTCGAGAGCGCTCCTTCTCGAGATTGTACTTGTGGCGTGCTCGGGAGTCCGCCAATGACAATGACACCTCGTAAAGGCCCTGCAGACACTCATGGGCCGTGACCTTGCACTCGCGCTTCATTTTTCCGGCTGCTTCCAAGGCGTCCTTTCCCTTCTGGAGAAGTTCATTTGCCTCTCTCGTGGCCAAATCCATCTCCACTCCTGTGCCCCTTCCCGGTGTCCTGTAGAGGAGGCTCGGCCGTCCACTTGGTGGACGGTCGGCCTGGCTCACTGTGGAGGCCACCGAGCTTTCCTCGTCCGAGATGATCTGGCGGGGGGGAGATATGCCACACTGCTCCCAGTTGATAATGATCTCGGAGACCCTGGGGCCATCTTTCGGAGTGTGAGTCTCAGGCGCCAACGGCAGAGGCGGTGTCCTGCTTGTCACATCCGACTCCGACGCCGCCTTAGCCGCCCGCGGCTTTTGTGATGGACGCGCCAACTGTTCCGAGACCACTGACTTGGCTGTGTTTTTAAGGACCTTCTCACGGAGTGATCTGAGGGCTCTTGCGGCCTCCGTGGTCGTTTTGGGGGCTGTGGTTTTGGAGGACATGTTGTTGCTAAGGGGACGGGATGATTACAATTTTACTTTTAATATATGCTGGTGATGTGGTGTTTTGTTTCTTAAAAACTATGCCTGTGTGTATATATATATTTATTATTATTATTACTTGTTTTTATATTTTTTTTTTTTTTTTTTTTTTTCTGTTCTATTCTATGATGAACTCACGGATGCTCCGCTGGTGGTCTGCGTCTGCTGCCATACTTGGACAGAGAGAACCTTTTTCCACTAAGGTATACCCGTCCAGGCATGGTGGCCACAATCACTCAGGAGTTGCTTTGTACTCACCGGAGCCCTATGGACGTAGCATACGCGCTCAGTGAAATCTACGGTGGGATCTACTCGTCGAAGACCTGTACGAGTAAGATTCACTCCCTGAGGGTGTGTGGCTTCACGGGTGCGGACATCCCGAAAAACTCCCAGAACACGCTGTTCCTGGTCCACACTCAGGAGGAGAAATCCATTCTGGGTGACCAGGGATACGGATCTGGCGAGGGTGCCCGCATTCTGACCATACACGAATCTCAGGGTCTCACGTATGAGCGCGTAGTCATCATCAACTCCCGCAAAGACAGAATTCGTGTCCATGACAGCGTCCCCCACGCGGTAGTAGCCGTGTCGAGGCACACATCCAGCTGTGTCTACTACACGGATGACGCAAGTGACGCCATCGGTCGGTTCATCAAGAAAGCCATGGGTGCACCAACAAAAATAGTTGTCGACTACAATCTTCAAACAGCTATGCTGCACCGAAACATGGCGATCGTGGAGGCGTTGTTGACTCTCCATAAAACCCTAACCTCTTCAGTACCCATTCACTAACAATATATTTAGTATGCCTGTAAAATTAAGTTAAGACTAGTAATAATAATAATACATAATTAAGCTTAATTTAAGTTTTAAGAATCTTTGTAGGTTAAGTGTATAATAGTTTGTTACCCCCGGCCATTGGCGTCCTATCAAGAAGTCGATGGGATCGGGCGCCGAGAGGCTGGGGCTGGTCTTAGCTTAATTTTTGTCAAGAAACTATTCATTGCACTCCTCATTTTATTTTCTCCTTTTCACTCAGGGTGATGGACCCTACTTGATTATGTTTAGAATTAAAAAAAAGAATTGTGACGGCTCTAATAGAGCGGAGTTTCTGAAATAAAATGAAAAAGCAGAAATGCATTAGTAGCGAAAATTTAAAATATAAAGTAAAAAAGGGCGCGGGCAACTGGTCCGCGGTAGTATAATTTGTAAAATAAAATAAAAAAAAATAAAAAAAAGCACTCCGATAGTGCCCGCGCTTTAGATCTTGCCACGGCCTTGAGTCCAAATCTGATGCGCCAACAGCTCCTAATTCCAGGATCTTTCTTATTTTCTATGCAGTTCGATAGTGACCGCGCTCTAGATTTTGCCACGGCCTTGAATCCAAGTCTGATCCGCCACCATCTCCAGGTTCCTCTTTATTTTCTATGCAGTCGGACAAGTAACCACGCCCTAGGTTTTCTCAAGGCCTTAAATTTAAATTTGGTTCGCCAGCAATTCCTAACTCCACGTTCTCTTTTCTCCAGATCCACACTCTTGACGTTCCAAGACCTGCTGCCCGAAGACCCGAGGCTGTATGACAAGATGCGGCCTCCGAAGATCAACGAGCAGCCTACCATAGTCAACTTCCACGTCACTGTCATGGGGCTGGACTCTATTGATGAGACTTCTATGGTAATTTTCTTGAAAAACTTGCCTGATTTATATATTATTTAAGCGCGTCCTTTGTAATTAGAGATAAGATGACGTTACGTGAAAAAAGTCACCCTTAAGGTGACTTTTTGTTCATTGGATTTTTTTTTCTTAACATCCTGATTGCTTCTTATGTATCTACCTTCACTATATCATAGTTTACATCACAACCAAAAGTAGTTTCTAGTTATTGCTTCATAATAATGTTTAAAAATCCTTCTACTCGACTACGTAAAACACATAATAAATACGGTTGAATTTAAAAAATAAAAGAGTATGCGATCGATTCCATGAATTTGTACGTTACGCAATTAGGTTGCAGATTTTACAAAGGAGTTTGTAAGAATCTTACGTACCAGTTGGAGTTCTGTAGTTTCTGTCACCCCCAAGGAAAAAGGCGTGAATTTATGTATTTAGAAGATTTTCGGGTTGGTCTCATAAGTTTTTCATATTCAAGTACTTTTACGCCTCGGAAATATGGCCAAAGAATTAAAAGCCTGTTTAGGTGGTTTCACACAGAACATGCCGTTACTGCTCGCATCTCAATTATGTATGCACCCTCGTTACGTAGACACACGGCTATTCTAATGATGATGACGGACTTTGCCCTCATCTCTTCTGTTATATGTCGAAACATGTAAGAAAAATACGAGGTCTTGATTCTAATGAACACTGTATTCTTGTTTTAGACTTATGCTGCTGACATATTCTTTGCTCAAACGTGGAAAGATCATCGCTTGAGGCTGCCAGAAAATATGACTACGGAGTACAGGTAAATAATATGAAATTATTCATTAATAAATCTTTTTCTAAAACAAGCTTATTTCGTATTCTTCTCAGCATTACTGTCATTTAATATCCATATCCATACCTCATATAATTAGGAGTGCACAAAAAATAACTAGTCCGCCATCTTAGGCCGTCCGCCACATTGGATTTAGAATGACGTCACTTAGCTAACCATGCATTGTCATCCAAACTAAACGTGTATGCAAAATTCCATCTTAATCGGTGGAGGTACTGTACTGTACAACTGTATCTGTAGATCTGACCCGAACACACTTACATCCATACATTGCAAGTTAAATAAAAGCTTGTAAATAAATACATTCTTTGAAGGGTCTCTTTCTCTCTCGTCTATTCTGCATCCACGGTCTTAAAATGGTGAATAATGGTCTTCTTTAGGCTACAATCATACCAACCAATATTACCTAAAAACATAACTTTTCTAGAGAGATCTCTCATGGTTTCGAGCAAGTCAAAGCTAACTACTTTTCATTTCAAGACATTATTGCCCGTTTTCACTAAAGCTAGACGAAAATGTAGTCCTAATTAAAAAGCATGATGATGCATTAGTAAATTTTTGCCCAGAGCCGAGCGTTGAATACTCATTAATGAGCTTTTATTTGCGTGTCGTCTAGTGTTAATGAAAATGGGCACAGAATTATTTTCTAAATAGGACAAATTCCAAGAGGAAATCACCATTATCAGCCTTTTAATGTTCCCACTGCTGGGACACAGGCCTCCTCTCTGATAGAGATGGAATGGGCCCGAGCCCAGTGCGGTTTAGTGAATACGAGTACAGATTCCAATCGACGCTGTGACTAAACAATAGCATTAATCCTAATACTTTCAACTGTTTTGAGATTCAAAATTTAAACACATTCGAATATAGAACAGTTCAAAATTCAAAATTGCCGGGTAATATGGAAACGACAGAACTTAAAAGGCATGCCTAGTATCACATGTCTTCGTATTTTTGGTTCTAGGCCGATTCCCTCACGAAGTTTTCTTTCACCGTTTTTAAAGCCGAGGGAAAATAAGATGATCATACCACCCAATTAAGTTATTTATAATATAAGCCTTGTTTATTAACCGGCTATAATCTTCCAGGCTCCTCGAAGTCGACTGGCTAAAACACATGTGGAGACCAGACTCCTTCTTCAAGAACGCCAAATCTGTAACCTTCCAGACGATGACCATTCCTAATCACTATGTCTGGCTATCGAAGGAGAAGACTATTCTGTACATGGTGAAGCTGACGTTAAGACTGTCCTGTGCCATGAACTTCCTCATCTATCCTCATGATACACAGGAATGTAAGCTACAGATGGAGAGCTGTGAGTATTATGTTGTTCTATCTAATCTAAGTATTTGTACTTATTAATTTTTTTCGCCTCAGTATCGGAGTGTCATGCTGGGTTCCGAAGTCAATAAGGAACCCTTATAGTTTCGCTATGTCCGTTTGTCCATCCACAGCTTAGCTCAGAGACTCTTAGTACTAGAAAGCTATAATTTGGTATGAATTAATAATTAAAAATTTATAAATTAATAATTCCGACAAAGTAGTAAAATAAAATCGTTTTTTTTTCCGGTGCCTCCAATAGACGTAAAGTGGGGATGTATTTTTTTTTTTCACTTCTATCCCATGGTGTTGGGTATCGTTGGATAGGCCATTCAAAAATATTACGGGTTTGTGAATACCATTTTTCGATTCAGAGGTCCGTTTGCGTAAAATTAAGCTTTAAAATGCAAATTATTGTTAGAGTCAAGTACCTCCAGCCACCGAAATTGTTGCTTTTGGGTATGAGAAAAAATTTACGGCAGTAGTACGAGTATATATAACGAAATTAAAATGAAAACTATCACAGCTTAGAAGGCTTTACAAGTTTACGAGTAATTCCCTGCCGGAGTCTGTATTTCCTGATAGCTACAACCTGGGAGTCTTCAAGTCAAGAGTGAATAGGTTTCTTCTAGGCAAGCGTGCTTCATCGTCGACCACATCATCGCTTACCATCAGGTGAGATAGTGATCAAGCGCAAGCCTATAATTAATTAAAAAAAAAAAAAAAAAAAACTTATATTATGAACTTGGAATAGTATACATTTTGTACAAATGCCATTGAAAAATTACATAAAAAACGTTGTTAGTTGTGTAAAACAATATAGTAAATATATGCTTATGAACCATCATAAAATATACAAAAACAAAATCATAACAAAAGGATGTTATGATTTTATTTTTAGAATAATAATGATTTCTAGATTAATAATGTTTAAGCAAGTTGGCGGAGTCGTTGGCAGTGCCGGCCCGTACGGCGCATGCGCGCGGGTGAATCTATTTTGTATTAGTGCAGAAGTATTTTCGAAGTTTTCAAACTAGATTCGATTGCCAAGCAAATGCCGCAACCCGACCATAGATGGTGGTATACTCAGTGGTCGCAATTATAAATTTCATAGCGTTTGCCGTAAGGTTGACATTCGTGTCACAGGTTGATATTTAGTAATAGAGGTATTATATATTGCATATATGTACATCAGCGCAGTATCTCACATTGCATTTTTAATTACATTGTCGATATAGGTACCCGATATCCTAAATAAGACATGGATTTTTTTTAATTGGAAAGCTTATTTTTTTTTTAATAAAATCTATTTGACATTATGTACTAATTTAATTGTGCTCATTGAGGCGGATGGACCTCTTTAAAATATTATCTATAGAAATATTAAATTACTTTTTTTGTCGATATCCGTCTATAAAGTCAATATCTGACCCGACTAAATCACTAATTGAGTAGCTTCCGAAAGAGAAAGAAACAAGGAGCGTGCGTGCGAGGATTCAGGAACGAACCATACCATTCTCCGTGGCTCTAACGCTCGTTCGTATTGGCTCCTTTCGCAATTGACGTCCTTCATATAGATTATTTATTGCAGCTTATTTACGTTGGTGGTTTGTCCCTATCATTGAATATTTCAATTTTACTTTTTGGTAGTTGAATAAGTGGTTTGAAAATACTCATACTAAAATATTTTTTTTCGGTTTGTAAATATTTGGATATTTTAACGAAGACTATCTCCGTAACGCCAATTTCATAAACAACATTATGCAAGAGTTGCATAAACTACTATTCTAACTTCACTTATGAACTTGGATTTTATAACTCCTACTTCAGTTACCATCGCCCTATGTGGGCCCATTTTTAGACGCTGTGAGCTGCTGAAACCGTTTTAATGTTCAAAACAAAAATCCCTCTTCTTATTCCGCATTATTATGCAACTTCGGAACCCTACTACTGCGCGTGGCCCGATACGCATGAAGGGTTTTTTGATATTTCATGAACATTAAAAAAATTGTGCGACAAAGCCCATGGATAATGTATAATGGACCTGAATCCCGCTTTTCAATCGATACCATTTTACGGAGCATTATCTACTTTCTTTTTTCGCCTCTCTACTAAGTTTTTCTTGGTATCTAATAATCAAGCATAAGTCCAAGGTTTAGTAAATAACAGTCAAGTCCATGGTACACTTTGACCTTGAGAAACCACTCCTTTATTTCAAAACTTTTATAAGTCATGCGTGTCTAAAAAATATTTTAGTGAACACAGACTGATTTTGTAAACTACAATTACAAAGCAAAACATAAAACCAGTCTACAAAACCAAAACCACATCCCAGAACCGTCGACCATTCAATTCTCCTCGCCAAGTTCAAAATCTATAGACTTAAACTTCGTCTAACCATAAAAATATCTTCGAGAGCCCTCGAGCCAGCTCGTTATACTGTCATTGTGACCGAGTGGCCCTTGTGAAGCGCCGACACAGCCCCTCTCCCGTCTAATTATAATCTATGTTTGACATTTTGTCTTCATCTTTCATCTTCGCCCGTTTTGATCAGGTTTATTTACCTTCACTGCATTTTATGGAAGAATCTTGTAGGTTGATTTTGGGCCACTTCTTGTTGTTCTTTGAAACGTTGTAAACCTACTGTAATGTGACAGAATGGCTCATTCTTTGGGAAACTGTTGGGTAATGACTATACGATCTGCTGAGCGTAGGCAAGCCTCATCCAGGATCTACCCGCTATGGCAACAATGTCTTCTGTCCATGTCATCAGCCTATAGAAACTGTCATCTGACCCAGTGGCTCTTGTGAAGCGCCGGCGCATATCCTCATCCTTCAATTATTATAATCTATGTTTGATATTTTGTCTTTAGCTTTCATCTATAATTACGTGATAGAGTATTTTGATCAGATTTTATTTACCTGCATTGTACGTGTTACTAAGTCATCAGATGCGTTCATTAGGTTCTCAAAGTACACAAACTTTGAGGATTTAATGAACACTACTAACGCTGCTATTAACAATGCCGACTCATCGTCATCATAACTCACAGCCTGATCTCACTCATTGTTGGTCACAGGCTTCTCTTTTCTAGTGCCAATCCCCATGTTCCTAAACCAGCCTCGTCCAGGTTTTACCCACAATGGCAAAAATATCGTCTGCCCATCTCATCAGTCCGTAGCATCTGTCTTTGTTACCGAGTAGCCTTTTTGAAGTGCCGACACAGCCATCTCCCGTCTAATTACAATCTATTTTGACATTTTTTCTTCATATCTTTCGTCTTCGACCGTTGATCAGGTTTTATTTACCATTTTATGGGAGAATCTTGTAGGTTGATTGTGGGCCATTTATTGTAGCCCTTTGATACGTTGTAAACCCACCTCTTTTCGTACCGAATCTTATAGCCAGCGTGCTAGAGGAAATCAACCTACATGATCCTCCCATAAAATGATAAATAAAACCGGATCTAAACGAGCTAAGACGAAAAATGTCAAATATAAATTATAATTGTACTATAGGAAATGAGTCTATAGTAGGTATCTACGGGCTGATTTCCGATAGCACGCTGGCATAGAGACACCTACTATAATGTGAAAGAATGGCTCATGCTTTGGGAAACTGTTAGGTAATCAGTCTAATCAGACCATACGATCTGCTGAGCGTAGGTCTCTCTTTTCTACTACCAATTCCCACGTTCCTATACCAGCCTCATCTAGGATTTACCTGCTATGGCAACGACGTCGTGTGGCCATGTCTTCAGTCTGTAGGAACTGTCATCGTGATTAATCTGACCCAGTTGCTCTTGTGAAGCGCCGACACTTCTCCACTCCCGTCAATCATAATCAATGTTTGTTGCTTTGTGTGCTTTAAGGATTTGTGAACGTCACTGACGCTGCCATTAAAGTGGCCATGTCATCATCATAATCCCTGCTCGCTTTGAGCATTCAGCCCATAGGAACTGTCATTGTGACTGAGTGGCCCTTGCGAAGCTCTTGACATTATGTTTTGGGCTTTCATCTTAAGGTGCTAGAGTATTTTCTGAGTCCTCGGTTTTTCGGTGACAACATTAACAAGCTTTTATTTACCTTCGCTAATTGTTAAGATACTTCCTTTTGGCACGTATTCGTCTTCATTATTATTCGGAAAACTAAAAAGAGGAGAGCTTTTATAAAATCACACTTTTAACATACATGTCATACAATTTAAGAATCAAGGTCCAAAGACCATTTTCCAGATTCATTAATAGTTGTCAAATTTGTACACTAGGCATTTGCTCAGAACGCAATTTTGAGCATCTTTTGAGGTTTCTAGTGCTTTTAAAGATAATGTATCATCAAAAAGGAAAACATGGGGGTACATTATATATCTTTCTTTTTCAGTTTATGGAATATCTTTTAAATTGGTCCAATATTGGAGGAGGAAATAGGCAAGAGCCAAACCTCGAATTATGACTTTTTACTTAGCATATTCAGTCGGATGTCTGCGACCGCATTTCCGCTTAACTTGTAGAAACCGTCTTTTTTAGTTTTCTGGTCACTCGTTAGATGGCGTTGTCCTCGTTCTGAACCACGCTATGCTTTCGTTGCCCGAGTCAGTACATAAGCGCAGTGAATAATGCGATGTACAACTAATCGAACGGTTTTGCCTTGTTTACAGATTGAGTTCGGATAGACGAGAATCGGGCGGTTTTCTTGTATAAATGTCGATTCATTTTTGAATGGTCAGTTCATAACTGACTTTATAATTCTGAATAATATCCCTTTTTAAACTACCAGTAGAAATTGACACTAAAAAGGCTAAAATCGCAAAGCATGATGTAGTTCTGATTTTTGGTATCGTGTATGAACCAGACCAATAGGTACAATACAATTGGAACATTATCTGGTAATGCTGTGTAAAAAAAAAATGAACTCAATATTAAAAGCCGTAAGAGTCACTCATAGTTAAAAGAAAAAACTCACAAGATCTTCATGTGTCCCTTTTACACAATTGTAATATGATTTATTATTGGTTGGTTTGGTTAGCTGACTGTCACTCAAGACGTCATTTAACCAATCAAGCAGCTTTTTACAAAAAAAAACAGAGACACTGTAAAAAAATACATTCGACTTCCAAATAAAGACACTATAAAATGAAAAAAATAATTTAAGTAATTAAAAAAATCATAAAACCCAACTGTTTAAGAAGCGACCTTAAAAGACGTAAACAAAAAGGAGGATAGGTACATATTCGCGAACTGGCTGACCAAAACCAGATGTATCCTGCAACTGTACAGCATGATTTTCTTCTTGTTAACGTCTTTTTAGTTCACTTCTTAAGCAGTCGGGTTTGTAAATTATTTTAGAAAGAAAGAAAGAAAGAAAAATTGTTTATTTGCGCCAGGTACGACGCATACCATAAAAATAACAAAAAATCTTAAGTAATTTTTTTTTTGTTTTTTTGTTAACTTTTTTGTTTCGAGTTTAGTGCATTGAAACATATAAGTATTATATATTTTTGAAATCACCTCTTAAAACCATTTATTTTTATATCCCACAAGAGGGGTTTGGAAAAAAATAAATTGGGCCCCTACAATATGGCGCCCAAAGACATTTCTATTTTCCAATTTTAATTTAGCCAATGACACTCGTAAGGTTAAGAGGAATCGACCAAAGTAAGAATCATCACCCACGCGTTTGGTCTGTAGAACGCCACATAGGAACAAACATACATACATTCATAGACTGATAAACACATTACCCTCCTTTGGCAGTCGGGTAATAACTTGGATTTCGGCAGCCGGTGTTCCTGTTTTTGTTACTTTTTTTCTCTCCTCTCGTCCGTTTTCGAAGTCGGTTATATTTTGTAAAAAAGTTTCTTTTTTCACTTTTTACTTGTGGTACGTAATCTATAATGCCCATAGTTATACCAAAATAGATTACCCGATTAACATGAAACTTGAACATAACTGGTGAAATGAGAGTGTACCAGGGTGAACTGTACCCATCTGCATATCCCTTCAGAGCTTACCGGCATTATGATATAGAATAAAATTGTGTAAACAATAAAGAGAGATGCGGTTGCAGCAATCCTGAGAGATTTGCCGCCATTTATTGACGAGTTCTATAGTATATCTCCAAAGTTCTTCATTAGATCTTCGCCAAATTTAAATGGGACTATTTCGGGAACGTACCTATTCTTTCAAACAAAAAAGTATTTTCAAAAATGGTCCACAATATATGGAGTAATCGGTGAACATACACAAAAAAACACATACAGCCAAACATAGAACCTCCTCCTTTTTGGAAAGTCGGTTAAAAAAGGAACGCGTGCAGTTTTTACCCGACTACGGCGAAGCAAATGTGAGGCTTACGCTGCCATACTGATGAGAGATACATTATTGATTTCTAGAGAAAAGGTGTTAAAAGAGTGGCAATTAATTAAAGTCGTCTCTTATTAAATATATATTTATTTAGAATTTAAACATTACATATTTGTTAGTTTGTACGCCTTCCGCAGTGTAGTCTTTTTAAACCAAAAAGTTACCTGGTAGAAAATACCTAGTTGTGTCATCTCTGATGGGTTGTCGCAACAGTGGTCCACTGATAGATATTTTTTGTTTTGTTTTGCATAGTGTCAGTGCTTACTAACTAGTTTTAAGAATTAGAGATCCTCTTGATCGCGTAAATCAATTCAAAATGCGTCGATAGGCGATATTGTAGAAGTATTTTCTAAAAACATTTCGAGAGCAAATCGGTCTAATGGAAGCAATGCGTTGCAAACGCATTGCTTCCATTTGAACGTACTTTTGATTTCACTTAAGGCCCTTACTCCGCTGTTGTGCCGTAAAACGGTTACTTTCTAAAGCAAGCTGCTTAGTAAAGGCAAGGACAAAAAGTTTTTAGTTTAGACATTATTTGTGAAACATGTTTTTTTCGTATCACAATTACGTTTGCTTTAAAAAAATAATTTACAATACGTTTAAATCTCATGCAAATTTTTTTATGAGTATTCCGTGGAAAACGTAGTTGGTGACACATTTGGTCACTTTTTTGTAGAATTTAATATGAAATGTAGTGTCTCACTGTTATTTTTTCTCTTATAAATAAATTACTCGGATGTTTAAAAATATTTATAGACAGAAAAATTGATGGTTAGAATTTCTTCTTAACCTTTATAGGATATGTAAATCAAAAATTATTTTGCCAACAAAACTATCCAAAAGGAGGTCCAATATTGATATTCTGGCACTGAGCGGGCGCACGGCCAGTACCGTAAACCGGGTTTACTTTGAATAACGGGATGACTTTGATTGAAACTTCCATTTAATTTATAATCGCGAATTGTGTAAAACAAAACCCAATTTGGTAGTTTTTTTTATACCTATACATAAGTTTTACCTTGTCGATTTTATGAAGACTAATTATTATTTTATAGGATTTATCTTGTTGATTTTACGAAGACTAGTTATTATTTCTAAGTTCTTGTTTTGTTTTAATGAAAATAAATAAGAAAGACTGATTTTAAGCTAAAACTTTTGTACCAACATTTTTTTATAAGTAAAGAAATGTTCATTATTTGATGATATAAAAGTACATGGGTACCATATGACAAAGATTACAGACGCTGTCAAATTTTGATTTTTTAAATTTTATTGGTATTATAATTTTGTATTAACGCAATAAAATATCTAATCGAAATAATAATATAATCTAATACTTAATAGGTATCAAAGTAACTCCTTCTTACGCATAAATTTGATCATACAGGTTTTATTTTTTTTCTCAAAATCAAGCCTCAATTTTTCACTTATTATTACAGGAGTCGAGAGAAATAAAAAAACGATTATAACAATTTTTGTATTTTTTTTTACACCCGCAAATTTATAAGATATGGACCTTCAAAGTTCAATATTGATCGAAGTAACCCCGGTCTACGGCACCGTGTTAACATTGGGGAATATAATATAGGTACGCCTTAATAAAAAATGCTTGTCGGTGTGACATAGGTTAATCAAATCGCTTCGAGTCATGCATGCGCGCATATACTTACACCATTATTATAATTATATAATGGTACCTATATAATTACTATTATAGCATTTCTATTTTATTAAGTCCGTACCGCTACCAAAATTTAAATAAATAACCAATAATGTAGATATTTATAATTTAGCGATATCCTTTCGCTAAAAATCAACCAAAAAGATTATACCCAGCCCTACTCGATCACAAATACGAGGGTATTTGTGATATACATACTTCACAGAAAAACGCAAAAATAAAAATCATTCAGACCCAAACCCGAACAATAAGAGCCTCCACTCCAAACCTGAGTAAAGTTTGTCGTGTGATACAGAAAAATTATCGGATCGAGTGGCTTGTAAAATGTAGGCCAAGAGGGCTAGAGGGGGCTTGTCGCGAGCCAGTCGGTCCTATCGTGTGATCAGGATTGAGGAGCCTATAAATAGACCTGATGGGCAAAATTATGCTTGTCAGCTATGCATTCTAGTGCGTTTCGAGGGGGTGATTTTGTGTGTGAAAGATTTTTTGTATGATAACATCAAGATAATAGACTTGCAAGATAGCTCAAAATAACACAGATACTTATTACACGATGTCACGGGGTCCCAGCACTAACAAAGAAAATTTGGTTCAAATAAATGTCACTAGATGGCGCGATATGTATAGAGTCGTTATTGAATTGTGTATAAAATTAACATTTTCTAGAATTGATCATAAAAATTGTAAATTCTTTTTTAATTAACTCTCCTAAGCAATATACAATATTGGGCTCTTAATTTACATTTTATTATTTGAACGGATAATTTAAAATTGATTGAAATAGATGGCGTGGTTTTAAATTTCTGAGGCATGCCACTCGATTTTTTAAATTTATTATAGTAGTATCACATTTTGGTGCAATGAAACTGTAAAAACGTGCAAAAAAGTACCATAAAACAAATAATCACAATATTTCAAGAAAAAAAGTCACGAACCGAGAAAACCCTATTACTTGCAAGTCGCTGCTAACACCATCTCTAGCCGTGAAACGGAACTGAACGCGATCAAAGTCTAATCTCCATATACTTATTTAGCTTTTTCTCGTGGCTTCATTCTCGTGGACTATCCTACAGGCACCGTACATTTACCTACATTTACCAAGACACTCTTCAATAATGCAGCTTCCTCTCGGTAAAACAATTTCGATTATTAATCACTACGTACCAGAGATCACCTCATAATAACAAACAAAAAAGATTTTCTTTTCATTTTTAGGGTTCCATACCCAAAGGGTAAACACAGGACCCTATTACTAAGACTCCGCGGTCCGTCTGTCACTAGGCTGTGTCTCATGAACCGTGATAGGTAGACAGTTGAAATTTTCACAGATGATGTATTTGTTGTAGTTGCCGCTATAACAACAAATGCTGAAAACAGAATAAAATAAATATTTAAGTGGGGCTCCCATACAACAAACGTGATTTTCTTGCCGTTTTTTGCGATAATGGTATGGCCCTTCGTGCGCTAGTCCGAATCGCATTTTTTTTAAAACTTTGTCCCACACTAGGAATTTCTTCCTGTATCGTGGGTGCGTTTTCAAACATATAAACTCAAATACACAATTCCCAGAGCCGGAACAACTCACTGTAAGTCATACAAATATTTGTTACGTGCGGTAATCGAACCCGCGACACGTAGCGCAGCAGTCAATCGCTCAACCACTGCGCCAACCATGCGCCCAAAATTTTGATTCCATTTTGCCCATTTTTCTCAAACTCTACATCAATAGCTCGTTAAGGTACCAAAAAGCCTGAAAAATAACTCGTAGAGCTGACCCAGGGGAAAACTACCAAATTTCTACATTTCATACTTTTGTATTTTAAATACCAAAAGCTAGTACTGCGTTTCGTAGTTCCATATTTTCATCTCCGTGAAAGCATTTTCACATTTCTGCTACTTTAATGAAGTAAAAGAGACTGAAACTGCTATAATTAACGAGTTCACCTTTGACTTCGTGTCGAAGGATGCTGCAGATGGAAAAACTGAGTTATTTTGCTTTTAGTCGGTGACGAAAATAGAGGTGAAATGTTTAGAGACTGGTTGGGCATCTGAAAAGTCGTAAACGAATACATTCTCTTGAATTTTTCGAACCTAGGTTAAAAAAAGTATGCACCGCTAGTTTTGTGAAAGCGTCGTTAGTGCAGACTTTAAATACATGTATTTGAAAACCAGGCCTTACCTGTAATTAAATATGCCAGTGCTTTTAAGAAAGAAAACCATCGTAAAAATGCCGTAATGCCTTATTTTTTTTTTATTAGCCTCTCGTTTGACTACCATCTCACCTGACGGTAAGCAATGCCGATGATCAGCAGCCTAATAGCGTAAGTGAATTCGTCAAGGCAAACCCAGTGAAAGATTACGATAAAGATTATTAGACTCTTTCGAATAGAGTATCTCCAATTCTTCACCAATCAAAACGTCCAATCTTTTCTTAGAATACCTAATTATTAAAGAGAATTTGTCATACTCTTGCAAGGGGTCAAACCCTTTGCCTAGCCAAACTTACTTCCGCAGTTAGGCTGCTCGTCGACGATGAGCACAGGAAACTTACTAACGCCGCTGTAGGTACGCAAGTAAGACAACATTGCGCATTGATTTAAGATATTCTACGTACAGTATATATCTTGCACTAGCCTCATTTACATGGCTACTGACGACATCGAGAGTACTGAAATACATTTCAAAGAATACCAGATACCAGCCTCATGATACGCTATTGAAAAATAACCACTTTCTCCCTATACCCACAGTGTCCCACACGACAGACGACCTGATCTTCCAATGGGACCCTGATGTTCCTCTGGTGGTAGACGAGAACATCGAGCTGCCTCAGCTGGAGCTGGTCCAGAACACCACTGCTGATTGTACTCAGGTTTATTCCACTGGTAAGTTCCTTCTCCCTGATACCACAATGTCCCACACGACAGACGACCTGATCTTCCAGTGGGACCCTGACGCGCCTCTGGTGGTAGACAAGAACATCGAGCTGCTTCAGCTGGAGCTGATCCATAATACCACGGCTGATTGTTCTCATGTTTATTCTACTAGTAAGTACCGAAGCTACTTCTGAATTTACTGGTCCTGGACCTAATGTATGAATGAAAGTTGCCCCTAGAACATCGTCATCTGCCTAGCCTGTTCCCACTATGTTGGAGTCAGCTTCCAGTCCAGCCAGGTGCAGCTAAATACCAGTGTTATAAATGCATGGACTGCCCTGGCTCATTGTGTTTGGAACCTGTTATGTATTTGAGATATTTCAAAGTCAAATTCAAAATGTTTATTGCGAACTAAGTGTATAATGTTGGTGTTTCTCGTGCATGATTGATCTGGCGGGTTCTGGACATCAGCATGCTTTCCTACGGATCATTCAAGCCTGCCTTCCAAAGTTAACTTGTCAAAAAGGTCCATTAGCATTTAAGTAATTATTCCGCAAACATTGTTTTGTGTCAGAAATGCCACATTTTCGCCATAGACATTTGAAACAGTTTTTATGCGTACTCCCCTGGTTTAAAACTATATAATACCCACCCAATACTGTACCTATCAAAAGCCATCGCAGATTACACAAGACAAATAAACAATACTGGGTCAGAAATTAAGATCAATTACTCCCAAATCTCTCAAAAGCCAGACTTTAAAACCTATTTCAACAAGTTAAGCAAAGATTATGAAAATGAAACTAGGTCGAATTGCGGATTATAGCAATGGCCATTATATTACTGCTAATTCTGTTTGATGGATTAGCTCCGTTTCTAATGTTATCTTTTAATCTCTTGATAATGCTTAATTAGGGTGTACAGTCATCTACTTGTTTTGGAGAAAGGCCAAATGTTATTCGTTGATTGAATAGTGCGATAATTCTAAAAATTACACTGAATTAATGTTTAATTACTCATCCATCAGCCAGATAAGTTTTTACAATAATAGATCATTTTAGTCAAATTGGGCTAACTGCAGCGTAATTGAATACAGAGATGGCGATCATACCCTTTGCCTTGCCGAATTCACTTACGCAATTAGGCTGCTGATATACCTGTTTTCCTATATTTCGTTCGACTAAGTTATGTCTAGTGGCTGATATCTAGCGAAACTATTGCCTGTGGGGTCCAGAGTTTGACTCCCAACCCAATTTGGGCAGTGTTATAAAGGTTTTCCTCCAATACCTACTCAGCAGCAGCGCGAGGTTTATTTTAACAGGTTGAATGCCGTGATTCCCAAAACAATTAAAAAGTTATTGTGTTCCGCGTGGATCCCCGTTTCGGGCACTCAACGGTTTAATGATCGTTTTGTGGCAATAAACTCGCACCGTTTTTTTCGTTTTACATAGGAGTTGCCGGATTATAATTCTGAAAAAGTAACTTATTTCTCTTTGGGAATAAATACTCAATTAATTGTGATGTTTTTATCAGTTAGTAAAAATTTATTTATGGTCCTTTTCTACACAGTTATTGTTCCATAAACTCTTGATCGGTATCAGGCAGTTAGACGATTATTTTGCCATCAGTTGGTCGTCAGAAAATCGTCAATCATTGTGGAGGTGCACCGTTTGTCAGATCGTCACTTAGCTTAATTATTTTTATGCACGGTTTTGTTTAAATATTTCCGCTGGATACAAGTCGTACAGGATCGCTCTATGTGGCGATACTTGGAGAAGGCTTTTGTCCAGCAGTGAACGCCTTTTGACTGAAACGATGATGATGAATGGAGTACCTAGGTCCTGCATGTCACATTATCATTGACCTTTAAAGTAAGGCATGCCATCTAGCCTAAAACATTATTTTAGGTAAACAGGAGATTTGACCTACTTATTATACCTGATTGAGTTTTGTATTTTTTTTATCTTTGAGAAATGCTCATGCATACTGCGCTACCACGGGGAGACAGCGCAGTAATGTGGGACTCCAGCGCATTAAAACTCCACGGTGTCCTCCTGCGCCGCTTATGGTAGCAACACGGGCACGCGTTAGCACTCGATCATTCGTGAACCCGCCGCAGCGGCTGTGGGGAGTAAACCCATCACCGGCGCACCAGAACACATTGCACGCCGTGACCACCCCAGGGACCAAACCAGCACATGGGCGCCAGACGACCCCGTATAAGGCACTCTTAGGCCCCCCTGTGACGGGTTAAGATCATTGACCCCCCCCACCTACCTCTTTTCGGCCGTAGGGGATAGGGAGAGCGGCCAACGCTATACCGATAATCCTCCTCCCCTGCGGCCCCACCAACACCGCCATCAGACGGTGGCGACCCCGTACAGGCCACGCAAGGTAGGTACCACAATACCGGCACTCTTCCCCCACCCGGCCTCCAACCCTCAGCCGCGATGCCTCCCATACGACATCTACACACTGGCCATCAAAACACTTCCTGGTGCACGTAAATATACTGAGGTCGATGCGCCTACAGCAATAGTTTTTATAAGCAGAGTTGATGACGACTGTTTCAGGTAACTTCACCTGCCTAGAGGTGATCTTCAAACTGAAGCGGCGACTGGGATATCACCTCTTCAATACCTACATACCGACTTGCTTGATTGTAATTATGTCGGTAAGTTACCACTATTCAATACTGTCTATTATTATGTAGATATTTTTTTTTTATACCGTTGCCCCACACTAGAAATTTCTTCCTATATCTTGGGTGCATTTACAAACATTTAAACTCACATACACAAGATACTCAGATCCGGAACAACTATCTGTAGGTCATACAAATATTTGTTCCGTGCGGGAATCGAAACCGCGACACACGGCGCAGCAGCAGATCGCTCAACCACTACGCCAACCGTGTCGCCAATTTGTTTCACCAGTTTATGAAGGACCAAGGACAATAAGGCATTTTTTTGTTTGTTATGATGATGATGATTGCTGCCTGATTTGCCGCCGCTTTGAAAATTGTGCCTTCGTCCTATATAACTAAGTCTCTCTCAGAGGAAGATAGTTTTAACACGATAGAGTAAAGCCCCTGATATAATTTCCGACATGTAAGTTGTAAGGTTTTGGCGTAGTGGGGGTAAGTTCGCGCATAGTGCGGGAACTGACCAACCACCATATAGAGCGAAAGGAACGTGGACGCGACGCGATTTGTCATTCGATCCTTGTGTCAACTGAGCAACCAATCGCGCGCTCGGAACGGTGCTAAACGTTCCCCGCGTCCCGCTTGGTATCCAAACAGACCTAAAAACGAATCATGCGATAAGATTCTTGCCAAGTTACATGCTGGAAATTAAATGATTACAAGCACCTATGGAAATCTGCGCTACCACTGCTACCAGTTAATTATTGCTACATTGTCAAAAATCGGGTATAATGGGTATTGATTTCCTAGTTTTTATCTCAGTCTCTTACCTGACTTCTCCTTCTCTCTTCTAGTGGGTATCCTTCTGGATCAAGCCGGACGCTGCACCAGCGCGTGTCACCCTCGGCGTGACGTCGCTGCTGACGCTGTCGACGCAGCACGCCAAGTCGCAGGCGCAGCTGCCGCCGGTGTCCTATCTGAAGGCGGTGGATGCCTTCATGTCAGTGTGTACTGTGTAAGTATTATTTTTACTACGTTTATGTCGATCTAAGCAAGAAAATTAAACCTGGGCCACCAAGCGTAGTGTAAAAAACATATTGCCACCTTCTTTTCCACTTCGTTCCACATTTCTGTACTTCGGTGAGTGTGCTCAAGAACTCCACGATCTCATCCCACCAGCCCCCTTCTACCATCGGACATCTAGACGCACTGCAAGTAACCATCCTTACCTGGTTGCCATTCCACCAAATCGCACTAAGCCCTTCCAAACATCCTTCATAATGCGCACATCAAAAGAGTGGAACTTACTACCTGCGTCTGTGTTGCCGAACGCATTCAACCCGAATCTCTACAAAGTTAGTGTGAAAAGGCTTCTTCTGGGTAAGCACACTCCATCGTCGACTTTGTCTCTGTCACCTCTGACCTAGACTAGAGTCAAGAGCAAACCCATACCAAATAATAAAATCGATAAGATATCATTGATGTATTAAAAGGATGTATATACAGGACTGGTCACAGCGTTTCGTCCTACTAAACTAAATGATTGCCCGTAGTTGGCACTCAGTCGCGCACGGCACATCGTTGATCACACAGCTCAATAATTTATATTGCAATAAATACGCATCAAAATGGCTTCTTGTGTAGCTAAACAGTGTTTTAAAAATATCAGAAAGAAAAATAAGACACATGGGGAACACTTTACCACTCATAAATACAGTCAAAGATGTTAATTTGTTGAAAATTACAATAATATTTAATGTTTGCTTCGCCACATTTGTGACAGCGAGATATATATTACAAACATGCGTGAGAGACACGATACGCACATAATGCGCGAGCGGTGGGACCATAGGGTGGGACTCATACGCGACGAGTGCAGGTGTACTACTCGTAGACCGAGGTTGCATGTAGTCGTGCGCCGAGCCCGGGTTTACTGATTGCGATGTTAGCGCGTAACATATCTTGATATTCATAATTTTTATTTTGGGGGTCACAGGAATTATTGTTATGTTTTTGATGCTAATAAATCGCGATATTATTACACCCCAAAATCTAGCGACCATCACCACTAGCCTTGCCAGCAATCCCAGCACTCTGAAGTTTAATCAATCAATTTGTTTAATTCCAGATTCGTGTTTATGGCTCTAATGGAGTATTGCCTGGTCAACATCGTTTTGGGAGACGGCGCTAAAGTTAAGGTAAGACAATTTTCTATAGTAGACTGCCAATCGTAATTGAAATGAACAGTTTGGAAGCAGAAAATAGTAGGTAATCCAGGAATTCTGGTGAAAGACTTTGGGAAAGCCTATTCTTAGCTGTTATCCCTAAAACCACAAACGTTCTAAAGATTCCAGGAAAGCGCAGAAATAGCAGTAACATAATGCCATCGCCAGTAAAACGTAACGTGCGTTATTGCTTTTATATCTTTAGACCTCTGCACCGTTTAAGAAGACCCAGACTAATTCCTTATCCTTTTATTTGTCTGATTACCAACAAAGCCTAAAGCAGTGGAAGATGGCGATGATCACTGACCGCTACTTTCCACGTTCCAGGATGCCCAAGAAGCAGCTACAGCCAAGATGCGCGCCATCGGCATCGACCGGTTCTCTCGCGTGTTCTTCCCGCTTCTCTTCTCTGTGCTCAACGCTATCTACTGGATACACTTCGCTCAGTACATCTGATGGACTTAGAACTTCATTTTCAGTTCGATGCAGAAGATTATAGGTAGTTTTTAATGGTATTTTGAACTTACTCGATATAATTCATGGGCGGACCCAAGGTGGGGCAGGATGAGACACGGTGGGGCAAAAGCCCCACCATTCATTTAAATAAATAAAACTATGACTTCTTGCTTTCAACAATGTGTATGTAGAACAAGTAACAAAATTAACTATTAACTTACTGGACTAGACTGTTAACCCAAGTTCAACATAGTGGAGAAAATGCTAGAATCTAAACTGGAATCGATTTGAACGCCATGACGCATAAATATTAACACGAAATATCAAAATATTCATATCCACGTAAATTGTAAACTGAGGGTGCCAAAATTAATGTGCCCCTGAAATTCCTACTATTTATTGTATTATTACTTTTGCCCCACACCAACAAAAATGCAGGATACGCCCGTGAAATCATTGTGGAGTCATGTGTAACCATATAAAATTAAGGATCACTCTTTGTTCCTCTTAAAAATCTTTTCGTAAAGTGTGTTTTAAGACTTCATTTCAACGATTCGTTTGAAATATTGATTAATATTAATCATCACCATTATTTCTGCCGAAAGACGTCCACTGCTAGACAAAAGACTCCCCCAAGCGTCGCCAAATGCCGAATACCGCAGTTATTTCCAAGCTCCTAATGAGCATAACTGGGCGTATGAGTTACACTTTATCTTAATGACTTTATGGTCCCTCAGGCCCATTACACTCCGTCTTTTGCCTCTCACATCCACCTGACTCCCGCAGCCTAGACCAGGTCATCGCTCCACCTAGAGGGCCTTCTAACACAACGTCTTCCGGTTCGCGGTCGCCACGCCAGAACTTTTCTGCCCCATCGACCATCCGTTCTGCGAGCCCTGCCCACTGCCACTTAAGTTTGGCAATTCTTGGTTCTCTTGCGGATGCCTCCATTTCTGATTCGATCACGCAAGGAAACTCCGAGCATAGCTCTCTCCATTGCTCTTTGGGTGACTATAAGCTTTCTGATGAGGCCCATTGTGAGCGACCAAGTTTCGGTTCAAAACGTCATCACTGGCAACACACACTGGACATAGACTTTTGTCTTGAGACACTGTGGTAAGTTGGACAGTAAAATACCGCTCAAGTTACCGACCGCTGCCCAGCCGAGTCGGATTCGACGATTGACCTCTTTCTCGAAGTTGGACCTACCTAACTGGACCGTTTGTCCCAGGTAGACATAATCGTCCACAACTTCGAGTGTAGAGTCTCCGATCTTGATAGGACATGGGCATTCTACATCACCGTGGTTTTGTCCATGTTCATTTTAAGATCCACTCTTTCGGATGTTGCACTTAGGTCAGCGAGCATTGTACTGAGGTCCTCGATGGTGTTAGCCATGGCCATTATATCGTCGGCAAACCGAAGGTGAGTTATGTACTCGCCATTGACGTCGATGCCTAGCCCTCTACAGTCCAGAACCTTGATGACATCCTTCAGTGCAGCGGTGAACAATTTCGGAGATAATGACGTCTCCCTGTCTCACACCTCCCTGCAGAAGGATAGGTTCCGAGGTCTGATCCTGAAGTTGGACTGACATGGTGGTGTTTTTGTACAAACACTACAAAATCTCGAGGTCTTCGATTTGGCAACGTTGGAAAGACTGCAGTACAGCCCAAGTCTCGATCGAATCGAAGGCTTTTTCTTAGTCCACAAACGCTAAGCAGAGAGGCCGGTTATACTCTTCGGTCTTCCGTATAACCTACCGCAGTGTATGTATGTGGTCTACGGTGGTAAAGCTGGAAAGGCTGGAAATCGTCAAACGCGAGACGATTCGTGATGATCTTTGAAAACAACTTTTAGACAATATGGCTAAGAAGGGAAATGGGCCTATAGTTCTTCAGCCGGACATTGCCGCCCTTCTTGAAGAAGAGTACCACCACACTCCCGTGCACCATGCCTGTGGAGTTTTCCCCTCAAATATGACAGAATCATATGGTTCATAAAGGGCCTTATTTCCTGTTTTCATCTCGCCTTCAGGATTTCGGCCGTAATTCCGTCATCACCCGGCGCCATGTGTTCTTTATTTGTTTCAGAGCCATCCTAATCTCGTACAGGCTACGTCCGGGATGTCTTCGGTATAGTATCGGGTCAATCTAGCTTTTGGGTCGTTTGCTAGATTCGCAACGGGTTTACTGATTGACGTGTACTGCCCATAAAACCTTTCGATCTCACTCAGAAGCTCCAGTTTGGCGAATACTATCCTGGCATCGTGGGTCTTCAGATTCGTGAGCTGACTCTAGCCCAATATCCAGATCTCTTGCAAACACCTTGGAGCCCTTATGATGCTCATTCGCGTCTTTAATACGCTCGGTATTAAAGCAGCGGAGGTCGTTAACATCTCTTTAAGGACTTCAAGTTCCGTCTATTGAGCTGCCGGTAGTTCCACGCATCGTCTGAAGACTGCAGGCTCATTTCACGCCTCTCCATCATGAGCTTGAGATTAGGATCGGATAGTTTTTTGTTCATTTGTACGACGGGTTTACACGAGTCTTGAAAAACTTAGACCCGACCGTATTCATATTACAGAAATATTGCCTGCCTGCTAACAAATTAATAAATCAGTAAATTATAAAAATCTATATCATAGTGAACTTAGGATAGTTAGATATTTTACCAAGAATTTATGCTGATGCTAAATGAAATATGGCTGATGATGGCAACCCTATCAATTTTTGTTTGTATTAACATTCTCAAAATGATCATAGTCTAGTATAAGATTTAGACGTGATCAGCTGTATTTCTGCTCCTATGTATGTACTAATTTTGTCTGGGGAACTGACTAGGTAAGTAGCAATTCAGAAGCATTGGGCATAACTCTTGACTGTCTGTCTGAAATCGCTAACCGACCCTTTGGGGCCTTCTCTGTAAGAGACGAGTCCCCTACTCTTGAATGGGGCAGTGACAAGCTGGTTATTGTGTATTACTTATTTTGTGCTTGATCAACTTTAGGATGGTGCAAAGTAAGTTGTAGGGTAAACCGTGCAGGGGGTCTACAGGGGGTTTCGGCCTTCGTTACGGGCGTTTCCTACTCCGTATCACATACGAACGCATGATCAAAGCCTGAATTCTTTATGAATGACAACACAATTTGGCAGTTGTACCTACTCCCGATGTGTTTTTACCCGTCCAAAAAATTGAATCATTACGGAGTAGGGTTCACGGGTTCACTCCGAAGTTCCGGAGTACTTTCGGACGGGCCCGTAACTTCTTTGACGGAGTTAGGGAGTAGACCCCCAGTTTTCATATTGCAATGCTGTGAAAATGATTGCTCCTCGAATCACTTTTCGGTTTTATATAGGAAGAACTTACGGCACAATACGCAAGATAATACATTTCGGGGATACCTTAAAAAGGCGCCTGGACTTACAGCAAAAGACCAGGCACTTTGTTATTTTTACATCACTATAACCAAACCGGTGACCTCACAAAAGACCACCCCGGAGCCCCCTCTGTGCAACACCTGTTAGGGCACATCCCTGGCGAGACTGAAAGCGTCTCCCCTGAGCCTCGCTGTGCACGGCAGCACGTGATCACTGTGCCACCGTCTTCCGCAAATCTATCATGGTTCGACTGTGTGAGAGGGACGGAGGTGCAGAAGACAAATAGCCCTGTCACTTTTTCACTGTTGCACTATCGTCACGGTACGGGTACAAACTGTATCAATACATCATCAAACAAAAAAAAAAAAAACTACACATATTTCGCATCAATACACATTTTTGTGTCTAGTCATACAGACCTACTGATTCAGTAACCGTTCTCCTAAGACCGATTCGAATATACTAAAGGTATTTATGAATATAGTTAAATTTATTTATTTTTTAAGAACTAGTCAAGTTAAAAGTTGCATCTCAAAAACTTAACATGGATAAGGATAAATAGGTAAACTAGGTGTTTAATTAAATTATTATTTTATTTTAATGTATATGTTGTTTTTATGTACTGGGTCTTGAACGTTATCGTCTGAGAATGTTAAAATTTTATTAAAAGTTAAATAATTGATTATATTGTACAAAACCATAGAGATATCGAAGTTACATTGTGTACTTATTATAAAAAGTTTTATGTGAATAAATCAAATATCGTTTTGAATTGTTGTTTCTTCTAAAGAACTTTCAAGATAGGTGGTTGTTCCGATTTCGATAAGACAGTTCCAAATGAAGGGAAGACAGTCACTATTGCAGATGGCTGGAAAACGGCGTGACCTAGAACCAAAAATTCGATTTTTTCCGTCAGTTCAAAATTGACTTCATTTATTATCTACTAGCTTTTACCCGCGGCTTCGCTCGCAGTGAAGCCATTAATTTTCTTTTTTAATAAAATATATCCTATGTTACTTCTAATACCTCCAAAAATTGTGTTGGATGGCAAATTTGAAATGCTAAAGTACTAACAAAAAGCCGGACTTTAAAAAAACAAATGTCGAATTTTAGTTATGTAATGAAATATTTTTTACCGACTGCCGAAGGAAGAAGGGTAGAAACAAAAATGATAGAATAAAATCTTTTTAACAAAACTAAACCAACTTCCAAAACAAAACACTACAAAACCAAAATAAACTTTCTTTTCCGAAGTCGTTGTCGACTAAAGGAAAACAATGGGTACAAAAGACACCGACTTCGGAAAAAAAGTTTGTTTTTCGTTTTGTAGTGTTTTGTTTTGAAAGTCGGTTTGATTTTTTGTTAAAAGATGTTTACCATTGCTCATTGTATAATATACCCACAAAACCATTAATTTCACATCTTTAACTAGAAATCTGATCAATTAAATCTATTCTAGGACTACACGAGTAAATTTAACCATAAGTTCGTCTAAAATATGACTAGGATCTTACGTGATAAATCGGTATTTTAAATCTTTGAGTATTATTTGTAAGTGTTCAGAATTTTTCAGTACTGTTTAGGTGGTAGGTTGCTTGTTGCAGGGAACCTTGGTAACGTCATATACTGGCTGATAAAAACTTTTTACAAAAAAATACTACCGACTTACAAATAAGAAAACTACAAAGTGAAAAATAACTTCTTTATTTTGGAAGTCGGTGTCTTTCGTAAGTAATTTTTTTTTTGCCTTATGGACTACCGGTCGGCAGTATGTTTTTGTAAAAAAGTTTTTTATATTTCATGCTACCTAATAGGCAAGTTGTTTAAGTAAGTTACCTTAACGCCAGAATAGATAACCCGAATATCATGAAACTTGAAAATAATCGGTGAAATGAGAGATCTGCGTACTCCTTAATACTGTCGTACTGGCGTGATGTTATGTTATGAAATGGTATAATCAATAAAAAGACCTACGATTGCAGCAATTCCGAGAGGATTGCCGTTATTTATTGAAGAGTTCTGTCGTATATCTTCGAAGTTCTTCATCAGATCTTCACCAAATTAAAATGGGACTAACTTCGAAACATACTCTATCAAACAAAAAAAGAATTTTCAAAATCGGTCCACAACTGACGGAGATATCGGTAAACATACACAAAAAAAAAACATGATGTCGAACATAAAACCTCCTCCTTTCTGGTAAGTCGGTTTTTTTTTATCTTTATTAATCATAATATTTAAAATACAAGTTTTTTTTTTACAGTTTTCACTCGCCAAACTTTACAGTTTGATGGCGAGAAGACCTACCAATACTTCGTTTGTCACCACTGGGTTCCATAATATTTAATGTCTATTTTAATATATTTATTACTTTGAATAAATATGTCACAATACGATATACTTAGGTAATTATTATGGTGCATTCTAGATTTCTTACTTCACAGAATTTAATAAATTATACCAAGTACCTACTTGTTTTTCTCTTTTCAGATACTTAATTATTTTTATACCATTCGCCCTCTAAAAAGCTTAATTTATTCACTGAAAACAGTGAATAAAAAGCACTTTTAATCACTGTTTTGGTGTTTGAATTTAGAACACACCAATATATATTTGACCTCCATCTCAATGCAATACAACCTACTTGCGCATAAAATACTCCATACAAACTTCTTGTGCAAAGAATATTCGACTTTCAAACTCCTTCGTCGATTTAATTTTGAGTTTGTTTATATTTAGGACTAGCACTTCGCCCGCGACTTCGTTCGCGTGATCCATGCTTTATCCGCTTTATCGTCCGGGTTAACCGTGAAAATGGGGGTACCCCAGGGTTCAATTTTGGGTCCTTTCTTATTCCTAGTCTACATTAACGATTTACCCCATCTATTGAATAACAATTTAAACATGGCGTTATTTGCTGATGACACTTCTTTGATTTTTAAGATAAATAGACGTACGAGTAACGTTGACGACGTAAATGACGTCTTGCGACAGGTTCAAAATTGATTCACGGCTAATAATTTAGTTTTAAATGCTAAAAAGACTAAGTGCGTAAAATTTGCCTTGCCGAATATCAAAAGTACTGATTGTGACATTATCTTGGGTAGAGAGAAGCTAGAATTTGTCGATAAAACGGTATTCCTGGGGATCACGCTAGACTCAAGGTTGCAATGGGGTCCTCATTTAATATCACTTGCAGGGCGGCTAAGTTCGGCAGCTTATGCTGTTAGAAAAATTCGTCAGTTTACTGATGTAGATACCGCGAGGCTAGTCTATTTTAGTTACTTTCATAGTATAATGTCTTACGGTATCTTACTATGGGGAAGGGCTGCAGACATTGAGTCAATTTTTATTCTGCAAAAACGAGCCATCAGAGCGATATACAATCTTCGCCGGCGCGATTCTCTAAGGGAACTGTTTAAGGACATTAACATCATGACGGTACCTTGTCAATATATTTATGAAAACATCATGTACGTTAGAAAAAATTTACATCTTTTCAATAAAAACGGCGACAGACATAATTATGTTACTAGAAATAGGGACCAATTAATCCAACCAGGTTTCAGGCTGGCTAATGTAGCATCATCTTTTATGGGGTACTGTATAAAATGTTACAATAAAATACCTCCCCACATTCTAGAACTGAATGAGACGAAATTTAAAACTTGTATAAAACGCACACTATGCAGGCAAGCATATTATAACTTGGGGGATTACATCGCTGATAAAAATGCTTGGCTAAATGCTGGTCCCGCTCCGCAGCCATTAGGGCGCAAGAACAATTAGTGATGGGCAGAAAAGTTTTGAAGTATTGTTGGAGCTGCTGAAGTCTGTATGAATATATTTGTATTGTATAAACTCAATTTCTTTTAGTATTATATAACTGCACAGCACATGTGTGAGTACTATGCTCCGACTGTAAATCTACCTATGTGTCGTTGGTTGACTTCTGTGTGCCCTGGCATTTGAGTGTGTCATGCTCTCTCTAATTTCTCTCTGATGGTGGCACATGTGTTGGATCATTCGGTTCCCTCCATAATGGTTGAGCTGAGTGGTGCCGATCCATGCGTCATGTTCGTGAACGGGCGCCATCAGTTGGGATTGGTCATAACTTAGCTGCCTCGGCCTGTCATTGCATTTTTATGTTGAAATAGTTTGTTACTCTAGACGCTTTTACGTGCACGTCTTTTTGCATCGTTCTCACATATATGTATTTATTTTTTAACAAGAATGATGTAACCAAAAACTTGTAATTGAAACTGATGGAAAAGAGTGTCCGTGGAGTTTCTTGCAAATTCTTCTCCATTGAGATCTACTGACGTTTGCGAATTTGCAACTAGAGTCATAATTTTTTGTTGTTTGACAATTCAAAAGTACCTTTAAGGTTTATTTGAAATAAACTATTTTGATTTTGATTTTGATTTTTATCCTATAGATGACTTTTTAATTTCACCCCCTTAAAGGTTGAATTTCAAAAAATCCCTTCTTAGTGCTCCCCTATATTATAAAAAGAAGCCCTGTACAGTAAAATTCATCAAAAATCTTTAACACCCCCTATATCGTCTTTCAGGAGTATTTTTGAAAAACTAATAATGAAAACCTTTACTATTTATTTAGGTTAGTATTTATGCCAAGTTTCAAATATATAAGCCCAACAAATTTTCACCTTTTTACCTCCTTAGTGGTAGTATTGTCAAAAACCAATAAATACATGAATTCTTTTTATCAACCAAAAGCGTAATTCTTTAATTTCACGTGTCACACTTTAAAGCGTAGAAGTTTCACACAAACTTTCAACCGACTTTTTACTCCCTTAGAGGCAGAACATCCGAAATAAAAAATAAAAAATCATTGTTGTTATACTAACTCGAAGAAATGTCTCATAAAGTTTCAACTCCTATTTATCCTCTTAGGGTTAGAATTTCCAAAACCTAATAAATACATGAAATCTTTTTATCAACCAAGAGCGTAAATCAAAAATTTCATGTGTCCTATTTACAAACTATAAAAATTTCTTACAAACTTTGAACCCTTTTTTTTCCCCTTTAGAGTTAGAATTTCCAAAAACCAATAAATGCATAAATTATAAAGGTATTGAAGCAGTCTTGAATATGAAGTAATTTTTTGATAAGGATTAGTACCAAGATACAAATAAAGAGCCTTTTCTAGAGACAACATTTCAATTAAAATTTTAAAATATAAGGACACTTATTGTGGCATAACTATATTAATTAGACGTATGCTGTCGTGACACTTTTTGTAAATAATGATGTGTTCTGCAAAGTCATAGTACATTATTTTATTCTATCATCAATAGTTTTCGCAGCACACGCGATTTTAAGAATATTTTAGGTAATTTTTAACACCTTGGGTTACATTATTGGAGTTTTAGTAAGGATCCCTAATTTAAAAAAAAAATGTAATATAGCCTATGTCACCCGGAGATAGTTAAACTTCCCAACACTGAAAGAAATTTTCAAATCGGTTGAGTAGTTTCCGAGCCTATTCAATGCAAACAAACAAACAAACAAACTACCAAACAATCAAATCTTTCCTCTTTATAATATTAGTATAGATTTTAATAATGATTTGATTTTGGTCTAGGGTGTATAGTGAATACTTATTTGGATTGTAATTCTACTATTAATTGCATTGGTGTTTAATTAATTATAATTATGTAACGTAGCGGAGGTGGTCACTGGCCCCTGAAACACAGGTGCTGTTACCTAGCTCAGCTACAATTTACAAAAAATGTGAAACCCAGAGGTCTCTCATTTTTTGTAAATTTTGAATGTAATAAACCATTTATTTATTTATTATTATTCCTTATGCTTTTTGCTTTAATCTTTCTTTTTCTCGTAGTCATGGTAGTATGCAACTCTTGAATAAAACGGATCTATATCGGGCCATGAATCACTCGCTTCGCTCAGGATTCTAACACTTGAATCACTCGTTATGCTCGTGATTGAATCATCATGAATCACTCCCTACGCTCGTGATGCAGTTATTAGAATCCTTCACTTGTTCGTGATTCATCTATGACCCTCGCTTTAAATCCGTCCTTTATTCACTAGTTGTATAATACGAGTACCTATACTATTTAGCAGTCAGGTTATTTGTTTTTATATATTTTTATTTTATATTAGACAGGCTCGCGCTTTACCACTATCTCACCTGTGGACTGTGGTACCTAAGCGACGATGTGGTCGACGATGGTGAAGCCACCTATAAATTCATGAATCCTTAATCACACTATCATACTAATGTAATAAAGGCGAAAGTTTGGGAGCGTGTGTGTGTTTGTATGTTTGTTTATTTTTCACGCTCAAACGGCTGGACGGATCTGAATGAAATTTGGCACAGAGATAGATTATAGTCCGGAATAGCATTTAGGCTACTTTCATCCCGGTATAATGTTCTCTTGGAATGTTTAAGCACTTTTCACGCGGGCGAAGCCGCTGACAGAAGCTATTTATAAATATAATAGGTAGTGAGAGATGTAGGCAATATGATGATGATGATGTAGGCCTTGCGTCAGAGTTTATAGTAGATATGGTAAAAAACGCCTAATTTATCCCATCAAACCAAACGATAAATCCGGCAAAATTGGAAGGCCGGACTATATCCGGAAGGATGGTAACCCTAATTCTGATGTAAGTATAAGATATGTATTACAGCAAAGAATAACAATCCGTTTAGTAGTTTTCGCGTGAAGTGAAACAATTTACATCTATGCATCGACCGTTGTGTTCCTTCGTGATCTGTTAATGAAATAGGTAAATATTGGATTAGCTATCTATTGTTATAAGTAAGCAGGAGACACCTGCTTTGTTAATTAGAAGGTAACAATTAGATATTAATTGTTATATTGTTGCTTTAGCTAAAGCTACTAAGTTAGAGGACATGGGTTCAGGGCCGGATCTATGCCCACGGCGCCAAACTGCAGTAACAGCAAGTGCATGCAAAATCGCAAGATTCTCAATTCCGGAACTGAGTTCCAATCTGGAGATCTAATTCCGGAACTGGTGCCGGAACTGGTAACTTTTAAAGTTTGTTTCAAATCAAACAAGCTTTATAAATTATATCAGACTTTTAATAAATTTTAGAAACAAATTCAACATTTTTGTTCAACTTTCACTCTTACTACTCTAATTAAACATTTTAAACCGCAAAATCAATAAGTCTTCTTCTTCTCTCTTATCTTCTTGTCGCTGGCACAACAGTCTTTCAATTTTTTTTTGCCCAGAGCTTAGCCAACTCCATATCGTCATTTGTGGCAGCACATATATCACCCTGGTTGCATGTTTTGAGGCACAGAGGACAGTTCAGGAGGTGAAGCATGATTTGCGACCCAACACCACATGCACACCCTACCGCTTTTCCGTCGAGGTAACCTCATTTTAAGAGGTTGGAGTTACAACTTCCTACCGGGGTTCTGAGGCGGTTCAGGGACTTCCATGTAGACACAGAAGGTTAGATCCTGCGGGAAGATGCTCGCTTGGAAGTAAATAATATGTTGGTGGGTGAAAAGTATTCTGACACAGTTTGCAGCGGGCGTCTCGGCCGGGTCTCCTGGCAGGGGAACCACAGTTTTCAGGAAGTTGTGTCTGTTTTTCAGCCGTTGCGTCGGTAATTGTGCACCGAATAGAGGGTGTCTGGTGTCACGCTTATTTTTCTCAATAGATAATAATATCCTGAAACATTTACCACCCTATAAGGTGTCAAGGGCGGCAAATATTGTCTATGCCCGGAGCGACGAAATTGTTAGATTGGGCCCGGTCATGAGTTCCATTCCCAAGTCGTACGACGCAAAGTGCTATTAGGCTACACCTTGGTATTCTATATAGTTAGGTAGGTCTTTGCTAGTACAGTTCTCGCCAAACTTCTTGGCCGCCCTGAAGTTTGGCGAGAACTATACCTACAATTATTAGTGTACGGTATACCTGCAAGAGTACGTGAGCAACAAAAAACTAGCAAAAACAATGATGATTTGAAGTGAGTTACACAATAAATACAAATCATCATTGTAGAAAAAATAAGTAGGATAAAAAACGAATAAAAACAAAACACGAATAACATGTTCAACCTGTTGCAAAATAATTATTGCTGCGAATGATATCATTTGTGTTTTGAAATTGACCAATGATAACGATATAGAAACAACAACATCAGTAAAAAGCGTTCTTCTTCGACTATGATTAAAATTTTTTGGACCCAGAACTTTCCATTTCCACGACATTGACGTAGGCGGGGTTGGGCAGTATTTGAATTACTTGTAATTAAAATTACTTCTTATAAATGTTATTTACAATTGGTATTTCAAATGCTTATGGCTTCAAAATACACATGCACATAAATACATTTAGCGATCTATGGGTGCGTTCTGCAGAAAATAGCGCTTGATAGCTTTCATTAGCAAACTGGCGACCGCGTAGGTAGGTACGTCAAATTGTCAAGTATCTTGTCAATAAATTGCAATATTCATTTTTTTTTTTTATTTCAAACGGAATGGCACGGTAGGGTTGCCCTTCGGTGCCCCCAGATTTAGTATTTTAAATAAAAATTGTTAAGATACTGTATATACTGTGTATACCTACCTACTTTGCTTTTTTATATTTCAAATACACGACTTGAAAATATTTTGTATTTCATATTTTAAATACACGGAATGAATTTATATAATCGAATCGGTACCTGCTACACACGAACGAACAATACAATTTTTTTTACCTCTTTTCACCTTTTATTAGTTTAGATTTAAAGATTAAGGAGGGACCTAACGCATAGGATTGCACAAATAGGCTACTAGTTCATCTTAACTGACCCTTACCCTACTTAACTAATGAAAATAGCGGAAGAAAGTAATAATTTCATTGCCTTATTCGCGACCAGTTTATCCTGGCCTCACATAACAGCGAGAATGTTGCCAAAGATAGTTGCTGCATGCCAGGCCAGATTGGTTTAAGTCTCATATTGTCTTTTCTTCGGGAAGAAGAAGAGCAAATGTCAGTTTAATTTGTCTGTAGTTTAAAAATCGATTAAACTGATATATCGATTATTGAGAAAAAATATTTTAAGTGGCAAGCGGTGACGGTTGGGAGGTGGAAAAAGGAACGGTCGTTCCGTCAATGGTTAATCGATTTGTTCACTTGGTTCTCCGAGCTACGACTAACGGCAGTTAGCCGGTGGATATTTAAGAATAATTTTAGTATTGTGGCTGTTGGACTATGTATAGTTTATGATTGTAGTAGATTACGGAAAGGGAATAATTAAATAATATTGTCATCTACCCAAGGAGTTTTATTACACAAAGTTCCATCCAAGTTCGCAAATTCATGTAAACTTAGATGAGACTGGGACACAGTGCCGTGCCCAGCTGATTAGGTACTCCAGTTGTCCAGCTGTGGACTGCGATAGGCTGAGACATTGACAGAAGCATGTAGGTGGTAGGCTGGTTCCAGCAATATTGTTTGCACAGCAGTTAAATAGTAGAATTCAGGTCGTGTAGTAGGTAATTACAAATCACATTATATAAACCAACTTAATTTGAACACCGTTTTGGATGGCTTGGTGAAGGGCGCAGATCACTCCCGAAGGGTTTTGTTCAGGGTAAAGCTGATCAACCTAAAAAAGAATAGTTCACTTCATTGCACCGCGTCGTGCCAAGTTACGTTGGGTGGGTACTGTTTTACTGTGTATCTATTGTACGTTTTTTTTAATGCAAAGGAAATGACTGTAGAGGGATTTTCGCGCCTACAAACGAGTTTGTTTATAACGTTAGTCACCCAGTTAATTTAGTAATTCAAACTTCTTGCTACTGTTGGATCTTGGTTGTACAAGTACAATCTCGAGATTGGCAATATCTCCTCAATCCATAAACGGGTATCAGCTGGCTACGTGCTAGAACAGAAAATGAACAAACAAGAGCCCGTCATGCCTCATTCCCTAAATGCCTAGAGAAAATCTTAAAAGATACCGTTGATTTTCTTTCGCAAACAATTAATAATTTAGTTTATTGGGTTTATTTTAACCGACGGGGACGAGACGTTTCTCAATTCGTCGGTATCTTTTTTTTTATGTACGTGTGTTCCCCGATTACTCAAAGACGCGTGGATTTGAAGGGGTATACTTCAAAGGTGGTCCCATGGTCATCAGGTCAGGATCTGATGATGGGATCTTAGAGAAATCGAGGGAACTCCTCAAAAACATACAAAACTTATTAAGTAAGTATGTCACGGGCATAAGATATCTCTAATAGTTAACCGACTATGATGAAGCAAATACTTGTAAATAAATGGCACTGATGAAAATGGTAGCATCGAACTGATCTGATGATGAAGCCGGAAGGTAGGTAGTCACTGGAACTCCGAAATAAAACAATGTATCGTAGTCGTGTTTGGGCTTATTGGAATCGTAATGAGAATCGTCTTTGGCTATAAATGATTGTCATGTTTATTGGAGGTGCCTACCAAAACTAAAAAGAGAAAAATATAAAACTTTTTAACAAAAAACAAACCGACTTCTAAACAGTTTTTTTTGTTACATAAGGGTTTTAAGAATGATCACGGTAGTGGGTGTCCGTCAAGAAGTTAAGTGTGAAGTGTGAATCTTAACGATGACAGGTGTAAAGGAGAAGGAGGTACATCCCAATATATAATTGCGAGGCTTGCTGGCTTGGTGCAGACGATCCTTCCCATTAATCTTATGAAATGTGGCTGTCTGAATGCCAGCTATTCTGGAACTTTAGCCTTTTATTCTGTATTGTGCCACCAACAGATTTTCTAGATTTTCTAGCTCTTTTCTTTAAATTCTTTTTCGAACCATTCACTACCGTAAACCAAAAATATACTTACTTTCAATTAGTTTCATTGTTAGTTTCGGTGCCAAATCTGAAACTTGTTCAATCGAAAGTCTTGATCCATTATCGAATTTCCTCAATTTCTAGATTAACTTTTTGCTGCGATCCTAGGCAAGTAGAGACAATAATAAATTGATACTTATTTATTTAACCACTTCACAGCGACAGTTTTTTGTGTGTTTTACTTGTTTTTTGTTATAAATCTCGAGTTCGGCAGTTCGGTCAACAATACAAGATCAAGGACACTATTTTTTTTTCTTTTTTTTTTATTGATAGGTTCATGCTTAGCCACTATCTCACCTGATGGTAAGCGATGATGTGGTCGATGATGTAGCATGTTTACCTATTTGTTGCGTAGAAAATGATGGCTGATCTTAAGTACCAAACGACTCGTGTTGTAAAGGACCAGATAGGAGACGGTGCCGAAGGGATGGTTGTTCCTTGGATTTTTTTACTGGGGTGGGTAAGAGGACTATCAGCTCTTCTGTTAGGCTGAATATGAGACCTGTAGCAGTTCTAATCCGTAGTAACCTACCTAAATCATCATCTTTCTTCCATCTCGATGACTGGGGGATAGCGGAGGACCTCTAATTGGGATTCAACTCCCTGAAGATCTGGACTGCTGCTGTAAGGTACCTTCTTGAATTCATGCATACAAATGAATAAATGACTTATGACATGATGAATGAGGACGTCAGGAAGTGATCGATATCTTGAAACTTAGATACATAAATACCTATCTATGTTTCAAAATCGAATTAGAGAAGAGATAACTCATATATAATTGTCTGTAGTATTGTGCGACCGTAAATAACTCAATGAGCTGACATTAGGTATGAGCTGCAAAAGCTAATTAGAAAAGTAATTAGGCTTAACATTGTTGTGTTTGGGACAAAGACAACCGCCATAGGTACGCCATAATGGGCAAATTAAAGAACAGGCAAACAAATGAACAATCATTCCGTGTAACCGTGTAAGTTTTCTTAAACGCTGCCTACAGTAACAACTGGGACTTCAAATATATTACAATAATTATTGTGTGACTAATTGTCAACCAAACACAAAGCCAAAACAATGGGATGAATATCTTTTGTTTTTAAATGATTTACAATGACCGTGGCTCGGATGCGTTTGTTACCTTTCTATAACTTCATAATAGTTATGACCGCTGGCGAATTATTACTTGTTCTGGTGGATTTCGTATAAAGTAACTAATGTAATAAATCCCTCCATATCACAAGGTTCGCATTCTTGTGTGTTCTTAGGTGATGCAAATTCATACCTATACCAGATCAGTTTTTGATAGATTTATCAGATAAACAGAAGTAATAGAGTCACATGTTTTTCGCAAATTAATCTGATAAAAACATTTATCATGAGTGCTACATAAGAAGCTAAATAAACATCAAATCACATGCGGAACGGAACGTTGATAAATCAAGAGATTAGTTGCGTTCGGAATATCATGACGTTTGCTTGTCTCTCGCGCTCCGTCGCTGTGACTGAATTCAAATAAACAAAACTTTTAATTAATTGCATTGACTACCAAATATAAATTACAGTTGATAGTGAAAATTAGATACGGTCTTAAATGAATAAATAGATAACGAATCAGTTCAAGTTCATGGTCACCATTCCAATCTTTTGAATGTGCACTGTCACTTGTCAACTTTTTGTCAACTTGTCAGTCGGTCAGTCGATGACGTTCGGTTTGAACGTGTGCTAAACGTATCCGCCGGTACGCGAGCAATTCGCCTGAAATTGCGTTTATTCAATTACAAATTATCTTATTAGACTTGTACGTGTAGCAGGGAGATGGCCGAACACCGTCGGACACTGTGATTCTTTGCCACTGTTGTATATTTAGAAAAAAAAAAGTTGCGAAACGCGGCGATCGTCTGTGTTCGCATTGTTTTTATAATTTAGTTTTGTGTGCTAAAGTTAAGAACTCTGGTGATGATGAAGGTGTCAAATAGCAAGGAGGAGACTTCCGATGAGGAGTCCGGGCTTGGATATCAGAATACTTTGGTAAGTGCATATGTGCGACTTTCTATTTTCTAGAAAATACTTAGTATAAAGTTGTTTCCCTAGTTTATGACTCCGTTCTAGGCTACCAGTGCGTGTGTGGACAGCATTGCAGTATTTTAAAAGAGGTTTCTTTCATGGATTGTGCTAGAGAGAAGTTTGTTTATAGATTGAGCATTGTGCCAGTTTATTTTGATACTTGTTACACACAGTGCCACCTGTGGGTATTGTGATTTGCAACTGTAATAAAGAGCGAAAATTATAATCTTTAGCGTTATTTATGTCTTTGGAATAGTAAGTATAACAACAGAATGATAAAAATCATGTTTAAAAAAGTTAAAAGTAACTTTTAAAGCTTATCAAAAAAATTTTTTTTTTCGCTATAAATTGTCTACAGTCAGCTAGTGTAAAATAATTATTCTAAATAAAACCGTTTAATTAAAACACAACATCATAATTAGTTTGGAATTATTTAAAACTTCCATCATACAATGACACATTCGTTGATAAAATAATTAGGAAAATGTTTAATTTTTCCTGTTCCAAACATCCAAATTCCAACACATCAACCATAAACAAAATTAAAAAAGAACTTTTTTAAATATTGAAATCTTTGATGTTTCTACCTACATTGCATTGTACATTAAAATTTTATACCGTAGCCATTATGCAGGTGGGTTCTTGTGCAACTTGACCTTTCAAATAAGCATACATCATTACTTGCACTTTCTTTGGAATGCATTTATTGGTGTTGGATTTTGAATTGTCATCCTTCTTCATAATGTTGTAATTCTTATGCTGAGATTCTTAAATTGAGTCTTAAATTTTAACTAATATTATTTATAAGCAAGTAATAATTATATATTTTTTTGTAACAGACATAAACTGTCTGTTAAAAGTAATCTCTAGAATTACTAATCTGAATAAGGAAATCCTCAATTCACTTGTATAAAGCTACACTATAGTTGTGTGTCATCTGGGTTCTTTTATCTTGAAAGAAATTAAAGTTAGAGTGACAAGCCACTGAAAAATCTAGTACTTATCTTATTCAGAAAAGGGCCAAAAAATAACTTTTACCCGTTTGCAAGCAAAAGGGTTGTGTTTTTTGAATAAGAAAATTATACCAGACAGCCCTCAAAAATTTCACACTTGATGGGCATCAGAAACAGCATCTTGGAATAATTTCCCCAGCAACCTGGCAGAATAATAAGTCAAACAAAATCAACAAGAATTCGATCAACGACATTCGGCAAAGACTTCTAACACCACCAATTAGTACTTTGGAGCTAATTTAGAATTTGCTCAATCCGTTAAAGTATGGTTTTTACAAGTAAATATTATTGCATAACTTAATCGGTCGCAGAAATCTGACTGAGTATCCTAAGTAAACAGTCATAATTCAAGGTTTGGCTCTCGCCTATTTCCTCCTTCAATATTGGACCAATTTAAAAGATATAGAGGAGGAAATCAGTCAAGCCAAACCTAAAATGATGACTTTTCTATAGAAATTCAGTAGGAGCTCTCTGCCTGCATTTCCACTGAATACTGTCTTACCCATTAGTGCAGACTTTATTTGAGCTCTATCTCCAACTATGAACTCAGGCATAGATGGATTGAAGAAGTCAAGCTATGCGGATCTTCAATCAATTGGGATAACTAAAGAATGGTGACCATCCAGTGGTAGACCTAATTCATGTCTAAAGAATTAATTCCAGTTAGATTCCCCCTTACTTACCTATTAATGGGATGTTAAATAGGATGATTTATTCTTAGCTGACACCCACTCATAGTTATTTTTAGCCACATTTGTATCACATATTGTATTACATGGGACTTGGACATCATCAATGGAATGTCGTCATCAAGGGTGATTAAAGAATATAGTATTTAAGACTAGAGTCCTATTCTTAGATTTCTGTATGTTTGAGTGGCACAGATCGATTCAGACTTAATGGCGGCTGCAAAGCATTTTTTTTGCAGTGCAATGCCGCACTCCTCATCTCCACTGTCACATAAATTTGCAATGCAGCGATTTGCAGAGTGTTCATTAAGTTTAATTCTATTTGTACCTGAAACGCCAGAGCCTTGATTCTATGAAGGAATCTGTAACTATGAAGATCAGTGGCGTGTGATTTAGACTGCTTTATGCTAATAATAATGATCATGATGATGATACCTATATTAAATGTCTATGTACAGATTATGTACACAAAAAAAAACAATTTAAGACAAAGAAGGGTAAAGCCTTGTCTTTAAATACCTACTCATCATGAGCCTAAATATTTGAATACCAAGTAAATCCTATTATTTCAAGACTTATCTCTGGCTTAAAACATAATATTAACAGCTGTTGAAATGTTGTAACATTGACATTATTGTAGAAGTACCTATCTACTTTTTAGTAGCTATGTATTTGTCGTACTTCCTACTATATCGCAATAATATTATAAAGGCGTAAGTTTGTGACTGTGTAAGTGTGTTTGTATATTTGTTACTCTTTCGCGCTAAAACTACTGAACGGATCTGGATGAAATTTTTCACAGAGATAGATATAGGAATAGCACTTTTTATGACGGGTTTAAGCTCCTTTGGGATAATTTTCGACATTCACGCGGGCGAAGCCGTTGGCAGAATCTTGTTGCTAATAGTTTTAAATTATCTGCTGCTTGCATTATCATTGTATCTATATAGAAGTGTGACAGTTCATTCAACAAACCAATACATTGTATAAAAAAATAGTTATTAGTATAATCCCCGGCACGTACCTAAGTTGGCATTAGTCGTTAGATGCGCAGAAGTAGTTTTTTAGGTATCTTTGGCAGTGAAGCAGGGCGCGGGGAACGTTTAGGACTATTCCGATTGATTCCGATATTGGTTGGTTAGTTGATACAAGGATCGACTGACCAATAGTGTCGCGTCCACTTTCCGTACGTTCTATATGGTTCGCGGTTTGGACCAATTCTGAAAACGTGAAAAATAATTAGGTACTCTAAGTACCCAATTCAAATGTATGAATTATAAGCTTTTATTTTCGCTATTTCAGACTTAGTGATGCTACATTATAGTATTTTTTTAACCCCGACAGAAAAAGAGGGGTCTTATAAGTTTGACGTGTGTATCTGTGTATCTGTGTGTCTGTCTGTGGCATCATAGCTCCTAAACGGATGGACCGATTTTGATTTAGTTTTTTTATTTAAAAGATGACTTTGTTTGAAAGGGGATTTTGTCGAGAGTGTTCTTAGCTATGATTGATTAAAATCGGTTCAGCCGTTCAAAAGTTATCCGCATTTTACTCTTTGAAACTGGGTTTTTCCTAAGATACCGTGATAATTACATGTTTCGATAGATTTTCGATGGAAACGGGTAGATACAACCGCTAAGTAAATAAAATAAACTGCTGTACACGTTGCCGGTTCCCCAACGCGAGTACGAGGCTTGTTTTTGCTTTTTAGAGGTTGTGTATCGCGGTTTTTTTCATTTTTAATTTCATTTTTATTGGCCACAGTAAACACATAAGTCTTGTAGGTACGTCGACGTCAGGTACCTACAAGACTTATTTTATTTATTATAGTTCTAGCTAAACTTCTTGGCCGCCCTGAAGTTGGCTTTCCGATACGCAAGGCACGGTGCAGTGGTGTTTTTACCGACTTTAAAAAAAGGAAGAATCAATTCGGCTCGTATGTACGTAATATTGTCATTGTATGAGACTTACTACTGCCATTGTAGCCAACTTTAGGGCGGCCAAGAAGTTTGGCGCGAACTGTACTATGAACATTGTTTTATTATACCTACTAAAGAATATAAAAATTCTGAAATGACATGTCTGTATGTTAAAGACACAGGAAACAACAATAATGGTATGAACATTAGATAGATAATGATTTTATGTCTGAGTAGTTAAATATTTCTTAGTGTCATGTTTTATTGTTCTCATTATGTTCCTCATATGAATATCATTATCTTCAAGACATGTCATGACTATACTACAAGTAAAATTACAAAATTTAAAAAGCCCCCGATACATTTTTATTTCATGCTACATAATTTATCTAGTACATAGTACATACGCTTCGATCGGCAATCTATTGAACACGTAATTATGACACGATATATTGCGAAAACACCCAAAACTTTTGAACGCCTGAAGGCTGAACCGATTTTATTTAAACATAACTAAGAGCACGCGACAAAATCAACTTTCAAACAAAAAAAAAACTAAATCAAAATCGGTTCATCCGTTTAGGAGCTATGATGCCACAGACAAGCACACAGATACACAGCAACTCACGTCAAACTATAACACCCCTCTTTTTCCGTCGGGGGTTAAAAATCAACAGATAACAGAAGTTTAAGCCTTTTTTTACAGAAAAAAAAAACAATGGTAGGTAAATAAAGACTTACTTCAACCCGTAACTTAACGCCCGTGAAAAAGATATTGTTACTAAACTTACTACCGAGATGAGTAGTATGCTACGTATATATATATATATATATATATATATATATAAATAGTCCTAATCAAAGTGCCTATCCCTGTGCCAAGTGTCGTCAAAATCTGTTCAGCGGTTTAGACGTTAAACCGTAACAGAGGTGCACACAGACACACTTTCGCATTAATAATACCTATTAATATGTTTGTCTTCACAATATTGAGTTGAGTATTGATATTTCAACATGGAAATAATTTTGGCAATAACAAACTCACACTTGATTGAGAATCTTGAAAATCGCCTATTTAATCATAAGTGCCATCGAAAACGTTATCCTAAACAGTTACGAAAATAAATACTCTGGAAGTTGATCATGGAAACCGTTTGCGAGAACAAGTCATACAGACTAAAAAAATCATAACGCACCTTTTGAGATTCACAGTCGGGTAAAAATAGATGTACCCTAAAATCTTTGATATTACGCTTAGGGTTTTTTAAAACGTCATCAGCCTTATAAAGTAGAGTTTAAAATCATGATTTTGTCTAGAAAATGTTAATTTAACATGGTTTAAAATCGTTAAAAATATGATCTAGAAATAAAACTAAGCTAAGTAGGTAAAGTAGGTTCAATAGTTCAACGTACTGTAAGCAAAAAAATGTTCGCGCTAGACTTGCTTCGAGCCAGAAACAGGCACGTTCTTAGTTTCAATTTGTAAATCTTATTACCGACTTCAAAAAAAGGAGGTAATCAATTCGACACGTATGTATCTAATATTACCATGTCCGGTAAACAAGTCTAAATTGTTACGCTACGGCCACGGCAAACACTGTCAAATGTATCACGTCAACAATAATAAATTAATAATAAATCAAAATAAATAAATAATATCGCTAGTAACACTGTATTTGTGCATATACTAACTTATTAAATTATGTCCAAACACACTGCTGGATCAAACAATCCTAACTAATATTATAAATGCGAATGTGATTTTGTTTGTTTGTTCGTTCGTTACCTACGCGTTCACGCCTGAATGGTTGAACGGATTTGAGTGAAACTTGACGTATGGATAGACCAGAACTTGGGTAAAGATAGGATAATTTTCATCCCGGTATAATAAAACACAATTGATGCAGGTTAAGCGCTAGCAGTTCCAATGCTTTATTATAGGTATATCACACAATAAATAATGATTCAAATAAATAAATAATATCGTTATTATAAGTATGTTAAAGTGCTATTTGATTATGGTTCCGCAAGCGCAGGTTAGCTTATCGCTTACAAGCACTCTGGTGACCTATTTCTTCTAATTGGTTCTCTATTATTTAACGTTCAACAATATTATTAAATAATACTAACTTTTGCCAGTGACTTCTCATGTGTCAAAGTAAAAAAAACCGGCCAAGTGCGATTCGGACTCGCGCACGGAGGGTTCCGTACCATTATCACAAAAAACGGCATCAAAATCACGTTTGTTGTGTGGGAGCCCCACTTAAATATTTATTTTGTTCTTTTTTTAGTATTTGTTGTTAAAGCGACAACATAAATACATCATTTGTGAAAGTTCAACTGTCTAGCTATCACGGTTCATAAGATACGGCCTGGTGACAGACAGACAGGAGGACACTGGAGTCTTAGTAATAGGGTCCCGCTTTTATCTTTTGGGCACAGGACCCTAATTATGCCACAGAATTGTAGGCACATGTTTTTGCCAGTATAAACAGTACCCTATGTCGTAATCTACACCAGAGGTCCCCAAACTTCTTTTTCCCGTGGACGTCTTAGATTTTTTTGTATATTATTGACGGCCTTCCCAAACGAGATTCGGTTTCGTGGACCCTCCATTTACTTCTCATGCACCCTCAGTTATATTTTACCTCGCAGATACATAGACTGGTTGGCGTCCAGGTGGACCACTTTGGGAATGACTGATTTACGCAATGGTCTTTTCGTATTCCAAATATCATCCAGGTCCGATAAGTCGTTGAAGCGTCATTGATTAAAAACATCCTAACACACAGACTATCACAGCCATTAGAAGGACGCCTTCGTTCATGCTTATAGTCTTGCACTGTTTTGAGAATAATAGAACTGTAAACTAGTTCATCTACCTACCTACTTAATAATTGATGATAGCTACTTATTTGTAATTTCATATCACACCTCTCAGAATATCTCCAGTCATTCATTCATCATCATCATCTAAGCAGACGATGATGAACTCTCAAAATATTATAGTGATCAATCCTAACTACCTACATTTGTTTTGAATACCTTTAAACATCCAGACGAGCGAAATTAAAATTTGACCCGAGGAAGAGCTTCTAGAAAAATTTCGCGCGTCCATCTCAAAACTATTCTCATAAGACAATCGCTATCGCTGTTACAGTTTCACCTTATCTAGATCCCTGGTTCCTTAGAATACTCTCTCATCATTCCATATTCTCGAATGAACAATTAGACCTCTTCATAATACAGATATGTTCTATTTATCACCTCATTCAAATCGTAGTATTCAACAACGGGAAACGTCTCATTGAAGTGGTCGTAGGCAACCAACTGGCCACCTGTCACCGCCTTAATGGCTTACGTATTAAGTTTTAGAGCACCATTCAGTGTGCAGAGGCACTTATTTGCTTGGGATTTCTTGGTTTCATTCTTTTTGACTAGTGCCCCTTTCCCTATGATGTCGGATTTCATAGTATTTGGGACCTTGGCGGTACTTCTCTCCTCGTGTTGGATCGATAGGCCTTAACCGCTGGAAAAAGTGTCGTAGAAGCAGCCAGATGTAAGGCCGGCTCCTAAATTCCGTGAGATCAGTAGTTCTATCTGTCTGCTAAGATTTATCATAGAATGCTTTCATTTCGTGAATATCCAGCTCTTGACCACGATCTCGCCTGATGGAAAACTATGTATGAGGTCGATACGAAAGAACGAGCAGGCCTTTTTTTTTGGGTGGGAAATCATCCAATGACTTCTTCCGCTCTGGGTGAAGCGGAAGGGCGTGTCAGACTTTTACTGAATAAAACCCACCCGTGTTCCTTCAGTTGCTTGTGCCAGGGCCGCGGTAACTCTTTTTAAAATTTATCCGCGACCCAGACAGGCATCGGCCCTAGCGGACCCCGTCAGTTGTGCTGACATCTCTTTGAGGCGCGCGTGGAACACTACGCGCCGTCGACTCGGGCCTGGTCCTTATCAGACGGCGAGCTACCCATTACTCGCCGTCCGCAAGCCCGCGCCTACGGTGGTCGGGAATCGGCTTGCGATTCCCGACGCCCAGGGCGTCTCGGCTAGGGGCGTGAGGGCGTCTCCGTTGCGTCTCCCTCACGCGTTCTGCCTCCTCCTTTGCGAGCATTACTGCTTCGCAGAAGGAGGTGACAGCTTCCCATACCCTCTCACTCCGTACCATAGCCTGAACCAGGGCCGGACGCGAGAGGTCGCCACCGCTGATCGCCTCCAGAACGAGCAGGCCTAGAAGATGCTCATTTGCTCTTGCTTTGAAGAAAAAGCAACACAGACGCTATTAGAGAGTTTGTCGAATCAATAAAGCATCCAATGCCAACATTGCCATTATATTTAGCTCTCATTTTCTTAACGGCAGTTTTTCTTCTAATTAAAATAACGCATTACCGTGTTTGATAGGAATTGAACTTGAGACCACACCTTGAGACGTCCTCCATCCACCTGACGTTACTATAGCATCCGTCAACAGTGTGATAGCTTATCTTTCATTAACAAATATACTTCATAATTGTTTTTACATGCGTTTCGTTAAACGCAAATATTGGTTTTGGGATATAGGTTACATTGACTTGGCTCTTTCTTTGTTATAGAGCTACAAAATTGTTTGGTATTTTCAATAAACTGACTGCCTTGATGGTCTTGTGGTCTCAAGCGTTACTGCTCAGCATGAGGACTTGGGTGTAATTCTCGGGTCTGACAAAGTGTTATTTGGTTTTTTAACTGACTTCAAAAAGGAGGAGTTCAATTCGACTGTATTTTTTTAATGTGTACCTCAAAACTTTAATAAGTGAACCAATTTTCAAAATCCTTTCCATTTTGAAAGCTGGTGCTTCTCATGCATATTTTTACCCATAACGGAACGGAGATGGTATATGCGTTTGGTCGAGAGGATATATATTTGTTTGTGCAAATCCATGTTGACATTTTTCTCCAAAACTACTAGTCCGATTTTGATGCAGTTTTCAGTTATGGGTTTGGGTTTGGTTGGTGCATGTTCTTAGATAGGTGTTACGTTGACAACTCACCAGGGGGCGTTGCATCAAACATTGTTTGTGTAAATCCATGTTGCCATTTTTCTCCAAAACTACTAGTCCGATTTTGATGCAGTTTTCAGTGATGGGTTCGGGTTTGATCGGTGCATGTTCTAAGATAGCTGTTACAACTCACCAGGTGGCGCTGCAGCAAACATTGCTCTCTAAAAAGTTAACTAAATTTGCACTAGTTAATTTAAGTTTTTCAATTACTTTTTAACTGTCGCAGGATTTTTCAAATTTTTCTTTTTATTCATGGTAATAAATTATAAGATACTTACCAAAACTCAAAAGATGATGATAAAAAACTTTTATTAATAAAAAAATTAAACCGACTTTCAAAACCAAACACTTCAAAGCGAAAAATAACTTTATTTTTTGCATTCTGTGTCAAAACGAAAAAAAAATAGATAAAAGAAACACTGACTTCCGAAAAGAAAATTAATTTTTCGCTTTGTAGTGTTTTGTTTTGAAAGACGGTTTATTTTTTTTATAAAAAAGTTTTTCTATCTGGCATTTCTCAATAGTAGCTCGGAGCCTGGACTTGTACTCGGTTTTTAGAAATAGGCTCGCCTCTGTTTAGGTACATCTTTGCGAGTCGATCGAAAACTCTTTAAATATTTTGGGCCCAACCCTCGACTTAAAACAAAACTGTTGAAGTGTGGATGTAATATAATAGTGCAAACAAGCGGACTCTATTAATAATAATAATGTCCGGCGGACCACTCTACACACGTTCGAATATGGTACGGCCGGACTAACTCTACCCACATATCCGTGGTCCAGCCGTACCAAATCCGGACGTATGCTAGCAAGTACCCCTCTGCCTAACTCTCGGGTAATACCCACAGCCGTGATGTTTAATTTGTTGTGTTATGTTTTACCAATAAGACTCTGAATAATTTGTCACTTGTCAGTCTAGTGCCTACTTAAGTTTAATTAGCACATAATAATGGCTGTCGGGGACATCTGCATTACAAAACTTCAAGTCACGATTGATTAGGTTACCTTTGCTATCTTCGTCGACCGTATTATCATTCAATCAATATTACATAAATAGTGATCTGGCCCGCATTTGCGACTGGAGCAAAAGGTATGGACTAATGGTAAACCCCACAAAGACGCAGGTTATAGCGGTGGGCAGTTCTAGGATGGTTACAAGAATCGACTGGACGACTCTTCCTCAGGTTTTTTTCGATAACTCATTGATTCCGTTCTGCAAAAACGTTAAAAACCTGGGGATATTCATTGATGGGAACTTCTCTTGGACCACCCAACTGCAGGAGGTTAGCCGCAAACTATTTGCATCTGTTGCATCTTTGAGGAGACTACGTAATTTTCTTCCGATTGCCACCAGGATTGCGCTTGCACAATCTCTTCTTCTTCCCATCCTTGATTATGCTGATGCCAGCTATCTTGACCTTACTCAAGAACAACTTGATAAGCTTGAGCGGCTTCAAAATGTTTGTATAAGGTTCATATTTGGTTTGCGCAAATATGACCATGTTTCCGAATTCCGTGTGAAGCTCAAGTGGTTGCCCATTCGCCTTCGCCGGAATGCTCATATTCTTTCCCTTTTATATAATGTACTCTTTACTCCTTACACCCCTTTTTACCTCAAGAATCGTTTCCAGTTTCTCCGCGATTCCCACACGAGATTTCTTAGGTCATCAGAGAACTTACGACTTCAAATGCCAGCGCATTGCACGACTTTTTTGGATAAATCATTTACTGTACAGGCTACTCGTCTATGGAATGCATTGCCAGATCCAATCAAACGTGCTCAATCATTGCCTGTGTTCAAAAGACTTGTAAAGGAACATTATCTGTCGCTATCTTCTTCTTAGCTTGTCAATTTCAAACTAAACTGTCATTATCAACAGATTGTCGTCATTTTTTTTTTGTATTTCTTTTTATTTGCCTTTATATTAAGTGGGTATGTATGTATTTATGTATCTATTACATAGCTTATGTATTTATCTGTGTATCTATTGCAGTATATCATTTTAGCACTGTTATTGTTACACCAATGACCGCCCCATTTCATGTCCAAGCAATTACTGTCCATACCAGGTTGCCTGGAAGAGATCGCGGTATGCGATAAGGCCGCCCATTGTATGTGTATTAGACTTAAGTTTCTTTTTATTAGTGTATTTTATGGTGTACAATAAAGCGTATAATAAATAAATAAATAAATACATAAAACAGTGGTCAAACACAAGCCTCTGCATTATCACCAGCCTTTGTCTAGCTACAGTACAACCGATGAGACATGGCCCTTCTTAATAATTTAGTTTTTCCTAAAATGTCCTACATTTAGAGTTAAGGTCGGCTCCTCTGAGTGACGTCCACACTGCCCTATGAGTTTCGCCTCCTGACTTGGACAACTCCCTACCGATTCCAAGTTACAATTTTATAACTAGCGTCAAGTGGTTGCGCGGAGCATACTTTACGAACCAAATGGCGGTATGAGGAGGCGTGCGACAAAGTGTACGCGAAAGTTAGCAAATTCTTTGTTCAGATGGGCCACGACTAATCGGTCGTACTGTATGTTAGATTTGGGTTCCAGTCTGACTGAATAGGGATGATGAACAAAAAAAACTATTTAGTCCGTCTGTTAGATTACGAGGCATGACGATTAGTCACCCGTTCACCACGCTTGCTCGATATGTTTGGCGATTTCAAACCTACATTATTTCTTCTGAATATTTGTATTTAAATCACAGAACGATTTTGCATTACCAAAAATCTTTGTATACTAACTCTTTTCACAAGTACAAACTTCGTCTATTGATTCCACTTAACTAAAATATAAATCAATTCTTCTGATTCGGGACAAAACAAATGAGGTTCTCAAAACAACAACAATGAGCTCTCATTTGATGGAATTAGAAGTTTTATTTGCCATCTGCTCTACTTCGAATTGGGATCAAGACTATTAAACCAAGGTATTCGGTATCTCTAGTAACGTTTATCTATTCATCTATCTATAATTATATACAAACAAACTGAAAATTAAATTAAAGTGATATTTGTACAGTCTGTCTGCGTGCTCGTTATGCTATCTCCGAAACGGCTTGACCGATTTTGACGAGGCTTTCACTGCCAGATAACTGATTTATAACCGACTTTTAAAGATTGTTAACTTAAGCTTCTGTCAATTTAGAAAATAATTATAACCGCGCAAAAAAATACATGAAATTGAGAACAAAATGTGATTCAATAGTCGGTTTTACTCACAGATATGAATCTAACTAGATGACGCGACTTCGTGTGCCAAAAAACCGGACTAAAGTTACGATCAATGATCGTAATCTGAGATTTTCATTTAGCATTATCGGCACCGGAAATCCACCGAAATCTAGAAAAATGCCATTTTATGCCTTAGTGAGCTGTAAAGAATGGAAATATTTTCTTTCATTGGTAAGTAAAGATGTTTTTAAATTGTTTGTAAAACGTGGCACGCTTGGTTTTCATACACATGGAGGGACTTGCGTTATCTAGTTAGATTTATGACTGTGGTTATACTGAAGGCGGACAAATCGCGGGCAACAGCCAGTCTAGTCTATAAAAACACGTAATCTTCATGATCATCATGTGTGTTCCCTTGAATTATAAGCTGTATTAATTGAAGTGTGTCTAATAATTGCTGTTTGTCTTCTAAACTCTTCATTTAGCCAGTATTAGGTTTCAGCTAAATAAAAATGTGTCCGACTTTGTTCACTAACAATTTGTGGAGTAATTAGGTCTGAAATAAAGACAGCAACATTATTATTACAGACTCTTGATCTACTGCATCAAGTCTTAATCTTTTACAAATAGTTTAGTTACAAAAATGTCCTGCGAAAAATGTGGTCTTTTAAAGCCTTATTCAACTTCAACTTTATCTGCATCTAGAAGTTAAGTGATTTTACAAGCTTTTATTTAACTTGCACTGTATGTATGTATGTAAGAGTGTTCGGGTCAAATTTTGCAACTGAATTTTAAAGCAGTTATCCACCGGTTAAGATGAAATTTTGTATACACGTTTAGTTTGGATGACAATGGATGGTTAGCTAAGTGACGTCATTCTAAATCTAATAAGGCTGACGGCCCAATATGGCGGACTAGTTATTTTTTGTACACTGTCATGATATGGGTATCAAATGAAAGGATTTGCTTAAAAGACTACGAAAAAGCTTGTTTAAAAAAAAATCTTTTTAATGAATAATTTTATTTGATCTAAAGGAGAATAGATATTTCCAAAAGGTGGAGGTGCTCTAAAGTACACCCACAATTCTAGAGTCATGTTTACAGCCCATGTAGCAGGGGGTGAGCTCATTGCTATTAGCCGGGCACAATCCAAACTCTATATTGCTTTATTTTAGAACAAAACAGAGTATCTAAACAGATCTCTTGGCACGAAGAGAATAATCAATCAATAAATATAATAAATCTGTAGAAAAGTCGCTTTTTTACATCGAAACTATTTCAAAAAAGTTAGCCAGGGTGTTAAAGGTTAATCAATAGAACCCATTTCCAGCATTTTTGTCTGTTTATCTGTTTGTGTGTTTATTTGTGCACGCATCACTTAAAATGTATGAAACCAATGTAGATAACTTTCATAAAAATGTGCGAAACTTGAAGTATTACTTAGTTTTTGTTTCATCGCAATCGGTTCACAAAGTGTTCAAGAAGTAAAATCTCGCAGAACGGATGGCCGTTGGGGCCGAAAAGTTCTAGAGTGGTGACCGCGTACCGGAAGACGCAGCGATGGAAGGCCTCCCTCTAGGTGAAGCAACGACCTGGACAAGGCTGCGGGCGTCCGGTAAATGCGAAGGCACAGAATAAATAATAGTAGGTACAGCGAAACGCACATGACTGATCAGTGTGGTGACGTTTGAGGGAGGCCTGTGTCCAGCAGTGGACGTCTGTCGGCTAAAATGATGATGATGATGATGATGAAGAAGTAAAATTGTTACAACACACGCAATTCAGATACTCGGTAAGTTGAACTCGATATTCGATAGATGGCGTTGTGGATTTGAAGTCAGTTAAGATTCTCCGTGAAATAATGATGATCCTAGAAAAAAAAAATGGTAGGTATAGTAGGCAGGAAGGTGAGAGCAGGTTAGGCAGGAAGTTACTGTAGGCAGTCAGTTGACGAGCGAAGCCGCGGGCACAGCTAGTAACAAAATAAATCCAATACTTTATTTATCATAGCAATCAAATAAAATGCAGAGAAACCCACATTAGTTAGAGTAACGATAACAATTTGCGAGTGTACCGAATGGCATTGGGTAACGGTTTGTTGATTATTATCGACGCGGACGCATGGACACGCTCGCATACCAAGCGAACTCCATGTAAACAGGGCACAGAAACTGTATTACTGGGCTGGAGATTTGAAGCATTTAGATCTGAAGGTAAGAACCATGTCCAGTAGTGAGAGTACGTCTTTCGGCTGAAATTATTGTAGCTACAACCTAGGGGTCTTTAAGTCAAGAGTGAATAGGTTACTTCTAAGCAAGCGTGCTTCATCATCAAAACATCATCGCTTACCGTAAAGGTGAGATAATGATAAACCTATCAATAATAATAATTAAAAAATGTTGATAAGCCAGATCTGGTAACTAAAGATAATGTTATGTGAGACTAGAAATGGAAGACAAAGACCCTAGTGAAAGAACATTTCAAGTTACTATTTAAAATGCCTGAAGATGAGAAATTTAGACGAGATATAGAAGTCCCAAGTTTCTGCTGTTATGATTCACTTCACAGATAATAATATGTAGAATAACATAGTGGTGGTCGTACTTTAGCTGATATTTCATTCGACAATTGCAGGGCAATGTATTCTCGCAAGATACAAATTGTTATTGTCAGGAACGCGACTATGTATGTATGTGTGTGATCAGATTTTGAGAGGTCTCTTGCTGTGGCAATATAACTACTTGCTTTAGCTTGTTCTGCCCTTAAAAATAAATGTATGTGTGAATTAATAAATAAATATGATGACAATGATATTTGTTTTTAGGCATACATCGGGGCATTTTCGGCTTTCATTACATTGTCTGCTATGTCAAGAACTTCCTGCCATCATCATTATTTTCTTAACACTTTCTCAAGGGTTAGCTCCAAATCTTCAACTCAATTTATTAATGCGATTGAATTTTAGATTTATACGCGGAAGAGAATACTAATGTGACCTTCATGTATAATGTTACAAGATTAAACTTGATCCTAAAGATTGGCAATCTTCTTTATCGTTTATATAATAATAATATCTAGAAACAACAATCAACATATTTTAATCAACCGACAAGAATCTGTTAGACATTGCAACCAGAACGTTCGGTCTTTTTAAAATTGGCAAGCATATATGAGATGTAACTTAAAGAGCGATAAATATAAAAGTTAGTGCAGGCAGAGGGAGTAGAACAGAAAAAAAAGATGGTTTGTGTTAGAATTGACAAAAAAAAACGGAGTGTCCACAGACGAGAATCATAATAAACTCTCCCGAAAGACGTCCGCTGCTGGAGACAGGTCTCCCTCCCCCAAGTGATCTTACATGGATTTGAATATAATAGAAAACATTTATTCGACACAGACACAACACAACAGCAACTATTAAAAATAACAGGGAAGAACCGTACAAAAGTACGGACAAGGTTCAAGCAGCTGCGCTGGGCGTGATGCTGAATTGGTAACACCGAAAGGGTTACTAATTCAACATTTGTTGGGCGTCAGACACCCAGCGCTAATTTTCAGTTAGCACCCTGCTATAGTTCTCGCAAAACTTCTTGGCCGCCCTGAAGTTGGCTATAAAGGCTGCGCAGAAGTAAATCTCATACATAAACAGCACCGTTTCGTGTCTCGCGCATCCGGTTAACCAACTTCAGGGCGGCCCAGAAGTTTGCGAAGGACTATACTGACCCACGGACGACCAGTCCTGTGCGTCTCGCATTTATCGGATTCCCGCACCAGGCCATCGGCCGTTCATTTTTGTGAATGAATGAAGAGAACGTGTTGTGCCGACTCCCAAGTAAGACGGGACAGGGGCAGAAAGACGATTAGTGGCCATTATTGCCGAAAAAGAAAAAAAACCGCAAGGCAGCGAATACGCTAACTTCAATCAAATTAAATGCAGAGATATTTCAATATCTCTATTAAATAATGAATAATCTTAACAGTTATCAATGTTACGTTATTAAAGAATTCAGATATTATGCAAAACTTATCTTAACATACACTATATACATGCTAAGTATGATTTTATATGACTTTTTAACGGTTTAACATATTTTATGAGCATAGCGTATCCCTCTCGTCTCATTTGATGACAAGTCTGTACATAAATATTATGTGTGTCTGGTATTCTAAACAGCTGTCATTAAATTCTTGAATGGACTTGTTTTCACGAGAAGTATATAACATATCACCTCGCTTATATTTCTTGAATGGGTAAGCAGTTGTGTATCGTAAGTAACTAGGGGCGATCATCCTATTGACAATCAGGCAATAAAGACATTTAGACTTCGGGCTGCTACTGAGTATATCCTAAAAGAAAAGGCCCCCACGACGACTACCTTCTGCAAGCGACATCACCCGTGTAAAATTCGGAAATAGGGAATGTATCGCAGGGATAAAAACTAAATATGTTTTAGATACTTATATCTATAGATTATTCCAGGATTTGGTCTACTCGTGAGCCAAGATTCATCCAAATCCATTCAGCTGTTGGGACGTGATTGTTAAACAATCATCCAAACTGTCTCATTTAAGATATTAGAAGGCAGTTTCGAGATATTAGCTGACGTTGCGTTGGCAAACAATAGCTCCCTTTTTTAATATATTCAGGAAGCTATTTATTTCACCATAGTGAAATTATATCAGCAATATCGACAAACTAGATCAGCGCACGAGTCAAGAAGGTCCATTACCAAATACAAAAGACAGATGATCCAAACAAGGCAACCCTCTAACACCTCTCTATCAATATAATCGACATGACCAGTAGTAACAATTCTCTGGGCACCCGCGTCACTAATCTATCAAAGATAATATACATATAATCTTTATCAGCAACCTGTCGGAAGGGTATCAAAATCATGTGACTTGCCGCCGATTATCGGGATTTACGACAGTACCTAACTATGAATATAAGCATTCCATAATTATGCTGTTTTCTTTTATCAATTTTGTAAAAGTCCCTTGAAAATATTGGCTTACTAAATAATCGCCTAAAGTTATCGATAAAAGAGAATTTCTGTCTCATTCTTGGTATACGATTTGGTGATTGCATCCTGCTGTTTCTACCAGCTAGTTTTGTCATCTCTTACAATACGTATGGCTTCTAGAGAAGTGTCTTATGCTTTGTCCAAAACCTTACAATTAAGTCATTAAGTTCGTATTTGTACCTTTTGTGTATGAAGTCTAAATAATTTCAATATGAGGATGCATGAGCTCGAGTTTCGAGTGTAACTTAGAGATAATTTTTTGTAAGAACGGTGATCCCCAAAATGGGTAGAACCTGTGTCTTGGGACCTGAATATGATGCAAGATTGCAGTAATCTACGAGAAATGCCCAATGGGTGGATTGTGTGAGCAATAATAAAGAAAACAAAGATAGTGAATGCTATCGTAAAGATTTTTCTATTATCCCCAGAATAGAAAACCAAACCGTTTAGCACCGATCCCATGTAAAATACATCACACAAGTTAAACTTAATCTAACAAATTGCTTTAATGAAGTGTTGGCACAATCTGAATGGTACAATAAAATTATTTATTAACCTATTAAATAATGCATGAAGAATTCTTACTTAGCAGACGATTATATAGCTTGTGGTATGTAACAGATCGTAATAATGTAAGTAATTGAAGTAATGAACATTACAATAATGGATGCACTGTGTGAGCAGCAATATGAAAGAAAACGGGCGTCAGTGATAGCGTGGCGGGGCATTGGACGGTATGGAAGAAGAAAACGTGTTGCTCCGACACCAAGTAACATGGGATAAGGGCAGGAATATGATGATGGACATTTTAAAGAAACGTATTTGAGAATACTCTTTTTCTTCGATTTACATGTTTGATTAAATTTCTATGCAAGCTGTGAAAACAAAACTCACTGTGGGAAAGTTATATTATAACTTTACAAGAATATTTTAATAATACTTGGTAACTCATGGATGGATATTCATTCTTTTTTGTTTATGCCATACTAGCGTTTTCCCACGTCTTCACTCCCGTTCTCAGAGAAATCGTGCATTTGCCTGGGTGAGTAAAAAATACGTGCTTCTAAAAACCTGTTGAAATTACTTACTTAGTCATCTTACTGCTGCAAAATTTAAACCTAAGATCACACTTATCATTCTAATATTATAAACGTGAAAGTTTGTGTGTGTTTGTTTGTATGTTTGTTACTTCTTCACGCTCAAACGGCTGGACGGATCTGGATATAATTTGGCACAGAGATTGACTATAGTCAGGAATAACACATAGGAAACTTTTTATCCCGGAAATATGTTCCCTCGGGATAATTTTCGACTTTCACGCGGGCGAAGCCGCTGGCAGAAGCTAGTTCATAATAAATCTTTCTGAAACTAAAGAATTTAATCCACGCTCCGGCTCAAAACCATTAAAATTAATGTTCAAGATAAGATTAATATCACTGGCAATAAATTAAATTTTTGCCTGTAGTTTCCATGAATTACAGATTCAACGGTGAGGTGTTTTAAACAATTGCAAATGCGATACAAAAATTGCAGTTGCCAAATGGACAGAACACTGTAAATGGCCCTGATCCAGGCAATCATCATCATCAATTTACCGCAGTTTACTGCTAGACCTTTTCTAGACCTCACCAGTCACAGGCTAAAGAAACCACCAGATCAAAAATAAATAAAGTCGTTAACACCTGTCTACCACTGTATTCTAATACTTCAAAACGATACGAAAAAAATGGTAAGGCTGTGTCGCGAAAACGATCAAACAAACGTATTGCGGTAAGTGGCGATCTTGTTCTTGGCATTCAGTAATGAGTTAATGTCTCATAAACGCGTGGACCGATTTACATGGTTTAAACGGATAAAATGGTACTACGCCTATACCTTTCATTTGAGACCTGGAATTATCAAAATATCTCCATACACAAAACATCATGTTTTTATACTTTTTGAAACAAGTCGGATTAATGATTTTTATTTTTTTGTTATATTATCTGGTGGGGAGTTTACTCATCTCGTTTATCGGCAACTCATCTAGCTGCTACCGCTACATAGAGTCTCTAAGCATAATCCAAAACTTAGTATAGCATTAAGATCGTGAGCAAGGCAAGGCCTTATCTTAAGTGGTGTTATTATACGAAAAAATGCAATCATAGCCAAAGTAAATGACGTCACAGAATTAAGCGATGCGCTTCATGTTGATTTGGGCAGGGGATCTGGTTAAACGCAGAGATGGCTAATGGGGATAAGTTAGCTGATTGGTTACCAAAGTTGGGCCTAAGAAATCGCATCGTGTTTCCCTTTACTGAGGGTCGTGATTCTCAGACCTAAAGACATTTTTTTGACGTGTTTCGGCGCGTCGTCGGGTTGACGATATCGAACAACACATGGATTATAGACGAACCTGGCAGTATGATAGAAGAAAGGGGACGCTTAGCAGTGGATGTTTTCGGTCTGAAACCATGATGTTGAATTTATGACTACTGAATTTAAGTTTTCTTTAATTTCACACTATTGTTCAGTTATTACCCAATTAAACACCTAAACGTAACAGGTGAAATATGAGGAAATGTCACTAAACTACACTGACATTGATAGCGGTCGAGATTATCTGGACGTTATCGTGGCTGTGTCAGTTTGTACTGCGAAGTATGTCCGTCTGTTTGTTGATAATTCATCAGCTTGTACTGGTATGTAGTACCTATGTTGGAATCAATTAGTCTGTCTCCTGGTTTTTCCGCAACACCTGGATCATTCTCGATTAACTTGAGGGCCTGCCACCGCTTTAGTGTCGTAAAACGGTTACTTTCTAAAGCGTACTCTTCAGTAAAGGCTAGGTTAAAAGGTTTAAAAAAATATATGGGTCGAAAACCTTATGGTAGTTCCCGTTGACCTAGAATCACGAAATTGGGCAAAAAGTAAAGTCTTACAGCACAAATAAAGGAAGAATTAAAAAAAAATAAGTCGAAAATTAAGGTAAATTATGGTAGGTAATTACAAGCTCTCGCGAAAATCTAAATTTGCCCATATCTTTTGTCGTGCTGACTCAGGACCTTCATTTTTATACACCTAATAGGGACTATAGACCTCAGTATCTGGCATAAATTTCAACAGGCTAGGTCCACCCGTTCCTGAGAAAATCGGTGGTGACACACGGACAGATAGACGGTCAAGAGAGTGATCTTATAATCCTGTCCCCTGATAAACGTAATTTCGCAGACGACACCGCGACTAAAACCTAGTTAGCATTTCTTATCTAATCCATATCGTTATCTTAATTTCCCAGGACGATAACACTTATCAGATAGGATTATATCCGGATAGCAGTGAATGTTTATGGCATTCTAGCCAGTTTAGTGTTAGATAAGCTTCATTGACAATAAATGATATAGTAATAGTATGTTTAATTTGCCTTGGTATTGAAACTAAAGATTGGTGGTTATCAGTGTTGTTAAAAGGAGAGTCAGGATTACTCAGCTTTCGATTGTAAGATTTGAGTCATACAATCATGTGACTTTTCCTAAATCCCTAGTCTGATAAAGATTTTGTTTGTTTGTAAGAATCTCTTAGGATTAACTTCCTAAGAGCCTCCATGTTGATGCTCTACTGTGCAACGCAGAGCTGGGCAATTTAGCCCTGCTTCCAACCACAGGTAATCTTTTTCACCGAGTCACAGATAATATAATAGTTGCATACAGATGCCTCATCCCATAAAAAGAAACCGCACCGATGTGACTAGCGTTTTTCGTCTGATTAAACCGATTATTTTTTGTACATCGTTCGCGTTCGGTTCTGTTTCACGGCGATAGATAGATGGTTTTAGCAGCGACCTGCAAGTAAAAGGGTTTACTCGGTGCATGCATATTTTTTCTTTAAATACAGTGAAGATTTGTTTTATAGTATTTTTTTGCACGTTTTTACAGTTTTATTGCACCAAAATGTGCTGCAATACAAATTTAAACAATCGGATGGAATGCCAAAGAAATCGGCCATCTATTGGCATCAATTTTAAATGATCCGTTCAAATAATCTTTGAATTGTGAATTAAGAGCCCAATATTTCTTAATTTTGTGCTTAGGAGTGTTGATTAAACAAGAACATTGTGGATGTGTATTCTGCAGTACAGATCCACATCTTTTATAATAATATACAAACCACACCTTTTTATCTTTTGAAATTGTATGAACTTATGTGACTCACATTTATATATTCTTTGATACTGTTAGCACCTGAAAAGCATACTTTTAATTATCTCTGATTGTTTTAACATTCCACAACTTATTTATATTTTGTACTCTGACATTTTCATCTGAATTGACATCTGTATGTCCAATTTATTTTTCTTAACCCATAGACATAACATACCAAGGACTAGACATTCTATAAGCTGGTTGTACATTATAATTTTCATAATAAGGGCATCGGCAGACTGCCCCCTCTGTAAACCGTTTTTTATCCGTTCTGATTACTTATAATTTAGATTTGAATTTGAAATTGAGAAGATTTGAAAGAACGAGAAAAAAACGGGCGTTAATTTTTCCAGTTTGATTCGGGCTGTGAACGCCGAAAGTCGCTTGAATACTTAGTATTACCAAGTATACTATCTTATCAGAAAAACTCTTAAACTGTAATATATTCAGCTGGTGAATGAGTGTAAAAGAATTCCTAAAAACAATAAATTAATAGCCTGGACTTTTAAATGTACTTTTACTTCTAATTAAATCGATGTGCCAGTCCGGTACGTAGGACATGAGCAGCATCTGTCAAAGCTACAGCGCAGCGTTGCGAGCGGCCACCGCGCGCCCGCCAGTAACACGCGCAGGATCTGAACCCGCCTTCTTGTCCGTCTGCCTGAGACGCCACAGCCCGGCTCATTGTCTTACCTTGCTGCCAGCCTTCCTATCTACTTGTTTACCTGGTTTCCTGCCTGTTTTGCCTGCTCACCTGCCTACCTCAAGCATTCCATTACTTAGAAGAGTTCCTGTCCATCCTGCTGCCTGCCTAGCTGACGGCCTCATACAACCTATGACGTGCGAAGCCGGCCCTTAGTTTCTATTCACAAATATACCTTATCTTAGTTTTAATTTATAATCACTCCTATTTTTTTATTAACGTAGCTTACGTTTAGCTCGTCTGACCTATACGTAACGTAACAACATACATTTTTTATGTTCAATTCCAGAAAATATTAATTTTACAGACAACAACTCCGTGTATGTCGCGCCATCTAGTGACATTTATTTGAATCAAATTTTGTTTCTTAGCGCTGGGACCCCGTGACCGGGTTAAGGAATTAAAAGATGAAAATTGACGGAGCTGAAATATCGCATGAATTTATTCAGTAGGTAAACAACTCGGTTCTGTATGTTGAATGAACACGTATGTGGTATTTCATCAAATCATTCATGAGAGTTGCGAAAGATCCAGAAAGGACCGAACCTATAAAAACGAAATTATGCTTTGTGAACAGCAGTGATATTATTTCTGATTAGGCTCCATTTGATTGGTTCTGTAGTCAATTTAAAATATTCTTGTAACACATTCACGATGTCAAAATTCATTTACTGTAAAAATCTGTTTGCAGTCACCTTGAAAATGGGTGTAGCTTTGCAGTCCAAATTGTAAGTTGAAATCACAATTATGGAGGCAATTTCGCAGAGTAGAATACTCATCTTTCGCCTGGTTTTGGTTTTTTTAATGTTTCCTTGTATCTTACTGAATATGGTTATCAACTGGAGGTCATCGTCATCTCCCCATGCAAGAACAAATCGAGATGGTACATTTTTTGCAGTTACAATAACAAGATAAGTGGCCCATTGTCGACGGCAGACCATTTTGCTATGATTTTATCATTATTTTAATGATAAAATTGTAGCTAAATTGCCTATGTACTTCGTCATGTGTATGTGTTTCCGTATGTAGAAAAGAACCCAAACAAAAAAAAACTTGTTTGTAAGTCTACAGTATTTATTTTTTTATTCACATTAATTTTAGTTCTAATACGTTCACGCTTGTGTGAATTTTGCTTGATTTAGGGTTATTATAGCCATCAACTAGCACAATAATAAGGAAAGTACAAAAAGCTCCTGAATTTTGGGTCGCACGGGTGTGAAAAAAGTGCGCGTTTTGTCCCTCAAGGTCGTTGGCGACTATCGTCGTCTTAATAGTGTAGTTACAAAATTAATCATCTATGTCTGGGTACAGTCGAAACAATTATCGCGAAAAAGGAAAGCCCACGGGTTACTGGCCTCAAAATAGATGAATATCTTTTTTTTTTATTGTCGTTAGGCTCGCGCTTGACCACTATCTCACCTGATGGTAAGCAATGATGTGATCGACGGTGAAGCACGCTTGTCTAGAAGTAACCTATTCACTCTTTTTATGAGGATTTGAAAAACTTTGTCTCTTATGACCTCTTTCCCCATGGCTACAGACCGATGTTTTTCTGTGAAGGAAAAACATTAAAATACTGTTCTATCAGATAGTGTACGTATTTTACGCAGTTGCATTAATTGTAATAATAAACCAGCAAAACGATATCGTATCATTTTCTTTACATTTTATAACGTAAACAATTCTGGAAATTGCTTACCACTTGAAATCTGACCATTGTGGGACCTAAGCACACTTCTCCTATGACAGTACCTACTGACTGGATAGTTATCCTGTATAGTGTGTATGATCCCCCCCCTTTTCCGGCTGTTAGCATACTTAATATAATACCGATCACTAATACGCTGATAAGCTAAAGTACTATGAAACATTCCAATCTGTTTTACGCCTTGATTAACTTGCCGTTCCACCCGCTTTGGTTTTATGGACCGTGGCGATACGGACTAAACTAATATACTCAGGTTTCTGATTGCTTTTCTAATGATATCTGTTCTTTCTGAATAGTTTCTAATCGTATCTATTAATTCTGGCAACATCGCTGCAGATCCAGACGAAGATGGTCGAACGACCTTGCTTTCCTTGGCCTATGCCCAGCTGTGGACGTCTTTCGGCTGAAATAATCATGATGACGATGTTTCTGAAACGTTACTAAATTATCTGTTCTTCTTACCATGGGCTGGACTATATGAGAACTACTCATCATTATTTTAGCCCGGAATCACCCATTGCTAAGTATCGTTGTCTATTCAAATACGAATACTAAAGTGCTTTGGGCAAATAACTCTCAATGAAGACTCAATGGAGCGTCTTATAATCCAAAGCTGAATGGAGGAGAAAACATACATAGGTCGCTCTCCAACCAGATGGACAGATCTTATTACTCGTAAAAATATCACCAAAGCTACAATGACCTACTGTTCCCACAATGCGCCCGATAGAGCTGAATGGAGACGCATGGCAAGAGCCAACATGCTTCAGGACCCAGCCATGACCACGACCACTCTGCCAAGACTGCCCGATAAAGAAGAGAAGTATGGGAAGACGGAGCGTTGAAAGGCTATGGGCAGATGACCTGGGGTGGGCTGCAGAAGCCCGCTGGGCGCGAGGACAGGGTCAGGGATCTGGGAAAAACCCGCCACACTATTCCCAATCACTGCAACTCCTGGCCGGAATCAATAGTGGCGACCACCAGAAAAGTGCCGAGGCAATAAAGCTCGACGAGTTCCGGCGAACCGATCTCTACTGTTTTAGACCCTGCAACGAAAGTAATCAGAAAAAACAACGGAGGAGTAAGAAATAAGCGCGGGGTGATATATGTCCAGCATTGGACGTATTTCGACTGAAATTATGATGACGGATATAGACCTCTTTTTCATTCTGCTAGTCTGCTGGTTTGCCCGAGCTGCACACATGTTTTGGTTAAACAGAGGTTTGCTGCCCTAAATGGGCCGGTAGTCATCGCCACACGTTGATGCTATTTTAATGCATTCCAATTTTAGTTGTTGTCAACTCTCGGTTCAAGCTTGCTTGGATGTTATTTCTGTTTACTAATCCCAACTGATTCCTTGAGTTTTGACGATAAACATCCGGATACTTGATGGACTTTAGTTTCAGAAGCGGGATACCTATTATCTGCCGTAAACTGATTCTGAACTCAAACTATAAAAACAAAGTTCTTCATGTGTCTTGTGTTTCAAAAAGGTAACTAAGGTATTAATTACTTAATATTAGAAGGGCGAGACGGTACTCAATAGCACAACATACTACGATCATTTGTGGGCCGTAGTGATTCTGAAAAGATTCCGTGATTCTCTGATGTTGAGCATGTCAACAGTAATGTTCATTATATGATACATTAACTTTATTGGAAACGAAGAATTTACAGTTGATATTGAATAAATTTTCTATATCAAGTGCAAATTCTTTTTAATCAGTTGTAAATACGCTGAATACGTACCTACCGGCAAAATAATTACATATTTCATAATCACAAGGAACACATTCCTCCAAAAGGTCGACTGATTGCAAATTTAACACACATTTTTTATTATCGCGTGTTTCCTTGAACTTAATAAAAACACACCTCATTCAAACCGGAAGGTTTTTGTGTACCTAGCAACTGAATGGAAATTCTACGTAATGACTGGTTTGTTTGGTTCGCAATTTGGGTTTCATTAAAAGTTTTTTTGTAACCAGTGAGCGAATGTGAGCAGGAATGAACCAAAAAGGGTTAAAATTTACTATGCTACCGTACCCTACCCTACTATTTATTTGAATGAGAATGAATACTACAATGCGAATGTAACCAACTTTTGTTTCTACCGGCGATCCAATTACTCCTAAAATTTAAAACATAAAAGCTGCTATTGTGACTTAACTATGATAGTTAGATTTTTTCTCTCGCAGTTTTTTTTGTAGGTAATAATGAGTACTTTAATCATGTAGTACATAATTTTTATGTATCGTCAATAGTTTTCTCAGCGCACGCCAAATAATGAATTTTGTAGGCAAAATTTTGTTACTTAGGGTTACATTATTGCAATTTTCATACGGATCTATATTTTTCTTTAAATAAATTATAGCCTATGCCACTCAGGATTAATGTAGCTTTCTACTGGTAAAAGAATTTTCAAAATCGGTTACAAACTCACTTTCTCAAAAACTTTACCTCTTTATAATATTAATATAGATTAATGACACATCATCACATCACACATCACATCCTATTAATATTCCCACTGCTGGGACACAGGCCTCCTTTCTGTGAGACCGCGTAATCCACAACGCGGGCCCAGTGCGGGTTGGTGGATGTCACATGTCTTCGAATTTTTGGTTCTAAGACATGCCGGTTTCCTCACGATGTTTTCCTTCACCGTTTTGAGAGCAGTGGTGATGAAATAATTGACACAAAGTAAAGCATCTGCCTGGGCTCGAACCCACGACCTACAACTTGTAAGTCGCGGCCGATACCGCTGGGCCACCACTGCTCATTAATGACACATAGTATAATAAAACACATCATGACCATAGAGTGTAAGTTACTATCTTATTATTTCTTAAGAAAGGATATGTTTCATTTCCGGCCATGAGATGTACATTTATCGAAATAGAAGGTAAAATACCACGAATTGAGGCAAAATATTCTTATGTGAATTCTTTCCTGATTTTTTGCGCACTAAAAGTAATATAATTTCACCCGACTGCCGAAGGACAGTAATGTGTTTATCAGTCTATGTATGTTTGTTCCTATGTGGCATTCTAGAGACCAAATGCATTGGCCGATTTTTATGATTCTAACGTCCCATTTTTCTTAACCTTGCGAGTGTCACTGGCTACATTAAATTTCTCTTTCCAATTTTCAACTATTTTAAGAATTTCCCGTTTCATCTCATGAACTTGAATTCCTTTGAAAGTTTATTTCACGAAACATCCGGTCTATTTGCAAAATCACTGATACATTTTGAACTTTACTTCTGACGTAGAGATATAATTAGTAAACACATTTATCTAGTAGTATGTAATCATAGTTAATCTGGGACAGCAAGTATCGCGAATTTATACATAACTTAACTGGGTCATATTATTGTAAATTCTCTCACTTGTGCATAATCATTTTGATTGCACTTTTATGTGATTGTAATTTGTTCTAGATGTTCTAGTTCGTTCTTCTTTTGCTTCTAATCTGAAACAGAATAATTGTTTTCATTCACAAGTAAACGGTTGGCTGCTATTTATTCTCTCTTACAGACTACCCTTCTCTATTCCTTTAATTTCATTATTTTGCCATACAAGTATAGCACATACTGTGTAGTTAGGACGGTAGCGAATTTTAGCTGCCGAGGGTGCTATGGGTGAGCAGTCAACCTCACGTCAGCGCTCACACTTTATCTTGAATTCGACTAGCGAAGTATGGAGTTTCAATGGCATAAGAGGCCAGCGATAACCTAGTGAAGGTTGCGATACCTAGATCGTAGAGAACCTAGTGATCTACTGAATCAGAAGAACAGGACCCGTCAATCTGGCGACGTTCGGTGAGGCAGTGGAGTTCTTCCGGCTCAAATGTTGATGTAGCCGGTTTATACTGGTTCTGTTTCTTCTTAAGTACGGTCGACTTAAAAGTGACGTCACTTGCTTTTTCTCAAGAAAATTCACACGGAAAACACGCGTGCCTTTGCAATGCAACATGTAATCTTTCGCTTAGATTACAGCATTGTGATCCTTTGCCCTTTATCGATATCATCTAAAGCTGACGCAAAAATCAATGGAAACGTCGGGACGCCCTAGAAAACACGTCTCTTATTGGTGATATTCTTTAGAAATACCGGTTGCTCTATACTTATAGCCGGCGTGCGTGTATGAACGTAAATTAAAGAAAAAGAGTATGTAAGAACCGTAGCAGGCGGTGTTATATAGTTTCTGCCTACCCCGTGGGCAAAAGGCGTGAGTTTATGTACGTGTACTTAAGCTAAACATCGAAGGATCGTGTTGGTTATGATATATTAGGAAAGGGAGTCAAGTATCATAGGACATAGGGTTCTAGATGAGCTAAAACTACGTGTGAGAACATGAACATCTGTGAGTCTAGGTCCGGGAACAGGTTTTTGGAAACAGTTGTGAAAACAATGATGTTATCATAATCTGTAATCGTAGTGGAGGCATTCTCGAGTGTTCGAATGGCTAAAGTGCTCTTTAAGCAAGTTCTTTACAATATACATAGAAGAAACGTAAAAGTGTTGCCACCGACGAAGCCTTGAAAGTGCAAAATGTTGGTCCCAGGAGCAAAAGAAGAAATTATTCATTACATTTCTTATTTACTGTATTTTTAAATATTTTTATAAAACGATTTAAAAAAAAACATTTAAAAATATAAAAAATAGAGGCCCACCGCTATCGGGAACAGGGTCCAAGCTACCGGCGGTCAGGGGGCTCCAGAGAGGAACCTCTTAACAATACGAGCCGATATTATTATTATTTATTTATTTAAAGAAACTTAGACATAAATTACAAAGTATTTTAACAGGCTAATTTAGGTCGACATTAAGTGGTGTAGTCATCTGTAGCCGAACTAGGCAGAGCCTGTATTTCGACTATCAGTGCCAAATCCCTCGAGTGTTATACATACATAGTACTTTATTTAGGTAATTAAGGAATGAAAAAAGTATGTAAAAATGAGGAAAATTTGTGTAGTGTTTGCAAGCAGGACCTCTTATTTGTGTGAGATGGGAATGTACGTGACTGATGTGTAAGAGGGTGTATGTGGTGTTGTTTAGTCTTCTGCTGTGTGTTGGGGTGTGAGAGAGCGTGCTTGCGCTTGTGTATGTTATGAGAAATGTATGTTTTATTGTAATTCATAGGCGTTTAATTAGGATGCCATGTAGGTACAGAAGAAGTTCAGTCTGTTCGTAGGTAAGACTTTTCAGGTATTCGGTAAGTTTCTTTTTGCATTGCATTTTTATTAATGGGTATATTTTAAGGACTCTGGAGGACTTCAACGCTGTCATACATAGGACATCTTCCTAAGCTTCTCAGAATCGTCGACTCTCGACAAGATACTAAAAATTATCTCCATTTGACTTGAAATAGTAATTTAAAACAATTAATGCATGAATATTATTGAATATGTTGATACAAAAGGTTAATGAGCCGAAATGACCTTGATTACGATAATTACGCAATGAAGTAGTATATAAATCTGTGAACGTCGTTGACCCGACCGTTTACTTCCATAAAAAATGCCAAAATGAGCTGGTTCTCAATTGATAAATAAAGACAGTTACTAAGGCCGTATATAGTATACTATATTTCAGATGCTCATGCTCAACTCAACTCAAACTGGAAATGGACTGGTGATTTGTGTTTGGTTGACTTTATTTTTTGACATTAACGTGAAGTCCAAGATACTGCTACACACTTTGGGTGGAAAGAATTCAGTAAGATCTGGTCGTCTGGGCTCTTGTTCTATTGAGTACACATTATGTCAAGCTTAAGAATCTTATGCCAAACTCGATATTTGTGATTGGCTGGCAGTTGCATCACACAACTGCCAATTTCGAGTATGAGTCAAGCATGAACATCTGGAATACGGACCTTAATGTTGGAACCATTTTTGTCATATCCCCCAATTAGTTTGTTATCAAAGAGTTATTCCTACTTCTTATATTTCGTAAGACATCATCAGCACTTCAGCATTTAACTGCTGGGCAAGGGTCTCTTCAATTGCTCTCCATTGATATCTCTCTCTTAACAGTTACCAGCTGGCTTCAAAGCAAAAAAATAAATGTACGCTTTGGATTCTGACCTACATAACATGCCAAAGAACATAAATGCAGAGAGATCGTCAAAAGTTAAGTCAGGCACATCGCGACGCTCAGCAGTAAGTCTGAGCTAAACGGTAGGAGAGTCCCGGCGGTCATGTCAAAGAAGACATTCAAGCCATTCAAGGTCAATACTTCAATAGTTATGAAAAGATAGAGTTAGAATAGAAAACTATTCGATGTGTTTCCAATGATTTGTTCAATCAGCTCGTATATGCGTGTGAGAGCTATAAATAACATATGGATGATCAAATACCATAATAAGTACATATGATGAGAAAGTGAGTGTTCGGATTATACAGCTGCACAAACATCAATTGTAATCAAAGCCAATTTATTTTATGTCAATATTGATTAAATACGGTTTCGTATGATAAAGAATATGTGAATGTCTGTACAAATAAAACTTTGCTTTATGAACAGGCCAAGAATTTGGTTAATTTGGATAGCCTGAAGACCCATATCTCTTTCGAACTTCTTGGTATACATTGATTCCTTTGTGTGCTCTCAAAATATAAAACTATTGGAGCTGGTGATGTTTCGGGCGGTATACAAATTTTCAGAAATTCGTCTCAACCATATGTCCAGCAGTTTGCGCTTATCCTCGGATATGAAGATGATGATCACTTCATTAAGTTAATACACACGGCCTGTACCCTGATGTTAAACAATCATACAGGACGAAGAGGGCACCAATCCTGCCGTCCTCTTACTATACCTTATTAGATTGATTACGGAAAAACTAAAGAAGGAAGTACTTTCCTAGTAAGTACTTTTTAGTAAGTTCCTTTTACCACACTTTAGCTATAGGTCATAATAATCATCATCATTTCAGCCGAAAGCTCACAGCTGGACATATGCCTTCCTCAGGCGTCGCCACATTGACCGATCTCGTGCGTCTCGCTTCCAGCGTATTCCCGCAACCTTATCCAGGTCTTCGGTCCACCTAGTGGTAGGCCTTCCAAGTCCAACGCATCGTCTTCTGTTTCGCGGTCGCCATTCTAGTACTTTACAGTCCCATCGTTCTGCGAGCAATGTGCCCACTGCCACTTAAGTTTCACAATTCTTCGGGCTATGTCGGTAACTTTGGTTCTCCTGCGGATACTCGTATCTTCATTTCTGACGTGATCACGCAAGGAAATTCCAAGCATAGCCCTCCTCATTGCCCTTTGGGTGACTTTAAGCTTTCTGATAAGGCCCATTGTGAGGGACCACGTCTCGTCATCTTATTACATTTTAATCCATAAATCTTGCTTCCAAAATTCCATAATTCCAAGTGCCTTTTACCACCATTATCCCAAGCTTTGTCGGCCCACATATGTGTCAACACTGACGATACATTATGTAACGCTACTTATATGTATAGTAAACATCTCTCACATCTGTTTACATACTCTGCCTTATCAGCTGTGACCTTCTGTGACGTATGCTATTACTTGTACGATGCATTACAGTGCGATACTTTTTTTAATGTTAGGTGAATTTCCATGGTTAATGTCATGATGAACGTAGTTGCAACTGGTAATCAAAGGTCGTTGCTTAATCATCACGCTATAGCCAAGTGGAAGGCGTTTCTCGTTGAAAACAGTACCCTATCTTCATGCCTCAACCCGTATTTTAGTGAATATACTAAGATTCACTAAAATATGGGTTTCCAGAGGTTTTTAATCCAGAGTTTGAAGTTTAGTAGTCTAAGAAATGAACCTTGTGTTTACATTTCATAGAAAACTGAAAACTCTGGATCTTTTTCTACCCGATTTAAATGTGGATTATGCAGTTTTATAGTGTCGATAATCTCACGTTTGATCACGTGTTGATATTTGATAAAGGGTTGTCTAACTTATGCACCAGATCAGAAAGTACTGCTGAATGTAAACAACCGTGGAAAGTAGGAAGTGTCGTTTTTAAATAGATTGCTGCTTCGTTCTCAGAACACGCCAGAACGTCTGTCCGTGTTTTGAAATCTATTTCTAGAAGAATGCAAATGAAGCGGCATAGTAGCGTTGTTTAGTTAAGTAAATGGAGTTTTTAACCTGTTTTCTGTGTTTTGTTTTTTCGCTGACATAATTACATTAATTTTCTACTTATTTTGTATACATTGGATTATAGTCGTAGTACCGATTATTATCAATACCTTTTAGATTTGTTTTGCTGTTATATTTCTCATTCTGTTCTTTCATTCATTCACGGCGAAATTGCTAATTGATCTTGATATATAGGGGAAAAATGAAATTGTTCTTTTTCATCTGAAATTTCTCAGTAATAATCACCAGTTTTATATGAGCCTTGAACATAACTATCGGAATGTGAGTGTACTATAAATATACCTGCAGAGGTTTATAATAACCTTAGGTCTTTGATAAGAGCATCGCTCTAGCCATGTATAAACATATAGGACCGGTTACTCAAAGACATCCACATAAGGGGATTTTTGAGGGGGGAAAAACCGCCAACCGCATTTTCAATTAAGTTCTGTTAAGATTGTGGTCAGATGCTAATCTGCATGCAAAGACTAATAAAAAGAACAAGTATTCTTCGCTGTTTATTTTGCTTTAAAGTTCAAGCAGGTTCAAATCTAGTTTTATTTTATAGGCCAAGTTGTATGAAATTAGGTAGCAAATATGAATGAGGACTTGTGTTTATGTAATACTAATAGACCTTGTAAATGTTGACGAGTAAATTAATTATTTATAATCTGTTGTTAATAAAAAAACAAGTAATTCATACATTACCTGTTTTTCATGCATGAGAAGACTTAAAAAAGATTTTTTCGTATTCTTCTCAGCAAATCCTTTCATTTGATACCCATGTCATGGCAGTGCACAATAAAAACTAGTACGCCATCTTGGGCCTTCCGCCATATTGGATTTAGAATTACGTCACATAGCTATCCATGCATAGTCATCCAAACTAAAGGTATAAGCAAAATTTTATCTTAATCGTTGGAGGATAACTGCTTTAAAATTCAGTTGCAAGATTTGACCCGAACAAACTTACATGATACATACATTGCGAGTTAAATAAAAGCTTGTAAATAGACAGCTGTTTTAATATCTAACTAATTTTGTTTATTTGTTCACATTTTTTTTTATTGTTTTTTTATTGTATAATTTGGTCTTTTACAGCCAAAAATATATTATTTTTAACTCAATGTCACAGGGTGGCCGTTAGATGAAGATATTACAGGATGAATAGCACTGTGTTTTCTTTCAACCGAATACATATGGCGTTACGGTTACTGAGAAGGTGGAAAATCTGACGCTTTTTTCCTGAAAGGTACCTAGGAGAGAGGATAGGTTAAGGCCCAATTTTTTTGGTTCGTAGTTAACTCAATCAATGGTTAAATGTTATGCTAACCAACACTTTAAAATTTCGGCAAAACGCGTTTATTCATCAATTGATTAAATTAGTTGATGAAAAAAAAAGGTTAACCGAAATTTTAAACCAACGGTTAGTATATTGCCCCAAATGTCTATAATAAATTACCAAGTGCTTGGAAAGATTTGAAATCGGTGAAATTCAAAAGTAGACTTTGAAAATTATTAATAGATAAAACGTACTACAGTGTAACTGAGTTTTTAGCGGACAAAACCTTCTCCTGAATACTATAATTTTTAATTAATTAATTATTGATTTGCTTAAGGAATGTTACATATTATCTTTGACCTGGAATTTTAATGTTTGTTTGTTTATTTATGTGCGACCACGACTTTTTTTGTTTACAAGACAATTTAAATTTTAAACAATTTTATTTATTGTTGTAATTAAGTTAATTACTTTAAATGACAATTTGAATTTTTATAATTTTTGTTATTGAATGTAATAATTAAGTTAATGTTTTAATGACAATTTGAGTTTTATTTATTGAATGTAACAATTAATGTAATGTTTTAATTAGAATTTTAATTTTAATTATTTTGTAAAATGAAAATATTTGCATGCCGAATGGTGAAATATGGCAGAACTGACTAATGTATACTACCGACTTATTATATTACCCATATTTGCAAATAAATGCTATTCTATTCTATTCTAACCATTGGTTGAGTTAACAACGGATAAAAACTCCGGGCCTATGTGGTCGCTCTAGGTCACAGAGATGATTAATTATTATATTCAAGATGGCATTGATGCGTATTGTGTACGGCCCCAGGGGGTTGTTTCAACCCCAGGAGGTTGTTTCAACGTTATTCTCAAAGCAGAATCTCAATTACTCACTTTCAAGTTAGTATGCTCACTCTAGCCAAGTGTGTGTACTGTAACTGCCTGTCTGCTGTATGACGTCACGTAACTAAGATTACTGCAAAACGCGTCTGGTTTACAGACTTGTGTTGGTTGACAGAGGGATTAGTCGATCATACTTACTTTAATTTATAAAGGTTTTAAAGAAGCACCTTTGTATCAGCAATGATTTAGCTTCCTTAACGTTTTGGAGACTGGAGATCTGAGCTGCGCTTCCCTCAAATCCTTGCAGATATTGTTTTCCTGAGCCATTTCGGAACAGCTCTTGCCAGCTCATTATTGATGTAGGGTTTTAGATCGAGGAAATTCAAAAGTACCTACACTTACGAGTATGACGTTAAGTTATTTTTTTCGTGTAGTAATCATCATAATTATGGAAATCCTCCATCCTAGGGAAGTTTCACTAACACTATGGCTTTTGACCGGAATAATATGTATGATTATTATTGTTCCTATAGATGTTATAGGTTTATATTCACCCATAGAGGTTTAAAACCTCTATCTGCAAGATTTCCAATAGATCATCATCGTCATTTCAGCAGAAAGACGTCCATTGCTGGACAAAGGCTTAAGTGACAGTGAGCAGGGCACATTGCTCGCAAAATGGATGGCCGATAGAGCCGAAAAGTTCTGGAATGGGGACCGCGAACCGGAAGACGATGTGTTGGAAGGCCTCCCACTAGGTGGACCGATGACCTGGTTAAGGTTGCGGGAATGCGCTGGATGCGAGACGCACAGGATCGTTCAATGTGGCGACGCCTGGGGAAGACCTAAATCCAGCAGTAGACGTCTCTCCAAAAGATACGCTTGAGCAAACATCTGAAATATTTCTAAACAAGGGCACTTTTCTCAATTGTGTGCTGCATTCTTTTGTATGTACAGTGTATGTCGCAGTATTAAGATTGCAACGGAACAACTTTGATTTACCAGTTTCCTGTGAGTACACGTACTGCTCTTTATTTATAAGTGGTTTATCTTCAAGAATGTGTTGTTGATCAACAGGGATGTGCAGATGTAGATTAAAATATGCTTTTGACGGGATCGGTGATCATGTTATTAGGTCTTTTGTAACACGATTTTGTTAGACTTGCCGGGAAAGTACTGTCTATTTTTATCTGCGCAGCCTAAACCACTGTCTACAAAAACACGAAATTTTATATAAGAGTTCCTTTAGGAAAGTGAACGGAGAGTGAAGATTTTCTACAGAGAGGATAAAACAAATTGGTTCTACAAGTTGCCCTAAAACTTCAAATTATTTTAAGTTGTTCCCAATAAGTAACGAAATGTATTTTGTCTTGATACTAATTACAGAAAAGAGCCGTTTAATATCAATGTTTGAATCAAGTTATCTAGACAATCCCACTAGTTATCAAAATGAAGTTAATTCTGTGAGTATTCTTGTAAATTAAGGTTTATATTGACATAAGTTTTGTTGCCGTACAAAGAAGTTAACGTCGGTACCAAAGTTCCAAAGAAAGTGGTTGATCTCCTTTGTATTGCGATTTTTCCCGATGGGAAACCCCATCGGTCCCACCCGCATCTTTTAAATCATAAAAGCCATATTACATTTATGTAAAAGTTAATGTAAAATAAGGAAAGTTAGAAACATAACACGATCAGCAGAGCACTTACCTTTGGCACAAATCTGCCTAGGTACTATTTACCAGGTAAATGCCCCGACCTGCATAATAGGATAATTTTAAAGGTCAGAAAAGCCCAGTATATATTTACTTTTGCTGTTATAGGTAGAAAAAAGTTAAACCAAGTTTAAAACTGCGCTTGCGACTGTTGTCCTTTCCATATCGCAATCTTTATTTACTTCAACAACATTTAAAGACCAGGTTTTTGATAGCACAGGCATGCAATGACGTGGGTTTGTATGTGAATTATCTACCGCGTCATCGTTTTTCTACCTAGGTAGGTACATTTATGATATATCGGATTTTTTTGATGATATCGGAACCGGAGTGAAAATCGGAGGTTTTAAATTTGGTTTATCGGAATCGGAACCGAAATCGAAGGCGGAGGCTAAAGAAAGATGTGATCAAAGAAAGCAGTTTTAAAACACCTAACAAAGTTTTCTAAAATCGTAATCAGTATTAATAGTAAATTAAATTAAATGTGTGTAGTAGTTAACTAAATCAAATCAGTGTCTCAAAATCGACCTCCGATAACCTTCGATTAAAAAGTTTCGGAAGCGAAATCAAAATTCACCACCACCCTAAGGTCAACTGGTAGAAAATCATCATCATCATCATATCAGCCGAAAGACTTCCTGGATACATAGGTCTCCCCCAAGCGTCGCCACATTTACCGGTCCCATGCGTCGCGCATCCAGCGGATCCCCGCAACCTTCACCAGCTCATAGGTTTACCTGGTGGGAGGCCTTCCAATGCAACGTCTTTTCAGCCCCATCGGCCATCCGTTCTGCGAGTAATGTGCCCTGCCCACTGCCACTTAAGTTTGGCAATTCTTCGGCCTATGTCGGTAACCCTGGGTCTCTTGCAGATCTCTACATTTCTGATTCGATCGCGCAAGAATACTCCGAGCATAGCCCTCTCCATTGCCCTTTGGGTGACTGTAAGATTTCAGATGAGGTTCATTGTGAGCGAACATGTCTCAGCCCCATAGGTCATCTCTGGCAACGCTCACTGGTCATAGACTTTTGTCTTAAGACACTGTGGTAAGTTGGACGAGAAGATACCGTTCCACCTCTCTGTGAGAGAGGGAATAGGCTTTGATCCTTCACGCGGGTCCGGTGCTGGTTGGTGGATGTCACATGCATGTGATATGTAATGTAATGTATGCATATGATGATATGTTTGGTTCTACGACATGCCGGTTTCCTCAAGATGTTTTTCTTCACCGTTTTTAGAGCAGTGGTGATGAAACAATTTACACAAAGTAAAGAGCCTGCCTTGGTTCGAACCCACTATCTCAGACACGTTAAGTCGGGGCCGTTACCACTGGGCCATCACTGTATTTAATATATTATAAATGATTTTATTTCTGTAAGTAGGTTTGTACAAACACTTTTACATGTCGACCATATTTTTAAAACTAGATGAAGTCGGCGTTTCCTATCTGACTACTCTGAGAAGAAAGGCCGAAACAAACTCAGAGGTCACAGTCTCTTTTAAGGTCCAGACAAAATCTTTATTAGATCATGTGAAGACCATGTAGACTGAAGTCTGAAATGGTCTTTTGAGGAAAGAACCAGCCAGATTGAGTGGACCTGTCTAGTCAGTGCACGCATTTGTCAATAACCGTGCAGCTCAACTCAGAATTTAAGGAGCTCAACGATTCGACGAACAATACCAAAGAAAGGACATTCGGGTAGGCCGCATAAACTACTCAAACTGCCAGACCATGATTAAAACTAATTTGGATAAATTAAAATTAAAAACAAACAAAAATTGAATCCACATAGATTGAGATAGAAAATACAGGTGGACAGACAAAAATAAAAGATAGCAGTTCGTTCTGGAAAAGACTATTAGAGAAAATGAATAAAATTGTTTTCAACCCGTCACGGGAAAAGAGCGGTGTTATAAAAGTTATGTTTGACGCGTGTAGGTACCTATGTATATGTGTATTTTTGTATCCGTCTGTGGCATCATAGCTCCTAAACGGATGAACGGCTTTTGATTTAGTTTTTTTTGTGTTTGAAAGGTGACTACTTTGTGTATTTATCGATGGTGTCCTTAGCTATGTTTGATGAAAATCGGTTTAGCCGTTCAAAAGTTATGGGCGTTTAATTGCTTGAATCGGAGTGTTTTCGCAAGATATCGTGTCATAATAACGTGTTCATTAGACTGTCGATCGAAGCGCGCCTACTACTAGTTAAATTATGTAACATTCAATCAAAATGTGTCAGGAGTTTTTAAATTTGAGAAATTTTACTTGTGTCAGATTCATCTTTGAGACTTCAGTTTGAAGATTCAGACAAACTCTTTTGCCTGTGTATAAGTTTGTGCTTCTGTATGTCCGCGATCTCCTGTCAGCGTGTGCATACTTTTACTTACGTAAAACAGAAACAAGTGCATATGCTTAAGTGCAATGTTAACTGAACATACATAACAATATAATTGTTCTCCACACAGTACATACATAGTTATGTAAATATTGTGTGCTCCACTTATTGCAAGCATAATTATTCAAATTTTATCTCCGAGGTGCTTCGGACACTTGAAATGGATGGATGTGTTATTGATAAGATGGTTACAATTTCTTGGTTGATTTGCTTTGCTTTCAGTAATGGATAGAAGTATCCTTAGAAGTCTTTATTTTAGTTAGCAAAAGTGTAGAAGTAATTAACATGGGTCCAGGACAATAATTGTAAGTATGTGAGAACCATGTTCCTATTTATCGAATGAATGCATTTACCTGTTAGTGCTTGTGATACTTTATACCTATGCGTAGTATAGTTGTGTTATTCTGGGTGCATAGTCCTCACATACATATATGAATTAATGTATGTATGTAAATGTTGTAAATCACTTTTTTTTAAAGAGTAAGTGTATAACAAACAAGCTACTTTGCCGAATGGACGGTAAAATCAATTAATAATACTTTTAAATTTAAAATTTTGACGTTTAGCACTTCTCCTAACTCTTTCGCTTAATGGTCTAGTTGAAATAAAGAATTTTTGATTTTTGACAGGATGATGATGATGATTTTCCTTGATTTGATACCTAATCAAAATCAAAGCGATTCTGATTGCTAGAATATGAGACTGTAATTAGCTGCAAGTTTTTCCAGAAGGAAATCTAATTTTATGAACCTGGTTCTCATCTATAGGAATGTTTCCTGGGTAGAAAAAATGATAATTCTATTTAGTCCGTCAGTGTGATTATCAAATAATATTGGACCCGTATTTTTGCTTTATCAAATAAATGAAAACTGACAAAGATAAAGCTTATCAAAGTTCAGGAGTGAGGGCTTGTGACGTCACTTTGTCAGTATAAAGTGTAGCACACCGTGACGTCACACGATATTTCAACGCACTGTATCGTCGTAATTTTTTGTTTACGTGGCAAGAGAAAAAATACGTGTCCAATATTTTTAGGTTATCTAACTGACGGACGTAATAGATATTTTTTGTCAACTACCCTATTGTTTTTCTATTGTGTCTGCTAATAAGCACTCAAAATAAAGGATTATCTCCTATTGAATTGATAAGCCACCTATTGAAGGTCATCGTTGCTTCTAGTCTGATCTCTTAGGCCTTTTCTCCATGGTTTCAGAGATGCACTTGAAATGCTCAACCTCTGGCATTGAAAGGAATGTTTCTCCTTGGAGCGAGCAATTGTTGGATCACTAGCATGTCGTCAGAAACGGAAGTGGTCAAATACGCATTTCTTCATCATGATAGACTCGCAACTTGTCAGAAACAGAACTCGACAGACACGCAGTTCGGCAGATACGCAACTCGACAGTTACGCATATCGTCAGACACGCAACACGGCAGCATGCATGCATTTCGTCAGATATTTGAAACCATCCACCCAAATCGATGTAAACAAAAGAATTAGTCAAATAATAGGTTAGACATAAAAGAGATAATTAGGAAACCATTGCACAATATCTTTATCATATTAAGTTTTTTAACGATAAAATACGAAATAGTAACTTAATTTGTTTGAGTATTTGCGTATGTAAGTATATGACTACAAGCGTTTAAATCCTGTTTATTAATTGACTGTCGAGTTGCGTTTCTGTCGAGACACGCATCTGTCAAGTTGCGTTTTTGTTGGGACACGCATCTGTCAAGTTGCGTTTTTGTCGAGACACGCATCTGTCAAGTTGCGTTTTTTCCCAGACACGCATCTGTCAAGTTGCGTTTTTGTCGAGACACGCATCTGTCAAGTTGCGCGTTTGTCGAGCTGCGTCTTTGACGTCGTTCAAATCTGACGAGATGCGTTTCTGTCAACATGCGTTTTCTGACGATTTGACGACCCAATTCTAGTGATCCCAATTGTTCCATGACGTAAAATACTGAAAATTGTGTGCATTTTGTTAGACCGGAAGACAAATCGGCCCCATAGTTGAAAATAACAAGTTAATATAAAATAATCCATCGTAGTATCATTATTTAATGATAAATACTGTCGCATCTACGAGTACCAATATTTTCTCACGAACATTACTATTCCTAACGAGTCTAAATGATATTGTTTGCCGCTCGTCTTTCTCTCCAGGGAGCTCTTTATCAGTTCCCTATTGTTGTGAGATAATTAGTCATAGTAGCGAGCTTGCGCGTGAGTCGGGCATTGTTGTGGAAATGTGTTAACTTGTGTTTGAAATTGTAGGTTTGTAGTTTTTTTTTCATTATTATGGAGCGGTTTTCTTTTGGTCCTTTGAGCCGCGTTAGTGCCCCGAGAGTCCCACAACAAGAGAGACATCTTTCTGTCTCATTACTGAACGCTGGTTAGGTTTAATGTTTTGTATCTTGATTTCACCAAAACTTAAACTTAAAACGATTTCATAAAACATTTCTTAATGTTGTCGGTACTTAATGCTAACGAAGGTTTCAGCGGATATACCTAATTTATAAAAAAGCTAATCAAATCTTCAAGTAATGCATTAAATCATTTTAATCTTTCCGGAAAATATAATGATTAAATTCCATCAAATGAAGGTAAGAACTAATCAGCTTTTCTTTTCTAGTTATTTTTCCATAAAAAAAAATTTGTAGTCGAATTTGAGTAATTTTATTGCTATGCGTTTTTTTCTTTCATTCGTTACAAGTGGTAAGTAGGTGTCTACGGTGGTACCGTAGACACCTACTTAGGTATTATTCTTTGACCATATAGACATCTTTTGATTGACCATAATTATAACTTATTGCAAAAACCATGATCATTTAAATTTTACAGCGTAAGCAATAATCATGTTAATTGATAATCTACCAGCGAGCTCAAATCTGCTGAATACCATTGAAACGAATTGCAGTTTTATTGCAAAACTGAAACACAAAAAACAATAAACAAACCATTCGAACGCATTGCCCTCAATAATAATAAAACGTATTCGCTTAGTTATTCTGCTTGCGTCAATTAAAGAAACTGTCCTATTGTCTCATAATAATAAATTATACACCGATCAAAAAATGTTTTGCCCCTCTAGAGAATGGCAGTTCGCTCAAAACATGGAATATTCTTCAATTCAAGCATTCATCACTTTCTAGCAGGGACCGAAAACCTTTATAAATTACGGTACAGGTATCGAAGAATTTTGGTTACCTATTTTAAGGTAACCGCTATCTGGGTAACCCAAGAAGAAGAAACATGTTACCTTTATTTAAGTTAACGTTTTAATCGGCGTTCGCCGGCGCGCGTGGGTTGTCTCGACTCTTTGACACACACACTGGCGATGCGCGCCCTTTGACAGTTTGACTAATACCGACGGACGGCACGTATAAGATATAGATAATTTTTATTTCGGTAACCGGTAATAATAAAGGTTGTATTCAATATTTAAAAATTAAGGTAACCTTTTAAAATACCTGTTACTAACCGAAAAATACCGGTATTGGTCGTACCGGTTTCGGTCCCTGCTTTCTAGGCTTTTATAATCAGTCTACAAACGTTCCCAAAGGTGGGACACATACCCTGCTCTCTGTATGAGGGACCGGGCCGTAATCCATCTCAGTGCAGTTTGGTAGATCACAATGTCTTAGACTAATGGCCTATCATTTGATAGTATGTTGTATGTCCCATTAAAATATTATCTACGTAGGCGATGTCGATACTTTTTTTGCTCGCTGTACAAACCAAAAGAATATTCAAAGAATTCTGTTAATGGTGTACTGTATTAACAAATAAGGCTAAGTTTACTATGAGTTAGTTGTAAGGGATATCCACATCATCATTAACGGTGAATCATCATTAATTGTGTAATTAAGGTTCTAGCTTAAGAAACATTAGGTCCTTACATTTCTTTGTAAAACTATCTTAAGTTCATATAACTGTTGTATATTAGACGAAAAAAGATAATCTTTAGTCGTTTCTGTACAGTTATTGAATAGGTTTAGATTGTGATTGGATAATGAGATAAATTCGGTACCTTTCTTTTTTCGTTTTTGACACCGACTTTCGAAAAGAAAGAAAGTTTTCGCTTTGTAGTGTTTTGTTTTGGAAGTCGGTTTAATTTTTTTCTGTTAAAAAGTTTTTTTATTTTTCTCATTTTAGTTTTGATACCTTATATTATAATCATCAAAATCGGTTTATAAATGGCGGAGTAATCTCGTAACAAACATACAAAAAACATATAGTCGAGTTGAGAACCTCCTCCTTTTTGAAATCTGTTGAAAATATGAATGAATTGTGGAAAATATGTATGATTAGATTTATATGGGGAAAACGGTAGACGTAGATCAGACGATAATTTTGTGGCGACCCGAAGTAGGTAAAAAAGGACAAGCTAGGCATGAATTATATAAACCCTAAGGTTGATAGTGTTCTTATTTATTTAAAAGGTCGTGGAAAAATAATGGTTTTTAAATAGAGCTCCAATGTAAAGGATAGGAAGACAAATATGTTTGTACGCACGAGTCAATGTTGCAAACGAGTTGATGATTGGTTCCAATCTATTTACTGAGAGTATATCGTATTCATTGAGAAGTTATTGGAATACAAAGTAGACGTATTTTTCTTTTTACGAAGTTGCAAGACTAAGAAATGACAAGTTATATGGTACGTCAGCACGTTGAAAAAAAGTACTTAAACTTGGCCCATTTTTACCCGACTGCCGAAGGAGGGTAATGTGATTATCAGTCTATGAATGTATGTATGTTTGTTCCTATGTGGCGTTCTAGTGACCAAACGCGTTGGCCGATTTTGATGATTCTTACGTCAATCGATTCGTCTTAACCCTGAGTGTCAATGGCTACATTAAAAATTAAAAATAGTAAAATGGCGGATTTTGGCACCATATTGTGGAGGCCCAAATTTTTTTTCTTCGCAACCCTTCGTGTGGGGTATCAAAATAAAGGGTTTTAAAGGTGATTATAAAATATATAACACTTATATGTTTAAATGTACCTAATTCTAAAAAAAAGAAAGTTGTATATAAAAAATATTTAAAAATAACAAAAAAACCCGACTTCTTGAAAAGCGAATTAAAAAGACCTAAACAAGAATAGAATAGAATAGAATACTCTTTATTATGTACACCATAAAAGTTACAGAAAGTATAGAAGAAGTAAACATTACACTGGGTGACACAATGGGCGGCCTTATCGCTAAAAGCGATCTTTTCAAGACAATCTTTGGATGGAAAGAAGAAAGTCATGCTGTGCAGTCGGAGGATACATCAAGTTTTGATCAGCCAGCTCGCGCATATGTATCCTCCGACTGCACATCATGATTTTCTTCTTGTTTACGTATTTTGAGTTCGCTTTTTAAGCAGTCGGTTTTTTTGTTATTTTTAAATATTTTTTTTTCGTAATTTAAATCAAATTGGTCGATGTGGCAATACCTTAAGGGAGACATATGTATTCAGCAGTGGACTTCCTTTGTTCTTGTCTTTTAGTACGATAAAGTGGTCTGAGAGTATTATTAAAACCAAAACAAAAGTCATGGTGTTACCAGTGTTACTCAGTACCTACCAAGATAAGAAAGTCGTATACGGCATATTCCGATCAATAACCTATTGTTAGAGCCATCACGTGAGAAATTTATCCGCATTTCGGATGCCAGATGTCTCAATTTCGCACGTGATCCTTAATAGATAGCAGTTAGAAGATCGATCCCATTTTTATTACCTATGGCAACAGGGACTTCTTAGTTAATATAAATCATTTATTTCATCCAATGAAAACCTGCTAGGTAATCCCTCAGACTCAGCATGGAATGTCGAGCCGATATAAAATCGACATGCCGCATTTAATATCGGAAAGTTTTCAATTCCGATATAATATCTCAATATAGGAATTCTGATGTTAATATCGGCATTGCGCTCATTCGTTAGACATTCCACTTTTTTGTGTTAATTTTACAAATTTGGTATAAGATTGGATTAAGTACAATAAATGAAATCGTTATGCCGAGACATAATAAGATTTTCTATCGTGTCTCTCTCTAATCAGCAATGACTGGATAATCGCGAGCAATAGTTCGCGAGCATATCCGTAAGAAGTTGGCAGTAGTATTTATCTATTACTACTATGTTTAACTATATTTATGTATTTAGTTTATTATTTTGAATATATATGGTATGATTATATTGTATTTATAGTTTATATGTACATTTAAATAATCTACATAACTTTCATTATTGCACCTACCACTGTATATCTCTCCATCACCCAAAGGTCGACTGGTAGAAATTGCCTAAGGCATTAAGTCCGCCTCTGTACTTGTGTGTGCATGAAGTATTAAATAAATAAACGGGCGCATATTTAACAAAAGTGCACATTTGTTCCGAAGAAAGAATAACTACTAACGACATGCCTTTCTGAAAAAAAGGACAATGCTAAAAATAAAACAGAAAATAAATGTTTGTCAATCAATCTCAAAGTAGTCTCGATCCACTTGGGTAATAATGATTTATAAATTCGGTATAAGTATCACTAGCCAAATCCATTTGATAAAGTAAAATCTTAACAAAATATTGAAATATTATTACTGCTTATTCCTATTAAGTCATTATAACAATATTATTACCGCTGCTCACAAAAACCTCCTAAAAGGTATTACTCAAAACGAATAAACAACATTTCTAGCAATCTCAGAACTGTAAAGCTGGGATACAATTTAAGTAAATAAGCGCCCAACTATCCGATCACTGCTAATCACCGTAGTCAATGGTTTAACCGAGCTATAGCGTTCGGCGCTTCACAATGAGCTAAAGTAAAGGTTTTTTTTTTTTCACTCAGTATCGGAATTGAAATATCGCAGATTTCGTTCCGATATGCCGAGATTCCGATAATCATGCCTTACTCGGTACTCAGCGCTTTCAGATTTAATAAAAGAGTCTAACTAAAAGGCACTTAAAAATCTCCGTGTCTTCCAACCATAGAACTAGTTAAATGAATCAACTGACTCGCAATCACAAGACGGCAGAGCGTACAATTTGCATGACGCTTCCGGTATTACGATCTGTGTGATCCAGTTTCATTGATACGCTATGTAGGTAATTGTTTAAAGTGTATACCACTTACCTACAGCTGCTAGGTGCTATTAGAACAAACTTCGCTTACTTGAAAGTCGGAAATAATCTCTTGGGAACGTATTACTGGGGTAAAATCGTATCCTATATTTTAAACCAGCAACTCGTGCTCCAAAGTGAATCCGAATCCGTTCGGCTAACTGAGGCGTGATTGAATAAAAAACGTCCTATCCTACATGATATTGCAGTTTTCAATATGTCACAGTTATTAAGGGATTTTCTGGGATAAAAGTAGCTCTTGGTACCCAGCGTAGATTAGCCATAATTAAGGGTGCCCTAACCCTTAATCACGAAAAACTTATTCAGAGATACTAAGCTATTCTTGAGTTTTATTCAGAGATACTAAGGTACGCTGAGTGCCAAGGGCTACTTTTATCCTAGAAAATGTACCACGGGAGGTGGTGTCATGCAAACGTAGTATGGAGATTACACCACTGTTTGACGGCGTAGGTTCAAAATAAAAAATGTTATCAATTTTATTTGCTCCATCATTATCTAGCCCTGAATGGAAACTAAAAAGTAAAATAAATTTCATTGAAAATCTTTTTTTAAAACAAGCTTATTTCTTATTCTTCTCAGCAAAAAAATAACAAGTATATTGCAGTTTTGAATGGGTAAGTAAGTCACAGTTATTAAGGATTTATTTCGAGAGCTAGGATAGGAAGGGTCTGATTCTTGGTCTTATTATTACTTAAACAGTTTTGAAGGGGTAAATAAGTCACTATTTCAAAAGGATTATGTCAAGAGTGCATGGTTGTCAAGCGAACTGATTATATTCCTTATCTGTAATGATTGCAATCAACATATGATTGTGTAAGTACAGAAGCTTCTCTACGTTAGTTGAAGTTGATGAATGAGCTTAAATCAAAACTAAAGAAACGTAAAATCATACCTGGATTTCCCTAAAACAGGATGCAACCACACTTCGCTAGTTATGATAAGTCTCATTAGAAAGAAGGCGAACCTATTGCCTAGTAACAGCCTTTAATTGCCTTTTAACTATTGATCTTATTAGCTGGGCAAAATTTCAGAGTTAAGGTTCAAAAATCAAGATTTTCCAAAAGGTGGAGATTGCGAGTACTTGAATAAACGGGCAGTGGATAAGTTATACTAGATTGTTGGTAGAACTCTAGTAGATTTCTGATTAAAGGGTGCACTAGTCGGCGGCACAAACAATTTTGTAGGCAGGGTTAAAATGCATGCTACCTCATTCGAAAATACGTGCGAAAGGGATAGACTCTGCGATTAGTTGTAAAAAGCTAGTGCGTGAAATTTATGTTGAAATATGGAATTTTCGACGCTCATTACTTTCAAATATATGTTTATTACAAGCTTTTATTTAACTTGCAATGTATGTATGTAAGTTTTTTCGGGTCAAATCTTGCAACCGAATTTTAAAGCAGTTATCCTCCACCGATTAAGATGAGATTTTGCATACACGTTTAGTTTGGATGATGCGTGGTTAGCTAAGTGACGTCATTCTAAATCCAATATGGCGGAAGGCCCAAGATGGCGGACTAGTTATTTTTTTGCTGAGAAGAATACGAAAAAAGCTTGTAAAAAAAAATATTTTTTAAGGAATAAGTTTATTTTACTTTTTTGTTTTCATACAGGACTAAATAATGATGAGGCAAATAAAATTGATAACATATTTTATTTTGTACCTACACCGTCAAACAGTGGGGTAATCGCCATATTACGTTTGCATGAAATAATTATCGACTAGGGCACCTCCCGTGGTGCTAGATAAAAGTAGCCCTTGGCACTCAGCATACCTTAGTATCTCTAAATAAGTTTTCGTGATTAAGGGTTAGAGCACCCTTAATTACGGCTAAGCTACGCTAAGTACCAAGTGCTACTTTTATCCCAGAAAATGCACGGTCCCTGTAGTAAACACCACGGGAGCGAAACCTCGGAAAAATGTCAACTATAAAATACAGAAAGGCATCAGTAGTCCTATAGGCACACTATAACGCGTCAGTAGTATTATTATAGTATGTGCTACAGGGTCTAATGCATCAATAAATAATTTAATGTCTCTAGATGAATGCGAGGAAGGAAAGCAAGTGAATATAAAATTCCAGACTTCCTAAACACCTACGCTAATATTATCATACGTTAATATTCAGGCTCACATCTTTCCTGTAAGGTTTATACTCTGTGGCATTGGTTCTGTCCAAGGCATTAGGAATGTAGTCTTTGAACGTAAATACTAGTTTAATATGTTAATACTGAAAGAAAAAACAGAAAAGAAAGAAAATATTTATTTGTGACCCACACAGGAGACACGAGAAATAAGCATAAAATATTTATTTGTGACCCACACAGGATACACGAGAAATAAGCATAAAATATTTATTTGTGACCCACACAGGAGACACGAGAAATAAGCATAAAATATTTATTTGTGACCCACACAGGAGACACGAGAAATAAGCATAAAATTAAACAATAATAAATATAGAAACCCATATTATATTTCTCGGTCTAAATATGATTTTTAACAGCCCGAAGTTCAAAATTTCGGTGTTCCTCTTTTAAGCACCCAGAAATTTTGCTCGCTAGTTCTGCCAGCGGCTTCGCTTACTTCATCATCATCATGTCAGCCGAAAGACATCCTCTGCTGGTCATAGGCATCCTCTAGGCGTGGCCACATTGACCGACCTCTTATAGGCTATCCGTTCTGCGAGCAATGTGCCCTCTGCCAATTAAATTTCGCAATAACATTCTTTGGGCTATGTCGGTAACTTAGGTTCGCCTGCGAATATCCTCATTTATGATGGGAACACGCAAGATAACTTCAAGCATAGCTCTCTCCATTGCCCTTTCGCTGACTTGCAAGTCGGCAATTATTCCAAGGGAACGAACACCCGGGATAAAAATGATTTTCTCCGAGGTTAATATAACTCTTTACCAAAATTCACCAGAAAGATAATAGATTTTTAAGTGACATTCTGATTGTACACCTCTGATGTCACCTTTAGTGAACACAAGTGTAATCTAATCCTAATGTCTAGTAAACTATCTAGCTCAGAAACCACCTCATCCAAATGCCAATAACAGTTACAAAATATTTTGACCTTGACACTTGAGGAAGAAGCATACGCCTGCGCAATGAATTCTGATGCTCTTCGAATAGTCCTTGTTTTAGACTAGAATACAGTGAATTAATTAGGTACTAATGTAAGCGACGTGTCATTCATTAGTGACGTGATATGATTAATTGATTGGTTTCTAAAGTATTTTTAGATTTTCGGTGCTAACTTTCCTTGAAGAATGACCTATGTCAGGGTTGATTAAAACAGCAGAAGTAGAGAAATATATTCCCCGCAGGCATATTTATGTTTTAGTCCATGTTATTACATTTAAAATTTTACGTAATGCCGTTCATATTGCCATCAATCGAGCAAAGATACTTCTGAATACAACTCCAACTAATGTCTTTAGGAGAAAGACAAATGTGCCTAAGATAAAATGGTTTGGCCATGTTGAGAGGATGGATGGAGACGAGGAACAAAAGGTATCTACAAGGCAGACGTGAATGGAAACGCCGGGAGGGGACGCTCTAGAAAGACGTACATAGACCTTATTGGTGATGTTCTTCAGAAAGACCAGATGCGCAGTACAAATAACCGGCGTGCGTGTATGACTACATGTATGAACGTGAGTGAAGCCAAAGAAGTATGCAAGGATCGTAGCCTTCTGTTGTTTCTGCCTATCCTGTGGGAAAAAGGCGTGAGTTTATGTATGTATGTATAAATATGGCTCAGCTAGTTCATTTCTCTTTACCTAATGGTGGAGGTACCTTTTTCTGACTTTTATTATTATTTGATTTTTATTGGCTGTTTATTGTTTGCGTTGCCCCAGTGAATGAATGAATTTAAGATTTGTATTAAACAGTTGTTCCAACACTATTGTTTATTTTCAGTACCCAATTCTATGTTTAGTATATCTCCAATTAAAGTGTAACTATTGACCAATTGTGATATTAATACCTAATTATTTCATTTGGATTTTTAAAGGCATTAATCATAATTTCTGGTAGACCAAGCAGTCTGTTGTTTACATTAAATCAAGAAGGGTTTCGGGGCCCTCAATTTCCTAAATATCAGACTGACCTCGAGTGTCCAGACATTCAATTTATCCAATCTAAACTCAAATGAAGCAGTTCATTTATTGAATTCTCGAAATCCATTCGACAAAAAACAAATATGATTATGATGTACCAGTTTATAAACAAAGGTCATTTACCTATTAAGATTGTATCAAAGACAGAATCGTGCATACGACTAATTATATCACTTTTAATCATCTTTAACAAATTCGATTGTAATTGTAACTCAACTGTTGTATTTCATAATAAGTACTAGCTTTTAGCCTTTTCCCGCGGTATCCCGTAGTTTGTCCCGAAAATAACCGTCTATATTTACCCGACTGCCAAAGGAGGGTAATGTGTTTATCAGTCTATATATGTATGTTTGTTCCTATGTGGCGTTCTAGAGACCTAACGCGTTGGTCGATTTTGATGATTCTTACTCTTCAATCGATTCGTCTTAACCTTGCGAGTGTCACTGGCTACATTTTAATGGGAAAATAGAAAAATGGCGGATTTTGGGCGCCATATTGTGGGGGACCAATTAATTTTTCTCTTCCAAATCCATAAAAAAGTTATAGGATACGGGTTTTGGTCAGCAAGCTCCCGAATATTGTATCCTCCGACTGCACAGCATGATTTTCTTCTTGTTTACGTCTTTTTAGTTCGCTTCTTAAGCAATCGGGTTTTTTGATTTTTTGAATTAACTTTTTTTGGATTTAAAAACCTGTGAAACTTAGCGTCAGTGTAGTGAAAGAATTTCTGTAGTCGGATCAGTAGTAGTATACTCTGTAGTAGTATACTCTGGAAAATAATATTAAAATTGCTTCTTAAACCACATAGGATATGCAAATCAAAAAAAATAATTAAATAAAACTGTCCTAAAGACGGTGCAATATTGAAATTCTAGCACCGAGCGGACGCACGGCCAGTACCGCGTTAACGTTGGGGAATATATACGCCTTGATTGAGACATTTTTCTTATTTCTAAAATTTTGTCGTTAAGTTTTTGCTAGCATGTTGACAGGTCAAGATTTGCGCAGACGCAGCGCGGTTCGCGTTTCGCAAAGGAAGAATCATAATGGGTAATTTGTACGCGTGTAAGGGGAAGACTGTGTCCGTTTCCATTGAACGTACGACACGAGATTAATATTGTTTTTTGTACCAAAAGTTACGCTAGGTTTTAAATTATAATATATCTAAATTGTTTTGAAAATATAGTAGCCGATCCCTAATGATTTGAGCTCTTATGAAATTAAACTGTGAGCGTTAATGTTTCCGTATTTAAACAAAGCTAAAAATTTGAACTTTTAAAGTCTTCGATTATTTTTTTTTATTTTCATAGAGATTAGTCCGAAATTATCACATTCAAAGCATCTCGTGCCATACGAAGATCGAGGCTTTGAATTTCGTATACCGCATACTGACCAAGGTTTAACCTGGTTGTAGTGTATTAATATCTATGTGTAGCCTAAGCACATTTACTCATGTATTAGTATTAAGTAGACAGTCGTAATAAACCACTCATGGCGTACACACGTATTTTGACTGTCTCCCCATAACCCAAACACTTCATGGCGACCCAGCCAGGACGAAAAAATATTTTACTACGTATTTGGTACAGGCACAAAAACGTGGGGATTGGCATAAGAAGAGAGAGGCCTATGCTCAGCAGTGGACGAAGCGGTGTGGATGATGATGATAGGTGTTAAAAAATTTACTCTAAGAATTTCGTTAAGATACCTGGTATCGATAAACAAAACGATTACAAACATAAATAATCGATTTTAATACTTCACAAAAATCTAACTACGTATTCCAGCACCTATTGCGCTCTTTGGCGTGGGTCGCTGACCGCCAGACCGGCTGACTGCCTGGGTGTTATATGATGCGCAAATTCAATCATTTACGCATAATTCAAATAATTGCATATCTTTGGAACGCTTGCTTTTTATAAATTTTTCTTATTTATTTTTGAATATTAATTACACAACTGAAATTTCTAAGAGTTGATTTATTAACACCATAAGGTGTACTTACATAGATCTACTTAGTTAAAGACAAACTTTTTAAATCTCACATAATATATCGAATGGCTGATGTGGCCAAAAAGTTCTGGAATGGCGCCGGTGAACAGGAAGACGATGCGTTGGAAGGCCTCCCACTAGGTGGACCGATAACCAGGTCGGTTAAGGTTGTGAGAATGCGCTGGATGCGAGACGCACGGGATCCGTCAATGTGGTGACGCCTGGGGAAGGCCTATGAAAAACGACAGACTGAATGGCTCTTGAAGAGTTGGAGAGAAGAGGTAGAGCTCGTTATTTTATTGGTATTTATTAGTCTATTTTGTTTGTATATGTGTATTATTAATATGTATTGAACTATATATATTTTCGTATAAAAGTTGTTATTTTTAGATATTTTTTGTTACCGTTCACAACGTTGTCCTTTTTAATACAAAGGTTGACTGGTAGAGAATGCCTTGTGGCATTAAGTCCGCCAATGTACCACTATTGTACACGAAGTTTAAATAAATAAATAAGAGTTTAGTTTCTCAGTTTTGAGACCTCTAAAATGTTCGAATTTTATAGGTAAAAAAGTGCTTAAATTGTTTTACAAAGAGGTAGGAATTGACATTCAAGACAAAGAGGAACTTTCGAACGTCACGTCATTTCATAAAATCGTACCGTGTCATACAATGGCCACGTGTACAACGGTATCACTCACGGTCGGCTATACTTCCTCAACTCAACTCATTGTAAGCAACTCTTGGCGACACGGCACACGTGCTCTCAATGACTCACGTTAGAGATAGCATGCCACAATATTGTAGGATGAGCAGATATCTACGAACAGAAAGAAATGGTCCTTGAAACTGTCTTGGTCCTTCTGCATCTAAAAATTTCTGTTCAAATAGATGATACCGCGACAGAATTTTTTAAAGGATCCTCTGGGGATCGAGCACGTCTATTTACAGGCTATTTTAAATATACCTAATGCACCAACTGATTTCAAAGTACCTAGAGTAAGAAGACGAATGAAAAGATTGGGACACCACTTACAACCATATCGTTTCTTAGGAATTGAATTTATAGTCATTAAAACAAATACCTTGCGTTCGTTTGTGCTTTTCTTAAGGCCAGTCCACACTTTTGTGACGTTCAATTAAGGGCCTTCCACCTCTTTAGTGCCGTAAAATGGCTACTATCTAATAAAGCATACTCCTTACTGCTCCTTAGTAGAAAAGTTAGGTTATAAGGCTTGAAAAACAAATTGATTCGTGTAGGTACATTATTTGTGAAACATGTTTTTTCGTGCAACTAATAGTTTTGCCTTAAAAAAAACAATTAACTACACGATATTTATCGCTACTTTTGTATACTCCTCCAAAACGACTTGGATGTTTAAATTATTTTTACACAGAAAAATTGATGGTTAGAATTTCTTCATAATTGAAACAGTAATCAAAGAATATTTTGCAAACAAAACTGTCCAAAAGGATGTTCAGTATTGATAGTCTAACCCCGAGCGGGCGCACGGCCAGTACTGCGTTAACATTAGGGAATATATACGCCTTAATAAAAAGCTGTTTCATCAAGCTTGCGTGCACCATTTAATTATACTCTGTTCTATTCTTGATTGAGTCATTATCACGGACAAAACGATTACTTCCGGCTGATTATTATTAGGTACTTATAAGATGCTCACACAACTAGACAACTTCAGAGGGGTTACTTACCAAAACTTTTATATTAGCAGGCAATATTTTTCAAACATTAATATCATGCGACTTTGAACGTGTCAAGCTTCAGCTGTTAAGTTAACCTTCAAATTCCCTGCAAATAAAATGTCCTAAAACTATTAAGGGGCCCTAAAAAAATACATAAACAATAGGGTAGTTTACTGAAAATTTGTTTTTTGCCCGTCAGATAGAACAATAAAAAGTATTGGACACGTAAACATAAAGTGTCGACGATATAATGCGTTGAAATATCGTGTGACGTCACGCCGTTAGTACACTTTATACTGCCTTAGTGACGTCACAAGCCCCTACTCCTGAACTTTGATGCGCTTTAACTTTGTCATTTTTTATTGATTTGGTAAAGCAAAAAATACGTGTTCATTATTATTTGATAATCTCACTGACGGACTAAATAGAATTATCATTTCTACAAGTACCACACATGAAAAACATCCCTATTATAGAAATATCTTTTTGGCTTTCAACCAGTGCTCTCAAAAGCACATAAAAACAGGAATAGGTAAATCAGTCGTATCATGTCCAATTGAAAGTCTTACTGCACGAGTTGTATATCCTCCCTTTAGTTTGAACTCTTTACGATTCCTGGAATCTAGGTCATTCGTCCAAGGATCACTGAATTCATAGAGGTCACTACACCATACCTCGCGTGCACCGTAATGATAGTTCCCTCAGTTGAATCATGCCATGGACCATACAATTGCTTCCGCAAATTATTATCACTAGAGACATGCTGTCACGTCGAGATGACATTACCAAGGACCTGTAATATATTTGAAGATAAAAGTGTCTCGTAAAGTGTGTAAATAGCTCTTGGATATTAGGCTTCCCCGAAGTATTGCAACTTCGACAGGTCTTGTGCTTCATTTTATGGCAGAACTTTCAATGCTGCGTCTTCTGGTATGCAGTCGCCAAGTCGTAATGGTCTTAAAGAGTAAAACTGAGTGCTATATAGCTCAAACCGCCATATAAAATTAAAGAGATAAGTGGTTGGAAATTGGGGTACACTGGTAATTTAACTTTTTTGTTTCTACATTCTGCAGTCGCTCCATGAAAAATAATGGTGTTCCACTGGCATCAAGTTACTCTGAATGATGACCCCCAACATAGATGGGAAAAGGCTAGCCATATTGATTGATGAAATGGCAATGCCCTGAAAATTTGCACGGAGAATTTATATTCTCCGTGACAATTTAAGCCCTGGTGGCAGCAATGAAATCGCCAAATTATGCGAGGAGTTCCACTCCTCGCATAATTTGGGGTTGGACTAGAACCGGTCCACCATCCTCTGAATAGTGGCTCCCGAATTCCGTGGTCCCATCGGCATCCGCTTAAATCTAAAGGTACCAAGTGGCGACGTAAACGTAGTCTTGTCTTGGTCCTCTGCGCAAACGTTCATCTGATGGTAACCTGAGCGAAGGTCAAGAGTCGTCATAAATACTCACTGGTCTAGGCCGCGTGCAGAATGTCCTCAATCACAGATTGAGATTGTACAGTACGTCGCGTGTAGCTTAAGTTATTATTGTTTTATTTATTTCTCGTCTTCACTAACTTAATTTAAGTGCTACTAATACTATTGTTAAGGGTTTAGCATAAGCATGTAATTATATTGTAAGTATGTCGTTTTGTGACAATTAAACACTTTCTCTTTCTTTCTTTCTTTCAATGCGTGGGATTCAAATTTGCAATAAAAATTGTCACGGAAAATCTCCGTGACAATTTTTACTGTAAATTTTACCGGTGACGATATGTAGGGCTGTATCGTCACCTTGATTATTGCACACTCATATTGTCATAACAAAAGATTATCATAAATAGTGCATTACGATACCTGAGCATTAATTGCACTGCAATATCGGGAAATTGCAATACTTTTCCTTGTATGGACTAATTTGACATAATGAAGGAAAACAATACAAGATCGATAGTTAGCACTGTTAGTACGGGCACAAATTAATGGGCTTCCTGTATGATTTTTTTGTGTTTTTCTGCGGTGTTTATGCTGGTTATTGTGGATTATCTTAAGTCATGTAATAGGTTAAGTCCCTTAAACACGTTAGGTGTTTATAAAAAATAACCTATTTAAAAAAATATAAAAGTAGTTTATTAAATTACGTTTATTTCTTAAGCAATTAAATCTTTAAATAAAACTACTGCTGTTTAATGCTAGAGGTATGTTACGTCCATGTTGCGCCGATTAGCCGTCTTCTCGATCACAACAGCCTGCTTGGCTTCCCAAACAGGCAGGCTATTTCGTAGCTCCTACAGACAAGCTCGATGCGATAACATTTTACGTCATCATGATTTCAACCGAAATGCTGTTGATCATAGACCACCCACAATTACAAAAAAAAATGATTAAAAAATATTATATGCCAAACATGATAAAATTTATTTGAATAAGATGTGGCATGATCATCGCGGTGCGCCTGTGTGCGGTAGCCATAAGGCGCGGGGCGCGAGAGAAACGCCGCACCGCCCCGGATCGAAGGACCAGCCAGCGTCCTTCGAGCAACTTATTTTCACCTGGTGTATTATATCATCACAAATACCTAAAAGTATATTAAAAAAGTCTCAATAAAAAAAAATTAAACAATAATCTTCAAAGCAATCATGATTATCCGGATCTCCAATTTACAAAAAAAGGTAAAATGATGAGGGTACCCGCCTTGTTATAATGAATAGATACTAATGAGTTTAATACCCCGAGGATGACGATAACGCCTTACATATGTATCAATGTATGTATTATGGTTTAAAAGTTAACTAAACGGGCTTAGGTATAAACCACATATTAACTGACAAAAATTATGTCAAATCTAACAGATACCTACTACCATGTGCTAAAAGATTTGATTTAATCTGTATTATACGTTCATTTCATTTGTTGAATAACAATTTACATTCTGTCTGAATATATCATCATCATCATTAGTCTTTTAATGTTCCCACTGCTGGTGCACAGGCCTCCTCCCTACAATCCCCTCTCTATGATACGGAATAGGCCTCATCCACAACGCAGGCCCATACACAAATAAATAATTTAAAAAGCTGAAAACAAAACCTATTCTATTATATATTAACACAATCTAATCATCTCATTAAAATGAATAAAAATCAAAATATTATAACAATGTCAACACAATAACTCGTTAATTAAGTAATAATTGCATTTGCCAGCTCAAAACAAATGTCAATATTAATTAATATTCTGTAACAATTAATTAAAAAAGTAACTGCGATAAAATACATCTATAGTCAAAATAAAAACAATTTTAAATAAAATTCATTAAAAAAACATGTTTTTTTTTTATTTAGAATAGTCTCGCGCTTGACCACTATTTCATCTGATGATAAGCGATGATGTGGTCGTCGGTGAAGTAGGCTTGCCTAGAAGTAATCTATTCACACTTGACTTAAAGACCCCTAGATTGTAGCTATCGGGCAACACTGACTCCGGCAGGAAATTCCACTTATGCCTTAAATATTTATGCAAGTCAAAATTATGCCTAAATAAATAAGACCAAATGACAGTTATGCTAACCTTTGCATTATGTCAAAGTATTATTATGCTAATCAAAGAAATGCGAAAACGGTATGCTAAACAATGTTATGCCTAAAAATGTTATGCAAAGAGGGTTATTCCCATCGAATATTATAGGCATACATAGCGATCTGGGTGTTTTCGTCAACAAGGCAAGCATTTGCATTCAAAAGATCATTTGGTGAAGTGGAAATGATGAATAAGACCACAGATGGCCACTGGAACTTCTCAATGATAAGTATGTTTTGGGTATAAGATATCTCAAATAGTTAAATGACTGTCATGAAGCATGTTTTTTTAATGGTCACGCTTTACCACTGTCACACCTGATGGTAAGCGAATTAATTATAACTAATGAACTAATTATTATTTAATTAATTAAAATAATTAGTTTATTTAATTAAAACCATTTAATTACTTATATGGTTTTAATGAAAATGGTATCATCGAACTAATCTGGTAATGTAGCCGGAAGGTAGGCACCAGAACTCCGTAATAAAACAATGTATCCCAGTCGTGTTTATGCTTGTTGGAATAGTTATGAGAAGCCCTCTGGCTATAAATGATTTTCACGGTAATATAGGGTACAAAAACTAACAAGAGAAAAGAAAATAATAAAAATCTAAACCGACCTCTAAAACAAATGCGAAAAATAATTATCTTTTCGGAAATCGGTGTCAAAAACGAAAAAATAGGTACCTACCAATGACACCGACTGCCGAAAAGAAAGTTGTATTGGGTCCGCGACCACTCGGCCCGCTTAAACTAGACCCGAAAATAATACCTCAATATTTCTGTTTAGATAGGCATAAAGGCGTCGATGTATAGTCAGACAGAAAAGTGTCGATTTAGCTCTTGCACCACAGAGAGTGTAAAGTTTAAATAATGTTCGGCTAAATAAATCAATAATTAAACAAGTAGGTACTTATCCTTTTTTTAAATAGTACACGATTTGTACTTTGTAATAATAAAAACACAAATTATTGTTATATTTATCATTACATTACAATTTTATTATTACAATCATATAGCTAGCGGCACGGTGGTATTTATTGAATCAGTCTCAGTCAGTCAATAATTATTAGCTTAAAATGTTGTAGTAACTTCTAAAACAAAACATTGTGGGATGTCTTTATTTCCCAAAGAATTTACAAACATGTGAAATAATTTACTTATTTAAAACACAGTATTGAATTGCGTCAGTTTTGGCAAAAAGAATAATAATATAAAAAAAAAAACATTCTAAGAGTGTGGTCTGGTAATCGCTAAAATTTAACACAGCCAGAACGTAAATGAAATGACTGACTAAATTATCTTTTACAGATAAATATTAGGAATCTTAAAGAATACAGAACTAGGTGGGAACAACCCAATTACAAGATTACAGTTTTCAACAATACAAAATCAACAATTTCTTTATAAATCCACATAAAAAAAATACAAATAATTAAAAATAGTTTTTGTAATAATCAACAATCGAGCAGTTTCTTGTAAAAAGTCTTTTAAATACGTAACTTTTTCTTTATATTTTTTTAATAACTTATTTAGAATTAAAATATCACTTTACCTGACTGTACAAATGGCACTGAATTGGTAGTAAAACATATGTATTATACTCTGGGTCGAGTCTTAGTGGATCGAGTGGACGCGGACCCGTTATTTTTCGCTTTGTAGGGTGGGTTTGTTTTTGAAGTCGTCAGTGCCAGCCTCAACCAGGTTCTTCTCTCGATGGCAACAATATCGTCTGCCCAACTCGCCGCCGGACGACCGGGTAGACCTAGACCCAAATCATAATTAATTAGTATCACTTAGCATTTCCATAAAAGAAAAGCTTGCTCACCATAGCAACTTACCTAGTACCTACTACATCCGCGAATCAAAAATCACGTGAATTCATTACTCCGGTCATTACGCGTTAATTATCGACTTATTAGACTTGGGTTATCGATAAACGGAGTTGTTATCGATAGCGGAGGACGCTCTAACTGTTACGGCAAACTGTGGTAATGTGTGAGGCAATGATAGTATTGTAAGGGCGCGGTTATAGTTACGCGGGCAGCGATTTTTCAGATGAGAAAATAGTTGTTTAATTTTGGAAGGAGCTCCAATTTTTTACAGTAAATATCACAAATAAGCTAACAGTTTGTCGACTCCAAATCGGTGCTAAATAAAAGAGACAGAAAAAGGTTGCTAATTGAAAAAAATATGTTTTAAATATTTAACTTACGCCCAAAAGCAACAACTGTTTTCCTTATAAGTAGGATTATTTAAAAGATGATAAGCTAGTCAAAGAAAAGAGACTAGAGTTATTTAATATAACATAAAGTAAGGACCGGTGTATGATGTCTTAATATTTCTTGGAAATCAAATCTGCAGGAGGATTTGATTCTCCAAAGAAATATTAATTCTTATGCGTTATGCTCCAAACAAATATTGTTTATTGTTATCAGCCATATAAACGGTGAGTAATTACTTAAGTACTAACAGTTGTACGTCAATAGAATCTTCTTTCATTCTTTCTCCGAAAATGTTGTTTTGTACTATTGATATAAATTTTCGATAACCATATTACTGTGCACACGATACTCGAATTTGTACCTAGTCTTATCTTGTGAAAATGGTTTTGATATGTCAAAAAGTTCTACCTACATAAGTTTGAAACAAACTGTTTACGATTTGGTTTTTTATTGGGATGTAAATATTATGTTTTGTGAAGTAATGCTTTAATATCCAAAAACCTTAGGTCTTATAAAAACCGATGCAAATTCAATTAATGCTTAAATGCATACAACATAACAAACAAAATGTTTGACTCAATAACATGACGATAGTGATGATATCATTCAAATAAAAAGTGGTCCTTACAAATTATTCTATCGTTAAGCCAAAAAAAGAAACACTACACTCAGAAAATTATGCATTCATGTAGAGAAATATAAAAGGTACTTACATGTAAAAAATCTGTCTTTTAATCATTATTTCTATACCTACTAAATGATAAAGGTATGAACTTAATCAATGCAATAATAATAAAAAAAACGATACCTGAACAAAATTAAATCCTCATAAATCTGCTGTCGTAAATCTAGGCGCCGAGATCGCCTCACGCGCGGGTCACACCGCTGCCTTAGTTTTCAGCTTCAGATGCGCGCGGGAACATCGCATCTCATATTCTCATTAGTTCTGATCACCTGGACGCGACGGACGGCCGCTAAGTAAAGGACTATCTAAAAACCGGCAATTTTCGAAAATTCAAAATTTAACGCAATTTGAATTCTGTGCGCAAAAATATAAGGTGTAAATTCGATTGAGATATACCTTTTTCTCGAAATTTTGGCTGTCAAGTTTTTATTTTGATTCCTGTGTGTTTTAGAATACGGTACGATTTTGAATTGCAGTTTTCTATTTAGTGATGTGAAATTTTCTGAGCTGTTGGAAATTATTTTTGAGTGATAGTCGCATGATTTTTATCTTTATTTTTTGATTGATTAGTTTTAAAACTCATAAATCACTGCTAATCATCCATCTCATTATAGTAATTTTAACCACATGATAGGAAAATTCACTGTAACTACCTCGCCTAGGAAAAAATGTAGGCAATCATGTAATCATGGTCATTTTCTAAAACTTGCATGTATCATACAACGTTATATTTCGCAAATTATGCTGTAATAATGCATTTATTTTTCGCATTATCCTGACAGTATTTTTATGAAAACATGCTTACTTAATTGAATATGATTTAGCAGGAACAATCATAAAGATTTGCATTAACAGATTTATTTAAAAAAGTAACCTCTTCATCATCACAATAAAAGCAGATAAAAAAACCTTTCTTACCTTACACATTTTCGCATTGCAATTCCAATTAATTAACAAAATGCTCATCATTCAGCTTACCGGTCACCACACAACTTTATCATTCACAGGCCACTCACATTATAACGCAAAACAAACGAATCACATTCATAATATTCATATATAAAACCAGATAAACCTAAACGCCTACATACATCGAAAACCTGATTCCATTTTCATCATCTTTGTCATTCCAGAACGGTATCACAAGCTGCTCAATACAAGCCTCCCATTTCTTCTGCTATACTTCTCAGTTCCGTGCATCCATCATTCCATTTTCGCATAACTACCTACATCGAGAAAAGTGAAAACGCTGTAATTCCGCTTTTGTAGAAACCTTTTGTTGTATCAATAAACAAAATCACTTACAAAATAATTTTCGCCAGCTCCATCGAGCTCCTCATCTTAGCGCGCACAGATCCGACAGTAAACTTCTTTAAATAAATGTGGTGATACAAAAGTGGTACGATGAAGTGGAAACGGCAGACCCTGGTGTCTGGGGAGACATCTGAGGATGAGATTGGACACAGCTACTTGAGCACTTTGGTGAGTTTTAGATGATAGAGGATGCAGTCTTGGCTGGTCGTAAGAACTTATAATCCTTGGGTTGGCCAGTGTAACTAAAAGTTTTTGAGACTTCATTCTAATTTCTTCATTGCGGGTTGCAAGACAGTTGAATAGTTTCGCCGAGATTCGTCGAGCTTCTTTGACTCGGATGTTTTCTGTTGTTCGGCACTCTTGATTCTCGCTTCCAGGAGTGTCCCATAAAGCTGACTGTCACTGTTTTAAGTAGCAGCTGCTTCTTCTTCTGAATAGTAATCCAATGTTTATTCTACTTAATATGAAAGAACCTGGGCACCGAGCTCTACTCGGGTGAAAATGGAGAAAACGACATTTTCTAAAAATGAAACCTAGCTAGATCGATTTATCGCACCCCGAAACCCCGGCATACTAAATTTCATGAAAATCGTTGGAGCCGTTTCTGAGATTCAGATTATATATATACATTACAAGAATTTCTCGTTTAAAGGTATTAACGTCTACTTGTGGACCGGTATTTCGCTCTTGCCATCCACCAAAATCCTGCAATCTTCACTTAACTGTCGGTTCACCTTGTAAGGGGTAAATAAACATTTGAAATGATAATTTAATTAAATTCGAGATCGTGTTTTTCTAATCATCAAATTAATTCTCATGTCATGCACCTTATTGCATTCAAGATGATGATATTTTTTTAATCCATAAAGCTGTCAAGCAAGAAACTTATGATATCGACTTCTCCATAGCCTCGGAACAATCAATGCATCATCTTTATAATTATTTTTAAATGGTCTTAGTTAACGAGCACTTTTCTTCAGTTGGATCTCCCAATAGGAACTTGTAGAGATTTTCTGTTCATGGTATCATTTCTACGTGTAATAAGCCAATCTTAGCTTCCCTAAGAATTTAGGAGGTCATTGTATTTCAAATACTTCTCTCAAAATAGTTATGGTTTTCTCGAATATATAAGAATCTGCCTAGGCTTTTCCTAGTTTTCTTGTGGTTAGCTTCCAGTCCTACCTGGATCGTAAGGGATTTTGCAACCATCTATTTGTAGATGCAGATAGCCCTTTGGCAAATGCCTCCCCCAGATTTTTCTAATGTCTTCTTCCTTTGACATTAAATAAATGCATGCATTATGTAAAACCTGTAATATTTATCAAATGTGATAATAATATAATATTGATTTGATAATGTAATGTACCTATCAAAAATAAAGGCAATTAGAATATTTTTTTGTAGATACTCTTATTTACGGCTCGTGTATTTTAGAGGTCATCGCTTTTTAAATAACCTACCTTACGCAATAGTAATACAATTTCTGCGGAATACATGCCAAAGTGGCGTCCACAATTGTGTCTGAGTAGTATACGCCTGCGGGTTCGCCTACGATCACTCCATTTAGATCGCAGTCCATCAGCTGATCCTTACTACTTACGCGTAAGGAATGTGGCTGATGTATACCTAGACTTTTTGTACCATTTTTCATTTTATTAAATTCAGGGATGCCCGCCCGTCGTCGTTAAAAAAGGGTGTGATTTTGGTGGTTCTTTCATGTTTTTGAGGGCAATTTCCATGATCTTCAATATTAACTGTTTGTTGTGTTGAATGTGTTTCAAGGGTTTTCTTGATTGTTTTCAATTTAAAACCATGGTTTCTAGGTTTTTTTTTATTATTAAAAAAATAGCTGTAATCATGAGCATACAATTTTGTAGTATTTCCCAGCGTACAAAACATCAGAAATCTTGATCTTAGAAACGGAAAACCCAGATTCGTTTTTAGGTTTTCCGTCGTGCTCCTGGGAATTAAGACATGTTTCAGTAACTAGTAGCGTTTTGGGACAGATCTTCATAACGGCATTTCAGTATAAAACCGAAAGAATAGGGAGTCCATAGAGCGGCAATCTCAAAATAAAACTGTCGAGCCGCGGAAACAAAGCACGTGTAAACTGTCAGAATAATATTTAAAAAAAACTGAGAATTCTTTTGTAGTTAGCGCTTGACCAATAAACAGAACAATATTAAAATTAACATGAACTAATTTGGAAAGATGACAAACCAATAAGAAGTTTGAATATTTAATTATCGATATTAATTCTGTTGCATATTAGGAATTACCGAAACCCCAAGTTTCCGGCAGTGTTAAAAAATAAGAAAAATTATCGTCCTTATTAAAAACTTGTGCCGATGTTGGGTCACCTTTTAAAACAAGTTAACCCATAGTAATTAAATAGCTTTTGATCACATGATTCGATTCAAACTTAATGGCGGCTTGGAACACAAGGCGAGTCGATGCGCAGTAGCAAATTCGTGTGACAGCGGGGGTGGGGGATAGGCTACTGCGCAGTGAGTGAGACACTTCAATAGACGTCATTATGTTAGAATCGAACTATAAACAATTAAAAGATCAGTGTTTCCACAAATTATGAGGTCTTATATCATTCATAAAATTTATTAATTTTGGCACTAATCGGATAAGCCTTAAGTAAAAAAACCGGCCAAGTGCGAGTCGTACCACTATTGTAAAAACGGTAAAAATGTCACGTTTGTTGTATGGGAGCCCCACTTAACCATTTATTTTATTCTTTTTTAATATTTGTTGTTAAAACGGCATCGGCAACAGAAATACATCATCTGTGAAAATTTCAATTTTCGCAGATTATGTGTTCAATGGAGGACCTCAGTGTAATGCTCCAAAGAGAGCTTCAGAAAGAATGGCTCTAAAAATTAACATGGAAAAAGCCAAGGTCATGTTGAATACCCATGTTACACCCACTCCTATCAAGATTGGAGACTCTACACTCGAAGTTGTAGACGATTATGTCTACTTGGGACAAACGGTCCAGTTAGGTAAGTCTAACTTCGAGAAAGCGGTCAATCCTCGAATCCGACTCGGCTGGGCAGCGTTCGGGATGTTGCGCGGTATCTTCTCGTCCAACTTGATACAGTGTTTTAAGACGAAAGTCTATGACCAGTGTGTGTTGCCAGTGATGACCTATGGCACTGAGACGTGGTCGCTCACAATAGGCTCAACAAATCAGAAGTCAACCATAGGGCAATGGAGAGGGCTATGGTCGGAGTTTCCTTGCGTGATCAAATCAGAAATAAGGATATCCGCAGGAATACCAACGTTACCGACATAACCCGAAGAATTGTGTAACTTAACTGGCACTGGGCAGGGCACATTGCTCGCAGAACGGATGGTTGATGGGGCCGAACAGTTCTGGAGTGGCGACCGCGAACCTCCCACTAGGTGGACAGATGACCTGGTGAGGGTGGTGGGAATTCGCTGGATGCGAGACGCACGGGATCTGTTGAAGTAGGCCTATGTCCAGCAGTGGACGTCTTTCGGCTGAAATCGAGATAATGATGACCACAAACATAAATGAAAACAGATAACGCTAGTTCCTCCATGTGTATGATAATCAAGCGTGCCACTTTTTCACAAACAATTCAAAAACAAATTTACTTACCAATCAAAGAAAACATTTCCAATTCCTCGGCCAACTTTTTCTTTACATTATTTACAGCCCAATATGGCATAAAAAGGCATTTTTCTAGATTTCGGTGAATTTCCGTTGCCGATAATGCTAAATGAAAAGCTCAAATTACGATCATTTGTCGTAACTTTACTCCGCTTTTGGTACGCGAAGTACATACAATCGCGTCATCTAGTCAGATTTATGTCTGTGATGATGACGATATTTTATAGCCTCAGTAGTTGCGGATATGTTATTATGGCATTTCGAAACAGATTGGCTATGACGTTTTAATATTTTTATAATATGGCTGTGACAAGCTGACAGTCAGACACACGAGTGATCCTATTAGGGTTATCGTTTTTTATCCTGACTTACGGAACCCTAAAAACTGGACTTTCTTGATTTTTGGATACTTAATCCGTTGCAACCCACAAAAAATTGGAAACTTTTATAGTCATCTTATACGCATTTCGAATTTTAATTAAGTACCTATCTACTTACGTTTTTAATGTTTTGTGAAATCCGAAATTGTTGATTTTTATTTAACCTTAAATTCTGGTTTGAGTAATTTGCGGGTTTAACAATAATACAAACCACAAAATTATGACTAAAATAATTGTAAGAGTTACAAAAAAAAAACAAAAATACTTTTAATAACATAGTTGGGAAAATAGACGCATAGACGAGTGAGTAACATTTCTACATTTTGCTAACTTATTTGTTTAAATTAAATGAGGATAGTCCCCTACAAATATATAGACCCTAATCATTGCTTGAACCCTCCCTCATCGTCATCATCATATCAGCCGAAAGACCTCCCTCAAGTGTAGCCACATTGACCGGTCCTGTGCGTTTTGCATCCAGCGGATTTCTTAATCCAATGCTATTATTGCCAAAAAAAATGGTCTTAGGCCCGTATTCTAGATGTACTCGACCGTACTCGACTCAAACCCAAAATTGACCACACCTACCAATCAATTGTCAACCAATCACAACTCTCGTGTTTGGCATATGAATCTTCAGCTTTCTTTAATTCATCATAATCATCATCATCATTAATGTTCCTACTGCTGGGACACAGGCCTCCTCTTTGTGAGAGGGCAGTAATCCACCACACGGGCCCAGTGCGGGTTGGCGGATGTCACATGTTTTCAAATTTTTGGCTCTAGGACATGCCGGTTTCCTCACGATGTTTTCCTTCACCGTTTTGAGAGCAGTGGTGATGAAATAATTTACACAAAGTAAAGCGCCTGCCTGGGTTCGAACCCACGACCTTCAGCTTGTAAGTCGTGGCCGTTACCAATGGGCCACCACTGCTCTCACACTTGACATAATTATGTGTACTCAATAGAGTTGCAGTTAATTTCCAGTTTGAGTTGAGCATGACTATGAGCATCTGGAATACCGGCCTTAATCTTATGTACTAAACATAATGACCATAATTAACAGTACATTTAAGTAGATTTTTTTTTATAATTTAACCCTATCCCTAACTACAAAAAGTTTGCACTCTCAGGATCACCTTGACATAAGTTCAACTGAGTTCGAGAAAACAAAACTTTTAACTTATAAAGTAAACATAAATACATAATATTTATGTTGAACCCTTTTTTTGTACACAACATAATAAGGATGTGTTTGTAACCTCTGATTGTGGACCCTAAACTGGTTTTTTTGGTGAGATTACTGTAAAAACTGGCTTTTATTGAGAAGTGCGTGTAAATCTTTTTGTTTTGCGACACTGTTTGCTGATAAAAAGTCTGGTAAATTATTTTGGGAAAGGTAATAATGGCTGTATCGATGTTCCTTGCAATTATGCTAAAATGAAAAGTTCTTTTTAAGTTTGTCATCGCAACGACAGTCGCTAACGACCTTGAGGGAACAAAACAAGCTCTCGTGTTACACTCGCGCCACCTAAAATTCATTAGATTTCTGTACTTTCCTTATTATTAAATAACTTAATCTATAACTTAAATAAGGCTTGATTAAACCCAAATATCAAAATGTAGATAATTACATTGTCTATAAGATGGTGAAAATTTCATTAATTTTGCGCGACGCTTTCGGTGTGATTGTCGTACTTTACAAAATAATTATACTATATTTACGAATAAAACTCAAAATGTTCATAGATCAAATTATTAAGAAAATGGTCTAATGTAATCCATATTTAAAAAAAGTTTAGACTTGTGATTCTCATTTTAAAATTAGCTACTGAGGGTTATCTGCGCCTTAAGGTTCCCCTAGTCGACAGCAGGAACTATTTTATGCGCGAGGTTAAAATGCATGCTATCTCATCCGACAACACATGCGAAAGAGATAGATGCTGTGATGAGAAGTAAGAAGCTAGTTCGCGTACGAATTAGCACTTTTGCAAATTTGTATCGAAATAGATGATGATTTAGGACGAAAACGAGCGCACGAAATTTTATAAACAGACCTTTGGGAGTCTAGATATCGTGAAAAAACTACTAAATGTATATTTAAAAATGCATTGTTGAATTACTAATCTATCCCTGTATCCGTCACGCGCAATTTTTAAGATAGCTTATCATTACATAACATTACTTTATTACACAAAAATGTTAACAATCAAATGGCATTCTATTCTTTTAATTAGATATGCTTAAATATTCAGCAAAATATTGAGCACCCATTACGATGATTCATTAGTTAGTAACAATCGTGCAAATATTTTGAATATTGCATGAATTATTATTCAAATTATTTCTAAAATCACGAGTATTCTATTCAAACAACAATTAGAGCAAAGTTTTCTCAATTATGCTAATTGCAAATAATGTCTATGTATTAGATGAGGAAAAACTATTTAGGTACCTAACTGAAAATTGTCCAGACGTACAAAATCATGTGATTTTAACTATTATTGCAGAATTATTTTACTTTCTACAAAACGATTTAGTGAAACAAAAATAAATGCATCTTTTAAAAATCATTTGGCATCTTATTTTCGTTTTCGCGGCAGCCGGATAAACATAAAATCATAATTATTTGTGAACTTATAGTTTCTGCCATATACATACTATTAGTATTTTGACATTATAAATAATGCATTTATGATGAATCTTAACTAGGCTATTAATTTGTCATTAAAATTATAAATTCATTAACTTAATACAAAATTTCATAACTTTATATAATGTTCTTATAATGTATCTAGTTTTGATTTGTTTGTATAATAGTTCCTAGGCGACCTAGCTCTGCTCGGGTGAAAATAGAGAAAACAACGTTTTCTCAAAATGAATCCTAGCTAGATCGATTTATCGCCCCCGAAACCCCCTGCTTACTAAATTACATGAAAATCGTGGGAACCGTTCCCGAGATTCAGATTATATATATAGACAACAATTGCTCGTTTAAAGATATTAGATAGATTTCTACACCAGCAATTGTAGTATGTGTGAAACAATGTTTAATGTAAGATATCAATGTACTATATACTGAGAAATAAATAAATACTAACATACCATAAGAAATAAGGCCAGGAATCGTGGAAAAAAAACACTTTTTAAAAATTTTACTTTTCTTCCTATAGGTATCAAAATTTATTTATATTGATGGGTTCTTTCATCCCCTGAAAGATGGGCAATAAAACGAATGCTACCACAGGGAAGCTTTTAGTTTGACGCAAATCTGCAAGCATGCGCGTACGCAGATAAATTGCTTGCAAAGCGCTAATTCAATTTTGTGAGGTATCTAATGAGATGATCACGACTATGACGTCTTATCACCTTAAGTACCAAACTTCACCTTAAATATCACCCAAATCTGCGATTCCGTGCTATTAACATGACCTTACTAATAAGATATATTAGCCTCGAGACACAAAATCAAAGAATATTAATTTTCTATGGGTATAGGTAGGTAGGAGGAAGTTGTCAAAATTGTACACTGTTGATAGCGCAATATTGAGCATTTTTGAGGGTTCTAGTTCTTCTAAAGATGATGTATCATCAAAAAGGAAAACATAGAGCCACAGATTATGTCTTTCTTTTTCAGTGTGTGATATATCTTTTAAATTGGTACAATATTGGAGGAGGAAATAGTTGAGAGCCAAACCTCGAATTATGACTTTACCAAGGAAACTCAGTCGGAGCTCACTGTCCACATTTCCTCTTATTTTTCCCACTGCTGGGGCACAGACGTCCTCTCTGTGCGAGATAAGGATAGAAATAAGAAAATCTTCTGAATTTTCTTTCGACTTGATGACGTTAGGTTGCACCTAGGCACCATGATCTATGAAACTATGATCTATCAACGCTAATATGGCCGTTTTAAGTGCAAACACTAATTATTCATTGTCGATGATTAGCACGAGATCATGTGCTGATTGTTATTTCGTGTCGCTCGCCAATTTGAGTGTGAAGTGCGAATTTCAGGGCTGGCAGTATCAAAGCTTTTGCTGCCGATTCAAAATGATGGCCTCTTTGATCAATTCGGGTCCTTAATAACCTAGATCAGGGGTCATCAGGGATCACCAATTACTTTCATTTGGATCCGTTTTTTAAATAATTGACCGTCGCGGTCCGTAAGGTTGAAAACCACCTACCCTCCCCCTCTCCGGCCTGAACATCATTACGTGTATATACTTTGTTCAAATTGCAATAATAAACATAAATAACTGTGATGAAATGATTTTTCTGTTGTCGAATCGACTTAAGTAAAGGCAAAGCTCGGGATAAATTATTATTACATTACTTACTCAAGTAACACAAATAAATGATATTGTACTGTTTACGGTCCACACAAAAAAGGTTGGCGGTCCGGATCCGAATCGCGGTCCGCCATTTGATGACTCCTGACCAAGATAGACAGAAAAATACAAGCTTGTAACGATATCTAAATACAAAACTAAGATAGGTACTTCTGGGAAACTCAAGTCCGATTCAAGTATAATTTCGAGTGAAAATGTAAAACGAATACAATTTTTTGTTTGCCGATCTCACCCAAAACTATGATTCGAATTTGTTCTTTGAAACGAGCACAATTATTCGAAAGTAAGGTTTATTAACTAAACCACCATATTTTTATAACTTTTCGTATGCCTTAAAAAGTTATTTTTCGTTTTACCTTGCAGTAAGACAACTCGAATGTTTATTATGATCTGTAAAATATAATTTATTGACCGAAATGTGGTTTTTATGATGACTATATATTTTAGTACAGGGACACCGCGTATAATATTTTAACTGCTTGTTTTGGCCAATCGTCTTGTCAATAGAAACATAAAATAAGTTATAATTTGGAACATGACTTAAAACAATCTCTGAATATAATAATAACGAAAAGTGGAAATGAAACAAATGGCAACCCTGAAAATTCTTCAGGTCAAGTTTGTGCCAATTTAAGATTATGGCAGCATAATTTTAGTAGATATAGTCAGGTTCTCTGAATCTGTCAGATGACAGCATTGGTTAGATAAGTGACGTCATTCTAAATCCAATATGGCGGACGGCAGTAGATGGCGGACTAGTTATTTTTTGTGCACTGCCATGATATGGAATGAAAGGGTTTGCTGAGTAGAATACTAAACAATCTTGTTCTTAAAAAATATTTTATAATGAATATATTTATTTATTTGGAACTCATAAAAGCTGCCGCAGACAGGCGGGATATAACGATGCGACAATTATTTTTAAACAAATTGTTGTACAGAAAAAATGTTCGTAGATTTATTTATGCAAGAAATCGTCACATTATCTCCTTGCGCCTTTCTGCGGTAGCCTTAACACATTGGTGAAATGTAGACCGCTGCCTATCCCGCAGGGATACAAGCTTGTTGCTACCTTGTACGCAAAACATCTGAACTTTTATCACCCAGCATAAACAAAAAAAAACATTTAGCCAGGCAATCCCCCGTATTTATCAGAAGTTTATTCACTATAGTACAACACGTAGTACATAAAGCAAGATGATGCGGGTGACATTTATATCACTATATTATTAATAACAATAACACATAAACAACATCATATGACTCTTATCTTCAGCGAAAGTGATAATTACTTAAGAATCAAAGTTCAAGACATTGCTTTGTTTATAATTATTGATTAATTTATTAGACATAGGATGTGTTGCTAGAGCTTGTTATCAATACTAAGATTCGTGATGCCTGCTGCAATAATTATTTGCTGGATAACTGATGGTAGACTTCTCGTTGTTTGGCAATGTAGATCCTGAAAGACTCCTTGCACACACCATTCGTCCGGGGAAGATACCGTTCCCAGGCGAAAAGTAAAGGATAGGGTGAAATCCTTAGCTATCTGCTATCCAAATATCTTAAGAAGATTTGATCAATTTAAAAGATATTCCATAAACTGGAAAAGAAAGATATATACTCTCCCCTTTGTTTTCGTTTTTGATGATACATTATGATGAAGTAATAAGGTTGACTTTTGTTTGCTGGGATTTTTGAAGAAAACAACGTGTGTTTAGTATGCAGGTTTATTCGCAACTGAACTATATAGTGGACTGTATATATCTTAGATAGCTACTTTTTAAACATATATATATCTAGGCTCACAACACAAAACGCTAAACTATTTGGACATTCCGCCCGCCAAAGAACATAGTTCTTTAACTACTCTTTAAAAAAACTTTAACTCTAACAATAAAAACATAGATATACTAATGTGTAATCTTAACACATAACAAGTATAAATACAAACCAAAGAAACAAAAATATTCTTCTCAAATCTTAATAAAATAAAAACAGTTGAATACTAACAGAACAACCTGTATCTTTCTTATTTGAACTAAGTAAATAATATTCAACAAGTACCTAACGCAGAACACGTGCGGCTCAAGTTCGGCGTATTCAAGTAGGCACATCGATAACAAACAAGTTTTATGAGTAGATCATTAGTACATAATATAGTTCAACTGAACTTAATGATGCCGGTAAAGAGTAGGCAGAACTCATCATAGTACGATAATGTTATAACATAAATACATTGGCTTTTTTAACTTCAATTAGATAGGTAGGTAAAATTAACTCTGAATTTGAAAACAAACTTAATCGATTTTAACAAAATTTTGAACAAATAACAGAAAAAATAAACAAATTTCATTTAGTTAGAATACAAATTTTGCTCACTGGACGCTTATATTCTCCATTTTTACACTTTACGGATACAACTCGGGTTACATTATCAGGTCCAGGATATTTTTTGATAATTTTACCAAGTAACCATTTTGCTGGCGGTAAATAATCTTCTTTTAAAACAACAACATCACCTATCTCTGGTTCATCACGTTTAGTGTTCCATTTATACCTTTGATTTAAGTTAACTAGGTATTCCTTATACCACCTATTCCAAAAATCAGTTACAATTTTTTGCGTTAATCGCCATCTATCCAAACCAACAACATTACAATTAGTGTAATCCTCATCTGCAATATTCAACAATGGTTCGCCTACCAAAAAGTGACCTGGTGTCAAGGGTAGAGGGTCATTGGGGTCATCGCTCAACAAGGAAATTGGTCTCGAGTTTAAACACGCTTCCACTTGCGCCAGGACTGTCGACATTTCTTCGTATGTAAGTGTATTAATTCCTACTACCTTTTTCAAATGGGTCTTAGTACTTCGCACTGAAGATTCCCACAGCCCACCAAAGTTGGGCGAGTGGGGAGGAATATAATGCCAGGTGGTTCTTTCTAAAGAAAGTAGCTCGGCTAATTCTCCTGGCAGAGAAGATTTAGCACTATTAAACATTTCTCGCATTTGCTTATCAGCACCAACAAAATTAGTGCCATTGTCACTGTATAAATCCTGACAATGGCCTCTACGAGCAGTGAATCGCCTAAACGCAGCAATAAAACCCTTGGCAGTCATGTCGGTTACTGCTTCTAAATGGACTGCTCGTGTAACCATACACACGAATATGCAAATGTAACTCTTGTAAGACTTAGCTCCTCGGCCTGGCGAAAATCTGATAAAAACGGGACCACAGTAATCCACACCAGTAGATTTGAATGGTTTACTGGGTTTCAACCTTGCCTCTGGAAGCAGGCCCATTAGAGGAGTAGTCTTCTTTGTGGAGTATCTTAAACAAATAGTGCACTCTCTGAAATATTTTTTAACGCGATCTTTACCACGTAAGATCCAGAATTTGGATCTAAGAAAGTTTAACATAGCTTGTGGACCACCGTGCAATGTTTTTGCATGAGCATCCGCAATTAAAACCTTGGTAATATGACAGTTACCAGGCATAATTATCGGGTGCTTCGTGTCATACCACGCGTCCGATTGTGCTATGCGTCCACTTACTCTTAGCATCCCCTTTTGGTCCAAAAAGGGACAAAGAGATCGTAATTTACTCTTTTTAGGCACACATTCTCCAGTCTTTAACCGTTTTATTTCAAAGGAAAACTCGCGCTCTTGTACTTGTTTAATGCATGCTAATAAAGTCTCATTCATTTCACTTGACGTGATATATTTAGGTAGTTTCGATCTATTAATTTTCTTAAATTTATAATTCAAAACTCGTCTACAATAGGATACAATTTTTAATAATTTACTTAAAGATGAATATTTTGACCAAAAAAATTCTTCGTCAACGTGGGATAAAACGGATAAAGATTGGATTCGTTCCTCTTCATGTGTGTCTTCAATCGGTGTACTCTCTGTGTGTACTGTAGTTTCTGACAACCAATGCGGTCCTCTCCACCACAATGTATGCTCACTCAACTCTTTGGGCTGCAGACCACGTGAAGCACAGTCCGCAGGGTTCGTCTCTGAGGAGACATGACGCCACTGGTGGTAATCCATAATATTTAATATAGTGGACACTCTGTTGCTAACAAACGTTGCCCATCGACTTGAGCCTCCCTTGAGCCATGCTAACACTATGGTGGAGTCGGTCCACCCATAGAGATGTTCCTTGGGTATCTCCAGAACTTGTGATACTTCACATAAAAGCTTGGCTGCTAAGGTGGCGCCACACAATTCAAGTCGGGGTATAGAAATCTCCTTTACAATTGGGGCAACTCGAGTCTTTGCGGCCAGTAAATGTACATACACCCTATTTGAACTATCAATCACTCGTATGTAAACTGCTGCCGCAAAAGCTGATTTTGAAGAATCGGAAAATACGTGTAACTCTCTCTTGCATTCTTGTGTAAAATTTATCCATCTAGGTATTTTAAGATTTTTGAAATCTTTTAGCTCTTGCCTATATTTTAGCCACTCACCATGTAATTCATCCGTCAAACTATCATCCCACCCAAGACCAGATTTCCACAGTTTCTGAATTAAAATCTTAGCAGTAACTACCACTGGGGCAATCCAGCCTAAAGGGTCATACAATCTCGCTACTTCAGATAATACTTGTCTTTTAGTGACTATATCTTTAGGTTCAGGTAAGTTTACTACGTATTCAAAATTATCATTCTTCCTATTCCAACTCAAACCTAAAACCTTGATTAGATCATTTAATTTAATAGCTTGCCTTTCACTCAACTCAGTTTTCCCAATCTGCTCTAAAAACTTATCATTATTACTATTCCATTTCTGTAACTCAAAACCACCACTCATCATCAACTCATTCATCTCCTCATAAATTTTAATTGCCTCATTAACCGTGTCACACCCGGCCATTAAGTCATCCATGTAATAGCATTGTTTTGTTATTCTCGCCGCCAATGGATATTTTTTCTCTTCTAACTCAGCAAGTCTTTGCAATACCTTGACAGCTAGATATGGCGCGCATGCTGTACCGAACGTTAAACGTAACATTTTGTAACGTTGTATGGGTTCTGAAGAATCAAATCTCCAGACAACTCTCTGGAAATCTGTATCCTCGTCCGCCACTCTTACCATCCGATACATTTTTACAATATCGGCTACGATACAGATTTTATGAAGACGCCATCTCATCAAGATGTGCCTTAAATCTTGTTGTAACCTTGGTCCAACAAGAAGCTCATCATTTAGTGACACACTGTTGTCACCTTTGCTCGAAGCGTCAAAGACGACTCTCACCTTAGTGGTGTTTTTGTCTTCTCTCACCACAGCATGGTGAGGAAGGTACACAGCTTTAGACTTCTGCAACTCACTCTCAGAAACCATTCTCATGTGGTTCATACTCAAATACTCACTCATTACATTATTGTATTCTTTTCTCAACTTCGAATCTTTCGATAGCTTTCTCTCTAAATATTCTAACCTCTTCACTGCTCTCTCTTCTGTATTACCATATTGACACTTAGGATCGTCCGTTGCAAAAGGCAATCTCACTATAAATCTCCCTTCATTATCTCTCACTGTAGTTAACTCAAACAAATCCTCACATACTTTATCGCTATTAGTCATCTCTTTCTTTATTAAATTAGGCTCATCTTCCATCTCCCAAAATTTTTTAAGTAACTCATCCTCTTTCACCTGTATGTGCATGCTAATGAGATTATCTTTTGCTAACGTTCGATACCTTTTTGACATTCTTCCTGACAAAATCCATCCAAACACCGTATTTTGTGCTATTAAATTACAATCAGGATGCTTCATAACGCCATCAAGTAATATTTCGCTATAAACCTCTGCACCTAGCAAAATATCGATCTTACCTGGCGTCGCGTATGTAGGATCAGCTAAAGGAAGATTGTCAATGTCTACCCATTTGGAAGTGCTAAAGTTGGTGGAAGGAAGTAGTGACGTTAAGGAATGTAACACATAAGCGTTAACTAGAATGAAACTAGCTGGATTATGACGTGATTCCAGGCGAAGTGAAACCGTGTTTTTTATCCTCATACGGCCTTCTCCCAGCCCTGACACCCAGCCACTCACTGGTTTGCGTACAAGACCTAATAATTGCACAGTTGACTCAGATACAAAAGATGCCTGTGACCCTTGGTCGAGTAAAGCACGAATTATTTGTTTAAAACCGTTAGAACGGATTACCTTAACCTTAGCCGTCGCAAGTAGCACGCTGTTGGGTTGTAGCTCTCGTCTAGAAAATGTAGCAGTTATGTTTGTGTCACCTCGTATTGTACTCGCTCTCTCTTGTTGTGGTTCACTCGGTGACACAGCGTCTGCCTGCTCCAGGCTACTGGCTGGCTCCTGGTTCTCTCTCTCAAAGTGTAACATCGTGTGATGTCTTCTCCCACATTTCTTACAGCTGAATGACTGACGACACTTAACTGCCGCATGAGTTGGTGCTAGGCAGTTAAAACATAATTTACTTGTTTGAACGAAGGCCTGTCTTTCCTTAGGTGTCATAAGGCTAAAACGCTTGCACTGGTTGAGATAATGAATTTCATGACACATCGGACACTCTTTTTTAGCCTTAGACTTGTTTTCTTTCTCCTTCTCCACTGACGCGTGAAAAGATTTCGACTTCGCAGCAGGCTTAGCTTGTTGCGCGGTGCGGTTTCCGTTCGTATCTATCATTTCTAATGTCCTGAATCGGAATTCTAAATAATCTCTCAATTGTGTCCAAGTGGGCAACTCATCACTCATCATATTTATCTGCTGTTCCCATTGTTTGACAGATTCCGTGTCCAATTTCGAAACAACTAAGTGAACGACAGACGCGTCAGCGTAACTGGATTCAGTACTGATGCCCAAGTTTTCCAAAGATTTAAGACAGGTAGATGTCGTATCCAACAAACTCCTAATTGCCTTTGCTGACTCGGTTTGAATTTTCTTTGTGCCAAATAAAGTCCTCATAATAGCATTGCAGTTATAACGCTTATTATTGTATCGCCGAACTAACTGCTTCCATGCTTCCTCATAATTTGCATCAGTTGTCGAAAAATTACTTAATAAATTAAATGCTTCTCCACTCAAATTGGATTTGAGGTAATGTAATTTCTGTACCGATGAAATGTTCTTATTAGTGTGTATTAATGAGGAAAACATGTCGTAAAAGGTTGGCCATTCTTCATAATTACCCCCAAAACTAGGTAATTGTATGCGGGGTAATTTTACATCACTGCAATTATTGTTCGCGTTATTGGTAACTGCTGGGCTAAGTAACTCGGTAACTGAAGGTAGAAACTGTTGCAAAGCTTCTCGCAAACTCGATTTATACTGCACATATAACTCTTCAAAAATCTCATATTTTCCTTCTGTAAAATATGCTTCCTTCTTATTTTTCGCTTTTGCAACTATCTCCTTGTGTCCGTCTTTAAAATCTTTCAATAGTTGTTCTAACAACTCCAATCTTGTTTCTAAGTATTGAGTTTTAATTCTGTCTTTTGGAGTTTTCCTAAAATTTCTCTCAGCTTTCATCAAATTGTCGAACAACTCATCTTGTAACGAAAAAGTTCCTCCATTGTGGTAACAAATAAACTCGCACAGCAATCTCAGCAAACAACACCGATCGGTCACTTATTTTAGGTGATAACTTCTCGCAAAATAACAGTTTGTTAATTTTAATCTCTTTAAACACTCACTCAATGTACTGTTATTATGATTTGCACCAAAAATCACATACACCTTGTAAACAAGTATCAGTTTTTATTAATTTTATAGTCAATCACTGCTTACTAGCTCGTCAGTTAAAAATGTTTTTATAACTTGCACATATGTATTTAGCAAAAAAAAAAAAAACGTGGCACCCGCCGACTCCTTATCGCACTCAGGTAATATTCTTTTGTTCTCGCGGGCCGGCCGGGCTCGAGGATCATTAACACGCTCCGGTTCGAATACGGACCAAAATGATGAAGTAATAAGGTTGACTTTTGTTTGCTGGGATTTTTGAAGAAAACAACGTGTGTTTAGTATGCAGGTTTATTCGCAACTGAACTATATAGTGGACTGTATATATCTTAGATAGCTACTTTTTAAACATATATATATCTAGGCTCACAACACAAAACGCTAAACTATTTGGACACATTATCTTTACAAATACTCTAGTACCCTCAAAAAATGCTCAAAGTTGCGCTGACAACAGGGGCCTAGTGTACAAATTTGATACTATAAATGAATAAAGAAAAACGTAGAATCATATATCTTTTTTATTCAATTTACGGAATATATTTTAAATTTGTCCAATACTGGAGGAGGAAATCCAAACCTGTTATTATGACTTTTTACTAAGGAAATCCAGTCGGAGATCTGCCCTCTTAAACAATCCTAGATACCTTTATCAAAAGTAATTAATTAACAATTAATGTTTTACAATTACCATTGGCAACATAAACGCCGAGTAGTATTCAAGAATTCGACAGTAACAAACTTAGAAATAAAGGCAACGATAAATATGTTAATCAATTTAAGCTAATTAGCGAAACTCGATAACGATTACCACTAATCAATAAACACAATCACATGATTTTCTATTTACTGTATGTACATCGAAAATACACACAATATTCTACAATCGTGCGTGCCTTTGAACGCACTTGATCTAAATAACTGACAAATGATTGCCGATGAGTTACGATGGCTCACTTATGTAGAACTTGTCGGAAGTCGTGACAAGTCTTATATAGACAAACTATGTGTAATCGTGCATAATTAGTCTAGCAAGGAGAGTCGATCCTTTGTATAGAAACATCATAAGATAGTCATCATAAGATAAAATGAATTGTCCTACGGCAGGCCAAATGCTTTCCTCTCCCTAGCTATAACCCACGGATTTTAGGGTTCCGTCTTAGCTTAGCTCAGAGACTCATAGTACTAGAAAGCTTCAATTTGGCATGGATATACATATTTACATATAAATCATGCCGAAATAGTGGTAAAAAGAACCATGAAAAATAAATTTTGTTTGGTTAAGTACATCCTGTACACGTAAAGTGGTGAAGCTTTTTTTTTTCTCGTCTATCTGATGGTGTGGGGTATCGTTGGATAGGCCATTCAAAAATATTACGGGTCTGTGAAAACCATTTTTCATTACAGCTAAGTAGGCTTTACAAGTTTACGAGTGATAGTCGACCAACTTATAAATTTTACTTGGTATACTTAACAAAATGTATATTGATATATGGGGACAACAGTTTTCGAACGGCAAATATAATTTTGTCCCTACGTTTGAGCAATGATCGGTGCCTTCATTGTTTATGAACGTTAGTAATGTTACCTATTTATTTTAGTGAATGTTTATACGGAACCCCCTGTGCGTGAGTCAATCTCGCAATTGGCCGGTTTTTTCTTTCCTGTCCCTAGCTGTAACCAAGGGGTTTTTAAGTCAATAGTGAATAATTTACTTCTAACCTAGCTTGCTCTATAGTTGACCACACCATCGCTTACCTTTAGATGAAATAGTGCTAAACGCGAACCTTTCAATGGTACAATATTTCCGGAATTCAGTTTTTATTTTTATTATTACCAATGAGAGTGTTCTCCCAAAAGTTTTTGTCGCAACAAATTAACAGTAATCAATTACTGGTTCTTTGGAAAACCTAGCTGGCAATAAACTCAACTCTTGGAAAACTGCATTCAGTTATCAGCTGTCATTTTTAATTTATATACGTCATTAGAGGATGTTGTACTATTGTTGTATGCCCACTTCATTTTATTGTTGGGAACAAATACGGTAAATTATTAAAACTTCTCAGATCTAGTAAGATTCCGTTTTTTAGAATTAGTCACGCACTTCTGGTCGGAAAAGCCACATTTAAATATGGGTCATCCAAAAATCGCGCTACAACAGAAGGGAAGGGAGCCGACGTCGTTTCATTAATTTGATTGATATATTCGTACCTTCTTGTATACTTCGTAAACTCCACAAATTTATAATAAAAGCATGATCTTTTTTTTTAATTTTTCTGCATTTTTTTTCCTTCTAGCAACCCTGCTTAAACAAGCTCAATTTATTCTCCATCCTTAAATAAATATCCAAAAAAAAACTATTTTATGACATTTTTGGAAATTAACCTAAATTCTTTAGCAAACGGTCTTGAAATTTTACTGATGTTATCTGCTTACCTTCAAACCCACGCAGGATAATGTAGTGTACATTTTGTGGTATTTATTGATAAGGATACACTTGTTGTTATACTTTACTTTATTTTTTCAAGTGGCTTTAAAAGGGCCTTGTATTTTTTCCTATTAAGAAAGGACCTAGAAATAACATACCTCGATTTTTGAATTAAGAATTTAATAGTAGTTTATGCAATGGTCATATAACAGGGTTTATTAAAACACGAGCGTGGGTTTATCTCAAGAGGCGAAGCTGAATGTGATAATAATAACACGCGAGTGTTTTAAATACCTAATTATATGTCGTTGCATACACTATTTTATCTTCACTCATACAGTTGAAATAAAACAAAAGTAGAAACGGAAAAAATATGTTGTATGGCGGCCAATTTAAATTCTCATTGCGCACGCATGACTGCGCAGCGCGCGCCTCCATTGACAATGACACTGCTTTTCTACATTAACTCAATGAGCCCATAAGCGCCAATAAATTAAAAAGTAAAAGTGTGCTATAAAAATTAAAAAGTTATTTTATGATGCAGTTGTTTGAAAATCGAAGGAAACTGATGCACTGTACCTAATGTTTTTTTTTTTTAATTTTACCTGTCCACGAATATAAACTACGTGTTTATATTTATGACAATATTTTTTGAATTCATAAAACTATAAAACATTTCCCATCTGTGGGATCAGTCAGGTCTCGGGGCGATATATTCTTGATACGTCATACCTCGTTAATTGTCCATCTACCCGCCCGTCCCACATGACCAACACTTTTTTTTTTAGAAATTGTGAAAAAATTAACAGTTATTACTTCGTAAAAGCAGAAATACAAGGTAGCTAAACCGCTTCAAACTACAAGCCATAAATAAGATTATAAATAAGCCTTCCACGTTCTAACAGATATCCATCTTAAAAATGTTTTAAAAACACAATACGGACGTCCTTAAGGAATAAGGAACCCATTTACCGAGTTAAGATTGTCTAAACAGGATAGCAAAAGCCGGTAAACCATAATGGCGAAGGAGTCTAGTCTCGCACGCGATCTGTAAAGGTTAATGTCAATGTAACACCTAGACTAGCTGCTCAGGTAGTAAACTACAGAAACCGTTATGGTATCTTCGCTGAACTATCATCTCTTTTAATGACAGATTTAAGAGTTGTGATCAATTTGTCTTTAAGGGATAAGATTTGATGTCTTGGATTTAATTGTGGTTTTGGTTTTGAGATTATTGGAAAGGAAAAGCTAGGAAATTAAGTAATACATGTACAGACATTTTGTAGAAGTCAAGGCCAAAAAAAAATGATTTATTTTAACTTGATTAAGAAGCAGCAATGTCATTATGTTTCTCATCACATTCGTTTGGCTTTAAATTACTGATACATTTATGTATACGGAGAATAGCTGCCATCACCATCATCATTTCAGCCGAAAGACTGCTCATAATAGGCCGCTCTCGAGTCGCCACATCGAACGGTCGTGTGCGTGTCACATCCAACAGATTCCCGCAGCCTTAATCAGTTCATCGGTCCAACTAGATTGAACCTCGATTTTACCTAATCTAAGCTTTGAGTGGATTCTGGGTTTCAATAATGATTAAGATAAAGTTACCTCCATAATAAATTAACCAATTAAGACGATCCAGACAAAAAGAAAGAAAACCATTCACTTGCAAACCTTCGAGACAATAAAAAATCCAATTATATTACATAATACAGATATCATACTTCACTAATCGCTGCATAGAAACCAGACCGTACCAATCCAAATAATTTTATTTATTTGCTTAGATTCACCAACAATTCTTTACACTTAATAATAACAAAAAACACATGCTTAAACTAAATTAACAGTGATACAATTACTTAAAGGCACCACATTCACAATTTCGAAGAATCTAAAAGCTAACTTACATAGTAATAAGCGCTAATTATTAGAAATTGGTTACAAAAAAATAAAAATTGTTAAAAAATTACACAATTGAAACATTAAAAATTATAATGATTCAATTAATAACATTGATGAAGTTAATAAAATATACAGAATTGATAGATTAACAATACGAATAAAATTGTAAAACACAGACAAAAAATTGACACAACATATTTCATATGAACTTGTGAAAATCGATGATTAGAAAAGAAAATACATGCATTTGATATAGGTGGTAAAAATCACAGTAACGAGATTGAGGGCTACTCGATAAACTCTTGAAGATGGATTTCAGTCTAGCCAAAGAGTCAAAGTGAAGATCGACAACATCACTATAGCCATTTACTTCCTTACATATTCTTGCATATGGCGAATTAGCTCCCAAACCCGTTCACCTCAAGGGCGGACAAAGAGGTGTGATGGCACTACGCTGTATTCTAGCAGGAGGCCGAAAATTAAAAAGCGTAAGCAGACAAGGACTGTTTTATAGGCAATTCATAATGAAGCAGGATACCAAATTATGCATTCCGGATAGTCCAGAAAGGCTATATACCTTAATCCCTTGAAACTAAACACCAACAAATGAGTAGCCATTCCCTACTGTCGCCACTTCACGCGAGCCAATTGTCGTAATTGTGAAATTTACTTCATCAGACGGTATTTCCTTCCTCCCACTGGCAGCACAATTGTGTAATAGCAGTGAATTAGTACAGGTGTTGTGTTTAACACTTTGCAACTTGATGCCCAGGATGTGGTTTGTCCGGTGGAAACTTGGCAAGCCTTTGTGGGAACAGTCTCAAGACTGTTCTGACTGAGGCTTACTCAGGCGAGGACATTGCTTCTTTTCTTGAAACCGATTATATCTATTCCACACCGGCTCCATTCTTGCCAACATGGTGATTGATGTTTTATAAGCAACATCCTATAGACCTGCAAACAAGTGATGACGATGAACATACCTCAGTGAAAATACTCTCAAAACTTATAACTGAACATTGCTAGGAAGAAAATGTACTTATTGCTGAATTTTTATGCCATCACAAAAGCAACAACTTATCGCCCTGAACCACTGTATAACGATGATATGTCTTTTAATTTAGTTGTGGTTACTCCAACAACAAGTTGTGTCGGAAAACTTTTTTTAACCCATGGAAATCCTCATGTATATCCTCCGCCCTGGGGTGGGTGAATGTCGGCAACCTGACAAGCACCAATGTAGCCGATTAAATGTTGTGATGGATTTGACTTAAATGCTCGATTTTTCTCTAGATACAACAATACTCTTTTTACAGACTTAAAAAAAAAACGGAGGTAATAAATTCGACTCATAAATATGTAATATTGTAGGAACTGCACAATATTCACATAATGTTACTCTATGTGGGCTTCTAACACGTGTGCGAAATTTCATAAGTGTATGTTGGTATGTATGTTTGTCCACGCATTTCTCCGAAACTACTTATCAGATCGTAACCATTTTTTATTGGATTTGGTATCTCTCTACTTAGTGAATAGTGCAAGTTTCGTTAAAATCGGATCAGCAGTTTTCAAGATATAGAACATACAACCGAACTCTTTAGCGACAAATAGCATGAATGTGTAAATTGAGTTATTATGGGTATTTTGTCAATCCTTTAGGTACCTTACTAAAGAACTTGCTTACTTTTTAGTGTTAGTATACTAAAACTGAAAAGGAAGAAATAAAAACATTTTCACAAAAAACTAAACCGTTGTCGAAAACCGATAAAAAAGAAGTACCAAAGACAACGGCTTCCGAAACGATAGTTAAAAAGTTTTCTATTTGTCAATTTCAGACTGTCCAAATGCACTATGAATTCTGTCTGGAGCAGTGGTGGCCCAGTGGTACCGACCGCGACTTACTTGCCGTAAGTCCTGGGTTCGAACCCAGGCAGGCGCTTTGTTTTGTGTAAATTATTTTATCACCACTGATCTCAAAACGTTGAAGGAAAACATCGTGAGGAAACCGTCTTAGAACCAAAAATTCGAAGACATGTGACATCCACCAAACCGCACTGGGCCCGCGTGGTGGATTAAGGATTCCCTCTCTCAGAGAGGAGGCCTGTGTCCCAGCAGTGTGAACATTCAAAGGCTGATGAAGTTGATGTTTCTGTCTAAAATGTGCTGACTTGATGGATGCAGTCTTCTCTATTGAGCCATCACAACAAAACCCAGCTTATATAGTTATACAACTATCTACTGTGTGTTTAGTAACTTGATTCCTAGCGCCTAGGTGGTAATCGTGCATCCGGTAATGTCAACGATCGTGGCTAATGTAATTGTGTCAGTAAAATTAAGCTTCTTCTATCTAGCTGTGGGAACTAAGTAGTGGGAAGAATAGTTTCTGACAAAGAATACACTAACTCGACTTCTTCCTAAATTAGCGATCTCTGGATTGGTTTGAGAGCTACAATACCTCATGCAAAAGAAAAATGAAACTGGGGGTGGCAACTGAGATGAAATTTATATAGAAAATCTTAAACCCGTCTGCTTAAAAAGCGAACTAAAAAGACGTAAACAAGATGAAAGTCATGGTGTGCAGTCGGAAGATACATATTCACAATCTGGCTGACCAAAACCAGATGTATCCTCCGACTGCACAGATTTTTTGAACTAACTATTTACAACTGTTTAGTTGTTTTTTTTAGGATTAGGTACATTTAAACATATAAGTGTTATATATTTTTGAAATCAGCTCTTAAAACCCTTTACTTTGATACCCCACACGATAGGTTTGGATGAAAAACAGATTTGGTCCCCTACAATATGGCGCCCAAAATCCGCCATTTTTCTATTATCCAATCATAATGCAGCCAGTGACACTCGCAGGGTTAAATCATAAAAATCGGCCAACGCGTTTGGTATCTAGAACGCCACATAGGAACAAACATACATACATAGACTGATAAACACATTACCCTCCTTCGGCAGTCGGGTAAAAAGAACGGAAAAAGGAGAAATGTTAAGTGCCTATATTATTATACCCCCAACAAAATAGGAATATTGGAAATTAGAATTAGGGCAAGCGAATGGTGTTGAATGTGCCTGACTATGTAACGAAATTGAAAGGTGCCTCCGATTTGTTTAATCAATTTCCATGAGTAGGTAAATAAAAATCAAGGCCATCAATAATTAGGTCTATAATTGAGTAATACTCGTAATACAAAAATAGAAATCCAACGATATTATTCACCATTACTTTGTGGTCAACTAATGATACCTACATACCAGATTGTATTAGATATAGTGCGAGCAGTAAATTTTTTAACAATAACGCAGAAATCAATACCTTAGAAAAAGGAACACGGCGCACTATTATTAGATTTTTCTTGGTTGGTTGGTGCTCACCACATGCGCTATGCAGAAGCTAACTGATCAACCATCTGTGTAAGGTCTGGACCAAGTATTGACGTTAAGTCAATAGTGATACAACAGATTCAACGTGTGGAAACCGGCAGCCGTATTGCGTAAGTGAATACGGCAACGCAAAGAGTTTGACCGCTATCCAATCGGCCTATCACATGCGAGATGAATGACGCGATGTGGATTTCCGTCTATGTGATTAGTCGATTGGATAGCGGTCAAACTATAGCGTTGCCGTATTCACTTACGCAATACGGCTGCGAAACTCCATCAATATACATTATAGTGCGATACTAAAACAATTCCTAAAATGGTTTGTATTTAAAATCACAACGATCTGTCAATTCAAAGAATGCTAGAAGTGCTATTCCGTGAAAATATCACCGTGCAAACTAAGGTTAAGTGGACCTGAAGTGAGCTGTAAATCCCTCACATTTACTAGATTGAAAGCTTCACCCATGTTTACAGAATAGAATAGCTTTTACTTTCGTGATAAGACCACCTTTGTCCCTTAAACTGATAAGTTTTTGTGAAAATGGTGATGTATCTACGATAAATAATATTACTATCTTACTTAATCCCTATCTTACTGTAGATCTCGCAAAAAAAGGGTCGTCAGTCGTCGTATTTCGTAGTATGCTTTCGTTAGTAATAAGAGGTATTTTAGACGTCTCTAAACTGACTCTGTGTGTAGTTTCTGGCTATTAAAACTTTACACCTTTGGCATCTAAAAGGTGTTTAATTTTTTAATTACTTATGATGGTTAGCTAATCCTTCCTTATCTGATTGCAAGTCACGGAAACCATATATATTTCCTCGTGCTATTAACTGATTTTCACAACCAGATTGTTATGTGTATATAAATAGTCTAGAGGATGAAATTGCAGAGAGGTATTACATGTTGCTGGGTAGTTTAGCCCTTTATGTTCTTGCCAAGTATTTAATACAAGCGGGTGTTTTGAAACCATGATGTGGTCACAACCCCCAGCATTGGGGAATCGACGCAAGGAGGAGGAAGCGGTTGTTTTGAGGACTGTTTTTTGAAACTATACAGTTTACAGAAATGTTGTTACTTTTCCTGATTGTAAAGCATGTAATTATAATAGCAAGCCTGTAAAGTTTCCATTGTACACAATTTTGCGCACCTTCTTGCCAATTCATTGGACATATTCATATACAGGACAACGCTAAGTCGCCCCTTTGTGGTCAGTCCCAGCCCTGTTTTACGCATTCAGGGCGCCAATTTTATATTTTGCGGACCCACCGCTCAATCGGCATGCAACTGCTCGTTTTGAAGCTTACTTTCAATTATCACTTTTAAAATTGCCATTCATTTAACAACTCGAAATCTTACACTTCCTATTAAAGTTGATGAAATATATTATCTTGATTACTATTTTATTGCATGGTGATCGAGTTTTAACTTAGACTTCTGTTCAGTATAGGTTTCAAAATGAGCATATTTACATAAATGACACTACTAATTGCGCTAACATTATTTTATTATTCCTTGTTCTAATGTCACTTACGCAAATAAAAAAATCTGTATTCAAGCAAAAATGTTAATACTTACCTAAACGTGCCTGAACATCTTGTCATGTGATACATTTTCATAATATACACATAAAAACGTCATTATATACTGTATATTTACATAAGTTACACTTGTATGTAATTGCGACTATTATACACATGTTAAGCTATCGAGGATAAGTCGTGTCTCTGCCGAGGACAGTCGTTTTGAAGACAGTGTTTCCATACTTCTCTTGTGTTGGTATGACGTATAAAAGAATAACTGATATTGACGCCCTTAGCAAGGTTGATGCTGCACTCATACTTATAGTGGTCAATCATGGTAGAAGGCATTGTGAATGCAATATATAAAGCTGACATTTCTTCTACCAACGGGCTAGCTATTAAATCTCGATTCAACATTATGCTCACTAAACATTTGGTTGATCTGATTGGGTTGTCTTTCAGTTCCAAGCTAACTGAATCATTCCAAGACAATGACTTGAGGCATGATCTTCATGTAACATGTCCCTGCCCAAACCATAAGAGCATAAAGCCAAACCTAGCAGCATAGATGTATCGTAAAAATATGATGCATGACTTCTTTGCCTACGCTGGTATCTACCACTCAAATAATAAGCAAGATATATTTTTTAAGAAATCTTTATGTCTTCACGTTGATCGTCTCTATTTCTTCACATATTTTTTTATCTTTCTTGCCAATATCTTAATCAGTCTTCATATGAGTGTTAGGTTTCGGCCTGACCATCTTTTCTTTGCTTTCAAGCACGAGTTGGACACTAATGGCTGATTTATTTCTATTGGCTTACTACACTGTCTTGATTACTACCCCCGTATGAAACAGTCTTTAGTTTAGACTCGTGACTACATTATTTATCCGTGTCAGTTCAGCCGTAAGACCGCTTACGTAAGATTCTGTTATTGTGCGGAGATATGTGAGATTTCATTACTCAGATTTTGATCTAAATCGTCTTTATCACTTCCTTTGATGTATGCTAAGGAGGGTTTTATACTAATCAAACCTTAGTTATCAGAACTGGGTTTCCTGTCGATCTGGTTTCCTGATTATCAATATTTTTATGTAGAAGCTCTATCTCTAGTAGAGAGACCCATTCATCATCTTTCTGACCTTGTTCCATGTTACTTGGGGTCGGCGCAGTACGTTTCCTTCTTCCATACTGTCCTGTCCCCCGCTAAGCTATCACTGACTTCCTTTTCTTTGAAATCACTTCTCACACAGTCCATCCATATTTTCTTTGGTCATCCCCTCTCTCTCCATCCATCCACATTTATTTCCATAACTCTTATAATAACATGCGTTTCATCCCTCCTCATCACATGACCATACCAATACAAACGGTTTCCTTTCAACTTTTCTGTCACTGGCGCCACTTAACATCCTCTAATATACTCATTTCTCACTTTATTCATTCTCGTCACTCCGCACATCCATCTCAAAATTCTTATCTCTGCTACAAGCAATCTCTTTTCATCTATCTTTTTCACAGCCCAACATTCTGATCCATACAGTACGACAGGTTTAATCATGGACGTGTAAATTTTCCTCTTTAGGCATCCCCTCGCAAGTTGTTCCAGTGACAAGTCGCTATTTCATGTTAGTAGAGAGACCCATTGATGTCCAAATTTATATATAAAGTTTTTGCTTTGTCTATGATGGAGCCCGATATGAAGTCATCAGTTTTTCAAGTCGTTTGCATTCTATATTTATCAGGCACTATAAACATAGATATCTACTATTGAGTCGGGCATTTCGCTCTGCTTTTCCATACCAAATATATCCCTTTAGTTTTAGATGTTCGTTCATGTCCAAACATGCTTGAACTTTTTATCACTGTGCAAGAACCTTGCTTTAAAACTTAGGTATATCAAAATCAGGGTTGCCATTGTCATAAACCAGCATTATTTTCTGGTCAGGGTTGTTCGTGTACGTGAGCTTTTCGCTGGGGTCACTGACACTGCTCGTGACGTCATATGCGCATGCGCACCGCTGTTGCAGTTTTCTTATAACCTTGCTTGCAACTAGTTTAGCGACTTGTTATGCAATACAGAGCTTATTCATGAATTTTAAACGAGAGTTTTGTTATTTATGATTTTTTCGACTGGATTAAGTCATTGGCGCGGTTGTGTCTAGATTTTAAGATTAAAAAAAAGATGTATGACTACCTTCTTAAGAAATTACTTATTTTGAAGAAGTTTTTATATGAATTTAATAAACCAAATGGGATAGGTTGGCCGAAAAAAAATTGAGATAAGGGAGCTGCATAAACACGAGACCTTTGCCCAGCAATGGGACACAATTTAATCATTTTTAGGGTTCCGTACCCAAAGGGTAAAAATGGGACCCTATTACTAAGACTCCGCGGTCCGTCTGTTTGTCTAAAAAGGCATTTTTCTAGATTTCGGTGGATTTTCGGTGCCGATACTGCTAAATGAAAAGCTCAAATTACGATCATTTATCGTAACTTTACTCCGTTTTTTGGCTCGCGATGTACATACAATCGCGTCATCTAGTTAGATTTATGTCTGTGGACTCTACCAATCTGCACAGGGCCCGCGTGGTGGATTATAGCCCACTCCCTCTCTATGAGAGGAGATCTGTTTCCCAGCAGTGGGAATATTAAAAGGCTGATTTTGTTTGTATTAACACGACCGTGCAATAAAAAGGTACCACCTACTGTTTACAGTAGAACTTCAAACAGTGTGTTTGCGGAAGGATGAAATGGCTTAAAGATAAGACTTACCTACGTAAGATCACGTGAATTAACCTTACCTTCGAGTTTAGGTAAAGTTTGCACAGATTAAGATTATCGAGAGCACTGATTTTCACATATTTGTTGGCGATAGCGATGTTGGTAGACCTAGATGCGTTTGTGTGTTCATGGATTAAATCCGTATCCATCGTTCCATACTAATAATATTATAAGAACGACAGTGTTTCAGTCTGTTACTTTTTCACTGCCAAATTCGCTGATCCTTCGCATACTGGTAACTTTGACCTGGATGAGGATGTAGGACACTTTCATCACGGTTGGAAGCTTTCTTGACATTTCTCACACGGGCGAAGCTAGTATCCAATATGGAGACCTACAAGGCAATTGCAAAACAATTGTAGACAATAGATCTGCATTTTGATTCCAATATAAGCTTCACAGAACACAATTTTTGCAAGATTTTGATTTCCCTGAAAGCTAGTTACCCCAGAACAACTACGAAAATCGCTGTCATCCGGGCAAATCAGCCACCATCAGCTTTTTTTTTGTTTTATAAGCTAACGCTTGACCACTATCTCACCTGTTGGGAAGCGATGATGTAGTCGACGGTGAAACACGCTTGCCGAGAAATAACCTATTCACTCTTGACTTAAAGACTCCTAGATTGTAGCTGTCGGAAAACACAGACTCCAGCAAGGAATTCCACTCCTTAGCTGTACGCATAATAAAAGTGTTTCTAAAACGTTTTGTGCGTATGGTTGGGATGCCCACCATGTACCGATGGCGCATCGCCGTACGTCACAGCTACCTCTTTATCAATGATGGAAAGACCAATTCACAAGTGTCGGTCTTAATTAAGAGCAGCATCCAATAAGATCAAAACACGCATATTTTTCGTTTCTTACAGATGCTTATACTTCAATACAAACAGCATTCAGGCGACTTTTTCTACTGCTAACTGCCGTGTCATCTCTTTATGAATGAAATCACTCTTCTATGTTGTGCAGTCGAGTAATTTTAAATAATCTGCTTTTAAAGCAGGTAACTGTGACGACACTTTGTAATCGCATGTCAAATCCAGTTACACCAGCATCAACCTCAGAAAATAGCTGCCAACTCCAGGAATTCCCTCCAGTCAGTACAACCGCAAATACAGACAGTTCTATAAATAGTCCATCCCACGCATCTAGGGCAATAATTAGCTACAGTTTTATTTTGTAGTACTATGCCACGGATATTATTAGGATCTATTCAGTACTGTCATCTTTGCACCAGATTATGCTTGAATGGCTTCTTCTACCACCTCGCCAATTCCCGTTACTCGGATTCGGCTTTTTTAGTCATAAGGCGGCACTGTTCCGCTGATAAGCATCGTCAGTAGATAGACCGCATTCTTCATGTCTAGACACTCGTCATCCAAGATGTCAGTGGTATACTTCTCCCTCGCTTTCGTGTTGTTACGGCAAGGCTCTTTTTACAACATCCAGGGTCTAATTAGCTACAGTTTTATACTTGTATTTGTAGTACTACGCCACGGGTATTATTAGGATACGTTTAGTTTTGTCCTCTTTGGACCAGATTTGATTGGATTTTTATTGCGTTGTCTGTGATGTATGTAAGAAATTGTGGCCAGTATAAAACTTACGCTACGTTTACTTACGTTACGTTTTATGCTCTTGAAATAGGATTTATCAGTGATTTTCATCGGCTTAGAAGTGGAATTCCCTGCCGGAATTTATTATTCATACATTTGAAAATAAACAAAATAAAGCTTATCATCACCACCCAAAAAAACGATGAAGCATCGAAAATGCCTGATTGCGAAAACAGTACCTAAATAAGCATGAAATGTGGGCGTCACCGTCCCCCATTTGGTTAAAAACAGGTTCCACCAGCAGCCTCCGGTTTACGACGACCCGACCCTTGAAGAACTGGGTTCGCAACAAACCTGCATACTTAACTTGTTTCGGTTAAGGCTTGAAAAGTTGTCCGATAAAGTCCTTTTCGCCATTAGGTCAAAAAAAAACCATCGCATCAATATATTCTCTTTCAATCCCAGGGTCCGATTACCATATGGCAAAAAATACAGTGAGAATATTTCGACTTTTAGGATAGCAGAAATCCTTATAAAACGTAACATCCTTGGAACTTATCACACATCATTGGCAGATTTTTGTCACCTAAATGCTGAGCATAGCTGGAGAATATAAATAAAAGTCATGTTCTGGTTTTAAGGATGCATAGTTGATGCTGGTAAAATAAGAGTCACATGAGATTAAAATCTACATCTATAAGGTCGATATCGTGTTGGGAATCCTTTGTGCCCTGCAAATCGTGAAAGAAATCGTGGCCATTTTTGAGCAGAAATCGATACCTTACATCAATATCTGGCAAAAAATTGCGACGCTCTTTCTTTGAATGTTTTATAGTTTCTGTGTATTTCAAATATGTTCAATACTACATAATCCATGGCCCGATTTCAGAGTGCCAATGACCAATGCCACGGTACGCTAAATAAGCCACTTAGCATCTTGTCTCGGCCGATCGTCAAACAGTCGTTTTGGATGAACGATGCCGATGTATCAGACTGACGACAATGTTTACTGACAATAATTTGTAAGTTTTTGAGAATAATTTATATCAGCCGAATGATCAGTAGAATTCATATTATCCAAATCTCAACGACGTGGCGAGTCGTGCTTAACGCCTAACGCAAGGGCTGGTTCGATATCGCTTTGGAGAAGGATAACACGTAGGTTTTTAGGGTAGGGGTTTGTCCAGCAGTGGGACAGAGTAGGCTAAATAAAAAATGATAGTTTTTTTTGTAAAATGTAATCTCTTGAATTAGTAATCAGGGGTAGCTTCTTCTTCTATCGCTGATCGTAATCGGCTACTTTTAACCTGGGAAATCCGCGGTTCTTCTGGTAAAGACCCCACGAGAGAAGTAGCAGGAAACAGATAGTGCCTTCCAAGTACCAGAGAGTTATTTATATCACCTAAATGACGAGCACAACCCACATACACCCATGAATATAAATCGTGCTGATATTTCTGCTCGCTTCGCGTACGTCTTAATTATAATTGTTTCTGCTCCAGAATTGATCACAATGTAACCAATAATATTTTAATTTAGTAGTAGCAAGGCTCTGTGCGAATGAGCTTGTCTGTAAAAGTCCTATATTCACTTACTTTTGGTGCTTTTTTTCTTGTTCGTGTCGCTGGCACTACAGTTGTTCAATTTTGTTTGACCTAAATCTTTGCCGCTTATACGTGATGCCGCGGTCTGGTGTGAGAGGCGCAAGGACTGCCTCTGGTATTGGTGATGTTGTGGTCGTGGAGACTTTTTACTATCAGGTGGGATGCATGCTTGTTGGCCATCCAATAAAATCAATAACTCCCCTTCTTTGGACAGTCGTGTAAAAAAATCTTGGTGAAAAAAAGGAATTTCCTTGCTTACTCTCTGGTTCATTATAATACGAATCTGCAGTCTTTGCGAATCGTCTTACTGAATGTTTTTTTAGAGGAAACCCTGAAAATTATAGAGAGGTAATATTGTTTCTTTGTTCTTCCAAAGATAGAGCGGTACTTGCGTGTCGGACAAAATCTGAATAGTTGAGATTATACATTAGAGTTGATCGTCACGAAATAAAAAGAAGAATGCCTAGAAATACTGCAATCGATAACGCTAGTAGAAAACGAATCAATGTATGGGAATGACACATCTGAACGTTAAGTCACGTGGTCAGACCATACAAATAGAAGGCGTTAACGATTGTAGAAAGAGATTCGATACGAAACGTTTGTAACTTGGCTAGGGGGGCTGGTCCGCTTAGGAACAATCTTTCATCGTAAAAAAGCTACAAGCCAAGGCTTCTTTTTAACACGCTTTTATTAGCTTGATATCTATGAATCTATGTAACGGAATCTTTGAACGTGATTTTCACCCCCTTCAAAACGTCGGATTCATTTGAAACTTTGCACACTTATCAAGGACTGATGACAATGCAATAATTTAAATAGTTTGTCCCATTATCCTCACCGGGATCTTCAGGATTAGAGATGGGACAAAAAAGTAAAAAATAAATAATAGTTTAAACAAAACTTAAAAACACGCTTTAATAGAAAACCAAACTAAAAAGGTGAAAATAATTTTCAATTAATTTTAATTAAGAAAAGTGCGATAAACAAAAAATAACTGTACAAAAGCGTGGGGTGCTTGATGTCAATTGTTACTCGTATAATATTTTATTTACAGATATTGGTAAAAGTAGTCATTTTGAAAATATGTTAAAAGCTTCCCACGCTGTTTTACAATAAAATATTTTTTTTGTTATTCACACTATTCTTAATTATTTTAAGAAAATTATTTTCTACTTTTTATAGCGTGTTTTTTAAACTATTTTTTTTTATTCCGGAAAAGTACACGTTCCGTGAAAAAATGAAATTGAAATCGAAAAAATAACATATATCATCATCACCCGCCGAATCCACCGAAAAAACAATATATATTTATCCTACAATCACTGACTAACAAGGCATTTAGCACCTTGAAACGTCTTTGCAACCAAACCAAAGATAAAGTTATGTCCAAAAATGATCGAGAATATATTATTATATTATTGTCACTTTGCCTTGTAATACAGCCAATATTATATTAGTAGGACATGGAAAATACGTGATTTGTACCTAGATAAGTTGAGGTCGTCTGCTGCCTACCTGGTTTTGACGATAAGATCAGTATTTGTTTTGATTTTTATTGGCTTATCTGCGGATTAATGTTATGAGTGGACCGTGGTTTTCGCTTAAGTCGTAGATTTCACATGACTGTGTTATGTTTTGGTAGGTATATTATTTAGTTGGTGCTTTACTTCTGGCAAACTATTTTAGCTTTGATTTTGCAATGGTTTCTCTCGCTATTATCATCTGCCCATCTGTTCGAGTTCGTATGTCAGAACTTGAAAATCTTGGGTGTAGACGAAATTCAGTTTCGATCGACTTATGTGCATCAAGTTAGTATTTGGCAGATCCGTCCCAGAGATGAGAACAAGTACTCCATGCATGATCGAACTTGCGTCTATCTAACTAACTATTTGTGCCTAATATCATCAAAGTAGGCTAAGCGGTTTAGATATGTGTTATATTGTAACAGAAAAATAAAGCTTTCGGTAAATATTGGATGTTAAAAACTGCGAAATTCTTTGACCTGAAATAACTCGATCCTCTATCTATCTTAAGGTTTAACCAACACTTATCTAGCACAAATTTGCCAGAACTATAAAAGTCAAATATTGGTATTTTCCGATTTATTATCTGCGTCAAACACGAGATAATCTGATAGCTTCTGCAAACAGAGCCTGGATTCAAGGCTGTATTGCGCTAATGAGGCATTCAGTATTTTTACTTTCTTCGCGGGTAGCAGTTGTTTTAAAAATGTAATTCTTAAACATCCAATTGGATTGATGTCAAAAAAGATGGAGATGCAAGAGATGGTTGAAAGAGGCAATAGGGTAGTGGTCAGTTAACTTTTACTGTTGTAGTAGCGATAAATATCCGGTTTCTTAACTACTTGTAAATATTATGAACGTTCTTCGTTGTTATTTTGGTCAACCTAATCACGGCTAATACTGATTAGTGACGAGATCAGGGTTGCAGAAAACGCTAATGAAATCTATCAATAAAAAAACCGCTAGTGAATTTCTGAAACGGTTTTACGAGTGAAACTAATTTAGATAATGTTATGAGAACATAGGATACCTTAGGGTACCTTTCGTCTCAAATATTTAAAATAAGCGGGTGATGCTACATGGGATAGCTTTTTAAAATAACTATAAAAAAAATATTTTATTATCTTTATGTAGCATGTACGCTCTTAATTGCTATTTATTATCTTTAGGCGTTTTAGTAAAGTTACAAATTACCATTGGTTTGTTGTGACGATTATCGTCCCTATTTAATTCTAACTTAACGAAAAAATAACTAATAGCCATACTAATATCAAAATAAGCTGAGCAGATTAGTAAATGGAGAAGAACAAGAATTCATTAGTTGACAAATTATTCATTTGTCCCTTCTTCTTTCCAGATGTATGGTCGCTATCAACGCGACCTAAGCGAAGCAGCTAGAGAAGAAGCAAGAAGACTCAGAAGACTGCGGAAGAAGCGGAGAAAAGACGATAAGCTACGACAGAAGGAACTAGAAGCAAGCGGCAAACACAGACCTCGGGGGAAGTTCTTTAAAGTATTAGGTGAGTGTCTACTTGTCTAAGAAGATTATGTTCAACTAACGGCATGTGGAAACAAAATTTCAAGGATGTGTGTGACATGTAGGAGCCCTCTCTTGATCTGTGTAGTAATGGACCCAAGTAGTATACGGAGTGAAGAATGCTGAACACAGGCCTTGTAACCTGTGTTCATCATCTTTCTTAACTAAAATCTAAATCATATAATCCTTAGACGTACTTTTGAATTGTCAAACAAATAAAAAGATGACTATAGTTGCAAATGCGCAAGCTTCAGTAGGTCTCAATGGAGAAGAATTTGCAAGAAACTCCACGGACAAGTTTTTGGTTACATCATTCTTGTTGAAAAATACATATATGTGAGAACTATGTAAAAAGGCATGCACGTAAAAGCGTCTAGAGTAACAAACAATTAAAAAAAATACAATAACAGGCTGAGGCAGCTAAGTTATGAGCAATCACAATTGATAGCGCCCGTTCACGAACATGACGCATGGATCGGATCCAATAAGCTTAACCATTATGAGGGGAACCGAATGATCCAACACATGTGTCACCCATCTTCTAAGTCCATACTTCTCTATTAGTCGTCGTCATTTCTATGGGTATATTCCAACAGTATCATTCAATACCAGTATCAGCTAATCATGCGATACTTCTTATGTGTACTCCGAAACGACAGGTTCGTTGGCTGCCGTTACCGCTACGTTGGTCAAGTGGCCAGAAGTCCGACTACTGACCAACCCTTGTGTTCGATTCCCAGAGGTTCTAGACATGGAGCATTCGATGTCAGAGATGGCCATGATTGAAAAAAATTATAGAATTTGTCTAGTTTCCATCTGGAATTGCTCAGTCACATCTTGAATTCTGGTTTTTTGGACCGCCATTATACGGGAACTTAATAAAGATGGCGGTATATCTGTGGCGTGTATTCAGTACACCTTCTGCCTCTGGGTACATACTTGTTACTGAGTTATTTGGTGATTATAAATATTCACGTGCAAGAAGTTTGTCGCAGGCTATGTATGGAGACATACGTTCGCTCGACTGGGCGAGGACTGGGTGTTCCTGGCGCTGCTGGGCATCATCATGGCCATCGTCAACTTTGCCATGGACAGGGGGATCGCTGTTTGTCAGAATGGTAAGGAACAAGTTTATACTAGCTCGCTTTTACCACCATAAAAAGGGATGCCTTAGCCCTTTAACACACTTGATAGCATCTGTTTTTAGACAAGCCTTTGTCCGCCAGTAAGCAAATGCATTTATTTGATTTGGAAATTCTTTTTATTTTCTTGGATGCAAAATGATTCAATTGTCATTATATTTTTTCATGCTTACGTAACAGGATACAATGATGTAAGTACCGACTGCCAACGAATTGGGATTCGTCCTTAAAAGTATCGCAATAACCCTTTCTCTTTAATATCATGCAAATTCTGCTGATTCACTCAACCAACTACAAAATACAAAGATATTGATTTCATGTCAAAACATTCTGTCATACATAAGCTGAGGCAGCCCCGGTAAGTTATAATACTTGTGTCGGAGCTGTCTCACCCTCTTCGCGGCTCTTCCCTTAAGTGGTATCTTAGCAATGAAAATTACGTAAAATAAACAATGATTAAACCAATGATAATCTAGTAAACAGATATGTTATGAGCGCGCGCATTGTGAAGACTCGAATACGTCCTAATTGGGTCGTATAGTCTTTAGTCTATGTGTCGCATGGCGCAGAGCGATACGCTTTGTTGAAACAATAACAAAATTAAAAAATACCATCGTATGTATTTAGAAAGTGTGCAAATCATATCATATGTAAGTACGCAATACAGCTCAATTTGTATTTTTTTTCAATTCCTAATATCTATTATTTATTCTGTGCTAATATTCTGATATTTGGAGGTTAGAAAAAGAAAAAGATGATTAATACATTGGTGGCCAGTATAATGTTTGTTTACATTCACACGCAACTGACAAACACTAGCTGTCTCTTTTTTTCTTGTTGGTATTATCAAGCCATCCCTTTCGACTTGTAGTGAAATGTCAGATAAATGAAAAGAGTGTATGTGTGCTGCCGCTGCTGCGCGGAACACTTTTTTCGGTTGTTTTGTGAGTGTATAACGTAACTGTTTACTAGAATATCATTGGATTAAACCAAGATTTACCTAATACAGAAGCCATTTAAATTATTTTAATAGAACTATTGAAAGGCCTTTTTAAATATCAAAATTTGAAAGAAAAATGTCATACATTGGTTAGTCCGTTTCAAAAGATAGCTTCGTGAAGAGAAATAGTTTTAGTTTAGACCTGAATTTGGCTATTATCTTTTTTCTTTTTGCAAGTTTTGACTTCTTAATTATTATTATCTATATACTGGATCGTGAAGTGTGGATGAAAAGCATGTTACTTAAAGAGTTATGAATATAAATGTGGATGGATGGAGAGGAAGGGGAAGGCCATAGAAAATATGGATGGACTGTGTGACATGAAATAAAAGTATGTCAGTGATAGCGTGACGGAGGACAGAACGGTATGGAAGAAGAAAACGTGTTGCGCCGATCCCGAGTAGCATGGGATAAGAGTAGGAAAAAGAAGATACTGGATTGTGGAGATCAGACAGGCAGTCGCTCCTAATTAAATACTGATATACAGTAGTATCCGGTTTCACTGGATACCGATCCCAACTCCAAACGAATCTGCAACATTGGAGTTGTGAGATGTTGATGATGCTTTGTTCTTTCATATAGTTATTTATTTTTCATTTATTAGATGGAAAACCAACAGCTATACATAAAATGAATAAAACAAGTTGAGTACGTTACATTAAGCCAATTACAGGTTCTCACGGCTAGAAATATAATATTATAATTGCAGCAGGCACAACAATCAGAAAAATGAAATTACTAACTCTAAAGAATAATATTGCACATTATACACTTTTGAAAAGGTCAAGGTTAAGCTGCTTACGCACTGATGAGCTTTTAGTGGTAAACACATCAAAATGGAACTCCTTACACAATAAGTTAAGATTTTTCTCGCTCGCACTAAGTATAATTTACGCCTGTAGTTAGATGAAGAGGAGGAAATGGAGATAGGTGGATTCAATCTTACTGATCTCTGTGGAACATTGAAATGCAGTTTATGCAGGAGATCAGGACAGTCGATTTCATTTGACAATATTTTTAAAAGATATGTGCCATCCGCCGGCCTGCGACGATTCCTAAGTGGTTGCAGATGGAATTTCTTGCAAAGGTCTAAGTAATTATAATGTTGCAAAATATTTACATTATCGTTATTTTCCAGCCCGCATGTGGATGTACAATGACCTGGCCACATCAACGTTCAGCCAGTACGTGGCGTGGGTGTCGCTGCCTGTGTGTCTCATACTCTTCGCGGCTGGCTTCGTGCACATTGTTGCTGCTCAGAGTATAGGTAAGATGTTTATTTTTGTATGAGGTTCTAGGTGCCTGCGGTCTTCCGGAAACTGCGCAGCAAGATCCTTATCTTTATCTTATTTAGCTTTTCTTTTAGGATCGTAAAAATACTTTTAGAGACTCAATCTAAGGAAAGCGAAAGTTAATTTGGTTGAATCTTACCAAGGCCGCATTGAGACCCGCATAAAACAAGGAAAACGCCATACTGGTACCTTATGACTTGCTATCAGCCTATCACGCTAGCTTACGAGCGGCTTGTAGTTCAGGGTAGAGTGGAAGGAACGAGAGCGCGCGGCAGGTCGCCCATGCGATGGACCGACCAGATTAAGTCTGCAGTGGGGGCCCATTGCATGAGTGCACACGAATAACAGCTGATAGAGAGGGATGGCGTCGCAACGTTAAGCAAATTATGGCAACCCGAAGTCTCACTGCAACATGATGACCACGACCGCTTTGCCAAGAGTGTACCGACGAAGAAGAGATCAGTTTACTTGGCACCGGTGGTAGCTCTTGACATATGCTTGCCACAATCATATAGCTTAGTTGCTGCTATCAACACAAAATCAACAGCAATGATATTTTAAGAAAGCATCCACTATCTTTTAAAATGCACTGTTAAATCCTTTTTTCCCTGAGAATACCTTAAACATTCAAAACAACCTCAAAATCCTGAATATATTAGCAAATAATAATGTCAAAGCTTGTTATTAACCCGAATCCTTCTTCTACAGGATCAGGTATACCAGAAATGAAGACAATACTCCGAGGAGTACATTTGAAAGAGTACCTGACGTACCGAGCTATGATCTCCAAGATCGTCGGTCTTACTGCAACCCTTGGGTCCGGTCTACCGCTGGGTAAAGAGGTCAGTATCTACAGGATTATATTTTTCTTTTTTTTTTTCTATCTTAACTCTAATCCCCGCCAACATAATTTTTACAGGATTATAATTAGTCGTAATTACTTTGGAGACTTTGGAAAAGAGAAAGCTCGTGGCTCAAAGATTGACGGCCGCACGGGTCGATCTTCAAGGTTCAAGGTTAATATTTACCGAAGTCGCTCCGAGGATGGGTTTTTTTTTTTTTTTTTTTTTTGTCGACGGTGAAAATCATCTTATGACAAATCCCGCTCTTGGGTGGAGCGGGAGATAGTGTCATACTTGTACTGACTAAAAACCCCGCGCCGTTCCTTCTAGCCTTCATACCGGGGCTCTAGCTTCCTTTCGGATAACCCCGAACCCCGGTAGGCTTCGACCCAGCTGGGCCCCACTCTTTGCTGACAACTCCTTGAGGCGCGCGGGAACAGTGCGCGCCGTCGACGCCTTGGCTCGGTCCGGGTAGTTACCGGACGATCGGACAGCGAGCTACCCATGACTCACTGTCCACGAGCCCGCGTCTACGGTGGCTGGATATCGGGATTGGGATCCCGGCGGCGGCGGCGAGGGCGCCGTTGCCTGATGCGGTCGGCCTCCTCCTTTGCTCCGAGGATGGGTGACCATCTTATCATACCGAGATTCCAGCCTTGTTAATTGTTAGGGGACCATGTTAGTGTTACCACAGATAATATAATGCTAGCATACAGATGCCTCATCAAAGAAACCGTGCCGACGTAACTAACGTTTTTCGTCTGATTAAACTGATTATTTTTTGTACATCGATCGCGTTCGGTTCCGTTCCACGGCGATAGATAGATGGTGCTAGCAGCGATTTGCAAGAAACAAGGTGTACTCGGTTCGTGAATATTTTTTCCCATAAATAGATTGATTATTTGTTTAATAATATTTTTTTGCACGTTTTTACAATTTCATAGCACTAAAATGTTTCGCAATACAAATTTAAACAATCGAGTGGAATGCCTCAGAAATTTTAAACCACGACATCTATTTTGGCATCAATTTTAAATGATCCGTTCAAATAAATCTTTGAAATTGTGAATTAAGAGCCCAATATTCCATATTTTTGTGCTTAGGAAAGTTGATTAAACAAGAACATACAATTTTTATGTTAAATTCCAGAAAATGTTAATTTTACACACAATTCAATAACGAATCGGTACATACCGCGCCATCTAGTGACATTTATTTGCACCAATTTTTCTTTCTTAGCGCTGGAATCACGTGGTGTTACCAAGTTGTTTGAGCAATCCAGTAAATGGGACTGTTCTCTTGCACTGGTTGCAAGCGATTCTTCTTCTTCTGGGTTCGATTCCCATCTCGGGCAGTGTTATTGGGTTTATGGTATACTATAGGTCTCTGCCAGGCAGGCGGGACTTCGGTGTCATGGGCGGTCAGATTGAGGACTCGGCCCGTCCAATAAGTGACTCCAGGAAAGACAGTGGCACAGTGGTCATGTGCTGCCGTGCACAGCGAGGCTAAGGGGAGACGATTTTTCAGTCTTACCAGGGATGTGCCCTAGCAGGCGTTGCACATAGGGGGCTCTAGGGTGGTTTTTGTGAGGTCACGGGGTCTACGTGCTGATGCTGATCACCGGGACGGTTTTAGTTAGGTAAACTCCTACACTAGGGAGTGTAGTATGGTCTTTTTCCCAAAATTTCAGGCGCCTTTGGAGGTTGCCCCCCCCTAAAAAAGGAATACAGGCGAAATGTTACGTTATAAATGTTATAATGTAAAATATGAATAACTAGAGACGACAGTCGATAACAAATCGTCACAACACTGGAATAGTGTGGGGTCATGACTGTTGATTATCTATGCTGATTTACATACTTGCATAATGGATAGATACCAAACCGGTTTAATTATTCTCACATAGGTATGTATAGTCACATTCTTCCGTGTTCAGGTTGTATTAAATAACCGTGTTATATGATTTATCTTACCCTAACAAGGACTTTGTATTTTTGATACCTACATAAGAAAAACTGTTAGATTGGTCTTGGGTCCTTGGTTCGTTTTAATTTGAATAACGTGTTATATTAATTTTCACTAAAAATAAGCAGAAGCAACCCTGGGTCTGGCTTTTGTGTCTGGTTGATAGTAACGGGCTGCCTTCGTTACATGGGACTTAAGGCGACGACAGTCGCCAACGATCTTGAGGGGACAAAACGCGCACTCGTTTCACACCCGCGCGGCCCAAAATTCAGTAGTTTTTTGCACTTTCAGTATTATTCTATGACTTAAAAAAAAGACTTAGATCAAAATGTAAATAATTAAATTGGCTTTGAGATGGTGAACATTTCATTAAAAAATACGCCCCGCGGTTTTGATGCGATTGTTTTTGTCTGTGTTAGCCATAACTTTACAAATTATTTACACTTTCTTAACCGAATAAAAATCAAAATGTTCATAGATCAGTCGTTTTTGTACATCGAAAATATATAAATAAAAAAATAGCCTAGGTGTTAAAGGGTAACCAACAGAACCCATTTCCAGCATTTTGGAATTTTTGTCTGTCTGTCTATTTAGTTCTGCACACATCAAGTAAAATATAGTAAAATTTTCAAGAAGTAAATTATCACAACACACGCAATTCAGATACTCGGAAAGTTGAACTCCATATTCGATAGATGGCATTGTGCATTTGACGTCAATTTCTGAATGGTGGTCTTAAGATTCTCCGCGAAAGAATGACCCTGGAAAAAAAATGGTCGGTAGTGTTTACATGAAGTGACTGCCTATCTGATCTCCACAACCCAGTAACTGAGTAACACGATAACCCTTGGCAAGACTGGTGCCAGATAGAAAATCTGACACCTGGCTGCTGAGCCAGACTAAATAACTTATTCGTTCCCAGGGCCCATCAGTCCACATAGCATCAATGGTAGCCACACTCCTCTCTAAACTGGTGACGACCTTCCAAGGAATCTACTCCAACGAATCCAGAACCAGTGAGATGTTGGCTGCAGCTTGTGCTGTGGGTGTGGCCTCGTGCTTTGCAGCTCCTGTCGGAGGTAAGACCTGACGCCTAGGTAGGAGTCCATGATGGCTAAGTTCCAAGGAATCTACTCCAACGAGTTTAAAACTAGTTAGATGTTGGCTGCGGACTGCGCAGTGGGTGTAATTTGACATTCATCAAATTATTTTACTCTTAGGAGATGTTCTACTCGTAATTCAAGTCGAAGAAAATCTCACATAGTCCTGTACATCATCTGGGCTTAATTTTTTTTTATTAATCTAACATTAACATTAACAGAAGCGGGATATTTACGAGTACCATTATACTGTTTGTTGCGAGTTTCTGATATTTCGGTGCTGTTGCAAGCACCATGATCACGGATAAACTATTCCCCTATCTCTATATCCCGCTTAGAATGTTAATGTTAGATTAATTAAATAAATTTAGTTTAGTTAGTGACCATGACAGATTAAAAACTTAATTAATCTAGTTTGTTTAAAAGTATTTTAATATTGTCTTTCCTTTTGAAACTAGCTGACTATTAAAGCTTTTTGTATCAAAATTGTGCCGTAACAAATCAAAAATAATATAGTCAGTATTTCACCCAGAAGAAAGGTAATGTTTTTATAAATCTGCTCCAATAGAATAAAAAAAAAACTTCTGATGACCTAGTTTGAAGCAACAAAACACTTGATGCGACAGATTCAACTGATTTGGTTATTGAAACTTCATTAATTTATGACAATTCAATTGAAGCTCACTATCAGAAAAACCGGCAATCTAAATTTGATTCTGATTTGTACCAAAGTATAGCAGTTTTGTTAATTTTTGCCTTGAACTGACAACAGCTTCCTTTTATTACCTGCCGCTGCTACTGTACAAATACTTCTAATTTTCATCGTCTTCTTCAACTCGTATCTACCCAATGCTGAAGGTAGGTGTCTCCAACTGCATCATAATCTTCCTGCCCTAGTCCCATGCTACTTGAGAGTCGGCGCAATACATTTTCTTCTTCCACACCTACCAGACCACCGTCACGCTATCACTGACTGACTCCCTTTTCCTTCATATCACTCCTCACACAGTCCATCCATCTTTTCTTTGGGCTTCCTCTCCCTCTCCAGGTATCTCCCTTTGCACGATACTTTATCCCGTGCTGGACCCCGCGCATCCAACTCTTGTCTACTACTTTGACCAGGTTATCGATCCACTTGGTTTTGAGTGCCCTACCCGTCAGTAAATACAGTGGTTATACTAAAAAGTGGTTGTAAAAAGTCAAGATTATATTGAATTAAAACATTTTGTTTGCAGGTGTGCTGTTCTCCATTGAAGTAACGACGACGTACTTCGCAGTACGTAACTACTGGCGAGGTTTCTTTGCTGCCTGCTGCAGTGCTATTGTAAGTTACCATGTGATACTTACCTACACATAATACGAGGACCCTCAAACTTAATAATATTTGAGGCTTTAGGCTGTTTAAATAAATCTCATAAATTATGTTGGATTCGGGAAACAAAATCAAAATTGAATTTTCGTTTACATCTGTTCTCGTTTACAACTACGTACAAAATTTTCACCGAAACAAATCTTTTTAGAATCATTTATTTTAACGGCGAATAACGCCAGATCTTCTCTTACATACTGACTTAATCACAGTATTTTATTATATTCATGGTTTGGCTCCATACTTATAATTCTGACAGTTTTTGCCAGCGGCTCAGCCTTTTCATTTGTGGTTGAGTAACAAACATCCAAATATCTACACACCTAGACTTTTGCATGTATAGTATAGATTTCATTTATGAAGCTCTCTATTCTATGAAATTGAGTATCGATTCTTAGTAATAAAATTATGATTGATACTGTCCAAGTCCATGGTAAATACAGCTGCAGAGAAACCTCACCCCCTAGGAATTAGTTAAAAGCGACATCTATGGACAGGAGGATATAATACGATTTTTACGTGCGCAGCTTGCGCGCCATCTCTGTGACATCAGTAAAGTTACTTTTTTATATTTATTGACATCGATTCCATAAGTAAGCGTGCAAGATATCAATTTAACGATAATTGTTCACGTTATTGATACAAAATTGTCATGCGCTAACCAACATGGCTATAGAGGTGTGTTGCGGGTTGAGGCGAATTAGGTAGGAGCTTATAAGTCGATCTTTCAAAATAAAGGAGATTCACTTATATACGTAATATTATTAATTATTCATAAGGTATTCATTAATATCGTAACCCAATTTAAATTAACAAATATTAACTGAAAAAACTGAAAATTTAGTTTTGAAGATTTCACAAGAGAACCAACATGTTACTCATGTTTGAAACAAACAGAATAACAATTTACATCTCTCGAGATTTTTCAAAACTGTACAAAAAACAATTAACTTAAAACTTAACTATAACTTGTGGGGTCAAACCTAAACTAATAACTTCTTCTAATCTTGATCTCATTTCATTTACCATAATATTAAAACAAATTGCAATGGTTGCAAATTTTATACTGGCTTGACGATGAGGTTCGGATTTAAATTTATTTGGGAGGTTTATTATTATGAATCCCAGCTGCATGTAAATGTCTTCGGACAGTGGTAAGCTAAATGGCATGTCTTATAGCACCACATCGGGTGGTTGTAAAAGAATTCATGGTTCGGCTATTCACAATTTCACGATGACGGCTGGATTGATTTGTGTAAGCAATCTGACGTGGCCCTTGGCAGTTACACTTCACTTCTTCAGTTTCTCGATACCGTCGCACTCATAAACGAATTGTGTTTCTTTATAAAGAAGTAAATAAAACGATAGATCACTAATGGAAAAAAAAAAATATGATTTTATTTTAGATTACACTTACGTCGACATTTAATTCTCGAGCAATATTCTTTAAACTTTGATTTTGTTCCCAAAGGACGATTATTTTCACTTTTAAAAAGTTAGTCTATCGAGGTATAATTTTTTTGTAATTATAAATCAATTATAGTTGAGCAGTGGTGGCCTAGTGGTATGGGCCGTGATTTACTAGTTGTAGGTCGTGGGTTCGAGCCCAGGCAGCTTTACGCTTTACTTTGTGCAAATTATTTCATCACCACTGCTCTCAAAACGGTGAAGGAAAACATCGTGATGAAACCGGCATGTCCTAGAACCAAAAATTCGAAGACATGTAACATCCACCAAACCGCACTGGACCGGCGTTGTGGATTACGGCCCTTTCCTCTCACAGAGAGGAGGCCTGTGTCCCAGCAGTGGGAACATTAATAGGTAATGATGTGATATATAAGTCAAGTATTAAGTCGTTATTCGAACAACATAAGCAGACGAGTAATTATGCTATGATGCGATGCCATATTTTACTTAAAAAAAATAAGTTTACCTTCAGTCTGCCGACATGAATGTTGTGATGGAAGATTCAAGAACATATCGATGAATTTCTCTACCATGACAAGTAACAGCTTGGCGCAGCGGTATAACAGCTTGGCTCGTGAGTCGGCCTAACGATTTTATTAAATTTTAAAATTCTGTTGTGAGTTTTTAGAATTCTGTAAAAAAAAAGTGTAATGTTTGTGGAACACGTTTGGAAGTTTAAAATATCAATAGGTAGGATGCGATGGATATTATCTAGCGGTCGCTTGCATGAGCGCCGTCAGGTTTTTTATTTCTAGTTAGTTTTCTTTCTAGTTTTAAAAAACTGACACCCTCTCTGTGACATCAAAGAAATGCTAAGTTTTTATTGAGGACACAGAGATGGCGCACACGTAGCGCACGTAAACATAGTAGTTTATTTTCCTGTCCATAAATGTCGCTTTTTATACTTTTCTAGGGAGCTTCTCTAGAAGAAAAGGGAAGGGGGGGGTTTTCTCTGGAGCTGTATGTACATACCTATCAGACCCATAACCGTTAAGGTCTACGCATAGCATATGTTGTATGTATATCTTGAAGTCGATCTGCTTATTCATTTGTTTAAACTAGAATTATCTAGTTCGTTAAATATCAAAACTGCGCGCGTTCATTAAGATTAATTGATGAAGAAATTCTGCGTTCTTAGTTGTGTGGACGGAACAAATAGAGTATCGCAATGATCTCATCATTTGAGGCTTCAGCCAGTAATGTTCCCACTGCTGGACTCAGGCTTCCTTTCAGTGAAATGGGCCGTCACAATATTATTGATGACAGAATAATTAGTTCATGTTCCGGAATTCCGTTATAAAACAATGTATACCAGTCGTATTTATATTTAGGCTTTTGGCATGATACTATTGTCTATGCAGTCTAGGATTCGATTCACGGGTCGACCAAAATGTTATTGTGGTTTTATGAATGGCTCAGTTACACCCTGCAATGTAGACGTACCAATCGCCCCATAAAAATACACTCGTTCCCTATTATTTAGACAAGTCAAATGTGACTCACATCGGCCCCTTCGAGGGATATAGGAAAAATGTTACGTTGAATGAATGATCTCTATATTTAATAGAATAAGTGTTTATATTTATATGGTGGTGGGACTTATTTAGTGTCACATTATATTCTTCGTTGCAGTCGTGCAAATGTTATTGTTATTACAGGTAAAATTGTGGAAAAAAAGATCAAAAATTTTAAAAATCCCCGACCCATTTAAATTTTATCACACTAATATTATAAAGGCCAGAGTTTGTGAGTGCTGTGTGTGTGTGTGTGTGTGTGTGTGTTTGTTGGTCATACGGCTGGATGGATCTTAATGAAATTTGGCACAGAGATAGATTATTATTGTCTAGAATAGCACATATGATATTTTTAATACCGGGAATATATTCCCTTGGGATAATTTTCGACATTAACGCGGGCGAAGCCGCTAGCAGAAGCTGGTGGTACATAAATTATCTAGCAGTAGACACGCTTCAATGGATAATCTATTGAACACGTAATTATGACACGAAATCTTGCGAAAACACCCAGATTCAAACAGTAAAACGCCCATAACTTTTGAACGGCTGAACCGATTTTCATCAAACATAGCTAAGAACACTCTTGATAAAGTCACCATCCAAACAAAAAAAAAGCGAAATCGAAAGCGGTTCATCCGTTTAGGAGCTATGATGCACAGACAGATACACAAACACACAGGTACACACGTCAAACTTATAATACCCCTCTTTTCCCGTAGGGGGTTAAATACCCTTTGTTTTTGTTGGGGGTTAAAAATAGACTTATAATTCCACCTAAGTTACCTACTTTGAGCACACGTGACTGTCAACAAATTCTATAAATCTCTTATCTCATTCCAGATGTTCCGCCTCTTGTCAGTGTGGTCGGGTGCCATGCCTACAGTGAAGCCTCTCTTCCCCACCAACCTGCCACAAGACTTCCCCTTCGACCCTCAGGAGTTTGCAGTCTTCGTGTTACTAGGGTGAGTAATCATCGTCACCATCTATCTAGCGTCTTCACAGCTATGTTGGGGAATATTTAGGCAGCATTTTAAATAGAGAACGAGACGGTTGGCGCACTGGTTGAGCGATCGGCTGATTTCCGCACGGAAGAAATTTGTATGGCTTATAGATAGTTGTTCCGGATCTGGTTGCTATACTCCGTCCAGCCTATTATACATTTGACAGATGGACGCCTATGAAGTTTCATAATTATTAACAGGCAAACATAGACATTATATATTATTTCATTATTATATTATTTCATCACCACTACTCTTAAAACGACGAAGGAAAATATCGTGACGAAATTGGCATGTCCTAGAACCAAAAATTAGAAGACTTGTGACATTCACCAACCCGCACTGGGCCCGCGTGATGGATTAAGGCCCATTACATCTCTCACAGAGAGGATGCCTTTTTCCCAGCAGTGGGAACATTACAAGGCTGATGATGATTATGATGAACCATAGACAATCAAATGCAATACTTAATGGACGCTTATAGTAGTGAAGCGACGTGCTTATTTGCTCCGTTATTCCGATAAATTAAAATTCATAGTTAAATCGAAATCTACGTGGCAGTAAATATCGCAGTGTAAATTGAATATTTGTTACTTGACGATAATTTAATAATAAGTAAGATATGCAATTAAGGTTCGTCCTTTCAATGAAGGTTTAATTTTGAAAAAAGTAAAATTTTTTAGTCGACTCTTCACGTGACCAGAGGGCTGGGCTTTTCCTTGGCCGGAGAATCAATAACAACATTCAGTAACATTGACAATGCTGACATAAAAAAAAAATTAAATATGATTAGATTTTTTCATCACTATACTTCATAAAAGATAGCTTGATCTCTACGACAGCTGTCAGTATCAATACAGTAACAATAGCGCTTGACAGGGTAACTATAACGTCACAAATACGTATACGTCATTTTGACATATGTATGTCGCAGAGATCAAGCTATCTTTTAAGAAGTACAAATCATTTTATTTTTGAGCTGTCAAATGTAAAATTACAGGCGGGACGGAGAGCAGTATAAGTGAGTTTGTATGTTTTTAAACGCACCTACGATGCAGGTGAAATTCCTAGTGTGAGGTTACGTTATAAAAAAAATAACGACTGCCTTTCTGATCTTCACAATACAGTAACTAGGGTATTTGAATAGGGAGTAAAATAAAAAATTACCGCCTACCCTTAATTTTGCAAGGAAAAATAAATAGGTTTGATTTATTGGTCTACACTTGAGATATTATGAACCTTATTTTGTAATGTATATTGTGTATTTTAAAATGGCTAAACTAAGCATTACTGTATAACTTGCAATCTAAACTAGACTTTATGTGATAATAATAAGATTCATCATTCCAAAACAGGTTGGTTTTGAAATAAAATTGTCTTTGTTGATATTTTTGTATTAATTTATTATTTATTTTATAATTTCCAGCATAGTATCCGGTCTTTTGGCAGCATTATGGGTCTACATACATCGGCAATATGTGCTATTCATCAGAAATACCAAGACACTTAGCAACTTTTTACAAAAGAAGTAAGTAGCATTCCAAATTAGCTACGAGAAAACGAAGTTTCGTAAAATAAATATAGAGATTCTTTTTCTTTGTTAGAAGGTTTGTTGGTTGTCATCGCCGGACTTAAAACAGATATCGTATATATCACAAGACTTTTTAATTTGAGTGCGAAATACAAAATTTCGGTCAGTGGGTCGTCTTAGGGACGGAGTTTAAGTTTCCACTTATTCCCAACAAATATGACCAGCCCAATCTAACGACACAAACAAACACACAACACAACAGGCAACTAAACAGAACAACCATGTTGCTATTTATCAAATGAATGAATTTACCTGTTAATGCTTTTAATACTTTATACATATACGTAGTACAGTATGTAGTGTTATTCTGGGTGCATCGTCCTCACGTTTATGAATTAATGTATTTATTTAAATATTGAAAAACACTTTTTTTCTTAAGAATATGTGTGGAGTTTCTTGTCCGTTCTTCTCCATAACAAGCTACTTTGCCGGATGGACGGTAGAATCAATTATTATTACTTGTAATTTTTTATTGTTGTCGTCCAAAAGTGCCGTCTAATAGGGATGTTTACTGGGTAGAAAAATTATAATTCATAAAAATTGACAAAGATGGAAAGCCCATCAAAGTCTAGGAGTCAGTATAAAGTGTATCACACCGTGACGTCACACGATATTTCAACGCACTGTATCGTCGTAATATTTTTAATTTGTTTACGTAGCAACAGAAAAAATACGTGTCCAATATTTTAGGATATCTAACTGACGGACTTAATAGATATTTTTTGTCTTTTTTGACTTTGACTTTGAACAACAACTAGACAGTTTCGTACTAACAGTTGTTGTCTTTATTAAATACCTAAAACCTGGTGTGTGTACCTGACACTGTCTTGACAGATTTAAAAAGAAACTTGGGCGGACATGATTGTATTTTTCTGTCGGAGACCATAGCTAAAATAAACTCCAAGGCAAGAAGGATATGGCTTAGTAAAAGATTTTATCTTTGGAGTGTGTCATGAGAACTCCTTGAGCACTGCAATGGGCCAATATAGGATGTTGTTTTAACACAGTCATTATTATTTTTCAGCCGCTTCATATACCCTGGCTTCATAACGCTGGCAGTGATGTCCATCTTGTTCCCGCCTGGTATCGGCAAGTACATGGCAGCAGATCTTGGTAACCAGGAGCAGGTAAATAAATGTTATTTTTTATTATTATTAACTAGACACAGACAAACACAAAAACTTAAAGTATCGCGTATAGCGGAACGCTTGAAGGGACAATGAGGGCTTTTCCCCCACCGTGTTCTGGGAATTGACATGCTTAAGGCGTATATATTGCCCAATATTAACGCAGTACTGGCCGTGCGCCCGCTCGGACCCAGAATTTCAATATTGAACCTCTGTTTGGACAGTTTTTGTTTTCTTACATATGCTATTTCGGTTATCACAATACAAATTCTAGCTATCATTTTTTTGTGTAAAAATATGTTTAAACATCCAAGTCGTTTTGGGGGAGTATCCAAAAGTAGCGGAAAAATATCTGGTTGTTAATTATTTTTTTAAAGTAAAACTATTAGTAACACGAAAAAACCATGCTTCACAAATAATGGGCATGAATCAAAAATATAATTTTTCACCTTTTAACCTAGCCGTTAATAAGGGATAAGCTTTAGAAAGTAACCGTCTTACGGCACTAGCGCGGTGGAAGGCCCTTCAAGGAAATATGTTAAAATCTCATTTAGCAGTTTATGAAGCTTTATTTAGTATTATTTTATCCTATTCTAGCGTGAATCTCATTCTTATATTTCTCATACACAGAATATTTTTTGAGATGTAATATTGAACCTAACGAGTTGATCAAAATCGAACAAAAAAGTATTTCCTGCCCAAAAGAAATCACTTTGATCATCACCACCGAGATTTTTTTAATCAATTTTAACTCTTATTTCCAGGTTCTCTCGCTATTCTCAAACTTCACGTGGACTGATGAGCTTACAGCTGAACAAGCCTCCGTGGTATCTCACTGGCATACTCCTGAAGTAGACCACTTCGGATGCCTCGTTATATACTTCTTCTCTATCGTGAGTAAACGTTCTAATTTTTCGGCTTCACGACAAATGTTAATAATTCGTAAGAAAATTATGCGCGTCAAAGTTTCCCTTATTAACCGAAGGATTTTTTTTTAACATAAATACGATGAAGCCATGGCAATCTATGGCGATTTAGCCATTGAAACATATCAAATCAAATCAAATCAAAATATTTATTTGCCAGAAAATACATTGTTTAACAAGGAAAGATCTTAAAGCCTTAAAGTCATTGTATTCTGCCTGCAAGCAAGCGTGCAAATTACTTTCAATAATAAAGTTATTGAGTTTTTAGACATCATACCCAAAACAAAACTATAAACATTAGAAAAAAAAATAAACCAAACCAAACCAAAACAATATTGATGCATTCCTATACTTTCAATTGTCAGATTATAAAATTTAAACATTAAATAAATCAAAATGTCAATAATTAAAATAAAAAATGTCAATAATTAAAATTAAATGTCAATGAAATATATTTAAATGTCAATAACTAAAATTCCAATGCTTTCAATTGTCAGATTATATACTCGGCAATAATTAAAAAAGGCTTGTGTTTAAACACCGCCCAAAAAAGTACCTATTTTACTACCAAAAAAATTCTAAACGGTTACCAAAATGGATAAATGGTCACCAAATAACGTTTCCTAAAATATTATGAAATAAATCCATTTTTTCGTATTATTGACTGCCAAAAAAATATATGGACGCCTTTAAAATACACTTTAGACCAAATATTATATATTGTCACTACTTAGATGTTACCAATTATGTAATACCATGACTTCTAATTTGGTCATTTTTGTTAGGCTAAAAAAGCTAACGATCGCTAGAATATTTCCCAAATATCAATTAATATACTGGGGTTCCCAGACGTACTTCGCTTATTTATCGTTATATGGAATTCGCTAAATATATTGAGGTTCAAGGTTCAAGTACGATTAGTACTCTGGCAACATAGTCGACGGAGCCCCGCTGCGCGGGGCTCCTATTTCCGTCCGCAGGGTCTAAAGTAACCTAACACGAACGAGATGACGGGAGCCGAGTTCGCTCGCTTTGCTCGCTCACTTCAGCTCCCGTCATCTCGTTCGAACCTAACCTGTCCGTGTCGGGGTGCCCTAAGCTCCCGAGCTCGCTTCGCTCGCTCTTGGAGTAAGATTTTTGGTAGTAATATTAATCTTTGAGTTGGATAGAATTTGGTGACCGTTGATCCATTTTAGGAACCAAAAATAATATTTGTGCGAGGTTTGCGATTTTTCTGATGTTATTTTATTTATTTTGGATCATAATATTATATACTTTAGGGCCCTTTTAATAAAGTCAATTGATTTTTTTTGGAGTTGTTTATTTTTTTTGGTGCCTAAGCTTAGAGTCTTAAAAATATTTTTGGTGACCGTCTAAATTATACCCATTAAAAAAAAATGGCAATAAAATAAATTAGTGTCAATAATTAAAATTAAAAATGTCAAACAAATAAATTAAAATGTCAACAACTGAAATTTTAAAATGTCAATCAAATTAAAATATTTGTTTACAATGCTTAACAATTAATCAATATATGTATGTTATTACGATTATCATTTCAATTATTCATTTAATAAATAAATATTCTTTATTTACATTCTTAACAGTAATTATGTCTATGCTCTATAAATTCCTTAAGGCTATAGAAGCAACTATTTTGTAGCCAATCTGTCAATTTAATTTTAAAAACATTACCCTGCAATAATTTTATTTCATTTGGTATGTTATTGTAAATCAATGTCTTGGCACAACAACTTCCATATGTTGCATAAAATAATGCATGTGTTTCTTTGTAAAGATGCAGATGTCTCGTATGTACATACAGGGCAGTGGCAGAATTTTACTTTTTTAAAGAGAGGTTTACAGCTATCTAAAAACCATGACTTGTTTATGACCCGGATGCAACGTTCCTGGAGCTTAAAAACTCTGTCGGTATCGGTCGAGTCACCCCACATGATAAGTCCATAGCTTAGAATAGATGACACATAGCCATGGTAAGCTGAAAGAGATGCTTCTACAGAAACATTTTGTCGTAGCTTTTTTAAAGCAAACACAAACCTATCAAGTTTCTGACATATATGTTCCACATGGCTTTTCCAATTGAGATTTCTGTCTATATTAATATCTAAAAATTTTATTTCATCCACTTGTTGTAATTTTTCATCGTTATACCTAATATCTAAAGCTAATTTTTTAGTATTATACGAGTTAAATTCCATTAATTTTGTCTTGCTAATATTTATATTTAAGTCATTATTTGCCATCCAGCTAATTATATCTGACAGGGTTTTTTCAGTAACAGATTTGTAGTTGATTTTATCCTGGCACTTTAATATAATAGTTGTATCATCTGCAAAAAGAATACATTTCTGCTTAGTGGCCTCCGGAAGATCATTTATGTAGAGTAAGAAAAGCAAAGGACCGAGAATACTACCCTGAGGCACACCAGTCTTAATTATTATTGCTACTGATTTAAATTTCTCTTTAGAATATAATCTGTCACCTTTCTTTACAACTTTGGATATCTCTGTATATTGCTTCCTATTACTCAAATAGCTAGATATTCATTCATATGCCTTGCCCCTTATGCCGTAGAAATCTAATTTGTTTAATAGCTTAGCATGATTAACAAAATCAAAGGCCTTACTCATATCTAAGAATAATGACACTGCAGGATTGCCATTGTTAATAATCTCAGTCACAAGTTTAATAAAGTTGAAGATGGCAAGAGCAGTTGAACAACCTTTACGGAAACCAAACTGTTCTTTGCACAATATGTCATGTCTACTGAGAAAATTATTCAACCTAATATGCATAGCCTTCTCAAAAATTTTAGATATGATAGGTACTATCGTAATAGGCCGGTAGTTATTTGGGTCTGACTTATTTCCCCTTTTAAATAGTGGTTTTACGATAAACATTTTGAGCTGATCAGGAAAAACACCTTCCAAAAAAGATAGGTTTATAACATGTGCTAGTGGATGACATATAGAGCTAGCACAAGCCTTCAAAACCTGTGTCGCGACACCGTCATATCCGCTAGTTTTGCTATTATTTAGGGACATTATAATTTTATTCACTTCTTCGGCATCTATAGGATTTAGAAAAATAGTGTTAAGATTTTTGGTTTTTTGATTAAGCTTAATATTATCAGAATTAAATGATTGATTCGATGTCAAATTAATAAAATAGTCATTAAATATATTGCAAATGTCAGATGGATTATTATATGTCACATTATTAGAGTTTATTTCATCAATGTCATTTCTATACAAATTATTATTATTTATCGTTGAAGATATTGCATTCCAAGTGGATTTACATTTATTCTTATGCTTTTGTATACGTTTTGTATTCATTAATTTCTGAGCTTTCTGTACACATCGTTTGAACATAATGGTTATAAAGTTTGTATATTTTCTCATTATGTTTTTTATTCGTTTTACAAGTTCTAAATTTTAAATAAAGCTGTCTTTTCGTTTTGCTGCATTTTTTAAAGCCTTTTGTTATCCAGTTTTGTATAACTGGTTTATTATTAACTTTAACCTTAATTACCGGAAAGCACAGAACGTAATATAATTTGAATGTTTCATAAAATAAATTGAAGGCTTCTGTTAGAGTATCCGAGTCAAATGTTTCCAAAAATGAGAGAGAAGACATACATTCGCAAAATTTCTTAAGGTTTTCCGCGCAGTAGTCACGTTTTAATTCAGACCAACAAGATATTGGTTTGTGTTTATTCGTCTTTATAGTAACAGTTTGTGCTGTTTCGTGATCTGACAAGCTTTGGTGAAGAAATTCTGACTGAACACTCTGTATGTTACTTGCAATTTGGTCAATGCACGAGTTCGCCCGAGTTGGTGATTTTATGTGTGCTTCAAAATTGTAGTTACTAAGTATACTTAAAATTTCTTTTGTTACGGAATTAACCTTTAAAATATTCCAATCACCACAAATATTTTTTTTTCTCTTGTATTGGTCCGTCAAGTAATTGAGCAAATGGTCAAGTTTATGAAAAAACACACTGTTTTGCGCCTTTCTTTGATCGGGTATTCTGTAGATATTTACAACTATCAGGCTCAAACCAATTACCTCTACGCCACAGCATTCAAAATAGAATTTCGTAGCTATACCTGAAGGGATACTTAGGTAATGACTTTGCGTCAAATACCTTATTAGTCAGAAAACACGTACCCCCTCTACATTTATCTCGACTAAATACTGCAGCCAATTTAAAATTATCGAGTTTGATGTTAGCTTCCGTACCTTTCTTAACAAAAGTTTCACTAAAACATACAATATCTACCTCCTTGTTTTTTCCTACTAATTCAGATAAAGTTACTTCTATCATGTCTAGTTTGTTGCAGAGGCCGGCTATATTTTGGTGTAGGATTCGTAGATTACTATGTCGGCAACCCTGTTTTGGTTTACCATAATTAATGACGGGAACGGAAATCTTACTAACAACTTAGGAACGAAAAAATGTGTTATTGTTTTTAACATTTCCATGAAGTGAATTTCGTGCAGTTAAAGCTAGTTTTGTAGTCTTTTCATATTGCATATAATCAATCTCTATATTAACTTTGTAAGTAATTAATTCTAATTCTGAGAGCCTTTTATAATACAGGCTTACAACATTTATGAGGAATTCACAAACACTTTTCTAACATTAATATCAATAACTAACCTTATGTGTATCATAATTAGTCAAATTAAAACAAAAATGTCCCTCGACGAGGATGGGATTCGAACCCACGCGTGCAGAGCACATTGGATTAGCAGTCCAACGCCTTAACCTCTCGGCCACCTCGTCGTATGGAAAAATCTATCAATTTATAGTCTGCGTAATTTAATTGCTAACTATTGCCTTAAATATTTTATTTGTACAAGTGTTTTTAATCTATACTAATATTATAAAGCTGAAGAGTTTGTTTGTTTGAACGCGCTAATCTCAGGAACTACTGGTTGGAATTGAAAAATTATTTTTGTGTTGGATATTCCATTTATCGACGAAGGTTTTAGGCTATATAACATCACGCTACGACTAATAGGAGCGGAGCATAAATGAAAAATGTTGCAAAAACGGGAAAAAATATTCCTTTGTGAGAGCTTCCGTTGCGTGCGCTGCGTAAGCGGTTAAAGTTACGCAACAATCATGTATGTAGTGTAGGTACGGTAGGGTAGATAGGTAGAGTGGGTAGGTAGGTAGAAAGTTGGCGGGAGCGAAGCCGCGTGGGGCAGCTAGTAATACTACAAAGAGGAAAGATTTGCACTTTTGTATGTAACAAATAAACTTAAAAACTACTGGACCGATTTCAAAAATTCTTTCACCGTTGGGAAGCTACACTATCCCCGGGTGACATAGGCTACTTTTTATACCTGTATTCCCACGGGAACGGTAACTACGCGGGTGAAATCGCGCGGCGTCCGCTAGTTTGTAATAAATCAATTTCAAGTTATATTGGTTCACATTACTTTGAAACTATTGGCAATAACTACCACTTACGGCCATATAGGAAAGTATCAAAGCCATCTTGAGTGAGATAGAGATTGTACTAAAGTCTGTTTTTTATCTGAGACAAAGTTGACATATGAAAATGTCAAATTATTTCTTCTAAAGGTAGGGTAGGGTAGGTAGGATAGGGTAGTTAAAGTAGGGTAGGGTAAGGTAGGGTAGACAACCTATTTTTTTTTTTTTTTTTTTTTTTTTTCCGAGGTGGAACATCCTCATTGGATGTCCTCCGCCCTGGGGGAGGCGGAGGGTCTGTCAGACTCGTACTGACCAAAAACCACCCCGGTGTTCCATCTCACACCTACGCCGGGGGTCGCGGGAACATACGATACTTCCGTAACCCCCGGCTGGTGCCGGCCCGCCTCTGCGGGCCTCGATCTCGGGTTTGGGGGGGAGTGAGGTGTTTGGCTCCCCCCGCATCGTCTAAGAGGGGCGCGCGTGGAACACTACGCGTCACCACCTCAGGTCCTGATGTGTTGGGGGCGACGGACGTCCCCGAGTCCGTCGCCCCTGGACCTATTTAGGGGGGCCGGAAGAGGGCGTTGTCCGCCCTCCGCCGACGCCCGGCTCGTCTGCTGCGGATCGGGTGAGTGGATGAAATCTCCCTCTCCCTCTCCGCAGCCTCCTTCTGCGAGACGACTGTTTCACAGAAGGATACCACCGCGTCCCAGGACTCCTCGCTGCCGACCATAGACTCGACTACGGCCGGCAGCGACAGGTCACTGCCTACTTCTGAGATGAGGGCACGGCGCGGCTCCTCCCAAGCGGCACACTCTGCCAGCGTATGCCGCGCCGTGTCCTCCCGGCAGTCGACGCAGTGGTGACACCGGGCGTCTGGCTCCCTGTTTATGCGGCACAGGTACTTCCCGAAGCAACCATGCTCCGAGAGCACCTGCGTCACCCGAAACGACAGGGAGCCGTGCCTCCTCCCGAGCCAGCGCTCGAGCACTGGCCGGATCGCAGGGTAGACAACCTACCTTTACCTACCATACCCTTTTTTTTTTTTTTTTTTTTTTGATCTCGCTGGCAAAAACGCATTACGCATACCCACCCATTGGGGGAATGGGGGGCTATGTGGGACTCCCCGGAATGAATCCGGTATACCCACTAAAATAACCCAGCGGCACTCCCGCATCGTCTTGAAGTGGAGGAGGACTGGGAAACTGGCAGAGCCTTTACGTCCAGTCCTCCGCCGACGACCGCCCTCCTTTACAGCGGGGCCTTCACGCCCCTCCCTCAGAGGAGGGGCCCGGGAACGACCGCGAGTGCTCGGCCGTTCCTTCCCGACGAGGGTGGTGACTTGTGCAATGCGAGCGAAGGCGCCCCCGCGCCTGTCGCCCGCTAGTCACCACCAGGAGGTGGGAGGAGACGATCGTACAACCGCCTTCACCCACCCCTTCTTGGCCTGCGGTGCGGCGGCGCGAGAGGATCATCCTCCCGCGCCCGCTCCGCCGCCTCCTTTTGCGACATCACGACCTCGCAAAAGGAGGCAACCGCCGCCCAGGCCTCCTCACTCCCCAGCATGGAGTAGACCACGCCGGGAAGTGAGAGATCCTGTCCGATCACATCGATCAGGGCACGGCGCAGCTCAGCCCAAGCTGGGCACACCTCGAGGGTGTGCTGCGCCGTTTCCTCTGCCGCGCCGCAGTGGTGGCACGCCGGGGTTTCCTCCCTCCGGATCCGGTGCAGGTGCGTTCCGAAACAACCATGTCCGGACAACACCTGCACCAAACGGAACGAGAGGAAACCATGTGGCCGCTCGAGCCAGCCCTGCAGGACTGGCCCGAGCGCGTCCAGCGTCCGGCGTCCAAACGCGGCGGTGGCGAGATCCTCCGCCCAATGGAGGACGATGGCGTCCCTCGCCTCCCGCCGCACGGCCTCCCGCTCTTCCATGGCGGGGCGCTCACCCAGCGCCCTACGCCGCGCCGTCCACTCGTACACTCTGGCGAGCACCCATGCCTCCAACTCCCAGGGAGGGGTGCCGGCTAGAGCGCAAGCCGGCGAAAAGCCCACTGAGCGGTAGGCCCTCGCCACCCGCTGTGCAATGGCCCTTTGTGGCCTGCGGATGGCGGTTGCATTCTCCCTCCTCTGGAGGGAGTCCGCTCAGATGGGCGCCCCGTACAGGGCCATGCTGCGCAGGATGCCGGCATACAGTCGCCGGCACCGTCCGCTCGGCCCCCCGAGGTTGGGGAGGAGCCATGAGAGGGCGTCCGCGGCTTTCAGCAGGCGCGTCGACAGCCCGCTAAAGTGCGGGCCGAAGCGCCACCTGCTGTCCAGCACTAGGCCCAGATATTTCATCTGGGCCTTCACCGCTATTTACCTACCATACCCTACCCTACATACCATACCTAGGATACCTACCCAACCCTACCTACCAAACCTAGGGTAGGTACCCTAGATGTGGTAGGTAGGGTTCAAGAATTGCCACCTCGTCGTATGGAAAAATCTATCAATTTATAGTCTGCGTAATTTAATTGCTAACTATTGCCTTAAATATTTTATTTGTACAAGTGTTTTTAATCTATACTAATATTATAAAGAAGAAAGATTTGTATTCTTGTATGTAACGAATAAACTTAAAAACTACTGGACCGATTTAAAAAATTCTTTCACCGTTGGGAAGCTACACTATCCCCGGGTGGCATAGGTAACTTTTTCAATAAATCAATCAATATCTTTATTGTGGATCATAGGCAGGAACATAATACAGGTCTGAAACAATTTAATTGCGATCAGCTATGTCCTGCCCTTAGGTCATATAATAGTCACACATAGGAAATTGAATATAAAATATTGTTACAAACTGTTATTATTTCACATAAATTACAAAAAAGACAAAAATAGTCAGAACGAATTAGGTAGGTACACACAGTAGGCCACTGACCGCATCATGACTGAGGGGAACTGTATTGGAGCAGTGACTTGTCTGATAAGAAGTCTTTTACAGAGTAGTAGCACTTGTTTACTAACAGATCGTGGAGATTCTTTTTAAACTTTTTCATTTCCGGAATTATTCTAATAGGCCCCGGAATAATATTTAAGATGCGTGAAGCTGTACAAAAGATACTTTCATGCATTAGATGCGTCTTGCTAGCTACTGTGCGCAACTACTTGTCCTTCCGCCTTATACGAGTGTAGTATTTATACATGTCAATATTATTTTTAACAAATACTTTTTATAATATTTCCGAACTCCAGGCTTTCGAGATGCTTTTTAATGTCGGCTATTTGTTTTGGTTTTAAATAGGAACAAACGTACATACATACACAAACTGATAAACACCTTACCCTCCTTCGGCAGTCGGGTAAAAATAAAAAACTTGCAGCATTTTGAGGCGGCGCCAAACAAACTGTCAACGAATATCAACCTAGCTACAAGCTACAATCATTCTACGGTTTAGGTTATTAATTTGCATGTTTGTTTGATGGCGCCAACTCAAAATTCTAGACTAAAAGTTTTGATTTTTTATTTTTCAGTTCCTTAATTCGTCGGTTTTTTTTTGTTATAAAGGGTTTTGTCGAATTGGGCATCCAAGTAAAAGAAATTTCTGCGACAAAATATTGCAGGTTTACAACATTTATGAGGCATCACAAACACTTTTCAAACATCAATATTAATATCTAACCTTGTTTTTATCATAATAAGTCAAATTAAAACAAAAATGTCCCTCGACGAGGATGGGATTCGAACCCACGCGTGCAGAGCACATTGGATTAGCAGTCCAACGCCTTAACCTCTCGGCCACCTCGTCGTATGGAAAAAAGTATCAATTTATAGTCTGCGTAATTTAATTGATAACTATTGCCTTAAATATTTATTTGTACAAGTGTTTTTAATCTATACTAATATAATAATACTATAAAGAGGAAAGATTTGCACTTTTGTATGTAACGAATAAACTTAAAAACTACTGGACCGATTTCAAAAATTCTTTCACCGTTGGGAAGCTACACTATCCCCGGGTGACATAGGCTACTTTTTATACCTGTATTCCCACGAGAACGGGAACTACGCGGGTGAAACCGTGAGGCGTCCGCTAGTTTATAATAAATCAATTTCAAGTTATGTAACAACTGTGCCCTCTTCTTTATACTATACTAGATGTGCCCGTGGCTTCGCTCCCGTCAACTGCCTACGTACCCTACCCTACCTACCCTTCTCTACTTACCCTACCCTAGCTACCCTACCCTACCTAACCTACCCTTCCTACCCTACCCTTTCCACCCTACCTAATCTACCCTACTAACCCTACCCAACCTAACTTACCCTACCTACCCTACCCTTCCTACCCTGCCCTACCTACCCTACCCTACCTACCCTACCCTACCAGCCTTTCCTATTCTACCCTTCCTTACCTACCCTACCCTACCTACCCTACCCTACCTACCCTACCCTACATACCCTACCTATCCTACCCTACCTACCCTACCCTACCAGCCTTTCCTATTCTACCCTTCCTTACCTACCCTACCCTACCTACCCTACCCTACCTACCCTACCCTACCTACCCTACCCTACCAGCCTTTCCTATTCTACCCTTCCTTACCTACCCTACCCTACCTACCCTACCCTACCTACCCTACCTATCCTACCCTACCTACCCTACCCTACCCTACCTACCCTACCTGCAAACCATATATTTTTATTTTTTTGTTTCATAAGAACCTTCTCCTAACAATAACAAACAACAAAAAAAGATTTAGCGAAATCGGTCCACCCATTCACGCGTGATGCCGTGACCAAGGGAAATGGAATTCATTTTTATATATATAGATTAGTTCACATTACTTTGAAAAGTTTGGCAATAACTACCACTTACGGCGATATAGGAAAGTATCAAAGCAATCTTAATTCTTGAGTGAAAAAGAGATTGTACTAAATTCTGTTTTTTATCTGAGACAAAATTGACACATGAAAATGTCTTATTAGTTCTTCTAAAGGTAGGGTAGGGTAGGTAGGATAGGGTAGGTAGGTATGGTAAGGTAGGGTAGACAGGTACCTACATACCTACCCTAGGTATGGTAGGTAGGGTGGGTACCTGTCTACCCAGGATAGATTATTCTTTACAAACAAAAATACAAATCTTTCATCTTTATTATATTAGTATAGATTAAAAACACTTGTGCAAATAAAATATTTAAGGCAATAGTTAGCAATTAAATTACGCAGACTATAAATTGATACTTTTTTCCATACGACGAGGTGGCCGAGAGGTTAAGGCGTTGGACTGCTAATCCAATGTGCTCTGCACGCGTGGGTTCGAATCCCATCCTCGTCGAGGGACATTTTTGTTTTAATTTGACTAATTATGATAAAAATAAGGTTAGATATTAATATTGATGTTTGAAAAGTGTTTGTGAATTCCTCATAAATTTTGAAAACCTGCACTATTTTGTCGCAGAAATTTCTTTTATGTGGATGCCCATTTCGACAAAACCCTTTATAACAAAAAAAAAACCGACGAATTAAGGAACTGAAAAATAAAAAATCAAAACTTTTAGTCTAGAATTTTGAGTTGGCGCCATCAAACAAACATGCAAATTAATAACCTAAACCGTAGAATGATTGTAGCTTGTAGCTAGGTTGATATTCGTTGACAGTTTGTTAGGCGCCGCCTCAAAATGCTGCAATGTTTTTATTTTTACCCGACTGCCGAAGGAGGGTAATGTGTTTATCAGTCTATGTGTGTATGTATGTTTGCTCCTATTTAAAACCAAAACCAATATCCGACATTAAAAAGCATCTCGAAAGCCTGGAGTTCGGTAATATTACGATAATAAATTAAAGAGTGCTAGAAAACTAACCATTTTGCGTTGTAAAGCCATCTTGAGTGAGAAAGAGATTGTATTAAAGTCTGTTTTTTATCTGAGACAAAATTGACACAACAAAATGACAAATTACTTCTTCTAAAGGTAGGGTAGGGTAGTTAAGGTAGGGTAGGGTAAGGTAGGGTAGACAGGTACCTACACACCTACCCTAGGTATGGTAGGTAGGGTAAGGTAGGGTAAGCAGTTGACGGAAGCGAAGCCGCGAGCACAGCTAGTACTGTAATAAGTCTAAAAGGAGTTATATATAGACATACTCGTACCTCAGGAGGCAATAAGCCCTAAAAGAAGTTATTTGACATTTGCATGTGTCAATTATGTCCCAGAGATAAAAAAAAACAAACTTTACATAAACAGAAGGATGAGGCAAAGGTTCATCAATTTTGTAATGCTAGCTGTGCCCGCGGTTTCGCTTCCGTCAACAGCCTACCCTACCCTATCTACCATACCTAAAGTAGGTGTGTAGGTACCTGTCTACCCTACCTTACCATACCTACCTACCCTATCCTACCTACCCTACCCCACCTTTAGAAGAAGTAATTTATCATTTTCATGTGTCAATTTTGTCTCAGATAAAAAACAGACTTTAGTACAATCTCTATCTCACTCAAGATGGCTTTGATACTTTCCTATATGGCCGTAAGTGGTAGTTATTGCCAATATTTTCAAAGTAATGTGAACCAATATAACATAAAGAAGAGTACACAGCTGTTACATAACTTGAAATTGATTTATTACAAACTAGCGGACGCCGCGCGATTTCACCCGCGTAGTTACCGTTCCCGTGGGAATACAGGTATAAAAAGTAGCCTATGTCACCCGGGGATAGTGTAGCTTCCCAACGGTGAAAGAATTTTTGAAATCATTCCAGTAGTTTTTAAGTTTATTCGTTACATACAAAAGTGCAAATCTTTCCTCTTTGTAGTATTACTAGCTGTCCCACGCGGCTTCGCTCCCGCCAACTTTCTACCTACCTACCCACTCTACCTATCTACCCTACCGTACCTACACTACATACATGATTGTTGCGTAACTTTAACCGCTTACGCAGCGCACGCAACGGAAGCTCTCAAAAAAAAATATTTTTGCCCGTTTTTGCAACATTTTTCATTTATGCTCCGCTCCTATTGGTCGTAGCGTAATGTTATATAGCCTATAACCTTCCTCGATAAATGGACTATTGAACACAAAAAGATTTTTTCAATTCCAACGAGTAGTTCCTGAGATTAGCGCGTTCAAACAAACAAACAAACTCTTCAGCTTTATAATATTATAAGTATAGATTAAAAACACTTGTACAAATAAAATATTTAAGGCAATAGTTAGCAATTAAATTACGCAGACTACAAATTGATAGATTTTTCCATACGACGAGGTGGCCGAGAGGTTAAGGCGTTGGACTGCTAATCCAATGTGCTCTGCACGCGTGGGTTCGAATCCCATCCTCGTCGAGGGGCATTTTTGTTTTAAATTGACTAATTATGATAAAAATAAGGTTAGATATTAATATTGATGTTTGAAAAGTGTTTGTGAATTCCTCATAAATGCATTATTTTGTCGCATTTCTGCGACAAAATAATGCATTTATGAGGAATTCTTTTATGTGGATGCCCAATTCGACAATACCCTTTATAACAAAAAAATACCGACGAAATAAGGAACTGAAAAGTAGTAAATCAAAGCTTTTAGTCTAGAATTTTGAGTTGACGCCATCAAACAAACATGCAAATTAATAACCTAAACCTTAGAATGATTGTAGCTTGTAGCTAGGTTGATATTCGTTAACAGTTTGTTTGGCGCCGCCTCAAAATGCTGCAAGTTTTTTTATTTTTACCCGACTGCCGAAGGAGGGTAATGTGTTTATCAGTCCATGTATGTATGTTTGTTCCTATTTAAAACCAAAACCAATAGCCGACATTAAAAAGCATCTCGAAAGCCTGTATTTGGGAAATATTATGATAATAAATTAAAGAGTGCTAGAAAACTAACCATTTTGCGTTGTAACGTTGTATTTTTAAAATTAGTCGGATTGTAATATTTATCGAATGTGTCCTGTGTCCAGAAGGACGAGGCAAAGGTTTGACACATTTACTAGATGTCTCACGAGAATCAGAATTAAGATTCCTTCACACAACCATGTTCCACGGACTATTTAACACTTCTGCGAGTTCTGGACTGCCAAAATTCTAGAGCATACTTGAACGTACTCGGACAACGATGTTAAATGGCCTAAAGCCTGAAGGAATATAAATGAAGCGCAGTTTTTAAACACGTTTATGACGAATATCTCACTGTAACTAACAACCAACTTAATATTTAAACCCACTTTTTCTGTTGTGCAGTTTTTCCTAAGTCTGGTGTCGTGCACACTACCAGTACCAGCTGGTATCTTCGTGCCAGCCTTCAAGATGGGAGCCTGCTTGGGGAGGTTCACAGGAGAAGTCATGCACTACTTCTGTCCATTCGGCGTCGCTTATGGCGGACACATACAGAAGATCTTACCTGGTTAGTAAAAGCTTAATATTGGTATAACCTATGGACAAGAAGATGACAGCACTGTATCTTAAGGGCAAATGTCCAAAGCCCTGTGTAATCCTTGACATTTCATATTAGTTATTTATTTCTTAACGTTCTTGGTTATATCTTATAAGATAATGTGCAAGGTTTTGAGTCATGCAACTCAGCGTTCAATTCCAGGTCCTTTTAAAGTATTTATTAACCGCTCAGGATTTGCCCCTTTAAATGGGGCTCAAAAAATAATTCTTATTATATAAGGGTTATTACAAACTGTTATTTAGCTTGCAATGTATGTTTGTATGTATGTGTGTTCGGAACAAATCTTACAACTGAATTTAAAAGCAATTATCCTCCACCGATTAAGATGAAATTATGCATACACGTTTAGTTTTTGATGACAATGCATGGTTAGCTAAGTGATGTCAATCTAAACCCAATATGGCCCAAGATGGTGGACTAGTTATTTTTATGCCTTGCCTTGATATGTGTGTCAAATGAAAGAGTTTGCTGAGAAGAATACGAAAAAAGCTTGTTTTAAAAAAGATTTTTAATGAAAAATATTATATAATTCTAGTATCGATTTACCAATGAGTGCCTCTTTTACCAATAAGGCACCCACCTTTATTTCATCCAATTGCTTTGTTTCGGAGACTTAGCCAAAAAAATATTATTAAAAAATGTCGCACAATATCCTTAGAATTTAGTTTAAGCAAAATCTACTACTTATTGTTTTTGATCTTGTAATCTTCTAATGTTAGTATTTCGTTTTGTGGCAATTTAATACTTTTTCTTTCTTTCTACTTTCAATCGAGTGTACTCCTCTACGTCTCTGCACAGGCGTGATATTATGTTACGTATAAACCATGTATTTAAAATTTCCAGGAGGCTACGCGGTCGTAGGTGCGGCAGCTTTCACAGGAGCGGTCACACATACTGTATCTACCATTGTTATCGTCAGTGAGATGACTGGACAGGTAAGATTCAGTTCTTTTTATATTGTTAAATAGGTGTTTGATAACGCATTCAAATTAATTTCTTCTGTACTCTATTTAAAATAACACTAGAAATTTCTACAATCCTTTTTTTACATTCAGTTCAACCAATTTTGAATTCTATCCCTATCTTCTAAAATATAAGGATAGCATAAAAAGCATAAACCTGTTGCAAAAACTAACTGTTTACTACAGCTGCCATTTGTCATATCACTAACGCCATAGAAGTCAAAATCGGTTGAACGGGCTATAAAATGGAATTATAGTTGATAATTCTCTGCTTCGTGTTTGTTGAAACCTAAACCTTGAGATTGAATAACCCAGGCAAAGAGTATTTAAGGTTTATAAGTTAGGAAACCAATCTGATAATTCTCCGTCCAGCCTGTTCTTTTACGTTTGACAGATGCACGCTTATAAAGTTTCATAATTATTAACAGGCATCCATAGACAATAAAATGCAATACTTCATGGCCGCTTACAGTAGTGAGGCGACGTGCTCATTCGCTCCGCAATTCCGATATATTAAAATTCACAGTTAAATCGAATTAACGTTGCAGTAAATATTGCAGTGTAAAGATGTGAAGGTTAAATTTTGAAAAAGTTATTATGGATGTATTAATGTAGGAAAACAGCAAATAAAATTACTAAAATGCTTACGATGGAATCGTTGGATTCTTCTCCATATAAACTGTAATCATCACTTGAATCCTCAGTATTAATAGTAAATTAATTCTCGAGTGCACAAATTGTTAAACGCTACATCACGATCCCAATCAGACAATATCTGCAAATACATTGTTTCTGTTATAAATATTTACCACCTGTAAGTGCAAATTCTCGTCCAACTTAGCACTGTCTCAAAACGACAGTCTATGACCAGTGTGTGTTACCAGATAACCTATGGCTCTGAGACGTGGTCGCTCACAATGGCCCTCATCAGAAAGCTTACAGTCACCCAAAGGGCAATGGAGAGGGCTAGATTCGGAGTTACCTTGCGTGTTCGAATCAGAAATGGAGGCTTCTGCAAAAGAACCAAGGTTACCGACAGAGCACGAAGAATGGCCAAACTTAAGTGGCAGTAGGCAGGTCAAATTGCTCGCAGAACGGATGGCCGATGGGGACGGAAGGTTCTAGAGTGGCGACCGCGTACCGGAAGACGCAGCGTTGGAAGGCCTCCCTCTAGGTGGAGCGACGACCTGGTTACGGCTGCGGGTGTCCGGTGACCAGCGCACAGAAACGCACAGGACAGATCAGTGTGGCGACGCTTGGGGGTGGCCTACGGTAATAGACGTCTTTCGGCTGAAAAGATGATGATGAATGATGCATGCGCATTATAGGTGCAATTAATTTGATTTGATTTCAAACTATACAAAAATTAAATACCAATATCTTAAACAAATTGACAAATTTCCCCAAATTCAATGGTAAAAATATATACAATAAATATATGATTACGATTTACAAATAAACCCTCTTGTTAAACCTATTTTAATTAAAATATATTTTGTCTCTTTCTGTCACAATGGCATTTTTTTAGTTTTTTTACATTATAATACAGTTTATTAGCATGTTACACTAGCTATATTTATTGGGTAACAACAAAATATCCTACAGCGTAGTAAAGAAAGTTACCTTATAAAGTTTACAGTCCTATGTATGTATGACGAAAAATAAATATGTTTAGTTAGGCAAACTGAAATCACAAAATAGCAACCTTCCACAGTTTTAGGTTATTTTATTTCGAATTATTGCAAACACGTATTAAATCTAAATTTTCTAAGGTAAAATCATTAAATCTCACTGTAAAACATCATAATTGGTCATCATATAGTGTTTTATAACCAAAGGAATGATAATTTCGTCTGTTTGGGAGTGAAATGTTATTCCATCAAGTTTTCGCTCACTTCGGCTTTTACAGTCTAGAACACTACAACCCACCATTGCACGTACACTAATTATATATCTATAAATAACCCAATTCCTTGTCTCAATAAACACGTTATACCACGAAATCGCAGAAAATCTAACACCACCAAGTTTGTTTGTCAAAACCTTTCAGGACATAGATCTTACCAAACAACGAAAGCCGGCCACGGTGACGAAGACAAAAAAATATCTTTTGTCCTTATTTACATGGGGCTGCCGATTTAGCGATCTCGCTCTGTCAACCAAGCTCATTTTATGGCTCTATCTATAGGTAATTTATCTAAGGGCTGGACGGAGGGTACTAAGACATCCTTAGCAATTAAATCTATTCTCAACAGCAGCTGTTTTTATGCTAACCATGGGGGTGACCATAAACTCTTAGAGTAAGGTTATATTGAGTGTGCCTAAAGGACATATGTATATGACATGTATACAGCTGTCCCTTTTTACAGTCGAACTATGATAGTTTTGACATGTCAGGGACGGGGTCAGGAATATGAATTTTATTCTCACAATTTTAACGTTTCATTCAAATGAAGCGCTTGATCAAATTCGCTTATCTAAATATGAACATTAACGTTATTGAAATAAGGTTCATAATCGTACAAAGCGCTTGACTAAAGTCTACGTAAGGTTTATAGAACTCAGCCTAAGTCTTATAATTTGAACCCTTCCAGGTGACCCACCTGCTACCAATAATGGCCGCCGTGCTCGCCGCCAACGCGACTGCCGCCTTACTGCAACCGTCTTGTTTCGACAGCATCATTCTCATCAAGAAGCTACCTTACCTACCTGATCTGCTGTCTTCTGCTAGCCGTGAGTATAAAATTATTGATATTTCCAAAAAGTGATTAGGAATTACTTAATTCTCATGGAATACATCCCTATTCTGGGAATGTATCCTGGAAAGAAAAATGATAATTGTGTTTAGTCTGTCATTAACATTATCGAATAATATTGGACACCTTTTTTTTCCTTTATCAAATAAATAAAAACTGATAAAGATAAAGCGCATCAAGGTTCAGGAATGTGGGCTCGTGACGTCACACGATATTTCAACGCACTGTATCGTCGTCATTTTTTGTTTACGTGGCAAAAGAAAAATACGTGTAAAATATTTTAAGGTTATCTAACTGACGGATTAAATAGATATTTTTTGTCAACTACCCTATTAAGGCTGGAATTAGTTAAACAGCACTTACCATCATCTGCCAAGGTTTTGCTTTATTGTCTATCGGCTTTTAGTCTACTCGGATACGGCTGGTTGCTAGGATTTTACATCGAGCGACTGTGGTTGCGCTGGTTAGAACCCAACGCAGATATAAGATAGGTGGGTCGCGGATACATTTGAAAGAGAGCTACCGTGGCCCTGGCACAAGCAACTGAAGGGATACGGGTGCGTTTTAGTCAGTAAAAGTCTCCCGCTTCACCCTGAGTGGCAGAAGTCAGATCGGCAGATGTCAGATCGGCAGATTTCAAACCCAAAAAATAACTATATATATATATACGATAGGCTCGTCGTTCAAAAATATACTAGATACACGATATCCCATAAAATACTTTTCTTTAAAACTGTCGCCAATTATTATAAGGCTTGTGTTTAAACACCGCCCAAAAAAGTACCTATTTTACTACCAAAAAAATTCTAAACGGTTACCAAAATGGATAAATGGTCACCAAATAACGTTTCCTAAAATATTATGAAATAAATCCATTTTTTCGTATTATTGACTGCCAAAAAAATATATGGACGCCTTTAAAATACACTTTAGACCAAATATTATATATTGTCACTACTTAGATGTTACCAATTATGTAATACCATGACTTCTAATTTGGTCATTTTTGTTAGGCTAAAAAAGCTAACGATCGCTAGAATATTTCCCAAATATCAATTAATATACTGGGGTTCCCAGACGTACGTCGCTTATTTATCGTTATATGGAATTCGCTAAATATATTGAGGTTCAAGGTTCAAGTACGATTAGTACTCTGGCAACATAGTCGACGGAGCCCCGCTGCGCGGGGCTCCTATTTCCGTCCGCAGGGTCTAAAGTAACCTAACACGAACGAGATGACGGGAGCCGAGTTCGCTCGCTTTGCTCGCTCACTTCAGCTCCCGTCATCTCGTTCGAACCTAACCTGTCCGTGTCGGGGTGCCCTAAGCTCCCGAGCTCGCTTCGCTCGCTCTTGGAGTAAGATTTTTGGTAGTAATATTAATCTTTGAGTTGGATAGAATTTGGTGACCGTTGATCCATTTTAGGAACCAAAAATAATATTTGTGCGAGGTTTGCGATTTTTCTGATGTTATTTTATTTATTTTGGATCATAATATTATATACTTTAGGGCCCTTTTAATAAAGTCAATTGATTTTTTTTGGAGTTGTTTATTTTTTTTGGTGCCTAAGCTTAGAGTCTTAAAAATATTTTTGGTGACCGTCTAAATTATACCCTTATTATAATGTTAACGTAATTCTAAGAATCCAGGCTATCAAAATTCAACTAATGGTAGAACCAAAAATGTCCCTCGACGAGGATGGGATTCGAACCCACGCGTGCAGAGCACATTGGATTAGCAGTCCAACGCCTTAACCTCTCGGCCACCTCGTCGTGTGAACGTTATCTTGAAATTTAAGCTCACAAATATAATTGTAAAAATATATACTTTAAAGAAAAGGGAATCAGTGATACTCGTAGAGTGACCGAATGAAAGAAGAAAATGATAATGATATTAGATAATATTATTCTTTAAAAATCTTTTTTTTAAACAATCTTTTTGCGTATTCTTCTTAGCAAATCTTTTCATTTGTTACCCATATCATGGCAGTGCACAAAAAATAACTATTCCACCATCTTGGGCCGTCCGCCATATTGGATTTAGAATGACGTCACTTAGCTATCCATGCATTGTCATCCAAACTAAACGCGTATGCAAAATTTCATCTTAATTGGTGGAGAATAACTGTGGCAGAAGAAAACGTGTTCCGTCGACCACAAGTAACTGCCACAATAATGCCATGCATATTGCCGTGATATTATGTGAGATAGTACCTACTAACATTTAAATCACGGCATTATTCTCACCTGATCTCTACAAAGTTGAATGGCAAAGGCAATCAGAGGTTAAAAAATATGATAATTATTATACATTTATTACATACATACATATTATGTGTGAACAAGTGTGTAATGAATGTTTGACTTGACGTAAGTATTGCTATAATATTGATTTTATGTTAAAAACGGTTATGCTATATGCATAGTAATGCCAATATTATTATGTGGGACACACAGTGAAAGAAAACATGGTAAGGAATCATGGATTCCACATAATTCAACAAATAACAAAATGTCAAATTCAGTATGTTTGTTATTACATCAAGCATTAAATAAACGAATTTAGATGTGAAACCCCGAGTTTCTCAGCTCAAAATTATCGCAGAATAAATGTGACAAATTTTCAAGCACGCGTTATCTGCTGTGATTGGTTGAATGAATTTTCAACAGCCAATCACAACAGATAACGCGAGCTTGACAATTTCTCACATTAATACTGCAATAATTTTGAGCTGAGAAACTCGGGGAAAGCCAAATATTTTATTTCAATTAGGCTACCAAACTTTTATACTTTCAATAGTTTTATTTACATATATACAAATTTTCATAGTATAAAATACTTAATTAACAATAACTAGTTATATACACTTAAATCAAAAAACCTGCCAAATGCGAGTCGGCCTCGCGCACAGAGGGTTCCGTATAAACAGTTACATTGACCAAAATAAATAGGTAACATTATATAAACAATGAAAGCACCGAACATTGCTCTAACGAAGGGACAAAATTAACTTTGCCGTTCCAAAACTGTTGTCCCCATATACATTTTAACTTGTAAAACCTACTTAGCTGTGATGGTTTTACTTTTAATTTCGTTATAAATGTTACGGTTGACACCAATTTTTAGATAGAACGCGTTTCCCCTAGTTAGAACTAGTATGTACTAAATGCCTTTTGTACAAAGTACAGTTTATTGATGTCAATCGCGCGCGCAGTCAGCAGTTCCACGCTGACCCAAATATTTAGTTTTAATATTAAAATTATTATAAAGTTAGTTAACGATCGGTCACCAACCAAGCCGCGTTTGCTCATACCATTAACCATTACCATTTTACCAAACCAATATACCATATTTTTATCCATACGAGTTTTACTATTTATTATCCAACAAATACGCCCAACACCTTTGTTAAAAACACAATTAACTAATGCTCAAAATTGAATATCAGTTAAATGCCCAATATGTGTAGACAATGTGATTAAAACTAATATAATGTCATTGGTTTTATATAGAATAGGTATGTACGGTTACTGTTTAAGCAACAAAGTTAAAGTAACCTAACATGAAGGAGATGAGGAAAGCTGAGTTCGCTCGCTTTCCTCGCAAACTTCAGCTCCCGTCATCCCCTTCGAACCTAATCTATCCATGTCGGGGTGCCCTAAACTCCCGAGCTCGCTTCGCTCGCTCTTGGACTAATTCATTGACCATAATTATGAAATTGCTCAACCGTTACGTAGCAATATTCATAATGACCAGACAATGTGATTAATATAGAAGTTTAAATCAGTTTGCATTACTTTGCCCGATTTGACTTGTCTAGATTCATAATGCCCGGGTGTACCCCATTGCTGCGAAGTTCATTACCACGATGTACGTTACAGCGAAAGTTTACTATCGCGACGTTCGTTGTTGCGAAAGTTCTTTACTGCGATGTACGTTACTGCGAAAGTTTACCATTGTGAAGTACGTTATCACGAAAGTTCTTTACTGCGATGTACGTTACTGCTAAAGTTTACCATTGCGACGTACACTGTCGCGAAAGTTCTTTACTGTGACGATTTCAGTTTCGATAACACGCTACTGCGATTTAAGTCATCTAGGAGGTTTGCTGATACTGGAAATAGTAGAAATATTATATTGTTGGACATGACTAGCAAATCAGCAAAAATTGTAAGCAAATTTAATTATAATTGAACCGAAAGATAATAAAATAAACAAAATTCATGTACCTATCTATCTAAGTCAACTTATTAATAAACCTTATTATTTTTGTTGGTTTTAGACTGCAATCTATCTTGGAATGCTCACATTGCTGCAGTAAGCAGGATTGTGTTTTGCTCGTTTCGATCTCTGGGGTGCTATTCTCTAAGGAAACAGCCTTGAGCGCAGTGCTGTGCCAGCGACGAATCTACAGTTTGGTATTCGCTAAGCCGCGAATAGCGACACTAGCGCTCTAAGCTGTGACGGCCGTGAGTTTGAACTACTCAATGTCGAGCAAGTTGACAGTTCTTCATACATTTTGGTATTCCGTAAGAAAAAACAGCGTCGAAGACGCTCGCAGCCTGACTTACAGCCTCGTTTTTACGTGTCAAATCCAAAAGCCACTATTTTTGCGCGTAATTCTTCTCGGATTTTAATCTTACTCATATTGTAAAAGTTTATGTGAAAGTTTCGATATAGTAGATGTGTGTGTGGATGTATGTTTGTTACTCAATCACCCCCGGGCGGATCTGGATGCAATTTTGCATAGAGATTATAGTCTGGAATAGCATATAGCCTACTTTTCATCCCGACATAATGCACCCTTGGGATAAGATGAAGCTGCTGGCAGGGGCTCGTTATAAAATAAATTATTTCGATTAATTAAAAAAATGGCAGCTCGGTTATTTAAATTTACTTTTATTAGAAGAAGCTAAGAAAATTAATGATTCTAACAGACGAGAGGATTAGCAACGTTGAAAACAATATCCCCGGGATATTGACTTTATCCATAGTTTCAGGCTTTCTCAGGATTAAATAACATATTGGAAAACAATTTAGCTCTTAGCGTATAGGCAATTTATGTTTCATATGAATGTAAACTTATATATTATGTAACTAACTGTTGCCCACAACTACGTCTGTGTAGCATTAGTACTTCGACTAGCCATTTTTTATATCAGGCAATAATATTGAAGGTACATGGGCCGCCTTATTAGAGAAACTATTATTTCACCATTCAAACTTCCACCCCACCGAAAGATTTCCATGATAAAAATTATCCTATGTAGGAAATAGAATAGTTACCTACGGTCTCGAAACTGTTTCCACATCAAATTTCATCTAAATCGGTTCACCGGTTTAAGCATGAAAAGGTAACAGACAGAGTTACTTACGCATTTATTATATTAGTTTGGATTTCACAGGTTAATTAGTAGCTTTTATTATTAAAATTATGAGTCATAAATATATTTGAGGACATTCAATATTAAGTAAGATTTATTGCGATGTGAAACATTTTTATTGGTCCGGCTTCATCATCATATTAGCCCAAAGACGTCCTCTGCTGGACATAGGCCTCCCTCAAGCGTCACCACATTGACCTGTTCTGTGCGTCTCGCATCCAGCGGAACCCCGCAACCTTCATAACCTGCCTTCCAGCTACATGCTGAATCTTAATTGGCCTAATTCTTATTTGTACAAGCAAACATGTGCATTAAGACTGCAAAACGGAATAATATATTTAGTATGGAAAATAATTATACATCCTTACTAATATTATAAATGTGAATGTAAGTTTGTTTGTTACGCTTTCATGCAAAAACTACTGAACAGATCATCATGAAATTTTGTACATATATTCTTTGAGGTATTAGAAGTAACATAGGATACTTTTTATAATAATAATAAAAAAGAAATGGCTTCACTGCGAGCGAAGCCGCGGGTAAAAGCTAGTAATATATATTTTGAGTAATAAAAAAAACTTAAAATGACATAACTCAAGATTTATTTATTGAAATATTTTCCAGTAATAAAATTTTATTCTATAATAAATACCCTTTTAGTTTCTAATCTCAAGTATTTTTTTAGAATCTTTTATCACTAAGTTAGTATAATTTAAGTAACTTATGCCAATAGTAGTGATAATCTTTCAGTACTTTCACTTAAATTTGTATTACAATTTCTTAACATCTCTCATAAACTAAACATAATATCTGTGTGTATAAAAAATAAATATTAAAATCATGTTCCATGTATTCAACTTAGTGCAGTGCTTAGGTCTCTCTTGACCAAGACTCTCTTATTTCCTGATACATATCCAACATCGTCCACTGGTTGGCAATAAGGAGTTGCTGGTTTTCCAAGCGCCTCTCTTCAATAGCGAAAAAACATTTAGTTAATCTCCATTTGTGAATGGTGTTTGTGAAATGAGCGTTGGATTAGATAGCCTCGTACCGTTAGCAAACGACGCCTACAAGGAGCTGTGAACATAAACATGCAACAAATTATTATTTACAGGTAAAAAGATATGCAGGATACTAATGTATAACAACATCAATTCAGCTCTCTCTTTCTGAAGGAATATATATTATAGGTTACACATTTTAGTATTGCAGGTTAATTGATATGGTTTTGGCTATTGTTAAAAACCCCAACAACTTGTTCCAGCCTGGGAATTAACAGTGAGAACACTATTTAATTATCTAGAGCAATTCTTACACTGAACCAACAATTAAGCTAAACTTACATGTAGAGGCAATTGAGGCAACTCTCCTATGAGGAACTACAGGTCGTCAAATAGTAATACGAAATATAAACAAGTTAGTGAAATATAAAAAAATAACATAACTAGTAAGACGTTTCTAAAAACCTCCCCACTTGTTTTGTGTTCGGCTGGATATCCATTTTATTTTGTCCATACGTCAAGATGGCCCTGATTTTACATCCTGTAAATGTATTTCAACGCAGTACTGTTATATTTTATCTAAAGATAAACATATTATATATTTCTTGGACAACAATAATATTGTCACATTGTCACTGTACATATATTATATAATAATACTCACATTTCACATATCCACAGAATGTTAAAATAAATCGTTGTGAAATCATTAAAAATTTCAAACTTGAAAATAGTTTTAAATATAAACAAAAATTATCAAATAAAAATATAGTCGGTTGCGATTTTGAGTATGGTGACAGCGTCACAGCTCACAGAGCGTTGCTTTTACTTACGAAATAGGCAATGGAATTGTCATTCAGCCTTAAGATGTATTAATAAAAATGCATTATTTAAACTCTTATAACTATGGAATCGTTTGTACTTTCACTCTATTACTTAAAATACATAAAAGTAGACCTGTATTATACATTTTAGGAACATAAAACTCTCAGTCGAGATTTATCGATTATAATTTAAAGATTTTGTTTCAAGCTCTAATTCGTTTACGAAAATGTGACGGGAGATGTCAGCCTACAGTTCGTCGACGAACATAACCGCGTTAGAGAATACCGTTTAAATCAGCGCTGCACGATCGGTCGATTTCTAAGCTGTCTCACTGACGAGCTCGTCGATGAGCACAGCCAAGAAATTGTCTCTTAGAGAATAGCATGGCTGAAGCGTATCCAGAAGTTCTTGCCTTTCTCAAATAAAGACAAGTTACTTTTTACTAAACTTGCTTACAATTTTTGCTCATTTGTTAGTTATGTCCAACAATATAATATTTCCACTATCACCAGTATCAGCATCCCCCCTAGATGACCTTAATCACAATAGCATGTTATCGAAACTGCAATCGTCGCAGTAATGAACTTCGCGACAACTTATATCGCAATGGTAAACTTTCGCAGTAACGTACATCGCAGTAAAGTACTTTCGTGATAAGGTACTTCGCAATGGTAAACTTTCGCAGTAACGTACATCGCAGTAAATACCTTTCGTGGTAACGTACTTCGCAATGGTAAAATTTCGCAGTAACCTACATCGCAGTAAAGAACTTTCGCAACAAAGATCGTCGCGATAGTATACTTTCGTTGTAACGTACATCGTGGTAATGAACTTCGCAGCAATGGGGTACACCCCATAATGCCCGGACATTATACATAGTGCCCCGATTAATCACTTGGCCCATGATTAGTTTATCTTGTGCTGGTTTTAGCTAAAGCTCGGAGTGACAACTAGTTTTATCTAAAAATGAAATATATCATTGGTAAATTCTAGTTTTGATTAGGTATTTCTAGTTTTCAAAGGCATTTAGTAAAACAATTTTTAATTAGGGAAAACGAGTTTTAACGAAAAACGGCTTTTAACTGTGGCATACATGCTACTCCCGTGATTTATTTTCACATAACCAAAACCAACCATTTAGCTGGCAGGGACACTTGACTCCAACAAAAATTTGCAATTTGAAGCTTAATTTTACGGAAACGGATCCCTGAATCGAAAAATACATATGGATTTGGTCAGTCAGCTCGCGGTTATGTATCCTCCGACTGCACAGCATGATTTTTATCTTGTTTACATCTTTTTAGTTCGCTTCCTAAGCAGTCGCGTTTTTGATTTTTTAAATTAATTCTTTTATCTGTTTAGTTTCACGCGCATCTCGCTTAAACCAATTTTAAAGAAGTTTGGTACAGGGATTTTGGGGAGTGTACAAAAATTGTTTCCTGCAAAAGACTTTGAATATACTATTTGTCCGGGGGTCCTTTGTGTTTGACAATTGCCGACATTCACGCGGGCGAAGACACTGGCAGAAGCTAGTTTTAAATAAAACAAAATCTTTTATTTTAATCAATAATCATTTATTTTATTAGACTTTATATAATGTTTACTTTGGCGACTCGATTGACTTAATCCCTAAAAGCCTTACAAATATATATAAGTACTAAAAATTAGTTTTGAAACTGACAAAATATAAATAAATAAATAATATATCAGGTACAAATAAATTCACCAGTCGAGAAAAGCGCGAGGTATCTCATCACTATAAATATAATCTATATGACAGAAATACTCCCGAGATAACACACAAATACTACAATTAGTACAGCCCGTCAAACGGGTGATGCATGTGTTGCAATCTATCGGGTCACATCTATAGTCATTGTGACTCGTAATCAATTGACATGACACCCTATACTTCCTAACGTCCATAACAGTTGGATGCAACGTACCATAGACAAATAGATTTCCTAGAGGCCCATAGTCATACGTACAAAATGGATATTTCATCAACTGACCCCTGCTAGGAAGTTTTTGACTGATGTCCCAGGCGGCTGAAGACTTAACGCTACAGCTATTATTTCATAGCATAAAGTGAAGTTGTTAAAACCGAACATAGCAAAGATCAGACCTGTACAACCAGGATAAGACAAATCCGTTGTACCACATACAATTTGAGCAATCTTTTGGACGGCGCCACCATAACGGAAGATCTCTCTAAGAATAGTCCGAAAAATTGCCGCCCATAATTCTTTCACGTAAAGTGCTAATAGCCTTGTATGCTCGAACCAAGTGGCAGCTGACATCCCAACAGCATACATAGCTTTGTCGTTATATTCTGGAAACAGAGAACAGCATCGTGCAGCCTTGCGAATAACCGATGAAATTTATCTGAGGTTGTCCAGACACCTTTAAAATATAGTCTATAATCGCCGGCATATCATACAGAGCCATATCATCAAATTTAAAATTCCAGAATACTTCATCACTGTCTGGGTTTTTTTTTTAATATAATTTATAGGCTCGCGTTTGACCACTATCTCACCTGATGGTAAGCGATGATGTGGTCGACGGTGGAGCACGCTTGCCTAGAAGTAACCTATTCACTCTTGACTTAATAGACCAGGGTCGATCATTTTTGAAACCAAAGATAATAACAGTAGGATGAAACCCATTAGATAAGGTGGGGAATGTGATAAAAATGAAAGGAAAAATAAATTATGGGCGATCCGAGTTCGGGAAGTGGGAGGGGGTGAGTTTTTAAGGGTAAAAATGGTTTATCTCGATTTCCGGCAAAACTACAAGTCCTATGGAAAAAAGTTAAATGGCAAAGTTGTAGGTAATAGGAAGATCTACAACTTTTGTATTAACAATTTTTAACATAACCTCAAAATTTATGTGAAAAATTCAAATAACCACGTTTTTGGTTTTTTATTATTATCTTTTTCAAAATAACTCTTTTTACTACGAAATTTTGTTAAAACTTACCTTATTATGTCCCAAATACACTGTAATTTATTCGATTTAAAATATTTATTTTTTCGCCTTATTATGACTTAATATCAAAAATTTCAATTTTTCAATTTTTCAATCGAAAATTCTCGCGTCTACGAAATTAAAAATCACATTATAGGTCCGTCCCCACTTCTCTATGAAATATCTTACAATGGGCTAAAACTTACCGTAGGTCACTCAGGTATATAAATTATCTTAAAACAGCAATAAATAGGCATCTACAAATATTATTTAAAGAAGATTCTACAACTTTATCAAAATATTGTAGAAGTCTTATCAAATATTAACTTTATACCATTCCCCCTCTAAAAAGCTTATTTTATTCACTGAAAACAGTGAATAAAAAGCACTTTTAATCACTGTTTTGGCGTTTGAATTTAGAACACACCAATATATGTATATTTGACCTCCATCTCAATGCAATACAACCTACTTGCGCATAAAATACTCGATACAAACTTTTTGTGCAAACAAAGAATATTCGAATTTCAAACTCCTTCGTCGATTTAATTTTGAGTTTGTTTATATTTAGGATTTTGATAATGATTTTATTTTGGTCTAGGATGTTTAGTGAAAACTTATTTGCATTGTCATTCTAATATTAATTGCATTGGTGTTTAATTAATTATAATTATGTAACTTAACGGAGATGGTCACTGGCCCCTGAAACACAGGTGCTGTTTAGGTAACTCAAACTCAAAGGCTCAGCTTCAATTTACAAAAAATGTGAAACCCTAAGGTTTCTCATTTTCTGTAAATTTTGAAACATTTAATTATTTAAGTATGATTATTCCTTGTGCTTTTGGCTTAAATCCTTCTTTTTCTCGAAGTCATGGTATAAAATATAGTATGCAACTCTTGAATAAAACGGATTTATATCGAGGGCCATGAATCACTCGCGTCGTTCAGGATTCCAACACTTGAATCACTCGCTATGCTCGTGATTCAATCATTATGAATGACTCCCTGCGGTCGTGATTCAGTTGTTAGAATCCTTCACTTGTTCGTGATTCATCAATGGCCCTCGCTTTAAAACCGTCCTTTATTCACTAGTTGCATAATATACTATTATACTATTATTTGTTTGTTCATTATAGTAGTATATTTCGATTTGCAATGTTTTCGTTTATCAAACGGTTTCAGAGAATTTTATTTCTCGTCAGTATATTTTGTTAAAAATGAGGTATTGCCTTAAGTTTTCCGTATGTCATTACTACCCAGAATTTGATCCTTAATAGCGACACTATCGGATAGTGAATATTACAACCTTTCTTAGGGTCGGCACAACACGTTTTCTTCTTCCAAACCGTCCTGTCAACGGTCAGGTTATCACTGACCCTCTTTTCTTTTATATCACAGTATATCATAGGTTTTATATCATAGGTCGTGGTGGCCCAGTGGCTAAGACCTCGCCTCTCGTGCTAGAAGGTCGTAGGTTCGAATCCGGGCAAGTACCAATGTGTATTTTTCAATTCATATGTACTTTCTAAGTTAAACTTGGACATCGTTGACAACGGTGAAGGAAAACATCTTGAGGAAACCTGGACTTATAGTGAGTTTATTATAAGATTGTGCTCCATTGGTGTAATTGCTGCAAGGCGTTCCAGTGCGAGGATAAACTAATAAATAAATAAATCACTCCTCACACAATCGATAATAATTTATAGAAGAAATTTAACACTATTAAAATATATAAACTTTTTTTTTCTGCAGGCATGTACGACATTTGCGTGGAAGACTTCATGGTGCGCGACGTGAAGTACATCTGGAACAGGATGACCTTCCAACAGCTCAAGGATCTGCTCAAAGAGAACAAGGTAAGGAAGAAGTCTAATCTCTTATTAAAATAAACAAATTTTTGTGTATGAGTTTATCGAAGAAGCTTAACTAGAGGCTCTTGACAAGTGACTTTTATCAAAGCAAGCATTATATATACATTCATTTTTGTCATTTTACCAATATCTTCTATATTGGTAAAATGACAAAAATGTATAGGATGCGCAAGCGCTATCGAAATGTCACGTGATGGCCCAGTGGCTAAGACCCCGCCTCTGGTGCTTAAGGTCGTGGTTTCAAATTCTGGCAAATACCAATGTGACTTTTTCAAATTCATATGTACTTTCTAAGTTTATCTTGGACATCACAGGCAACGGTAAAGGAAAAAATCGTGAGGAAACCTTCGCATGTATCCAAGTTGACAATCTACAATCGATAACGCTAGTATAAAACGAATCAATGTATGGGAATGACACATCTGAACGTTAAGTCACGTGGTCAGACCATACAAATAGAAGGCGTTAACGATTGAAGAAAGAGATTCGTTACGAAACGTTTGTAACTTCGCTAGTTTGGCTGAACTTACAATTAATATAAGTCTGAAATAGCCAAGTCAGACGCCTGTGGGGTTCCCAGAGGCGGCTTAATCCCTAACCTAACCTAACTCTGACACCAGAGGTGTCCACATCCTCACACGAAAAAGAAGAACACCAAACATTTGGGCTCCTCTAGACAGGACTAAACCACACCAATTTGCCTACACTCAACACACACCAATATGGCTTCATGCCGCAGCGCGGCACCGAGGACGCCCTCTACGCCCTAGTGACGCACATACGTGCAGAAATAGTAGCAAAAAAGATCGTGCTTCTGGTATCACTGGACATAGAGGGTGCCTTCGACAACGCGTGGTGGCCGGCCATAAAACACCAACTACTCACCAGAAGGTGTCCAAAAAACCTTTACCACACACTAACATCATACCTGGAGAATCGAAAGGTACAGGTGAATTACGCCCGAGCGAAAAGCGAGAAGGAGACCACCAAGGGATGCGTCCAAGGTTCCATTGCGGGACCATCACTTTGGAATCTAATCCTAGACTCGCTTCTGTCGAAAATTAACAGCTTGGGAGTGTTTTGCCAGGCCTACGCGGACGATGTGGTCTTGGTCTTCTCCGACCGCGAGGTCAGAACCCTGGAGCGAACGGCAGAAAGGACGCTGGGCGTTGTGTCCGATTGGGGTAGTCAGAATAAGCTTTGCTTCGCCGCGCACAAAACGAACGCGATGGTGATGACAAGAAGGCGTAAGTATGACGACCCGATTGTTCACATGTCCGGTGTCCGGCTGAGTCTCGTCAAGGAGATTAAGCTTCTAGGGCTGACCATAGACAACAAACTCACCTTCAACGCACATGTTTCCGCCACCTGTAAGAAAGCCGCGGACATTTACAAACAGCTTGCATGTGCCGCGAGGGTGACTTGGGGTCTCAATCGGGAGATTATCAGGACCATATACGTGTCGGTGGTGGAGCCAATAGTGCTGTACGCCGCAAGCGCATGGGCGCCTGCAGCTGAGAAACTGATGGTCAGAAAGCAGTTAGACTCACTGCAGAGAGGCTTTGTGCAGAAGATCTGCAAGGCGCACCGCACTGTGTCTCTAACATCGGCTCTCGTCCTGTCGGGGCAGCTGCCTCTCGACCTCCGGGTAAAGGAAGCATCAACCTTGTTCCTCGTAAAAAAAGGCCATTCCCACGAGTTCCTACCTCCAGGCAGAGAAGTGGAGCGAAAAGTGGGACACCTTCAACAACCACACCCATCGAAACTCATAATCACGGAATACCAGCAACTGGAGGATTTCGATCCCGAAACCCTAGAAACCCACCACATAAACGGTCCCCACATTTACACCGATGGCAGCAAAATAGAAGGGAGGGTAGGAGCTGCCATAACGTGGTGGAGTGAAGGCAGGGAATCGAAATACAGAACCTTCAGGCTGGAACCGCACAACACTGTCTTCCAATCGGAACTCTACGCGCTGTTCAGAGCCACAAAATTGGTGAAAGAAAGCAAAGTGGACACGGCCAGTATTCTAAGTGATTCGAGATCGTCGCTGGATTTGCTGAGGTGTCCTTTGGCAACCCACCAATTGGCTTTCGATCTCAAGGAACTTGTGCGTGGGATCCGAGAAGAGGGCAGAGATGTGCGTTATTTCTGGTTGAGAGCACACGTTGGAACACCAGGAAATGAAAGGGCGGACGAGTTGGCCAAGAAAGCGGCGCTCACCAAAAAGACGGCGCCGGACTACGACAAAGTGTCAATCTCCTTTGTGAAGAAGCGCATACGCGAGGAGACAGTCAAGAAGTGGCAGCAAAGATATGAATCCTCTAGCACAGGATCCGTGACAAAGGTATTCTTCCCAAGCGTCCTAGGCGCGAAAAGAATTATCCGAGACATGGTCCTCACTCCAGCTCTGGTCCAGATTTTCACAGGACATGGAGGATTCTCGGCATATCTACACCGCTTCCATCTGAAGGACAGTCCCGCATGCGTGTGTGACCCATTCACAGAGGAATCAGTCTGGCACCTTCTGTTCGAATGTCCAAGATTTAGTCACGATAGGATGAGGCTGGAGAGTGAGCTGGACATTACCCTGAGCTCGTCGACTCTCAGCTCCATCTTAGAAGGAAAGGCTACCAGACCACCTTTCTTGGAATTCGCTCAGAGGATCGTCTCAGTCGCCGCAAGGGCAAACTCGTCGACCGCCGTTCATCCAACACAAACATCAACAATCGCACAAACAACCAACTCTCACACATTGACAACACATACACGAACACAGACCACTACAATGACAACTACCCAAATAGCCACAACACCAATACAAATACCAATAGACACACATATGACCACAACACTAACACCAACTTCAGTTTCGATAACACACATTACCACGACAACACAGAATCCAATTGTAACACTGACACAAACCCCAACAACACCTACTATCAATATGACTAACACAAAATCGACTACAACATCAATTTCAAATCCAACTCCAGTACTGACACGACAATTACACACAGAAATCTCGACACAACCCCGACCACTATCACTGACACAACCCAGTCCTAATACGACACAAGACCAGTCGATAGCAGAAACTAGCATTGTCTCAAGTATCCCAACTACATCAACGGACCAACCATTAATGGACAACACAACCGCCACTCAGCAAATGGATCCCGAACCTAGCTCCATACCGTGCTTCTTGGCATGGGGAGCAGCAGGTGATCCCGGCATAAGACTACGAGGAGTAGCCCTGTTTATGAACCGGCCGCAAGAGAGTTTGGGAGTTAGCTTCTGTAGGGTAAGACCGAGTGAGTCCAAAGTTGCCATACCACCTGGCCTTGCGGCCCTGATCAATGGAAGTACTACCAAGACGAGCATCACGGGCAAAAAATACACCAAATTGCCGAAAATGGAGATCCTCAGCATCCGATGCCGAGTAATGCAATTTAAAAACAAAAGAATTGCACTGCTCGAGTGGAGAGAGGAGACTCCATTCGCTCAAGCAAGCTCGTTACTCCAAAGATTGGGACCGCTCGTAGAACACTCGGCTCGAGCAATCAGCATAGACGCCATGGTCATCGATGGCGAGAGGGGCGAAGTTGCAGACCGCCTTGGGTGCATAAAGGCCGCGGAGGCGCATGAGGTTATCGTGTACGAGGACAGAGGGGAGACTTTGAGCTACCTTAAGTCCCCAAAGAAATCGTGCACGGTATCGCCATCAGCCTCGCTTAGTGGCTCAGCGCGGATGCAACAAAAAATCGCCGAAGACAGGGAACGGGTAGCGCTGAAAAGAAGCACTCCAACGCGACGGGAACAGGAGTCAAACAGACTTTCCGGGATAAAGACTGGCATCAAATCCTTTATCAAAAACATCTTCACAGACCGACGCAGTGGGTTAGCCCACTCAGACACTTCCGGACCGTCACAGGGAGAGGCTCTCTCCAACTTCCTGAGGAGATCTCCGAGGGAGGCGGGAGAGTCGTGCCCGAGAAAAGCCTTATCAAGAGCCGACAAGGGACAAGTCAGGCCTCCAAACTACATCTCGGTGTCAGGACCCTCTGACCACATACAAAACGCGTTCCTCGAATTTTTGGCGATTGTAAGAGCTACAAAACAGGTCAACACCTTGACCTGCAAAAAGATCTTGCAATCGTTCAACTTACAAACTGAGGGACTGCTGAGGGTCTTGATCGAGGAGGCCGAGGCTGCTGTATACGACAACCGCGAATCCCGAGTCATCACGGGATGCATGACGAAGTCGTATATGGCGGCATACAACGCAACTGTCGGCTTTGTGACAAAAAACAAGGCAGAAACGGCGAAGAAGGGAAAGCCAGTCTTCTACACACCTGACGAGGACCCAATAGTGGTGGTTACACGATGTACTGAGATAATGCTAGACGACAAGATTCTCGAGATGGCCCAAACTATCTCGGGAACGGACTCCATAACGGACTGGGACATCAAAAATATCAAGTGGGTAAACGGGGTTCCGGGGTGCGGAAAAACGACGTGGGTGGTTAGCCACTTCGATGGGGAGAACGACGTGGTGGTAACCACGACAACTGAAGCGGCCAAGGATCTGAGAGGAAAGCTCTCGCACCGCATCGGCGAGAAAGCCAAGACCAAGGTGCGAACTATGGCCTCAGTCCTAGCAAGTGGATTCAGGAGGGGAGACAAATGCCAGCGTTTGCTGGTGGACGAAGCCCTCATGAACCACTTTGGGGCCATAGTTATGGCTGTTAAGTTGTCGGGTGCAGACGAAGTTGTCCTCATCGGGGATGTTAACCAACTGCCATACTTGGACAGAGAGAACCTTTTTCCACTAAGGTATACCCGTCCAGGCATGGTGGCCACAATCACTCAGGAGTTGCTTTGTACTCACCGGAGCCCTATGGACGTAGCATACGCGCTCAGTGACATCTACGGTGGGATCTACTCGTCGAAGACCTGTACGAGTAAGATTCACTCCCTGAGGGTGTGTGGCTTCACGGGTGCGGACATCCCGAAAAACTCCCAGAACACGCTGTTCCTGGTCCACACTCAGGAGGAGAAATCCATTCTGGGTGACCAGGGATACGGATCTGGCGAGGGTGCCCGCATTCTGACCATACACGAATCTCAGGGTCTCACGTATGAGCGCGTAGTCATCATCAACTCCCGCAAAGACAGAATTCGTGTCCATGACAGCGTCCCCCACGCGGTAGTAGCCGTGTCGAGGCACACATCCAGCTGTGTCTACTACACGGATGACGCAAGTGACGCCATCGGTCGGTTCATTAAGAAAGCCATGGGTGCACCAACAAAAATAGTTGTCGACTACAATCTTCAGACAGCTATGCTGCACCGAAACATGGCGATCGTGGAGGCGTTGTTGACTCTCCATAAAACCCTAACCTCTTCAGTACCCATTCACTAACAATATATTTAGTATGCCTGTAAAATTAAGTTGAGACTAGTAATAATAATAATACATAATTAAGCTTAATTTAAGTTTTAAGAATCTTTGTAGGTTAAGTGTGTAGTTTGTTACCCCCGGCCATTGGCGTCCTATCAAGAAGTCGATGGAATCGGGCGCCGAGAGGCTGGGGGCTGGTCTTAGCTTAATTTTTGTCAAGAAACTATTCATTGCACTCCTCATTTTATTTTCTCCTTTTCACTCAGGGTGATGGACCCTACTTGATTATGTTTAGAATTTAAGACAAAACAAAAAAAAAAAGAAAAGAATTGTGACGGCTCTAATAGAGCGGAGTTTCTGAAATAAAATAAAAAAAGCAGAAATGCATTAGTAGCGAAAATTAAAAATATAATGTAAATAAGGGCGCGGACAACTGGTCCGCGGTAGTATAATTTGTATAAAAAAAAAAAAAAAAAAAAAAAAACCACACCAATTTCTGCATCAAAACAGTGATGCTATGGGCAGGTAGATCTTTGCAATTACCACCACATGAGTCATTGTAGCTTGGGCTTTTGGAATGGAAAAGCTTCTGCGATACCTCTGATGTTGCACATGGCTACAAGCAATGACCATAAGCATCACGGTTTGAATGCCTCGTTTTGTAATTGCCGGATGTGGTCTACTGAATTCGTGTACCAGATCAGGCAAAGTGCTATTATAACCCGGTTCATTAAAGAAACGAATCTATAATGGCGGTGCTTATCATGTTCTCTCGCTTGAACACTAGTGCCGTCTACACTCACTCACTCGCGTACCGTAGGCAGAAAAAATCAAATTTGATTTGAAATAAGTAAAAAGTTATATTCGTTCGTTATTTTAACCAACATCATAATAAGGATTGTTAAGCAGCTCACCTTTTGGAAAATGATATTTGAAATAAGTACGAGCCAGTCTGGTTTTTATTATTATTAATTTGAAAAAATCCTTTACCTGAAATTTTATATGCTAACTATACTATCTGTCAACGCAAGTACAAGCCGCCATTCTAGATTCGTTTCTTTAATGCATCGGCTTATATGTTCTGCCATCACGTACTCCTTAAAAACTACCTGTTATTTATATTTCTGCCTGGTTAATGACATTAGGCTCACTCCACATGAAACTTAAACATGGTGAGTACACTGTTTTATTTGCTCCACAGACCATCAAAAGCTTCCCGTTAGTAGACAGCCCGTCTTCCATGGTGCTACTGGGATCCATCCACCGCTGGGAGCTGGTGAAGGTGATAGAGAAGCAGGTGGGGCGCGACCGGCGCCTGCAGGTGGCCGCGCTGTGGCACCGCGAGGCCGAGCTGCGTCGGAGGGACGAGGAAGCCAAGAAGAAGGTCCGGAGACCTTCCCGGTTTGAGGTGACTCTCATTTTATATTTACTGCTAGCTTGCCAACCCCAGCCTCAACAGCGTCCTGCGGACTGGTGGGATAGCCCCATATTGTGACTTTGGAGGTACGCAGAACAGGATATTAAGTCCCGCAACATCTATTGAAAAGGGAGGATCATCCGACCAGACGGGTGTTGTCTGATAGGCAAATGTCCAATAGTTGTTGTCGGACTGTTGTACAATTTTATGTTCAAATCGCAAACTTTACTTGCGCGAAGCAGGCTTTTTTGATTTTTGTTTCGTATTTGCCGTCATAGATGACGCTACTGGACAGCGACCACAGACCCTTAGATTCCTTATAGCAGGCGAGCGATGTCTGTCAACACATAAATCTTAAAGATCTAACAGATATCGCGTTAGGTCGTCACTCGAAAATTTTAAAAACTTACTTTTACCACAGATTATATAATACTAGCATACAGATGCCTCATCCCATACAAAGAAACCGTACCGACGTAACTAACGTTCATCGTCTGATTAAACTGATAATTTTTCTAAGAACATCGATCGTGATCGGTTCCGTTCCACGGAAATAGATGGTGTTAGCAGCGACTTGCATTTACTCGGTTCGTAAATACTTTTTTTTTAGATGCAGCGACGATTTGTTTTATAATATTTTTTGCACGTTTTTATAGTTTCATTGTACCAAAATGTGTTACAAAATAAATTTAAAAAATTAAAACTGAAAAATATATATGTGTATAAAACTAAATTTAAAACTGCGCCATCTATTGGAATCAGTTTTATCTATTCAAATAATCTTTGAAATGTGAATTAAGAGCCCAATATTCCTTCATTTTCACATAACTCGAATATTATCACGAATAATAACAAATCGAAGATTATTACGCCATCTAGTACAATTTATTTTAACCAAATTTTCTTTCTTCGCGTTGGGTGCCCGCGCTTTTACTATTGAAAAAAAAAGATATCTTTGTGGTTTTATTAAAACCAGTCCCATCCATAGTGACGCGTAATTAGCTCGGTAAGGACCAATGAGAATGCAGTACCCCGTTCCTAGCTAGTTGACATATTTGTTTTGATGTATTAGAGATCAAGCACTAGGCGTCTAGGGCTTTGTGGTCGCTGCTACAGGACGATAGATACGCCTACATGCCACTGTGGCGTAGTTTTATTAGTTTCATAAGTATTTTAGTAACTTGTTACAAAATAATATGTATTCTGTAGGTTACTCCAGCGCCAGACATGTTGCAAGTACCTGGCACCGGCATGACCAGAGGATCCTCACTCACAACCAAAGATCAGGGAGGACTCATACCTGGTAAGAATTCATAATTTATGATGAAACCCAGTTTTAACAGTACAGATAACATTTGCAGATTTGGGTTGACCATCTTGTATTTTTGTTTTCTATATACATAACGTTCAGGTATATTATGTGTAATTTATATATATGATTAGTTTAGTTATTTTTGTATATTTTATGTCGTCCAACTTTCCTGTCGCAGGTTAGCAGGACGATATATAATAATAACAATGAAACAAGCAGTACCTTTGTGCTCTTCAATATGTATTCTTTCTTTTTTAAGTGTTTTTGTGTGTATGTAAATAAATAAATAAAAAGACTTTGCAGAAAGGATCCTGGTAAAAAATAAGACTAACATTTAGTCTCATTCTGTAGCTTAACTACTCAGATAAACGATAAACTTTCCACGGCAGTTTGGTTTTTGACACAAATTTTATTGAAACTGTCAATTATTAACAATATGGTCTACTGTCAGATTTGTTCCCTTTTAAAAGCTCTGTAGGGATGGAGCAAATAATAACAAAAACAATTATTTTCAGCACCAGGCCAGCTGTTCCGTCCGAAGTCGATCCTGAAGAAGACGAACTCGTTCACCCTGACGCGCGGTCTCTCATCAGGTGGAACAGCTCCTCAGACCCCCACCACGCCGCAGCCGTCCGTCTATACTACTGTCACTGGAGCTGAGACTAGGTAAGATTTTAGAATTCTTCATTTAGCTACAAAAAATCGTCACGAGGCTTTCTAAGGAACATTTTATAAGAAAATTCCTAAACCAAACTTGGTCAACGGCAAGCTTATTACATATCTTTTGCAAGAGCAAAACGATAGCGATCAAACGCTTTATGTCATAAAAGTTGGAATTACCTGCAGTGTAGGTATGATAGGTCCTACACAATCTTTTGCTAATCGCTCGCTAATAACTCTAAAACTTCTGTATGGAAGAGCAATTATTGCGCAAAAATAGCTATCGTTTTGCTCTTGCAAAAAATACGTAATAACCTTGCGGATTGGAAATCGCAGTATAATTACTATCAGAAAAAAAAAACTCACGGAAACAACATAAAGGATAGACTTAGTCGCAATGAAGTGGGCGGGATGGCTCTGCTGGAAATAACAGGGGTTTGTGCATTTAATGTTTGTGCTCTGGTTCAAATCCTTCACTAAGATCGAGTTGGATTATTGGCAAAAACTGTAATTTTATAAGTTGAGGGTCCAAACAGAAGATTAGGCCGATATTCCAGATTCTTATGCTCATGCTCAACTCAATTGGACAATTGTGATTGGTTGGCTTGTTTTTTTTACATAAACATGCTCAAATATAAGATCCCAGACGCCCCAAACGTTACCGAACTCTTTTAACACAAAATCAGTGGTATTGAGTTATGTTAGCATGAACATGGAACATACTCGTACTTGCTTACTTGGACTTTCATTTTTATTCAATAACTATCTCACATTTTGTATAGAAAGAATTCAGTAATGTCTGGGACGGACTCCTGCTCTATTGCCTTCAAGCCGAAGAATCATATGACAAACTCGAGAGTTGTGATTGGTTGGCATTTGATGGAGAGTTGATGATGAGGTGTGGCCAATTTTGAGTTTGAGTCGAGTATGAGCATCTGGAATACGGTACTTAGTCGTCTCAAATTTCAATCAATTTACACAAAGTATTACAACATAGCACACCCTTTAAAAAGTATAACTCAAACACTATTGTTAGAAAAAATTGGGCTTTATACTTTATGAGCGTATAAACGTATTAAAGTCACTACAATTTTTACTGTTGTTACCCTCAGGATCCGAGCAGCTTTCGAAGCCATTTTCAAGCGTTCATCTCTGCTGCAAGACGTAGAAGGAGGCCTGCCAGACCAGCTGAGCCCCACTTCACTGCCCAGGAGTCCGTCCATCAACAAGAAAGTGCAACTGGTCAGTAACTTTTGGCCTTTGAAAGATATAGGAGTTCTTCAGGGTATTTTAAACCACATGATCTCAGCTGTGGCCTGAAAGGCTATTGCTGTATTCCATGATCGGCGTTGGATATGTATCCAATTGGAACTGCCTCGTTTGTCTGGCAAGCCCTGAGCATGGCATCAATAATTCCCTGGATTGGATCCTCAGGTCGTGTTTTAAGGGTTCCGTACCCAAAGGGTAAAAACGGGACCCTATTAATAAGACTCCACTGTCCGTCTGTCTGTCTGTCTGTCTGTCTCTCTGTCCAGACCAGGCTGTATCTCATGAACCGTGATAGCTAGACAGTTGAAATTTTCACAGATGATGTATTTCTGTTGCCGCTATAACAACAAATACTAAAAACAGAATAAAATAAATATTTAAGTGGTTCTCCCATGCAACAAACGTGATTTTTTTTGCGATTATGGTACGGAACCCTTCGTGCGCAAGTCCAACTTACACTTGGCCGGTTTTTTTTAAAGAAATTTTGTTTTAAAAATAACAGCCCGATGTCCAGCAGCCTAATTGCGTAAGTGAATTCGGCAAAGCAAAGGGTTCGACCCCATAAAAAAGTATGACAAATTCTCTTTAAATAATTAGGTTTATCCAAAAATTATTGGGCTTTCGAAAAGAGTATTTTCACCAATGAAAGAGTCTAATCATTTTTGGCAATACCTTACTATTTAAAAAGAATTTCTCATACTCTTTCATGGGGTCAAACCCTTTGGCTTGCCGAATTCACTTACGCAATTAGGATGCAGAATATTCACGGTTGATGTCAATAATAGACTTCCCTTCTATTGAATGAAACTTAATGTAAATCGGAGAATGTGATCGCGCCACTTTTTACCGCATCGAAGAACTCGGGCGTTCGTGGTGATTGTTAAATGTCCACAGTTAAGGGGAAGTTTTTGAGTATGCACCTCCCTATGTATATCTTAGTCCAGGGTTTCTTTTTGTTAGCTTGATTTGTTCTGGACAAAGCTCTCTCCCTATTTCATCCGCCAATTTTTGAGGAAGCCATCTGTTAAGTACGGAACTGTATTATTGTATTGTCTGTGGTACGGGTGGATATTTTATTGGCAAACTTTATTACGCGCGCGATGCTCTCGCGCCCCCCGGGCCCCGCCCTTTTTTTTTTAGTCTGCTTTGAACCACCGAAGTGTGCGCGCACAGCGCGCGCTCCGCGAACCGTTCGACAAGGCGTCGCCGCACAGTCTCAGTTACAAAATTATTGACTAAGCGAATGAACTGTCTACCCGACTAATCACGTACTGTGTGCTGTACGCAACATTAAGTGGTCCTTCTTGCCGGATTTTGAATCTCGGCCACGTGTTTTAGTCGGGATAAAAAACCTGTGTGCAGGGATGTCACTGCTTCGCACACCCCCAAAGGGTGTTATTACACGTAGTAAACGTGCCACGGAGCAGCCGGCTACTAAAAGTGAACAGTTACTCGTAAAATCATCGAAAAGTAATAAAACCGCGTGTTCGTCGGCGGCGGCCCGCAAACGGCTAGAGTATGAAGCAGCTCAACTTCAAGCACAAATCGACCTCGATTTAGCACAAAAACGTGCACAAATTCAGAAAGACTTGCTTTCGAAAAAACTAGAAGTCGATATAGCAGATTTACAAGAAGATTACGCCTCAGTTTCAAAAAGTTCTCGAATTGTCGAGTCGTGGCTCGACAAACAAGATGGCGTCGTATCCATCGCTAAAAGCGATTGCGCAGATAAAGTCTGCCCACTAAATTCGATGCCGATGTGTAATAAAACCTGGAACCATACAGAACAGCAACAGGACTTCATCAGCGAGCGCCCGCCGCGTGACGACAGCATCAACCAGTTGACGGAGGCGTTGCACCAAGTACTTACTAGAAGTAACGTTCGTGACAACAACAGAGAACTCCTTGCGCGCCTAGCAACTTCAAAAGACTTACCGGTGTTCGATGGTGACCCTCTGCAGTGGCTGCAGTTCAAGGAATCATATAAAGAGTCGTCACTATTGTGCAGTTATAGCGATGCAGAAAACATTTGGCGGTTACGAAAGTGCCTACGTGGTGACGCAAAAGAAGCCGTGTCATCGCTCCTCATCGGCAGTACATCACCGCAAGCTATAATTGACACCTTAGAATTACGATTCGGCAGACCCGAGTGTATAATTATTAAAATAACAACTCAACTCAAGAAAATTCACCCACTCCCGATTGCATACCACACGGAGATAGTGAATTTCTCCATAAAAGTAAAAAACTACGTCACGGCTGTTAAAGCTATTAAATTGCAGGCATACTTACAAAGTCCAGAAACAACGTCTATAATACTTTCAAAGTTACCGCCCGCCCTTATCAATAAATGGGCTGAGTATACCTACGAGAGACAGGATAGTTCTATACCTAAACTAGAAATACTATCGGAGTTTTTATATAGAGAAGCCACTATCGTCGCTACCTCAGGTGTGAGTTACATACATAGTCAGATCGACGTAAGGAAGAAATACGACAATAATAATATAAAAACTCATTCAGTGTTAGCGTGCACTACAACTTCCGACAATAATAAATTATGTAAGTTTTGTCGAACCTCTCCGGAGCACGCTTTGGACAAGTGCGGCAAGTTCAAACGCGCTATGAGACGCGACCGATGGCAATTCGTACGTGCTAAACATCTGTGCTACAAATGCTTGAGCGCACGGCATAATGAACCCGCCACGTGCAGAGCTCCTGACTGCAGCGAGTGTGGACATCCACATCACCATCTCCTTCACTGGACGAAGCCTACCGCGCGACCAGCATCGTCTAAGGAGCCGTCGACGGCGCCTCCCGCGGTGACAGCAGCGACGGAGCGCCCATCGACGCCCGACGAGACGCGCCACGAGGATACCGTTGCCCACGCCCACAACAGTGCGTCCACTAGTGTTAGTGTGTCAGTGCCTAAAGTGTTATTAAAAATAGTGCCGGTTACCGTTCATGGACCTAAAGACAATATTCACACACACGCGTTGCTTGACGACGGTGCCACCGTGACGCTGATATCTGCTGATCTTGCTGATCAGGTGGGACTTCACGGTAAGACAGTCACCATGCGCGCCCGCAGTGCATGGGACTCCGGCGAGCTCGTGTGCCAAGCAGAAAACGTAAGTTTTGACATTTCTAATAAGAAGGGCGATCGTTTTAATTTATGTGCTCGAAAAATGAGAGAACTTAATTTACCTATTCAACGATTATCGTGTATGGACTTTAGTAGTAATTATTCGGATTATATCGACTACGACTTGTGCAAATGTGACGCGAAACCTAAGCTATTAATCGGACAGGATAATTATGATCTTATTGCTCCTATCTTGTGTTTAAAAGGTAATAGGAAAAATGAACCTTATGTTACAAAGACACCGCTAGGGTGGTGTGTACACGGTGTTGTAAATAACGTAAATATTATGAACATGTCAGCTGATCGTATTGCTAGTGATGACAGCGCGCAACATTGTTGTGATTCTGAGTTGAACGAGTTAGTAAGAAAATCCTTTTCGTTAGAGTCAATAGGTATATCAAAACAACCGCGGCAGAATGCGGACGAATTGCGCGCTATCACCATACTAAATAACACATGTGAATTAGTTGATAACCAATGGTTTGTAGAATTGCCTTGGAAGTATGATAACTTTGCTATGCCTGATTCTTATCAAAATGCCTGTAATCGTTTAAAATCAGTCGAAAGAAAAATGTCAGCCGACAACACTTATGCGTCGCGTTACCGGGAACGTATCCAGCATTTATTTTCCAATAATTATGCCAGGAGGCTAAACGAGGGGGAGTCTAGCGACCACATTTGGTACCTACCGCATTTCGGGGTCGATAACCCCAACAAGAAGAAGTTACGTTTAGTCTTCGACGCAGCTGCGAAAACACAGGGATGTTCTCTTAATGATTTTTTATTGACAGGCCCGGACTTATTGCAGTCTATATTTGGAATTATGTTTAGGTTTAGAGAAAATCAAATTGGAATTATTGCAGACATCAAAGATATGTTTCTTAGAATTAAAATTAAAGAAAAGGATCAACATGCACTTAGGTTTTTATAATATACAGATCAAGCCACTAAGGCCGTCAATAAATATGCTATGACGTCATTAATATTTGGTGCGAACTGCTCGCCTTTTATCGCGCAACATATTAAAAATAAAAATGCGATACGTTTTAAAGATACTCATCCGACTGCTGTCGACGCTATATGCAAGCAACATTACATGGACGACTATATCGACAGTTTACCCGAAGTCGACCCTACAAAACAAATGATTAAAGAAGTCTCTTTCATTCACCAGCGGGGTGGATTTGAAATAAGGAACTGGGCTAGCAACATTGCGGATGTTCTGGAAAACGTGCCGAAGGAAGCTTTGAGTAACAGTATCTGTTGCACCTTCGATAAAGATCAATCGGAAAGGACACTCGGTTTATTATGGTACCCTGCTAGCGACGAGTTAGGATTCGACTTGACCTTGAAACGTATACCAGCTGATGTCTTAAATTTAAAAAGAAGACCAACGAAGCGCGAACTGTTGTGTATTGTTATGTCTATTTTTGACATTCATGGTTATCTGATACCATTTACGATTAAAGGAAAAATAATAATGCGCGAAACTTGGAAAACAAATATAAAATGGGATGAGGAATTGAATGATCATTTAAATAACTTGTTTCAGTGTTGGATAATTCAAGCTAAAAAGATAAATAATATTAGGATACCGCGTTGGTATTTTTGTGATAGTGATAAGAGCGCAAGTAACGAAAACTTAGAACTTCACGTATTTTGCGACGCGTCGCCGAGTGCCTACGCGACGGTCGCTTACTGGCGCAAGGAAATGAGCAATGGACATATTATTGTATCGTTTATCGCTAGTAAATCTAAAGTCACACCTACGAAATCGGTTTCGGTGCCGCGACTGGAACTACAGGGTGCTCTATTAGGATGCAAATTGGCAAATAGTATTAAAACAGAACATCGCATAAAACCAACTTCAGTATACTATTGGACGGATTCAACTACTGTTTTACACTGGGTCAGAAATAATTGTAGAACATATAAAGTTTTTATCGCTAATCGTCTCGGAGAAATTGACGAACTAAGTAGGGCGGACGAGTGGCACTATGTGCCGACTGACGTCAACGTGGCAGATTTAGGAACTAAAAGTACCGACTACGTGCTTAGCAGCAACTCATCGTGGTTTACCGGTCCGTCATTTTTACATCAATTACGCTCTTGTTGGCCTCAAGAACCTGAAAATAAAATAAAAATTAACGAAGAATTATTAGAAAAGATTAATATAGTAAATGAATATAACAATGTTATCGACTTACCTGTACCGGAGCCAACTCGCTTCTCCAGTTGGTTGCGATTGCTTCGAACTGCTGGAACTGTATTGTTGTTCATAGATAAATGCAAGAAAATAAAAACAAATGGACTTACCGACGAGTTGATAAAACGAGCTGAAACATTATTGCTTCAGCACTCACAAGCAACTGCTTTCTTCAGTGACATCTTGCTGTTGAAACAAAATAAAGAAATAAAACGTGATAGTAAACTACGCACTTTGACACCCATATTGGATGATAATGGACTACTACGTGTTGGCGGAAGAATTGGAGCAGCTAAGGGTGTAGCGATGGACACAAAATCACCTGTGATTCTGGATGGACATGACCACGTGGCTCGACTCATTGTCAAGTATTATCACATCCGCGCTGGGCACGGATGCAACGAGTTGGTGGTCAACGAACTGCGACAAAAATATTGGATGTTACGTCTACGTCCTACGGTACGTACAGTTGCGACCCAGTGCTTGTTCTGTCGCATCAGGAAAGCTAACCCAAAGCCTCCAAGATTGGGTGACCTGCCTGAGGGTAGACTTACACTTCACCAAAGACCGTTTACCGTTACCGGAGTCGACTTATTTGGACCAATAGAGGTCACAGTTGGAAGATCAAGACCAAAACGTTACGGTGTCTTGTTCACGTGCCTGACAGTACGCGCCGTGCATATTGAGGTCGTGCCGTCTCTCACTGCAGATTCCTTAATTATGTCATTACGCAGAATGGCTGCTCGTAGAGGCTGGCCAAAGAAGATTTATTCTGACAACGGCACGAATATGCGCGGCGCAGAAGTTGAACTAAAGAAAGCTTACGACGCCGTAGACAAAAGTACTGTCATGAACGAAGCTCTAAACAGTGGAGTTTCTTGGAGCTTCATTCCGCCAGCTAGCCCGCACATGGGAGGATCTTGGGAGCGGCTCGTGCGCAGTGTTAAAACCAGCCTTAGGGTGGTCCTGAAGGAGAGAGCTCCGCACGAAGAGACTCTGATTACTCTTCTAGCTGAAGTGGAAAATATGATCAACAGCCGGCCCCTCGGTCATGTTTCCGTGGACCCTCGAGACGACGAGACATTGACGCCGAATCACTTCCTCATTGGTTCGTCGTCTAATTTACCTAGCGCAGGAGTGTTTACGGACAAAGATCTATGTCTACGAAAACAATGGCGTGTTTCCCAGCGCCTAGCTGACCATTTTTGGGCCAGATGGGTGAAGGAGGTGCTCCCCGATCTAGTGCCGCGCCGAAAATGGACAGACGAAGGTGCACAATTGAAGATCGGTGATATGGTAGTAATGGTTGACCCTAACGCCCCCCGTAACTGCTGGCCTAAAGGTATCGTACAATCCGTGTACCCCGGCGCTGACGGACGTGTAAGGGTTGTCGACGTTAGGACTAAAAATGGCATACTTAAACGTCCTGCCGTCAGGTTGGCAACATTTTAAATTTTATTTGTGTAATGTTTTAATTTAGGTTATCGTTTTGAGTGTCGTGTCGACACTGAGGGGGAGAATGTTAAGTACGGAACTGTATTATTGTATTGTCTGTGGTACGGGTGGATATTTTATTGGCAAACTTTATTACGCGCGCGATGCTCTCGCGCCCCCCGGGCCCCGCCCTTTTTTTTTTAGTCTGCTTTGAACCACCGAAGTGTGCGCGCACAGCGCGCGCTCCGCGAACCGTTCGACAAGGCGTCGCCGCACAGTCTCAGTTACAAAATTATTGACTAAGCGAATGAACTGTCTACCCGACTAATCACGTACTGTGTGCTGTACGCAACACCATCCAAGTTGTCCTGTCATCTTCTCATCGATCTTTCGCGACCCCGTCCTGCTGTGTCAGGGCACGGGATCCCAGCGCTAACAATGAAAATTTTGTGTAAAACTAACATTTTCTAGATGATCATAATTTATTGTATTTTCTTGTTTTATCAACATTTCTAATAGCCCGATCAAATTAGCCCAAAAATAGGGGTATCCTTGCATTAATTCACAACGAGCTGAAAATTCATAGGCACGTTAGGGATACCACTCTAATGAAATCCTGAAAAGTCCCCATTGATTGTGTGCAAAAAATTTTATTCAAAAATGTTGCCAAAATGGGTTTTTTGGATTTTTTTGGCCAAACGGTTAAGTTTTACGATAAAAATAGCTCAGACTAAAATTGTAGATCAGGTAATTATCTAATAAAATTGTCCTTTTACTTTTTCTTTAAGATTTACCATTTCTGAGAAAATCCATTCGAAAGTTGGCTGGAGCTATATTCTCCATAATATGCATGACTACGCTGTCTCTGAACATTGTTGAACGCGTAATATAAGTCAAATTTTAAGTTTGCTTGACTGATACATTTATAATGAGTAATTCTTATAATAGTAATAACCGAGTAACTTACTGAGTAACACCATCTATCGCTTAGGAGAGAACTGATTGCGTTTGCCATAATTTTAGTAAAATAATCGTTTTAGACCGTCAAAAAACGCTAGTTACGTCGGCACGGTTTCTTTGTATGGGAAGATGGCATCTGTATGCTAGTACAAAATAATAAAATGATATGAATTCCCACACAGCCTCGCGAGCGTGTGTGCGACATGTCGCCCGAAGACCAGAAGGCGTGGGAGCAGATGGAGATGGCCAAGGAGATCGACTTCGACCGCATGCTGCAGATCGCCAGGAAACGAGATATGGTCAGACTTACTTTATGATCCTAGCTGTCACCTGCAGACTGAACTTACTTAATATCAAAAATATATTAACATTTTGTGAACAGCAATCCAAAGAGCAAAATGGACTTACAAAAAAGTGAGAAAATTATCTGGGAACCGCCATTCTATATTTTCATAACTTCATATTACCATAGATATTTTAATTACCACAGACAAACTTAAAACCATCTTCACTTATAATAATAATCTCTGTCTAACAGCATCCGGACGACCCAGAATATGAGGATGAAAACCTGTACATCTGCCACATTGATCCAGCGCCATTCCAGCTAGTTGAGAGAACCTCGTTACTCAAGGTATGCTACAAATTATAATCCACTATCCTTTTTTATAAGTTCCTATAGTTATTTTCTATTGCTATGTTAATTATTGTAATTGGTCTGTGTGTCGTTTTAATTAAAGTGCCCATGACAACAAAAGCTTCGTCCTGCATGTCTGTATCTCTCTCACATCGGAGTCTTGGTGGCTTTAATACGTCATAAGTAAGGCCTTTGGAAATGCGTCAAAGTTATTTATAAATCTAATGCGAATAGGAAATGGCGTCGGTTGTCATTTATTTCGGTCTCGAACGATGTTCTAATTCTTGGTTTAAAGATAAAAAGTCATGATTGTATATTTGTATGTTGTCTGCAGGTCCACTCGCTGTTCTCGACGCTGGGAGTAAGCAGAGCGTACGTGACTGCTATAGGCCGGCTCATAGGAGTCGTGTCACTTAAAGAGGTAAGTTCATATATCATCATTATCAGCCTTTTAATGTACCCACTACTGGGACACAAGCAGGAGGCCTGAGAGAATAGGCCTTCATCCACCACGCAGGCCCAGTGTGGCTTGGTGGATGTCACATGTCTTCGGATTTTTGTTCTAGGACATGCCGGTTTCCTCACGATGTTTTCCATCACCGTTTTGAGTGATGATGAAATAATTTACACAAAGTGAAGTGCTTGCCTGGGTACAACTTGTAAATCGCAGCCATTGCCGCTGGGCCACTACAGCTCTCAAGTTCGCAACTCGGTCAAATTCATACATGCCATTTTTATACGACGAATGTGAGCATTGGGAAAGGATTTTTTTTTAAATCGTCTCCTAAACGGGATGAATGTTAGTATGGAAGTTCTGTATTTGTGCCCGATGCCGCACAGCTTTTGGGATAAAAGTGCCAAACCTCTGTCAAAGTGTCAAATCCCCAACCTCTTTTGGCATCTTAGGGCCAAACACCACAAAGCAAATACTTTGATAACTTAAATTTAGCTGTCACTTCGAAGTACCGCCTTGAAAAAAATAAAGCATGATTAAGGCACGGCGTCCAAGGGCTATTTTTTTTTTGTGGGAAAGCATCCAATGGCTTCTCCCGCTCAGGGTTAAGCGGGAAGGCGTGTCAGATTTTTAGTAAAACTCACCCGTGTTCCTTCAGTTGCTTGTGCCAGGGCCGCGGTAACTCTCTTTTAAATTTACCCGCGACCCAGACAGGCATCGTCCCTAGCAGGTAGCGGGCCCCGTCACTTTTGCTGACATCTGTTTGAGGCGCGCGTGGAACACAACGCGCCGTAAACTCGGGCCTGCTCCTATCGGACGGCGACCTACCCATTAGTCGCCATCCGCAAGCCCGCGCCTACGGTGGCCGGAAATCTAGTAAAATTAATCGAGTCTCAAGCACAAAATTATGGAATATTGGGTTAGACTCTTAATTCCCATTTCAAAGATTATATGAACAGATCATTTAAAATTGATTCCAGTAGATGGCGCGGTTTTAAATTTCTGAGGCATGCCACTTGATTGTTTAAGTTTGTAATGTAACACATTTTGGTACAATGACACTGTAAAAACTTGCAAAACATTACTATAAAACAAATCGTCACTGTATTTGAAGAAAAAAATAGTCACGAACCGTGAAAACCCTTTTACTTGCAAGTCGCTGCTAACACCATCTATGGCCGTGGAACTGAATCGAACGCGATCGATGTATATTTAGTAAACAGTCCGTTGAAAAACTAGTTACATCGGCACAGTTTCTTTCTATGGGATGAGGCATCTGTATGCTAATATTATATTTATAATCTGTGATTAAGGTTAACTATAGACAATCCACAACAGAATAAATATTTCAACTGCCCATAAGTTAATTCTTATCATTTCAATCTCCGACAGCTCCGCAAAGCCATAGAAGACGTGAACTCCGGCGCCCTGACCCTGGCCACTCGGCCCGAGCCCCCCAGCACCCCCCTGCCCTCCCTCATCAAGGTGAGCAGCACGCAGCCCGCGCCGCCCAGCGACAGCGAGACTGCCAAGCTCACCACCACTGCTGTTGGGGACCATTGAACTGAGGGGTGAACATCTACGTGAATCTTATGTGAACGATGGTGAGGAATGTAGGTACTATTACAGTTATTGCGTTTTAGCATGTCAATAGCGATAAAAAATGCCTAGGATTGATTTCAACAGTAAATGTAGAGGAGCCTTTTCCCAACTATATTTGTGACGGCATATTACATGGAGCAAGTGTCTATCGGACCTTCACAACCCAGGAACTCGGTGACATGATACCCCTTGGCAGGACCTGCTGGCGGCCTCTGTAATAGGCTTGAGTAACGCATTTTACCACGGTTTTTGCTCCCAAACTGAAAAAAATATGCGACTCAAGCCTGTCATAGTAGGCCGTGCTCGCCCGGCTGTTGTCAGATTTTCTGGTTTCAGACTATCAGTAACAACTGACAAATATCTACAAATGACAGCCTAGACACGGTAATGATATCTATACAGTATTGTGACTCGGCCCTGTCCTTCAAATAATTACCTACAGTCGCGCGGTACGTAAACACGTGATAGGGCTGCAGAATTTTAATTTCATCTACCTACTTGAGTTTCTTTCTAGTTTTATGATTGTGAATATAATATTTAAAAAAAATCGCTTTCAATGACTAATAAATTTCATATTTTTTTATTAATTAGTAGATTTATGAGTGCGTTTTTGAAGAATTTAAGCAACCAAAAACAGCACAATATTGTTTATAATATCTCTTTGCCATATTAAGTACAAGTACTTAATAGTACTTATTTCAATCAAATACTCACAAATCGCACGCTTACTGCTTACAAAATCATCACACAGTTCGTTCATCTTTGAACGATTGTACTAGTTATTCAATTCAATTCAATTTGTTTTTTCAGTAACAATTTAGATTGCGTTCGGAGAGCTCCATTAGTGCCCAAGTAAGAACAACCCTAGCGCATTTGCGACTAATGAACCGAGAGTAAACCGAAGTCGAGCCGCGTAGGTATGACTCGCGTTCCGACCGTATCTATGAACATAGAATACTGTATAATAACATTACCGTGGCCTAGACGTTCTATTATCAAAAACGAAAACAAATAAATTAAGCCGTCTTAAATTGATATTTAACGCGATCATCATCAATATTATGTGCAAAAAAAAAACCTTGCATAATTTATTGTTCAGGTTCCAAAGAAGAGATTTTATCGAAAGGATAATGACCGATATTGAAATACTAAGACGAAATAACTGTAAAGGCCCTGTATTTATTGGATACAATATTGATTAATATCAGTTGTGCAATAATGTTGCCAGCAACAATTGAAGACAAAACGACACCCCACAAGTTTTGTTTTGTTAACCATAAAAACAGTACATTGACATGTTGCCAGCATCAATGCAACATTCAATTTTGCCAGCAACATTACTACCGCAACTTATAAACATACTGCATGCAATGTTTCAAAACTTTGTATCTCAATTGGTACTGGGTTGCTATTTATAATCTATTGATAAACATAGGCAACTTTAGTCACTCAACCGTTTCTCGAGCAGTAGGTCTTTGCTTCTTATTCATAAATGTAACTGTATCTAATGTATTTTGACTGTTGCCTCGTTCTATCGAATATAAAAAGAAAGAGACAAGGTGTTTGTATGTTGTGTATTTTATGAATAAGAAGTCAAGTTCTGTGTAGTGTTAACTACACAGAACTTGACTTCTTATTGTTATATTGGCTCAGTTACTATGCATTCAAAGTTAAAATCTTTCTACAAGATGTAAAGCACCTCAGTTGAGTGAATTTTTTACTCGAACTTTTTTCAGTGTTCAGTACAGTACTGCTTATACAATACAATACTAATTATAAGCCATATGTAAGGCTAAACGGTTGAAAAGGTCAACCCCGTGATCTATTCTTGGGAAATGTTCCTAAAACATAAGAACTTGAAATGGGAAAATCCCCATTCAAAAGTTTTTGAAGAACTTTCGTGGTAAGTATTGTAGTTTTAGTAGCTAATGTTGTAGTGTTGAGGTTCAAAACCATGGAATGTTAAAAGTATACTTTTTAGGTTAGTTCGTGTATAAAGTTCCTTGCGCCCAGTTTTTGAAAGCTAATTAAAGGTCAATCAAATGGCCAATTTGCTTTGATTATAGATTTAATTCAATAAGCTTTAGAAAACTGGGCAATTCTATCGTGATGTTTGAAAAATTAATAATATTCTGTGGTTTGGAAACATCTGTGATGGACTCAAAGTCAAAATCTATGCGATCAAAAATTGCTCTTCCAAAGATTAGAAAATTCTACTGGGCACTTTCCCTATTCAAGTTCGTCCGATCACTGGGAATATTTCCCAATACAAAAGAATAAAATAGAGAAATTGTCTCACTATGCATAATTTAAGACTTGTCAAGCGAAGACATATCGAAACGATTAGATTTACTTTATTACGTAAAATATAAGAAATTGTCAGAATTACGTAACTTTTTTTTGTTGTAAGTAGGTGTATTTTTGATAAATATTTTTGATGTATATGGTGCTTCTGAAAAGAGATTAATAGAGTACGATTATGATGAATTGATATTTATTCTCGCGTGCCCGAGCAATACGAGCATCCAAGCATTTTTTTTATTAATTGAGCAATATTTATTATAGTGTGTAATTGATTTGAATACGAGAATACTGCCAATTAACGTCATTTTTCTAAGTAAAGTTGCGTTGATCGGTGTAATTGCTCGTATGCTCGCATATTGTTCGGTGAGCGTTTCAAACGAGCAATAATACTCTAAGTACATTGCTTGGAGTTAGTGCCTTAGATTTTCGATATTTTTTTATGTACAGGCTGTTGCAATTTCATTTAAAATTATTTTGGAAATACCGTGTTATGAATAAAACTATCTTTATCACATTGAAATAAGTGGATAAGCCCATTGAAACTATTCTATACTCTTAGATTTTTATACTATTTATTTATTTTAAACGCAACAACACTTTGTGTTGCCAATGGAAATTATTTTCGAGATTATTATGACGTCTGTTCACCATTTGAACAACTTTATTACATTTATTTATTTATTGGCCTATCTACAATTGTGACACTAATTTAAGACTATAATGCCCGTGTAAATCAAGTTCTTTCTCCAAGAATGTCACCGGCTATTCCCAAAATATAATTACATATTTTTAACTGAACGCCTGTACATTCTACCAAATTAAACGACCCAAAGGCTTGTGATTGTCCATTCATTCCAAAAGTGTTGTTTCTTAGATATTAAGTTATATAATTAATTATTGTAATGTAATAATATCTTTATCCGCTAGGAGTCTTATACATTTGTGTCCAGTTATACATTTTTGTAAACTGGGTTTCTATTTGATGATAATATTTTACTAAATCACCCTCTATAATGTCCATTGTTAGGAATAGGTCCTCTCGCATAACGATAAAATGTAATTTTAGTTAGAGCTTGCCGCTACAAGGGTGACTGTACGAATAGTGTAAAGGTCAAGCCATCCTGTGGGCAATAAAAAGAATCCGGCCCATTCCTGGCTGTAAAACAAAATAATTGCATCCCTAGTGGGATATTTCTTTTTAAAACAAGTTCAAAACTAGAGGCTATTTTAGATATCAAAGTATAAGTTTTATCATCATTAAATATAAACCCAGTATATTTGTGCCATTTATACATTGAAATAGCAAAATGTGCCATAAAACGATTGGCTTAATGATACATTTTTTTAAATGAAGGCATTCACTAACATTTGAAAGACATCAATAAAATAATCATGACGGCAGGCCTTATTTGGCAAATTAATTTTGAGCTGAAATTAGTACGAATAGAAATTTAATCGAATCAGTACTATAATAGATTCAATAATTGTATCGATAATAAATACAATGTTACATGTTTTTTATTATTATTTTCTAAATCATGTGAGTGAATGCCTATTTCTAGTACCCCAATCAAAAACGTTTCTCGTATTTTTTAATAAAACAAATAATAAATGGTTGTAAAAAACATATCTTGCACTTCCGTCCTATGGAATTTATAAAAAAAAAAAAAAACAACAAAAACAAATAAATTTTGCAAATAGAGACATTGTGTGGAACTTGCAACTGTTGGCGATTGCTTTGAAACGACTTTGAGGTATCATTTATACATACCACTACAGAATTTAAATAAATAACAATTTACGTACTTTACGTATTCATCATTGGCATAAAGTTGTTGAATATACTTTAATTGACTACATTCATTAATTGTAGAAAATATTTTTGAAAGTCGTTAACCTATTCAAAATATCGAAATTGATGCGCGTAAGAGGATCAAAACTTATTAAGTTATCCGAATTGACCCTTATATTAGTGAGTCATATAAAATAAAATGAACAAGTTATTTATTACTATTCAATCCTTTTTCCTAACTTTCCTTACGTAAAGTCAGCACTATTCTCAGTGTACACATCAATCACAAGCAATCGCTAACAGTTGCAAACTAGTTGTAGACTCCATAACTTTTGGACATGCTTGTATCCTGAAATTCTGTGATTTTTATAATTATTATTAATATACAAGAAATCGAGAGTGTTGTCTGGTCACCCTCTTTATTTAATTTATGTTTTATTTCTGTTCGGGTGAAGTAACTTTGCTACTTATAAAGTCTATATATCGCTTGTACCTTTAATTTCATATTTATGAAACTCTCTTTTACAGAGCGTAATTAAAAATCATTTAAAAGTCGATACGAAATTCGACTATTCTATCTACTATTCGATCAAAACTTTTGCTATCAAAATTGTCTATTTAACTCCAAAATGCTCTACCCGAACAGATTATGTTATAAAAGTATTTTAAAAAGTGAAGTGATGGCTTGCACGAATGTTAGAATTAAGAAATAATTTATAGACCAAGCCCGTTCGATGGGCTATCGGCTATAGACCATGCCCGTTCGATGGGCTATAGTTGAAGATGCATTTTTATTGTGATTTGTTGCTATTGTAACTATTAAAAGTGTTCCGTGTCGTTAACTAAAATGTTTTGTTTTATTTCTTTTTTACCTATTTTGTTTGTTATGGTGTGTGTGATGCTACACACTAAGAATCATTAAGTCAAGAGTAGATGGGTTATTTCTAGGCAATCATATTCCATCGTCGACCACATTATCGCTAACCATCTGGTGAGATTGTGGTAAAACATTATTTTATGCCTGCGTAGAGAAATCAGTTACCTAGAGACCTAAGCGCGTAAGGTTTTTTACTTCGAGTATCTAGCAAAGACAAAAAGAATAACTAAAAATATATTACTTTCCTACAAAAAGGACGTCCTAATATAGGTCATGATCTGCTCACTTTTGTACAAATCCGTTGAGGCTTGAAAATAGTTCCACATTTTAGTATAATATTAGTTTGGGATTTCGTCATTCAGTGGGTATAAGGGGAATCAAACTACAGATTAAAAAAGAAACTTATTTAATTTTTTTATATTTATCTCAATATATTCTTCTCTAATTTCGGCCTTAAACTATAATACTTAGACACCGTTGTGACGAAATCAATGAAAAACTGGGACACGACAATATTTAAGTACATTTTAATAAAACTTTTACATAATGATGAAAAAAATAGTGCCTTTAGCTCAAATAAAAATGATACAAAGTATTTTTAGAAACACTTCATAAATTAAATGATATTATTATTTTGTTGAAATTTCAGACCAAAAATACTATATATTTATTGGAAAAAAATGTAGTTAATGTTGAAATTATTTATGAAAAATATAATTTGTGAAAATTAGTATTTTTGGTCTTATAATTGAATATTTTACTAACTTAAACTATAGGAACAAATCTTTACAGAAATATATCCTAACTTAACAATTTTTTAATATTACAAAAGTTTGATAATTTATCATACTTATCATTCACATTAAAATTAACGTAAATATCTCATTTTATAATAATACGAATTTTTATATACTTTTTGAAGAAAAGACAATACATAACTTTTGACATTTTACTACAGAAACAGTAAAATTTGGATATTAGCTATATCCGAAAAAACAAGACTTAAAAAAAGTTGTTAAATGCTATGGAAACGAAAACCTGAAATGTATAACCTCATCCATTTGTGAAGTCGGTTAGGAAGAGCCCGCCGCAAGTCATCGCAGAAATATAAGTAAGGTTTATTAAAATTCAAATACACAAAACAACATGTCATGTTACATTAATATTATAAATAAAATAAATGCACTGGTTATGGTTAAATTAAGTTAATCTTACAATCACAAAGTTTATTACTAAAATTGCAACTGAAGGAGGTAGTGCAAGAAAATAGGAACCAGTTGATAACAAAAAATAAGAAGACTCGATAATAAATGTCATTTGAAACGTATATGATTTAAAGCAAGCAAGTTCAAAGCAAGATAATTAAAGAATAGGCCCCAGGCTCAAATGCAAGTACCTTTGCTTAACCAACATTTCACTGCTCAGGCAAACTCTTGAGCAAGTAAAAACTACTGGGATAATAAACATTGAGATTTATACCTCAAAATAAGTTCATATTATTTTAATACTAGGTATGTTATGTCCTTTTTTTGTCACTAACTCCTTCAATTACTAACATTTATACAATATCACATTTTGCTTATATACAATTCATTAACTACACAAAAATGCTCATCTTATTATACAAATTCACACACAAATAATTACTGTCATATAAACATAATTACTTTATCTACATAGTTTTATGTCTTTCTAACAGCACAATTGAAAAGAATTGGGCCAAGTATAGGCCCTGGCACACGCCAAGACTTATTTTAGAAAAAATAATCGGCTTCCATATAAATTTTACTAATTTAATTCAAATTATATTATCATTTATAGGTACAGAAGTTCCTTTTGTTTTGGATGCGCTTTCATCCAACTTTGAGATTTGGAACCCGATGAAAAGAGTGCTTAAAGGTGTCGAAAGCTAACGTTAAAACAGCAAAACCATAATAATTTCATTGTGGACACATTTCTCGTGATTCCAACTGATTTCATACCACTTTATATAGTTATTTCACAAAGCTAGCATATCTAGCTATTGTCTCTATTCTCACATACACCCACAAGACTCTACCACCATGTTAGGTAGAGTCTTCTGCGTCACCGTATTCGTGGAATCCATGTAGAGTAGCTGTAGAGAGCTAAACGTAGTCGGCGCACAGCAAGGCTTGAACTCTGCCTTTCGCTCTGATACCGTGTAGAAGTATTTCTGTAAAGAAGAACAATTTGTAAGAAATGAATCGATACATTTTTTTATATCAACTGCTAGGGGTGTCCCAGAAGTCGATTATAATGCCGTTCTTTTGGTTATTTATATTTATCCAATTTACATTAAGCCAACTCCGATAGATTTGGGAAAGGGCTATGACGATTTGAAATTACTGAAGTTCAAAGCATGACTAAATAAAACGCAGATTTTGAAATTATAAACCAAATTCTTATTGCACTGAAGTACTGGACATCTAATTATGAACCAAATAAGACACTTTATTCACACCATTCTTCGATTATGGCCCGATTTTTCAATAGTCCGATAACTTTTAACTGAGGAATAAAAATGGTTGTTTGACATATTTTCTATACAAAAGCTGTCAAACCGCCATTTTTATTCCTCAGTTAAAAGTTATCAGACTATTAAACAATCGGGCCTTAGTACACTAAGAAAACTCTACCCAAAAATAAAACAAAAGAAACCCACCCTAATAAAATTATGATGATAGCTATCCGTATTCGTCAAAGCCGAAATCGGCGCGCAAGAGCCCTTGCAGAAGTAGGCATGATAGCCCTGAGGCCTGATGATCCAGTCATCCCAGCCCAGGTCTTTGAAGCTGACGTAGAGGGGCTCCCTGCAGCACTCGCTGGTGGTGGCTCCGCATTCTAGAGCCCTGCCCCGGCGGCGCTTGCCTGCGTACTTCGTGTAGAGCACAAGGAATGGACGATGCTTTTCGTGGAAGGAGAGAGGCGCGCGGCGTAGCTGTGAAAGAAGAATCTTGGTTAGTTATGTTTGTATTTAACACGGCATTTTTATTACTCATCGATATTTAGAAAGAAACTGTCAAATAGACTGAGACGAAGATGAACAAAGTCGTACTCTTTATGAAAAGCGACGGGGTGTCTTAGGTACTCAAAAATGTACTTGACTGAACCTATAGGTTTTAATGAAGTAACGTTAAAAACTGGGCTTATTCTAAAAACACCAATACACAAGTTTCTAATTATAACTAGATACAAATAGACACTATTGTAATAAATCATTAAAGATGTCAACAGATAGTTTGATTTAAAGCAAAATCGTTAGATTTGCTAGATACCCGTTTAGAAGTCTAAAATTGAATTATACTGCGTATTTAATGAATGAGTATGATTCTTTTAAAACAAGACAATATCTTAAGAAACGAAGGTAAGATCCTCACCTGACAAGTCCTACACGCCACATGCAGCGTATGCAGCCTCTCCCGGCCCTCGAGCCACACCCTGACCGCCCAGGCGAGCTCAACCCGCACCCAGCCCTCGCCTATGTCAGTCTCCTTGATTGCGATGGGCTTCGTCTTCTTGAACTGCTGCTGGCTATCCCAGTGGGCTGCTTCGGATATCACGAACGTTTGGTTGTACTCGTCTAGTGGGTCGCGTTCCTGAATAGATGGACAGTATAGATTAGATATTTTAGTTTATTATGAACTTCATTTAGAGCTAACTTTGATAAAATCTTTTTATGGCCTCTTTAGATTGGAAACGACGTTATTTGCTACCAACTAAGCTGCTCTGTCTGTGGCTTCCTTTGCTTTTTAGACTAATTAACGTAAGCTGTTTCTCGAATATTAGTATTTCTCTCGTGCTTCATATCCAATTCAGGCAATTTTAACCTCAGAGTCTGTGTCAGCACGTCCAGATATTGTCTGATTAACTTATCTGGCTGGATACTTTCACAAATTCAATTACGTAGTATAGTGCCCGTGTGGGACAGGCCCTAACAAGTATAAAGCCGTATTTGTTAAGATTGTTGATACATACCTTATAGAACCATAACTCGACCACATTGACTTCTTCAGGCTCCACGTCTGGTGGTAGCTCGAACTGTAGGCACTTGAACGGATACCTGCCTGACGTTAGGCATTCACCTGGAAAGAAGAAAGAACTTTGTTAGATTGATATCTTAAAAACTTACAAGGCTAGGAATATACAAAGTCGATAGAACAGATTCAGATGAAATATTTAATGATTTTCATTCCATTTTTTTACAGAATTTCTTAAGAGGAAATACGGGTAGACAGCTCCGACTAAATTTCCTTAGCAAAAAGTAATAATTCGAGGTTTGGCTCTCGCCTATTTCCTCCTCCAATGTTGGACCAATTTACAATATATTTCATAAACTAAAAGAGAAATATTTATATGTTTTCCTTTTTGATGATACATTAGCTTTTGAAGCAACAGTAGCTTAGTGTACAAATTCGATAACTATAAATTTAAAAAAATAAAACATAGGGGCACAGTATATCTTTATTTTTAATTTTAAGCAATATCTTTTAAATTGGTAGTTCGCATTTCATCTTAACTCCGACAACCAGTCTTAAGGGAAATTATCCAGTAGGTAAATGGGCGGGCTGTGGTAATTTGTGAAGACCAAAAGATGGTTATACATAAAAATCAAGTATAAAATCCTTCTGAAATAAACAAATTATTTTGAAAACAAAGACCCATGCGTGTTTCAAACGTCGAGCCGTTGGTAACAAGTTACGATATATGCTTACGTACAAAATGGATATTTCATTAACTTCATAGTAGGTAAGTTGAATCCGTTAAATAATTTGCGGAAAATCAATTAGCTATTAAGTGCATGTTATTTAACAGTTTCAATTACACGTGGCGTAAAGATTAGAGAGCAATTACATCCGTATCTGAATGTTCAATTAAAAGTATTAACAACCAATTAAGTTTTTAATTTTAAATCAGTTGTAGGTAATCAATTTAAAGATTAAAGTTTTACAATGATTTATTTTATAATAATTATACCGTTAGTTCTTCTCGAAATTACTGCATCGGGTTTTTTTTTAAATGACAATAACGTAAATAAAGCCAGATTGTAATTAATATTTTTTTAAGAAAAGTCCACATTTATCTCTTGAATACCTTATCATCTCAACAGGATATTTACTTTGAATTATTTAAATAATTTTATCTGTTTACAAAAACAAGTAAACAAATAAACAGATAGAATATTTTATCATCAAATTACATCCGTGTTAGTGTACCCTTCGGGTCAAGAATTATCCCCCAAGCAGAATCACCATTTAATAAACCTATTAAATTACCTGTCTTACAAATCTAAAGTAAATAATTATCTCTCAACACAAGATAGGTACATAAAATACACGGTCTGTATGACCTAAGTTAATTGGTCCAAGGAGCGACCCTTGGGGCACTCCAACCGATAACAGATGAACATGTGTAGGTATTTAATCGTTTTACCCACGACACTCTTTTAATAATCATAAAAAAATATTGTTTATTCATTTTGAATCTCACTTGTTATGTAATAATTGGTCACATTTTGGTGATTGATTCACTCATATGCTTCGCTGGATTTTGTTTATATTGATAAGATTTACGTGACTGAGAACAGCTGGCATAATATAAAGATTTGTAAGAGTTTCGAAGTTGGTTTATTGATGGAAACTTTTTGATTGAGTGAAATAATATTACCATTCATTATATGGATGATAAACTATGTACTTAGTTATATCTACATAATTGCAAATGCCAATGAAGGTACGCGATATTTTTTTTGAAAAGTACGAGAAATCGTTGCTTATTGTTGACATAATTATTAACAAACAGACAACACGTTAATTAGATAGAATTCGTGAGTAATGATATGAAATGAAAGGGAGTGAATGATAGCGTGGCCGTAGACAGGCGATATTAATGGACGAAGAAAACGTGTGCGTTGACTGCAATTAACACGAGATAAGAAAAGGAAGATGATGATAGACATCTGATACGGACCAAAGCAAACTAACAGACCAAAGGTTAGGATAACAAAGACCCCTGAAAGTCGGGTAATGAAACAGTCTTAAAGTAGTCCCAAAGCGTGTAAGTCAAACTAAAATATATGGCAATTACATAGTAAGGCTAATCGAATTCAGAGAGACAATTAATCGCCATACACATCCTCTTTATAATTATGAGGAAAACAGAGATGATACAGATATTAATCATCATCACTTTCATCAGAAATTCCAAAGTCCACACAAAGTAAGATAATTACGAGGTAATGTTTGATATAAACCGCATCCGGTAACAAGTTGCAGATAAGGATGACTCTAAAGCAGTGTGTTTCGTTAATATAATCTATAGATATATTAATATATAATGAAAAGAGTCATGGAAATATAGAGCAGAAAAGAGAGGTCAGAGACAAGCACATGTTTATGTGCTTATAAATAAAGTAATAAACAAGCTTTTGATCCCTAGAGTGACTAATATGTTTGTGCAGTGAAAGTTGAGATTGTTTCGTTTCATTTATTTAAGAAGAATTGTTTCGAAGCTCTAAAAATACGAAGAAGGGAAATGTCGCATGTTAATTTTGAATAAGAATGTGGGGAGTAGGGAAGACAAAATAAACGATGGATGGATTATGTAAAGGATGATATGTCTAGAAACTACTCACTACTTAGATAACGATCAACTGAGAAATATGGAAGAAGAAAACAGGTTTTTCCAAGCCAAAATAATATTGGGATAAAAGAATGACGATGCCCCAAAGACGTGCTTTATTGTCCAAGTTTCTCGCGATTTTCTAAGAATTTCGAAAGTGAGTTTTTATATTAAGATAACTACGACAAGGCAGGATGCGAGGTACGTATATTAAAAAAGTAATAGTAACTACCTGCATCTTACTACTTACACTTCTTATAAATAGTGGAGACTACAACTTAGCTCTGGTTGCTAGTTCAGGTTTTTTTCAACTTAATGTGTGCCCTATAGTTAAGTAAATTATACACTCTCTGGTTGCACAACTTGTTCAGCCGTTATTATAATAATATCAGGTGTGCGAAGTCCATGTTTTGCTGCCAGCAAACATGATTTATGTAAAGTGTACAGTACCTAAATTATATTATTACAGGTGTAATCCATTATAATAACGTTGGATAGGAATTTCTCTTTCAAACAACCCTAGTCCTAATTATGTATCCTATATGTGTCTTAGAAAGCTTGCTATTTATAGGCCAGTCATTTAAAACATCTTAGGTCACAAAAAAACTACACGGTTCATTTTTTTTGAGACGTTACTAGGACCTATCTATAGATAACAATGTGTAAAACAAAGTTTGCAGCTGCAGCTTCAAAAGACTTATTGTGTGGTGCACAGAAAACCTCGAAATTTTCAGTAAATTTCATGCAATTTCCATCTAACGTGTGTAATCTATCTATGGTGACAGTATGAATGTTTAAACTGAAAAGACAGGAACATATATAGTTGCCAAAGGCGAGGCAGAAGGCCTCCGTTCATTCAAATCTCTCTTGAACTAAGTTGTGAATTTGGCCTAAGAAATAGTGTAGTTAACCCATCGACCTAACGTAGCTGTTTGGTCGATGAGCCAACCCATAGGTTAACTATATTGACGATTTTGTTATTATTTATTATACCTACCTATGTGACAGAAACCCGATGATCTTTAAACTTCCTTGTTGACAAAACACAGAATTTTCGTCCAAAGATAAAAATTCTTAGTAAATATTGTTCTCAATCTGAGAAACGCAGTAGGCAAATGATTTGATTTAAGTAACTATAATTAACTAAGATAATTATTAATGTATTTACTTAGAACCAATTGTTTATCATTGAGCTTTTTTCTTTACGAGGTAAACAGTTTTAATGGGTATCTAGTAATATTAATACTCAGTCTATTTATATTATTAACAGATTTCTCAGTAAGAAATTGGATTGTACGTAATTTTACCATTATTTGATTTTACAGTAACATAAAAAGCGTTTGTATGCCTGCCCAAGCTAACCAAGTTACAAACGTTTTGTATCGAATCTCTTTCTACAATCGTTAACGCCTTCTATTTGTATGGTCTGACCAAGTGACTTAACGTTCAGATGTGTCATTCTCATACATTGATTCGTTTTCTACTAGCGTTATCGATTGTATATTGTCAACTTGGCTACAGGTGCAGTATTTACTTGTTGAAATTTTGCCTAATCTAAATTCCGATTTATAAGAAGAATAAGCTTTCCCTCGGCTTCGCCCTGTGGCCCATCCCACAAAAATCGTGATTTTTGAGGATCAAACATAGTCTATGATACTCAGGTATATTTATTTTATTTATTCAGACAACAATTGAATCCATTTAATATGGCTATTTAATAATTTTATATGGTTATTTAATATGGCTTCTTATTAGAGAAATAATGTTAGTAATCAGATCAGCCCCCGTACCTTGAAGTGTCAAAAGTATCATAGTTCGACATTAAAAAAGGGACAGATGTATACAGGTCGAATACATCTGTCCCTTACGCACACTCAAAATAACCTTGCTCTAAGAGCTTATGGTCACCACCCAATTTTTCCAGAGATGATCTTTTAAAACATGTACACATAAATTGTACATTATTATAAAAAAATCGTTTTTATAATATTGGTTAAGATTAAGATGTCGAGGAATTCAATATATTTGGCCCATCACATTTCTTTTATGTGATGGGGCAAATAGAGGGATGTAACATTTTGCTTCGCTTGGCTTTCCCAGGACTTTTGCAGGACAATTTAAAAATCATCAAAAAAGTACAGTTCGAGCAATCAGGCCTGTAATAACATTGATTATTATTGTAAATAGCGGTTGTTTCTTTGTTATTTGTAATTAGCGTAATTGGCTCGAAAACGTTCCAATTAAACAAATAAATAAACAATAAAAAAATGCGCAGTTACAACTTTGTACCAAATTAAATGACCTCATGCTGATGAAAATATACACCATGATTAATAATTTGACAATTCAGAAGCTTTTGAATCTTATGAGATACATTGGTGATAGTTGAAAAATAAAATGAGCAGGGCAATTCTATTTATATTTCTTTCAAAAACAGCTATTTTGTAAGACTCGTGGATTTTATGATTCTTATAAAACAACTAGAATCGAAAACAGGAAGCACGGAAATCGTGTGACGGCTTTCCCTCCTCGGCCAACTATAATATCAATTATAAATAAAATAAAACATACAGACAATGATTTCGACGATACAAGATTTTAAACACACATTGGGGAACATTCAGAGAAATCAAGTGCTACAAGGGCTTTTTGGCGCTTGATTTAACATTTACAGGGGGTAAGAATTTGGGATTTTATCATGGGAATTTATGGAAAAAATACAAAATGGCGTCGTTAGTTCCAGTTTTGACCACGCGCCAAGCGCTCTATTCTTTCGGCTACCATCACTTAAAACTTTTGCCAATAGTATTGCTCCATATAAGTTCGTATTTTTCGTCATAATCACCGTTGTTCTTGTAACTAATACCTATCTGCACACAGTACAGTGAGCTACAACGAGAGGTCATGTTTATCTGAGTCACACCCGCGCCGCGCGTGATCACCGGCTTCTGTAAGAATAGCTGCTTCATAGATAAACGGGATGTTCACAGATTATTGTGAGAACTAGTCATTTGTGTTAGCATTGTAATTTAATCGATGTTTAAGTATAAGCTTAGAAATGACAGCCGTGTTACCAATCAAACAAATGTGGCCATATGTTTCTGATTGAAGAGAATCAGCCACATGTTTCTAGTGTATCAAACATGTTAATCCCTTTTCCTTGATTCTCTTCAATCAGAAACATAGCAATGCTATTCTTAGTTGTAGAAATACGTAGGTGCATATAGTAATTGTATTTCCCCGGATGAGCCCTTTATCATAGGACTCTACGCTACCTACATGGTTATAATCAAGTCAACATTTATTTTGTTAATTTGAAATAATGGTTTAATTTATTTTTGTGTATTCAGTATGTAACGATATCATGGCACTAAATTTAAATACTGCTTATATTAATGTGGCCCAGTGGGAAAGAATCGACTCTCGTGCTTGAGGTCGGGGGTTTAAATCCAATGTGGCTTTTTCAAATTCATATATACTTTCTAAGTTTGTCTTGGACATCACAGGCAACGGTGAAGGAAAACATCGTGAGGAAACCTGGACTTATATAGATACTGTAAGTCTGAAATAGAAAAGTCAGCGGCCTGTGGGGTTCCCAGAGGCGGCTTAATTAACTCTGACACCAGAGGTGGCCACATCCTCACACGAAAAAGAAGAACAAGTCATTATTTATTTCGTTAATTTGAAATTATGGTTTAATATTCATTGTCTGTGTATTCAATATCTAATGTAAAGATATCATGACACTGGTTTTAAATACTGTATACAGAACAATAACTTGTATATTTTTGTAGTACCTGGGGCTTGCTACGATTGCTACAAGAATTCCGACTACGGCCTCGTAGGCCGGAATTCTAGGAATTCTCGACGACTACGAGTGCTACGAAAAATTAATAATAAGGCCGTTTATGTAAATGTTTGTAAAAGATAATCTTTAGAATTACTGATTCGATCTCAAATATTATTTCACTGAAAGAGGGCTGCACTTTAATTGAGTGTCATAGGGTAATTTTATTCCGGATAATTTCTCGGTTTTACTGGTATAGGTCATGACAAGGAAGCCGCGTAAAAAGTCTTTGATAGTTTTGACTGATTTACGTGATTCTTTCTTCATTTGGTAAAAGATAGCATTTGCAGGCTGCAAATTGGTCCGTAATAAATTTAAAAAGCTTTCTCTTGGTATTTTTAAACCATCTTTAATAATAACTATTTAACGTCCTTAAACCAAAGTTTTTTTAACCACAACACCGATGAATGGCTTCTCAATTGTAGACTTTATCATTTGTCTCCGCTAACACGCCTCGTGATATCTCTCAAATTAAATTAGTTTAATTAGCTCAGGGGTCAAACTAACAGTTTTTTATTACCTCTCCCGCTCCACTAAGATATAATCAATTAAAATTCAGTTCCGTGTCACATTTTATTTTAATTAGTATAAAAATACTAAGCTTTCCATTAAATATTTGAAGGAAAAGGAAATACATAAGTTTTTGTCTTGTTAATATTTCTTCTGATTAGAGAATAAACTGTGTTACAATTCGCTTTGCTGAACGTGTAACCATCGATCTTCATATTAACACGTAATAGAAAGCGCCGCCGCTTACATATTTGTGATATAATTGAGCCTGACTCCTTGACAATTCAAAATTGTTTAAATGCAATAAGTGGTTTAAAGTCAAAGATTCTATAAAGATAAGAGTAACTCGCCAGCAGCCTTTTACCATTTTAACTTAATGATGACGAACCAGTTTGAACTAACAATCATGAAGTGAGAAAGATTGGCTAATTATTTCTCAATATAACATTAGAAAAGTCAATGGTCAGCAGTAGACATTGTATTATTTGTAGTTGCTATTTATGTAAGTTATTATAGGTATGGAGCAAAGATCATCAATAATTTGTCTATTTTCTCTCAGAACTCTTATCTTATCGTGAAAGTAGGAAGAGCCACACATGCGGCTAATTACTGCAGGTCACAGTACACGGCCAATTAAGAAACTGACTAATAGTATATATTTCTATATTATAGTAATATTCTCCTAACACGGTACAGATAAGTATTAATTGCGTTACTTAATTAAGTGGGCATGTCACATCAAGACATGGGAAAGGCCGAGAACTAGGTTTTTCGCATCATTAAACAAATTCTGAACATTGGGACACAAAAGTGGCAAATGAAAGACATTTGCACGTAGTTGACATGAGGATACTTAGACGGACGTGTGGTTATAGATAATATAGTAGATTAGAGGAAGTCCGTAAGTGGCATCGGTCACTGAAAATATGTTTGGAAATCGGTTGATACGGTGGACAGTTTTTATATCAATATGGAAGGGGAAAACTGAAAAAACAATGGATAAACTAAACTGTGTGAAAGAAGACATAACTATTCAGAAAGGGACTATTCAGATGACTATTAAAAGAGAAGAATCGAAGAAGCTAAGTTGTGTGATGAATATGAATTAATTTATAAATTGCTACCACTCAATACTCAATGACAGAACCCCAACAATCTATCTTTCTTACTACAAAGTAGTAAATATTTGTAATATCGCCGATATATGGGTCAGGATCCAGGTTTATCTTACAGATAAAATATCCACATGTTTTGTTTTCCGTGTAGGCATAATAGTACAGCGACATAACGACGATAGGTGGTACCTGTAGTCGTTACTTTTGTTAATTCGAGCTGATAGAATAATAGGAGCTACAAGACTTACATGTGTCTTCTCTTTAGATCCGGAAGATGAGTATAAAACAATGGGTTAGGACTTTCCATTATTTATTTTTTTGTTTTTTGTATTAATATGAATGCAAGTTGAGGATTCTTGCAAAGTTTACGGAGAGGGTACTTCACGCCTGATCAGTTGCTCAACTTGTATAAAGCGCAAGTTCGGTCATGCAAAGAGTACTGCTCCCACCTCTGGGGTGGATCTGCCAAATACCAGCTTGATGCACTTGAGTCGATAGACAGACAGGCGAAAAAGCTTATTTGCAACAATGCACTGAACGCCAGCCTGTAGGTTTTTTTATCGGTTACATTTCGGGGAGTGTGCGACGGAACTGCACAACTTGATTCCACCTAGCCCTTTCCATCATCGGACTACAAGACGAACGGCCATGCGCCATCAGGACATGGTGGGCATACCTCCCATACCCACAAATCGTTTTGCTAATACTTTCATTGTGCGCAGAGCTAGGGAGTGGAACTCCCTTCCGGAGTCTTTGTTGCCTGATAGCTACAACCTTGGGGTCTGTTAATTGATTTCGGCCCCTGGTACGCCTTTCAAAGATCCGGGATCTTAGGGTCCCGAGAATATTAGTAAAAATGGAAGAACTTTCTACGTAATAGTACCTAAAGGGCAAAAGCATGGTGAACCTTAGCTGGGACAGTGGGACTTTTTTCGCGATTATCATCATAATCTATCAGAGTACCAAAAGTTTAAAAGAGATTAATACTACTCGTATTAATCTCTTTTAAACTTTGAAAATAGCAGGTGCAATCAGTCACACACGTTTGGTAATTGTTGTAATTGTAAATTACTAAGCTTTGATAATTGGTTGGATGATTGATCGTATGTTTATCATGCACGGAGGCGTGAAATATTGTCCGAATGACGTTGTAAAACGTAACAGCTGTTTCTGACGTAGCTGCTGATACTCAATCATTTGCGGACGTCACTGCAGATTAACTAATTATTGTAATAACCATGCCAACACAATTGGTCTATTTATAACTCGTGCGTGAAAATTTATTATTAGAATTGTATAATAATGTTAATGATTCATACGAAATACATTAGTGGTACTTACACAAGAAAATAAATGCTTTTGCTTGGAGTTTCTTATTATTTTGTTCTCTGTACGACCATTTAGCACTGCACACCTAGTTTCTGCCCTTATTTTGTAAGTGCCCATTTGTGTGTCCCCATAAAAATATGTGTGTGTCCTACCTACCCCCTTCAGGGTGTGTGGAGGAATGTTCTAGGTACTTCATTCTGCACCATCATTCTAGTTTGTGCTCAATGGGGTGTTTACATTTTACCAGACGAAATCGCTAGCAAAATATCATCATACGGTTTTTCCGTTTCGGAAACACGAGATAATAAATAATGGGATCCTACAACTTCTAACCGCCATTAATTAGAATGTAACTACCACGATTTATCCATTTATTCTATATCAAAAATAATTCTCACTTTAAGAATTAATACCACGTGCCTTCACGTATCTAATACAACACTAATAATTATACAACATTTTTTATCAAAAAAATATCAATGTATTATTTTGTGTTTTTGCAAAATTATCAATAGTCAAGCTCCCAGCAACGGGTCAGACAAAATAGTCGCAGACAAACACCGGCGCGTGCGCATATTTTCACCAACTAACGCCACGCGTGTACTGCCGAAGGGTTAGACAGAGGTTCATCTGTGGTACACCCACATTTCGCCAGTTATGTTCAAGACCTATTGCCATCAACAGTCCCGAATTTTGACACCGGGTTATTACTGAGAAATTCCAGAAGGAAAAACCCAAAACCCCCGGCCGGGGAATCCCGGAAAACCCAGGACCTCATGGTCAGCAGAGCGCTTGCGATCACTAGATCAACGAGGCTGTTAGTTTTACTACCTAGAAGTAAATATTATTAGCAAATTCTAGCATATATAGAACAGCAACCATGTAATCTCTCCTCCAAGCTTGGTTGACTAGTAGAGAATGCAACAGGCATTAAGTCCGCCTATGAGTCTGTATGTTGCATGAAGTATTACTAAATAGCTAGAAATGCTAGTAAATATTTCAACCGAGAAAAATATGTTTCATATCATCATAAATATACTTTCGGTAACTTTTTATAACACAGTCTAAACTAACAAATCAAAGCCCACAATTTATTTTTACCATAGTTAGCAAAAACTGTTACAGACGACCTTAACACAGTAACATGCTTCCATGCCGTGCACCGCACGGTACAAAGTTTTCCTGCGTCAACACTGCAGTTAACCTGCAAGCTAGGTAAGACTATGCGATTGTTACATCATATTTTTCAGACCTGTGGTTATTATATTAACCTAATTATAATATTCTGTTAATTAGTCCTGAAGAGTTGCAGAGATTACAGAAGGAAAACGAATCGTTAATTAGAGAGAAAAAGTGACCCGCAGCTGTAAAAATCTATGCGGTTACTTCATTTTGCAGATTGTTAAATTTGCGTTTACTAAATAGTTAATTTAAATAACAGTGTCTTAACAGTCACCATCATCATCATCAGCCTATTAATGTTCCCACTGCTGGGACACAGGCCTCCTCTCTGTGCCATGGCATGCGCCGTAATCCACCACGCGGGCCCAGTTCGGGTTGGTGGATGTCACGTCTTCGATTTTTTTGTAGAACAGTAGGTAGAAGTTACCCTTAAACATTCGAGACTCAATGCGCAGTAAAAATGTGAAGCGCAAGCTGGAACAACACTTCATCGACCTGATTACACCTTAATTTACTTCTAGCGCGTTGACCAAATGCCAGACCATGGCATGCTAAGACAGACCCCAGGGTTCTAATGGTGTGCTTTGTGTAATCCACCAAGGACAACTTGTTTTTATAAAATAAATAAATAATAATAAATGTCAAAATAAAACCCATCAGGAGGAGGATTTTATGTAAGAGATCTAGTTTCTGTATAATTTAAATAACAAAATCAGATAATTAATAGCACATATTTATGAGACACATTTTACATTGCAATTCCTGTTTTGTATTTTTTTTTTCCTTCAATGTTTTTTGTTAGATCGTGTTGTTGTTTTTTTTTAATTAGTTTTTATTTGTATATAGATATATTTAATTTTGCCTAATTCCCGTATGTTTCGTTTTTGTTTTTTTTTATTTTCATTGTATAACGCCTTAGGTCTGACCTGTAAAGTTATACATGTATTCTTAAATAAATAAATGTGCTAATTATTATGTTCGCTGAATGCAGAATTTGCTTTTTCTGCAATAAGTTTGTTGAATAGAGTAGGATGATGATAGCCAAGTTTATATGCAAACAGAATTAGTCTCATATTTTATAAAATATTAAAATATAACAAAAGAAATAATCTACACCTACTTTCCAGCACACATGCCATCTTATATCTTCTATAAAAAAATAACTTGCTCTATCCACATTTCAATTCAGAGGAAATGCGGTCGCAGACATCCGACTGTATTGCCTAAGTAAAAAGTCGTAATTCGAGGTTTGGCTCTCGCCTATTGCCTCCTCCAATATTGGACCAATTTAAAAGATATTCCATAAACTCAAAAAGAAAGATATATACTGTACCCTATGTTTTCCTTTCTCATTTATTGTTTTTTTTTTGAGCATATTTTGAAGGTTCTTCTGCTTCTTAAGATAATGAAAAAGGAAAACATAGGGGCAGAGTATATCTTTCTTTTTCAGTTAAAGGAATATCTTTTAAATTGGTTCAATATTGGAAGAGGAAATAGGCGAGAGCCAAACCTCGAATTAGATTTACTTAGGAAATTCAGTCGGAAGTCTGCGACCGCTTTTCCTCTTTCCAATTACAGAACTGGTTTGACAGCTTACCTTCAACAGGGAAAATAATCTTCTGCTCAGTCCTGCCATAATAGTCGTCGAACTCCGGCGGCTTATTGGTGCCTTCGCTCAGGGTCTGTCCCTGGGCCACCGGCATAGGCAAGCTGTTCACTGGCAGCGCCACAGCCGGCTTCTTACTCAACCGCAGCTTTTTCAAGATCTGCTGCTTCACGAACTCTATCCGCGCCTGAGTCAACTCAGTCACACTCAGGTCCCCATTCGCGCAATTCGCACAACTACCCAACAACTCTCCTTCTAAACTTAAAAAATTACTGACTAGAACAAACACGATCACACTCATTAATTTACCCATCGCGGTAAATTCCTACGTCGTAGACAATTGAAATAGTAGAGGAGATCGAGACGCATGCGTGCGGTGACTGCGACGGCCGGTGCGCAACTGACACGCGAAATAAAATACTCGGATTAATATATGTGCGTGTGCACAGGCTTGATCGCGCTGGGGGTGTTCCGTGGTCGTTTTTTTACGTTTATCGGAGCATTGTTCGTAATATCTCAACCCCGGAGGTCACGCCGTGGACAATGGACTTGCGTGATACTCCTAGCGTAATAAATCAACGCTTTCACTGGCGTTTATTATGTTTTCCTTTAGTTTACGATTGTGTGAAGCTCTAGTATCGTTGTTTTGTTGTTTTTGTCGCTGTCTCCCTCTAATAATGTCCTGAGGACAAAGTCTCCGCTCGTTGAAGATGCATTTGAATGGTATCTGCTATGGGCGGTAGCGATTTTCTCGTAATAATCTTTTGAAGTGTAATGACCTCTATGCTACCATTTATGGGTAAATCAAATCAGTAGTTGCGGATCAGAGTTCATTCAAAAAATATGTTATAGAGTGCGAATATCGTTTATCTCATGCCTACGTAAAAAATGTATTTGTTAAGAGGCTATTTTCAAATCCATTCCAGAATAAGAAGAATAATTTCGGTAAAATCCGTTATACTCTATCGTCCACAAAAGTGGTGACCCCACAGGACGTCATTATTATTCTTCGAAATCAATCTTCTACCTGAAAAGTGGTGATTTTCAGACAGAGGGTTTGAAAATGAATTGAAGGCAGCTTGCTGCATGATTTTCTTGTTGGGGAAGCCATCGGTATTAGCAATACCATTAAAGACAATGACGATGCCAAAGACATAGCAACGAAAAACACAGCGGTATACGTATAGGGTCCACTTGTACACGTCTGTCTCCCAAAGGTCCTCGCTCCTTACAAGCCACTATCTACCGCATCGCTTCCTCTTATAGCGTACTCCTCATCCGGGTAAGGGGGTCAGACAATATCTCACGATGTAGCCCGCGACCTCAGCCGGAATCTACCGGAGACTCTATCTGCTCTATTTGTCTAGTAGAGTTACTTATAGACGGACAGTTCCGGCAACTTGTAACAGTTATGGTATACTGATGCTTATCAGTCGACAGTTCTGGAGTTAAGGCTTCCGGGGTTGAAGTCTACTTCATTCCCATGGAACTGACAGTGTAGATAAAAATCCTTAAAAAAAACATATTCGATATAGACCTTAGCCGTAGCTAGCATTATACTATCAGTAGGTAACTGCTAATGGTCGTCCAGCTGAACACTCAATAGTCTTTGCCAGATATATATAGGCCCATAAGTTACCTCGCGTTAAAAAGGGTAATCCCCTACGCCCAAATTTATTGCCTTTATTTAATTTATTTTCTTATTGTCTACATTTTTTATAAAAAAAATGAAAAAAAACTAGCATTTCGCCCTTGATTTCGTTCAGGTGATCCGTATTTTATCCTACAGATGACTTTTTAGTTTCACCCCGTAAAGGATGAATTTCAAAAAATTCTTTCTTAGTGCTCCCCTACATCATAAAAAGTGTGTGTACAGTAAAATTCTTCAAAAATCTTTAACACCTCCTAAATCGTCTTTAAGGAGTAGTTTAAAAAAAATCTAATAATGTAAACCTTTTCTTTTTACTTAGGTTAGGATTTATGCTAAGTTTCAAATATATAAGCCCAACAAATTTCCACCTTTTCACCTCCTTTGGGGAAGAATTTCCAAAAACCAATAAATACATGAATTCTTTTTATCAACCAAGAGTATAAATCTTAAAGTTCAGATGTCCAACTTACGAATTGTAGAAATTGTATACAAACTTTCAAGCCCCTTTTTACTCCCTTAGGGGTAGAATTTCCGATTAAAAAAAAAACACATTGTTTTTTATTAAACAAGAGCGTAACCCAACAATTTCAGATGTTTTACCTTCTAAACCGAAGAAATTTCACATAAAGTTTCAACCCCTGTTTTATCCCCTTAGGGGTAAAATTTACAAAAATCAATAAATACATGATATTCTTTCTATCAACCAAGACCGTGAATCTAAAATTTTATGTGTCCAATTTACAAACTGCAAAAAAATTCACACAAACTTTCAACCTTTTTTACCCCTTTAGGTGTGGAATTTCCAAAAACCAATAAATACACAAATTCTTTTTATCAACCAACAGTGTAAATCTAAAATTTCACGTGGCCAACTTACAAACTGCAGAAATGTCATAAAAACTTTCAACCCTTTAACCCCCTTAGGGGAAGAATTTCTCCCTGCCAAATTTCATCTTTATACGTCACGCGGTTTTCGATATTTCGTGATGAGTAAGTGTTTATATATATAAGTATTATAGGTATAGGTTTGCGCTTTTATATATATAGGTAGATGCCCACCGGTATCGGGAACAGAGTCCAAGTCAAGGCTCCAGAGAGAGGAACCTCCTAACTATACGAACCGTGTCCAGAAGTACTACTTTCTGAATCAAGCCCTTGACCCAACCGCCTAACGAGAGCATCCTAAGGTGTTGGTCGAGGCTCATGGCTATTAAGCCATTGACTGACACGACTATCGGTACAATGATCGCTGAGTCCACATCCCACATTTCGACAACCTCACGAGCAAAGATACTTGATTTGCTTATCTTTCTCGGCTTTTATGAGGGACGGTTATGTCAAAAATCATTGCACGCCTCTCAATTCGGTCCACGAATTTCTGACCACCACAATATCAGGCTTATTGGCTACAATAGTCATGTTAGAGATGTTGAACCGATACCAGTACAATGTTATATTGCCATTTTTAACCGACTTACCAAAAAGGAGGAGGTTCTATGTTCGACTTCTTGTATATTTTTCTTTTTTTTTGTGTATGTTCACCGATATCTTCGTCAATTGTGGACCGATTTTGAAAATTATTTTTTTGTTTGAAAGAGTATGTTTCGAAATTGGTCCCACTTTAATTTGGTGAAGATCCGATGAAGAACTCCGAAGATAAACGACAGAACCCTTCAATAAATAACGCCAAATCTCTCGGGATTGCTGCAATCGCATGTCTGTTTATTGATAATACCATATCATAACATAACATCACGCCAGTATGCTCTTAAGGGGTACACAGATCACTCATTTCACCGATTATGTTCAAGTTTCATGAAATACGGGTTATCTATTCTGGCGTTAAGGTAACTTACTAACAAGTTGTTTAGGTAACCTATTAGGTAGATACTAAAAAGTGAAAAATAAAAACTTTTTTACAAAAAAATACTACCGACTTCCATATGAGAAAACTACATAGTGAAAAATAATTTTAATTTTGGAAGTCGGTGTCCATAACGCAAAGAAAATAGTACATACGAAAGACACCGAATTCCAAAATTAAAATTATTTTTCACTTTGTAGTTTTCTCATATGGAAGTCGGTAGTATTTTTTTGTAATTTTTTTTTATCGAAAACAGGTTCGCACCTGTGATGCCACAAAATTGTATTTCAGAGCATTATTATGCCTTATTATGTAGGTTGTTTTTTTCATGGCAGTAGTGATAGGCATTCGAAGTACTTTTCTGGAACAGGATTTTCACCAAGCCAGCATGGTGAATGTGGGAAGCAGCACCTATTGGGAGTTATTTTTTTATTATTATTGATAGGCACACGCTCAATCTCCATCGCACCTGATGATAATCGATGATATGATCGATGATTTAGCTAGAGATAACATATTCATTCTTGAATTGAAGACCCCTTGCTGTAGCTATCAGGCAACATACATTCTTGCAGGAAATTTCATTCCTAACCTATCAATATGCAATATATCCAATATATTACTACCACAACTGGTTAGATTGTTGGCCGGCCCTAACACACTTAGAACATGACTGGGATGATGAAATCGAAAGGCACTTTACGTGGTGTTTGCCATAGATAATATAAAATAGGTACCCCTGCTCGAATATAGGTCAAGATAGCGAGCGTTATCATGTCATATTTTTTTACTATGACCTTCTGTAACTCCTATTGACAATTTGGTAAATTTTGCAAAAAAATACACTCTGTAGGCCTAATATTAACCTCACATGTATTTCAATCAATCTGCTAAGGTTTTCCCAGTTAAGTTGGGTCTGCTTCCAGTCTAACCGGATGTCATGCAACTGAATACCAGTATGATACATGGAGCATATTGACTGAGTGACACCATAAACGCTTTGGTAAGACCGGTCTTTGATTTTCCTACTTCTGACCGGCAACGACTGCCAAGATATACAAATGAAAGCCGGGACCAACGGCTTAGCGTGCTTTCCTTTGTACGAATGAATCTCTCTCGGTAGGTAATAAATAAATAATCACCCATCCACGGACTTACCTCCGCAATTAACATTTTCATCGGTTTTTATTTCGAAGACTGTGCAATGGAATTGCACGACCTAATTCCTTCTAGCCCGTTTCATCATCGGACTACAAGACATACGACGATGCGCTATCGGTACACTCCACGGTGGTCATCCCACCCATACGCACTAAACTTTTTTGCGTACAGCTAAGGAGTGGAATTCCCTGCCAGAGTCTGTGTTTCCCGATAGCTACAACCTCGAAGTCTTTAAGTCAAGAGGGAAATGAATAGGTTACTTCTAGGCAAGCGTGCTACACTGTCGACCACATTATCGCTTGCCATCAGGTGAGATAGTGGTCAAGCGCGAGCCTAACTATAATAAAAAACTAACTGGTTGACCTTGAATTTTAATCAGTGCGGCTGTTATAATTTAGACACTAGTTCCTTAATATCCATCCTATATAACTAGCTATATTAATCTATATTTTACCTATAAGAATGAGCTTTCTATTTCAGATAGTGACCGTTTCCTCACAATGTTACCCGATCACCACGGGGCAATAATGTCGTAAAGCAGAATATCTGCAACTTAACCAAGAAAGTTCGATAACCTCCGGGCTGCCAAAACATTTATGTACTTACCTAAGATGGTTATTTCCATGGTCTGTTATTTACTTAGTTAATCTAAACAAGGTAGGAAAATGCAGTGGCCAGTTAGTACTTACCTATACCTACTATAAATATTGGTGTTATGTAAATAACACAGTAAATACATGTTTTTTCAGTTCATTCAACTTAAGATAAATGTGACTCTACAAATTCAAGTGAACTTGATGTTGATGGCCCGAAGTTCATGCATTTGTTGAATATAAACACTGCAGAATCAAAGAACATCAAACCAATCTGTGCGCTTGCCCAACTATCTTGGGGTTTCCCGGCTTGCCGTCTAACTGGATTCAGCTGATTACCAGTATACATATGGGTAAAACCTTAACAAGACTGGCCACAGATTTTAGGACTTCTGATAGCCGAGATCAACGGCTTACAGTGGTTTCCGAAGCACTGAGAAAGACTCGGTACCTATGTAATAAATGTTCACTGTTTATTTCTGTTCACTGATGGTCACCCATCCACGAGAGCGGGCTATGCTCGAAGTTTCCTTGTGATCGCATCAGAAATGCAGATATCCGCAAGAGAACCAAAGTTACCGACATAGCCCGAAGAATTGCGAAACTTAAGTGGCAGTGGGCAGGTCACATTGCTCGCAGAACGGATGGCCGATGGGGCCGAAAAGTTCTGGAATGGCGACCGCGAACCGGTAGACAATGCGTTGCATTCCACTAGGTGGACCGACGATCTGGTTAAGGTTGCGGGAATGCGCTGGCTACGAGACGCACTGGATCGGCCAATGTGGTGACGCCTGGGGGAGGCCTATGTCCAGCAGTGGACGTCTTTCGGCTGAAATGATGATGATGGTCCACGGACCGACCTCGGCAAGCGTAACTTAACCTCGTAGATCGACTCGTGTGGTTGTTACTATTTAGCCACGAGCTCCTCAAGTTAATCGAATCAAAGAAGCTGTATTATATGTATAAATAAACAGCGCGTTATGTACGAAGGTACCTATTCCATTTATCTCTACTAGGCTTATTTACTTTGACCTTAGTCACTACAGTAGCGCTTGAGATTGCTATGAGGAATCTGCGCTATTTCTTGAAATTGCTACGAAGAAAATCCAATTCACAGAGTAGGGGAAGATCCGTTCAGAAAATTAATTTTTGTTGTATCATTCGCTTTTCATTAGCATTATCGCTTGCAGTATCAATCAGCAAACCGGAGTACAGATCTAAAAATTAATCAAATCTCAATTCTACATTGCATTTATAATGTACACGTACAGGCCATCATCATCAACAGCCTTTTTAATCTTCCCACTACTGGGACACAGGCCTACTCTGTGTGAGGGTGAGTGCGGGTTGGTAGATGTCACATGTCTTCGAATGTTCGTATTTCACGTTCAGATTACTAACATATAAATGGGCCACAGACTTACAAACTTACTTACACAGAGGATACTTCGGGGAGGCCTATGTCCAGCAGTGTACGCCTCATGGCTGAAATGGTTATGATGACAAGAGATCACACATACAAAGCCTCTCTAATCTCATCATCATTTACCTGCCCTTGTCCCATGTTAGTTGGGGTCGGCGCAACACGTTTTCTTCTTTCCATCCAGTCCAATGTCCGTCTATCTCTGATTCCCTTTTCCTTCATATCACTCCTCATACAGTCCATGCATCTTTTCTTTGGCCTCCATTTCCCTCGCCATCCATCCACATTTTTATTTATAACTAGCTTCTGCCAACGGCTTAGCCCGCGTGAAATGTGTTTTATCAACCCAAGGGAAGATTATACCGTGATAATAAGTAGCCTATTCCAGAGTATAATCTATCTCTGTGCCAAATTTCATCCAGATACGTTCAGCCGTTCTGGCGTGATTGAGTAACAAACATACATCCACGCACACGTCCATCCAAACTTTCACATTTATATTATTATATTAGCTTCTGTCAGTGACCATTATACCGGGATGAAGCCTATATGCTTTGCAAGGCTGTAATCTATCTCTGTGATAAATTTCATCCAGATCCGTTCAGCCGTTCTAGCGTGATTGAGTAACAAACATACATCCACACACACTTCTATACAAACTTTCATATTTATAATGCTAGTTAGATTCAAAAACTTAAATGTAACATTTTCAGCCCTCCACTTCACATCACTACACCAAAACAAACGATTCCTTTTCATCCAACTCCATCCTCCTCTCTAAGCTTCACTCACATTATGGTCAATGAACGTAGTCATAATCAAAACTCTAAATGGAATATTAAACTTCAATCACTTTTAACTTTTACAGAAAAACCACAAGTTCATCTTAATCAAACAGCTATTCATTCATTTCATAATTGTTAAAGTACATGGATCTCAAAGTCATTGTAGTTTGGTTACAAGTGCTGCCTAATGTTATTTTAACATTGAATTAATAAGTCCGTCCATCCAATCCATCCTCTCCATCCGATCTTTCTGCTAAAATGATGTATGCTATTAATGATAGTAGCAGTAGTTGCTGCTTGCTTGTTTTGATCTTTATCAAAACAAATCAAATCACATTGCCTTCGATTGTCTGCGCTTATATGTTTAAGGATTTGATCTTTCGATACCTTTGTTACATTAAAGGTATTGGGACCAAAAATACTTTGTGATCACAAGGAATTTTCTAGCTCCTTAAGTTCATTAACTCCCTATGTTTTAACAACATAATTAAAAAAAATATATATATTATGATTTTTTTTATTTACACCAATAAGTACAACATCTTACAGAATTCCAAGACGATGTTATACCACAGAATATATAATGTTATACACTATAATTAAACATAAAAAAATAACAATAAAACAGCAAAAATAAAAATAAAAGAAACAGTTCAAATTAGTATTATTTACAAACAATCCATAGTATCCATGTTTATAAATGCGAGTGTTTATATAAGTAGTGCACAAATGTGCGCAAACACAGTTGCACTCTCTGCTCCCTCAATCTCGTAGTCCAATCAGTTTCCGATACCTAGGACTCCACACTCCGCAGTAGCTTGAGCTTGTAACCACGAGACCAACGGCACAATTTTTAGGGTTCCGTACCCGAAGGATCCAAACGGTATTGCTTTCACTCATGTGTCCATCTTTTTTCTTCGATGTCGTGGTGGCCCAGTTATTTATATTTTTTATAGGCTCGCGCTTGACCACCATCTCACAGGATGGTAAGCGATGATGTGGTCGACGGTGAAGCACGCTTGCCTAGAAGCAACCTATTCATTCTTGACTTAAGGACCCCTAGATTGTAGCTATCGGGAAACAGACGCCGCAGGGAATTCCACTCCTTAGCTGTACGCATAATAAAAGTATTCTCAAAACGTTTAATGGCTAAGACCTCGCCTCTCGTGTCGGTCGAGGGTTCAAATCCGGGCAAGAATCAATGTGACTTTTTCAAATTCATATTTACTTTCTAAGTTTATCTTGGACATCAGTCATTCATCTTCGTGAAGGAAAACATCGTGAGGAAACCTTCAGCCTAATTTCGTAAGTGAATTCGGCAAGGCAAAGAGTTTTGACTCCATCAATCGACCCGCAATCGAATCACAAGCGTGATGAAAGACGCGATGTGGATTTCAGTCTTTGTGATTGGTCGATTGATCGGGTCAAAATTCGTTGCCTTGCCGAATTCACTGACGCAATAAGGCTGCTGGAATTATATATAATTAAAGTAAGGTTGCAATACCCTAGTCAGACGCCTGTAGGGTTCCCAGAGGCGGCTTAACTCTGATACCAGAGGTGGCCACATCTTCACACAAAAAACAAAAGAAGATATTATGTCCATCTGTCTGTCCGTCTGTCTGTCTGTCCGTCTATCATCTGTGACACATTTTGTTCCAAAGATTTTTTATACTTCCCATTGACCTATGAACTTGAAATTTGGTGATAAAGTTTATTATTAGGTCTGGAACCCTAAATGTGCCAACTCCGACACGCACTTGTTCGGTTTTAGTAAACAAATACTTATTAATAAAATTAGTGGCATTCTGGTTAAAAACCGGTTACCACGAATCCGTTGAGGGCATTATCCCCCAGCACACATAATCAGCTCATCAAATATTAATTAAAACATACCAGTTAAATACAGTAAGAGAGATAACGGTTATCTGTTAATTTTTGTTAGGTATGAAAAAAGTAAGTCAATCACGAGTCTTGTCATCGTATGTTGTGCCATGCGGGCTGTGCATGCTACGATGTGTGTTCTGTTCAATGTTTTAGATGATTCAGTGCTATTGTACTGAATTTACTGGTGACTTGCAGTTTATTTCTGCTCGTGGAAGTCGTAGCAGATATTCCTCACTTATATTCTATTCTATTATATTCAAAGTGGAAAAGTCCGATACCTGTCTGCTTCCAAATCGTGAAGTAATTGTTCTCAGGACAACGTAAGTAGAACTTTGAGATTGCCAGCGAAATACACTGGGGTCGCTGTCTTCAGCAGTGTCTTAGTGGAAGCAAAACTAAGTTTTGATTGTCAAGTGGAGTCTTTTGGCACCTATTATATTTTGCCCTTATTGTGTAATACGAAGCCTCAGCCCTTTACATAATCTAAATAAATATGCAAATCTCAATAATTTGTTATCAAAAACATGACTGCAAAGTTTCATACAAATCGAAAGCCGCAATAAAAAGTATTATACAAAGTTCAGCTTTCTCCATTTACCCCCTTAAAATTCGAAATTACAAAAACCCTTTCATAACTAACGTTTACTATCTTTATACTACCACCTGCCAAAATTCATCTTCATGAAGAAAATTTGTACATCCTATATTTACAAACCCAATCCCCTTTTAGGGGTAATTAAAAAAAAACAATACACTTTAATTATTTGTTACGGAATTAAGTAAGAAGAAGTTGCATGAAAAGAACTTACTTACAAAATTAACATCCCCGCCATTTCTCTCCCTTCATGTTTTATGCAAACAAAGTAGTCCCAAGGTCTCATAGTATATCCATACCAAATTCCATCTAAATCAGTTCATCGGTTTAAGCCCTATTAAAAAGTTTCATACAAATCTAACGCCCTATCCCCCATTTCTCCGCCTTCGTGTTCTCAGGGCCTCAAACTATCCCCATACCAAATTTCATCTAAACCGGTTCATTATAAGAAAAAAATGCATGCTAAGAAGTTACATACAAAAATAACCCTATTCCCTATTTCTCCCCACTTCGAGTTTTATGCAAAAAGAAACAGCCTATGTCCTTCTAAGGGTCTCAACCTATATCCATACAAAATTTCATCTAAATCGGTTCATAATAAGAAGAACTTGCACGATAAGAAGTTACTTACAAAATTACCCCCCCTCCCCCATTTCTCCCCCAACATGTTTAATGCAAACAAAGTAGTTTATGTCCTTCGTAAGGTGTCCATCGGTTTAGCACTCCACCCTCCATTTCTTCCACATCGTGTTTTATGAAAAAAAAATGTCCTTTCCCGGGTCTCAAACTAAATTCGTACCAACTTTCATCTAAATCGGTTCAGCGGTTTAAGCGTGAAAAGGTAACAGACAGACAGAAATACAGACAGACAGAGTTACTTTCGCATTTATAAAAAATGGAGCCGTCACGGGACGCCTGGTAGATGTGAAACATCGACGTTATTTCGTAAAAGTAGTATGCAGAAAAGAACAGATTGTGGTAGGAACTAAAAATGTCAATAAAATATTAACCTTGGTGATGTCCAGTTTCAATAATAATATCTTGTGACCCCTGTGATGATTGTTGGGTTCTAAAACATTTATAAAAATAATATTAAGTTTTTAAAATATTAAGTTAAATATTAAGTTATTAAAATATGCAGAAAAAAATTTTAAATGGCTTCAATATATTAGTGAACTCAAGAATCTTAGCTAGTTATTTCAATATACTACTAAAGATCGTAAATTATAAATATAAATAATGAATGTTTCACTATAAACTCCATTATGATTAGAAAAATTAATTAATTTTTTAAAGTTTAAATTAATAACAAATAAGAAAAAGATTCGTGCGCTGCACGCCATCAGCTGATTTTAAAATAAAGTTCTGTCAGTCTTAATAAATTTATTCTCTAAGCAATTGTTTTAATGCATTAATTTCAATAAGAATGAAATTAAAATTAATAATTAATTTAAAAACATGATATGCAATGAAATTTATGTGAATTTTAATCTACCTAGAGAGTAGATTTTACATTTACTGGCGCTCAATACACACCAAATATACGCGTGCTAAATGCACAGATAAATGCATACTTTAATTATAAAAATATAATTAACTTACTGATGACTTGATAATGTGTCATAGTGTGATTTTGCTTTCTTTGCAGGAGGCTGATCACTTCCACTCTCTAAATTATCACGGTCAGACATTTTATTATCAGAACAGAAAAATGATTTATTTACCAGAAAAACACAGGTTATGAGTACTGTAATAAACAGAGTATACATTATAGGTATCCGAGCTCAGTGGAGCGAAAGAGATGGCTTAACGCCGGATCGAGTGAGAGAGAAACGCACAGTCGATTGCGCGTGGCGACGCGTCGCCACGCCAGAAATCGGTCTCACGTGCGCCTATAGATGTTTCACATCAATATTATAGTGTGGATCTTTTAAATTGGTACAATTATGGAGGAAGAAATAGGTGAGAGCCAAACCTGGAATATGACTTTGTACTTAGGAAATTCGGTCGGATGTCTGCGACCGCATTTCCTCTTAAACTCACGTCAGCAGGACCGAACGTATTAAATAGAAGGAATTACACAACAACAAAGGTTACAAATTTGTTGAAGAAATAAAAACCTACTTCGGTCTGGATATGGCTCATGATAAACCGGCTCATCAAATGTGGGCAGATTTCGAGACTTTCTGCCTGGAAAGCGCGACACGAACTTTGGGTGTAGCTAAAGGCAACCACTATGAAAGACATCAGGTAGTGGAATAACGACATAAAAGAACTTGTCAAGGCTAAAAGGGAAGCGTTTAAGCTCTGGAAAAAATCTAGCCTAGATGAAGACCGGGCTGAATAGTGTGACAAATGGGCAGTAGCACAAGCTAGACCGGCATAATGGCAATATTTTATGACCGGCTAGGTGCTGCTCCGGATGAACATACCATATTTGAAATAGCTAAACATCGCCCTAGATACAATAAATCAAGGCTGAACAGGGTAAGCTGCTCAAAGAAAACGGAGCAATAAACAATAGATGGAAGCAATATTACGAACTGATTATGAACGAAGAAAAAGACAGTGACTGTGTTATCTCTATCCGGAAGACCAATAGACCGCATAGCTCCAACAGAAGTTAAGCATGCCCTGCATCACATGAGATACCATAAATCTCTTGGGCCCGATGAAGTCCCAGATTACATCAGGAAAATCCTGGGTTAAGATGCTCTCCCATGACTCACAGATCCGCTGAACAAAATACAGACACATGGCGAAAAAGTTACCTGTCCGTACCGTCGTCCTTGTTCGTGTTCAATAGGCACCAACAAGGACGACGTTGCCAATAGTAATACTTACAGATGAATAAAGTTAACATCTCACGCTCAAATTATGGGAAAGAGTTCTAGGTGCTCGGTTAACAGCGATGACGAGAACAACTAAGAGCCAATTCGGTTTCACTCTGGGCAGACAAACACTCTCAGATTACTCTTAGAAAAGCACAGGATAAATAAAGAAAACTTATATATGGTCTTCACCAATCTCGAAAAAGCTTTCGACCGAGTCCTAAGAATGCTTGTATGGCAGTCGCTGAGAGCACAAAAAGTACAGGAAGTTTACATTGATCTAGTTCGAGACATGTATGATAACGTCAGCACACAGGTCCGTAGCTCTGCAGGTGTGAGTGATCCATTTTTGGTCAAAGTTGGAGTGCACCAGGGGACAGCCCTCAGCCCGCTGCTGTTTGATCTGGTTATGGACCACATAACACTGCATGTTCAAAGCCCCTTGGAGTATGCTTTATGCTGACGACATCGTACTTGTGGATAAGAAGGCCTCAGAAATCCAGAAGGCATTCGATTTGTGGCTGTCTGAAATTGAAAGGCACGGACTTCGGATCAGCCGCACTAAAACCAAATATATTTGAGATACTTATATAAAAGTTAACCAAATATATAAGTTACAAGGTACAAGGCATTTCCAAGTGTGACCCCTGATACAGAGGTGTCCCGGCATCGAGATAATTAAACTGTTCTACCTAACACTATTGCTATAGCGTTAATTAGATAATTAGTTGAACCTGCCACTAATCAGCAGAGGTTACGAGATGATAGGTACATTCTCTTTGCTCATGACTGTTGCTAAACAAATGTTTTGAGATAAAGGTGAATTAATAACTAACTTTTTGAAAACCACTCACATTATATATCCGTGTATTTTTTTCAAATTTAAATTCTAATTCAATAACTTTATTTCGAGCGAAGACTCATATAGGGTTCGTAACAATGTGCATTAAAACGAAGTGTTAGTAAACAACACGATACATTTACATAACTGTCACCAGTGAACCATATACGGACAGTCCACTCTGTCAGCAATCATTTTCAGAACTGTCCATAACTCGGGCCACCATCGATGTTGCGCGCTTGTGCATTATCGCATAAAAACAATCCACACGCGCCGCCGCAAACATCCCTGACGCACTGCAACACCAAGGCAACCCCATCAGTTTTCTGAACGCGTTATTACACTGGACACGAAAGGCTCCATACGACGCCCGCGAATTCTTCTCCCACAGGCTGCAAGCCAAAAGAAAAGAAGGCAAGGAGGAATTAAGGAGGTTTTTAAGTAGGAATTTATTCATGTAATTTTAGGTTGTGTTGTGCACTTATAGTTGTCTTCATGTGCAAAATCTTTATCGCAATATTAAATTCTGCTGCAGGGAGCCCTAACGCTAACCCTCAGTTTCCCAGCTCAAAATTATCGCAGAATTAATGTAACAAATTTTCAAGCATGAATGAATTTTCAACAGCCAATCACAGCAGATAACGCGTGCTTGACAATTTGTTACATTAATTCTGCGATCATTTTGAGCTGGGAAACTGAGGGTAAGCTCTGCTATGTAAAGGGACAGGCTTACATAACAGAGCTGAACCTAGTTTTTTTTTAAATTAATGATATATTGTATTTAAGCTTTTTATGTACAATTTTGAATAAGATATAGTAGTTATTATATATGTTACGGCTAATACCCGAAGTGCGGCTACACCTAGTTTTAGCCGGTTAGAACTAGGTGTAGCCACGCAACATAGTCGACGGAGCCCCGCTGCGCGGGGCTCCTATTTCCGTCCGCAGGGTCTAAAGTAACCTAACACGAACTAGATGACGGGAGCTGAATTCGCTCGCTTTGCTCGCTCATTTCAGCTCCCGTCATCTCGTTCGAACCTAACCTGTCCGTGTCGGGGTGCCCTAAGCTCCAACCGGCTAATACTAGGTGTAGCCGCACTTCGGGTATTAGCCGTAACATATACATCTCTCTACTACCTAATAAAAAATATTTCCAACTCTATCTCTCTCTATCTAGAGCATCTTACAACATTACTAACTGGGTAGTTTACTAATCTGCACTTCAAAAGCTCTACGGAAAGTACCATTTTTAACCGACTTCACAAAAAGAAGGAGGTTATCAGTTCGACCTCAGAACTTGTTATTGGGCGAACCGATTTTAATGATTCTTTTTTAATTTGAAAGCGGGTGCTTGTCATGTGGTCCCATTTAATTTTCATCAAGATCTGATGAAGAACTTCGGAGAAATACATCAGAACTCTTCAATAAATGACGGCAAATCACTCTGGATAGATCCAATCGCATGTCTGTTTATTGTTTACACCATTTTATAACATAACATCACACTGGTACATTCTAAAGGGGTACCCAGGTGTGAACAGTTCACCCTGGTATACTCTCATTGCACTGGTTTCGTTTAAGTTTCATCTTATTGGGTTAATCTATTCTAGCTTCACTTTGGGCACTAAACGCGTAGGTACCTAGCCCATAGAACTGGTCCATTATGTACCACAACTAAAAAGTGAAAAATAAAAAACTTTTTTACAAAAATTACAACCGACTTCCAAACAAAAACACTACAAAGTAAAAAAATAATTTCAATTTCGGAAGTCGGTGTCAAAAAACGAAGAAACAAAAAGAGAAACACCGACTGCCGAAATTGAAGTTATTTTTTTACTTTGTAGTGTTTTTGTTTGGAATTCGGTTGTATTTTTTTTTTTTTAAGTTTTTATCTTACTAATACAATAAATGCGAAAATTTGGATAGATGTATGTTTGTTACTCAACCACGACAAAACGGCTGAACGGATTTGGATGAAATTTGGCACAGAGATAGATTATAGTCTGGAATAGCGCATAGGCTAAGAATTTGATCCCGGTATAATTTTCCCTTGGAATAAGAAAACACCTTGCACGTGGGCGAAGCCGCTGGCAGAAGCTAGTGAAAAATAAATTTTATTAGCTTTGTAAAATCTAATGAAAAAAAACCTCCCACAAGCTTACGGTATTCAATTTCCCGTAAAATTATGTAAATGATCAAAGCCTGCATCCAAATAAATCTAAACAACCATAGCGACCGTTACCTTACCTAATAATGAGTCAATACACAACACAACCGAATTAGTTCCTAAGGAAGTTCAAAGCTTTGACGACAGTCAAAAAAGTTTACCAAATCATACAAACAAACATGCAATATTTGCTTGAAATGCCACCACACACCAGCACACAATATTTCTTTGACATAAAATGATGCAATAGTGTCAAATCACTGCGAGAGCCACTTGCTACCGGATTTTGGCACGCTTATTTTCGATTGCACGACAATTTGACCCTTATGTTACAGCATTATACTGGTTATTTAAAGATAAATATTACATCATACCACCTGCAAACAATGAGATAGTGGCTACAACGGATGTACACGTAATATCGGATGATGGGCATGTAATATCGGAAGATTTTCGATATGACATCTCAATATCGAAATTCCTATATTAATATAGGAATTGGGCACTTTCGTTAAATATCGCACTTTTTTTTTGTTAATTGCTCAAATTCGGTATGAGGTTAGATTGAGTACAATAAAAAACACGTTTATGCCGTTTTCTATTGTGTCTCTCTCTAATCACCAGTGACTGGGAATTCAAAAAAATCCAGAAAATAAATGTTAATCGATTAATCTAAAAATAGTCCCGATAAGTAATAATGATTTATAAATCCAGTATAAGTATCGGTCAATGTGGCGACGCCTCCTGGGAGAGGCTTGTGTTCAGCAGTTGACGTCTTTTGGCTGAAATGATGGTGACGATGATGATGATGAATGCTAAGATAGTTATCTGAAGTCCAAAGAGGGGGGGAGGACACGATCCTCAAATCTGGTAACCTGCTCTATTTCCGAGAGGGTGCCCGGCAGTCCCAGGGTGGTGTTGGGTTTATCGCCCACAAGTCCCTTGTGAACAACGAGGTGAAGATCGAGAGTGTGTCGACCAGGGTGGCGTACCTTATACTCAGAATATCCTCGAGATATTCGCTGAAGGTCATACAGGTCTACGCCCCGAGCTCGGCTCACCCCGACGACGAGCTAAATTTATAAACAAAAATATTATAAAATAATACAATTTGAACACACACAGGCACGGTGCGAGGGTGTGATGGTGCTCTTCTTCAAGAAGGGTGACAATGCCCTACTAAAGAAATATAGGCCCATCTCACTTTTTAGTCATGTCTACAAGCTGTTTTCAAGAGTCATCACGAATCGTCTCGCTCGCAGGTTTGACGATTTCCAGCCTCCCAAACAAGCCGGATTAGACGGATTAGACGGATTAGCCGGAGTAGACCACATCTATACGCTGCGGCAGGTTATACAGAAGACCGAAGAGGTACAACCTGCTTTTCTCTGCTTAGTATTAGTGGACTACGAGAAAGCCTTCGATTCAATCGAGACTTGGGCTGTACTGCAGTCTCTTCAACGGTGCCAAATCGACGTGTTTGTACAAAGACGCCACCATGTCAGTTCGACTTCAGGATCAGACCTCGAAACCTATCCTTTTGCAGCGAGGTGTGAGATAGGGAGACATCATATCGCCGAAACTATTCACCGCTGCACTGGAGGAAGTCTTCAAGCTCCTGGACTGGAAAGGGCTAGGCATCAATTTCAATGGCAAGTACATCACTCACCTTCGGTTTGCCGACGATATAGTGGTCATGGCTGAGACCATGGAGGACCTCAGTACAATGCTCGATGACCGATGATATCTTCTCGTCCAACTTACCACAGTGTCTCAAGACGAAAGTCTATGACCAGAGTGTGTTGCCAGTTATGACCTATGGCTCTGAGACGTGGCTATGCTCGGAGTGTCCTTGCGTGATCGAATCAGAAATGTAGAGATCCTCGTGAAAGCCGAGAAAGATAAGCAAATTAAGTATCTTGACTTGGCTCGCGAGATTGTCGACATGTAGGATGTAGACACAGCTATCTTTGTACCGATAGTCGTATCAGCCAATGGCTTAATAGCCACGAGCCTCGTCCAACACCTTAGCAGGCTCTCGTTAGGCGGCTGGGTCAAGGGCCTGATCCAGAAAGCAGTATTGCTGGACACGGCTCGTATTTTTAGGAGGTGCCTCTCTCTGGAGCCAGTAGCTTGGAACCTGTTACCAATACCGGTGGGTTGTGTGTGTTTTTATGATTAAAACAGTTAGTTTATTGACTTAATTGACTACAGGTTTAAGCAATATCTGGTCGAGTACATACAGCTAAATACAACCCCTGAGTGCCCGAAACGTCAACTTTAATTTCAATTTGTTCAACAGCAAAATTTTGAGTAGAGAGATGATCATATCCTTCCACTTAAACGTGGTTCCACGCGAGATAAAATGGCATTTTAATTGTTTCGGTAATCTCTGCATTAAACCGGTTAAAAATTATTGGGAAAAAATGCTATTTTTATTTTCCATGCCAGTTCCCTCATGTTACAGTATTATACTGGTTATTACACGATAAAAATTACATCATACCACCTGGAAATAATGTTCTACAATGAGATAGTGGCCACAACGGATATCGTTAACATTTTTAAGTTAAACGATGCTAACTGTGAGGTGAGTGTTTGTAAATCTAAATATAGGCCTGTTTTTTGGTAGCTTCCTGAAAGATAATCTGTTGCAATATTGGCGAACTTTGCAATGCTATTTGTGGATATTTTATTTCCGGAGAGAAGTTTACTATGGATAATGTCTTAAGGGAGTAGAACTACCACTAAAATATCGTTTCTTCTATCATCTTTTTGAAACAATTTTCCAAAAAGGAGGAGATTCCATGTTCGACTGAGTTTCTTTTTGTTTGTGTTCACCGATATCTCCGTCAATTGTGGACTGATTTTGAAAATTCTTGTGATGAAGAAGAGGAGCTCGTGGCTAAATAATAACAGCCGTACTGGTCGATCATCAAGGTTAAGCAACGCTTGACGAGGTCGGTCCGTGGATGGGTGACCATTTCAACATACCGAGTTTTCTCCGTGCCTCGGAAAGTACGCTAGCCGTTGGTCCCGGCTGTCATTTGAAGATCTTTGACAGTCGTGACGGGTAGTCAGAAACTTGAGATCTGACACCAGTCTTGCCAAGGGGTGCCGTGTTACCTAGTTACTGGGTTGTGGAGGTCAGATAGGCAGTCCCCAATATAGTTATTTTTTTTATACTTTGCCCCACACTAGGAATTTTTTCCTGCATCGTGGGTGCGTTTACAAATATATAAACCCACATACACAACACCCAGAGCCGGAACAACTATCTGTAGGTCATACAAATATTTGTTCCGTGCGGGAATCGAAACCGCGACACGAACCGCAGCAGTCAATCGCTCAACCACTGCGCCAACCGCCAAACTTGTAGTGTTTTTTGAAAGTCGGTTGTATTTTTATGTATAAAAGTTTTTTTGCTTGAATGAAATCCGGGCTATCGATTGCTCGAACTTTAGTAGACGTTGATACGCAAAATAAACAACGTGCATTTTTTTTTCATTTTTTGTTTGTTGCCGAAATTTTTCCCTCAGATTTTGTGAAAAATACGGACCTGGTATAAGAATAGAAAGTCTAAGCTATAGGGCTCTTCAATAGGTCTGAGAATATCTCGAAAACGTTTTAAAAAGTCTGACTACCCGTAACAACTGTCAAAGATCTTCAAATGACAGCCGGGACCATCGGCTTAACGTGCTTTCCGAGGCAGGGAGGAAACTCGGCATGTTGAAAATGGTCACCCATGCACGGACCGACCTCGACAAGCGTTGCTTAACCTTGAAGATTTAGCCACGAGCACCTCGTCTCCCTCTCCATAAATCCACATTTATATTCATAACTCTTTTAGTGCCTGCGTTTCATCCCTCCTCATCACATGACCCTACCAGAACAAACGGTTTCCTTTCAACTTCCCTGTCACTAGCGCCACTTTCAAACTTCCTCTAATATACTAATTTCTAACTTTATGCAATCTCGTCACTCCGCACATCCATCTCAACATTCTCATATCTGCTACATGCAATCTCTTTTCATCCATCTTTTTCACAGCCCAACATTCTGATCCGTACAGTACGATAGGTTTAGTCATGGACTTGTAAATTTGCCCCTTTAACTTGAGGGGTATCCATGGGTCACAAGTTGTTCCAGTGACCTGTCGCCATTTCATCCATCCCGAGTTGATCCAGTACTGGCCCAATAACTCAGATCTCGCCTCACATCTTCGTTGGTAAAATCGGGGTATTCATGTCACTTTTTCAATTCATATAATGTAGTTTCTAAGTTTATATTTGACATGGCTGACGTCGGTGAAAAAACATGGACTTATGGCTTTTATAAGTTCGATATTACCAGACCGCCTTTAGCGTGGTGATTAATGCTTGTGGAGTTGGCTTTACCTTCTCTGTATGAAAAAAAAAATGAAAAGGCATTTGCCTTGCAGTGGGACAGCAACAGGCAGAATTCTAATTAAGGAGAAGAAGAATGATGATAATATCATTCTTTGACATCTTGGATGAATCATTAAGAAGCTAGTTTCGTCACTAACATCAAGTCATCTTACGAAATAAAGGAGTGGCCTATATTCAGCCGGAATCACGCTATCGGCACAACTTACGGACTGAAGTAATTATTCTACTATCGTAGTACGGCGCCGGGTCGCAGGGTCATGGTGGCTCGACTGGCGACGCCCTCGGCACGGTCATGTGACGTGCTTCACGTGCTGGGCATCCCTTTTCGTTCTCTCTTTGCCGTAAAACAGCAAACTACATTGGGGTCGGCTTAAAATCTATCTGGATGCTGTATACCGTACCTTGTAGTCATTCATGGTTAAGAATTTCGGGCTTTTTATCCGACTGCCGAAGGAGGGTAATGTGTTTATCAGTCTATGTATACATGTATGTATGTATGATTGTTCTTTTGTGGCGATACCAAACGCGTTGGACGATTTTGATGATTCTTACGTCAATCGAATCGTCTTAACCTTGCGAGTGTCACTGGCTACGTAAAAATTGGAAAATGATATGCTATATTGTGGGTGCCAAATTATGTATTTCTTCAAACCCATCGTGTGGGCTAACAAAATAAAGAGTTTTAAAAGGTGATTTCAAAAATATATAACACTTATATGTTTAAATGTACATAAATCGAAAAAAAATGTTAACTTAAAAGTTATAAATAAATTAATAAAATCAAAAAACCCGATTGCTTAATAAACGAACTAAAAAGCTCGCGTTTACATCTTTTTAGTTCGCTTCTTAAGCAGTCGGGTTTTGAATTGACTTTTTTACATCTGGAAACTGTTAGTTTTTAGTTGTTAGCTGAAGAAGAAGAAATGTTGACGGAGAGATCCGGAATAGCCTAAATATACAGTCTTAATTCGAGATTTGACACTCGTTTATTTCCTCCTGCAATATTAAACCAATTTAAAAAAATGTTTCATAAACAAGAAATTGAGAAAGTTATTGGAAAGATTGAGACAATTCCACCGCACCACCAGAATAGCGCCGAGGCAATGAAGCTCGACGAAGTCCCTGAGAATGAATTATATTGAAATTAGTGCTTATACCTAAAGTTAATTAACGCATTATAAAACAAGGTATTTTCTTGCAGTTTTGTGGTGGTTTGTCGTCAGCCCAGTAGAACACTGAGGTTTTTTTTCCAATAAAATAAAACTTTTTTGAACAAGCTTTTTAGCTTACTGTGATACAAATCAAACATGTTTGCAAAATTTTAATCTTAACACACAATATTATTCATTTCGCGCAAATGCACGTGAATTGAGCATGCTGTAGTCTAAATAAAAACTTTTTAAATAGCTCGCCTCTGTTCCCCGGAGGTGGGCCAAACCGGGTACAAGTACAGATTCCAAGCTGCTACCAAGAAATTAAAGAACGAAAACCCAATAACATCCATACATATAACACAGCTTACATCTAGGCAAGCGTGCTCCACCGTCGAACACATAATCTCTTACCATCAGGGAGATAGTATTCACACGCGAGTCTGACTGATAATAAAAAAAAAAATACTCGACTCAAGAGTGGAACCCAGAACTTCATGCCTAGCAGCGCTTGCGATCATTCTTACTTTAAGCGCGGCGCGGTGGCACGCGGTACTAAGAGAGAGAGCGAGAGGCAAATAATAATAAAGCATTACGCAATATCTTTGTTCTTAACATAATACTCTTATGTGACGAAAAAATAATCTATCATAGTGTATATGTGTTGAAGATAGCGATTTGTAATCGGTTATTATATACTAGTAATGCATTACTTGTTTCCGCAAGTTCTTTTAGGTTTTCCACATCTGAGTTTGACTTGAAAACTCTCAGTAGCGTTCCGGAGACTGAGCGATCTGATCGACCCCATCACATGGGACGTACAGATCCTGTAAGGTACCTACGATGTTGAAACAGCTTCTGAAGCTCTTCATAAAATATTATAGGCATATAGTAGTCACAGCGGATCTTTGTGTCTCTGAAGTTGCCTTGCCAACCATTGCACAAGAAACAGATTGTCATCCAGTATATTGCATAGAGTAAGCGAGATAGGACGATGCTACAAACGTAAGCGAGTGAAAGAGACAGTTGTACAATTCTATCTTCACCTTCAACATTAACACAAAAATAGCTACAGCACAGAGTCTAGCAGTCAATACAGAGACACAAAGATCCGCTGTGAGTATTATACATATTGCCCACTGCCTCTTACTCACTTCTCGACATTTTCCAGTATTTACAAATATCTTCATTTAGCAGAAATGATTTGTCATTACTCATATGACCAGTCCATTATCAGATGCCCCTCTTGTAGACCACTACACGGCTCCAGATAACCCTTTGCCAAATAATTTTAATTAATAGATATAAATATAAAACAATACGTAAGAATACGCGTGACACACACGTGGCACCTACGAGATAACTATTGTTCCAAATATTTTAAAACATTCCTTTGGTATTGCCGGATCGGAAAACGAAACAGGAAAAATAGTTTTGTAATTAGTTTTATACGTAATCTCGTTTTCTTTTTAGTAAGGGGTGTAACTCTCAAAGTAACTGACCCATACGCCATAATTTATAAAAGCTTATTGATCCAATTTGATGTACATTTGCCAATTTTGTTAAATCTACCTAGGTACTACATAATGGTAAGAATTAACAAAAATGGTATCTTGTCATGGTCGGGGTCCACCAATCACAGAACCTCGCCAGATTTATCAAGATATTCACTGTGCAGGTTTTCAAACATCGGGGTCATTTCAAATATTATCCGATTCTCAGTGTGCACTACAAACGGATATCAGTTATATACTGAAAAAACTGCCCCTCTTTGACCTACTCACGATCTGGTTTCGCGTGACTACTATATTTCTCGGTATAAAGTATTCAAACTTAAAGCATTTATTTTTATTTAACAATTTACCCAATATTATATAAATAATTAAATTTTAGTCAGAAAGATGAGGCTAATTGACCAAAGCGTAGATATTTTTGAAACGTGTAACAAACTCCTTGGTCTCTTTTATCATGTGATCTGAAGAATACGAAAAAAGCTTGTTTTTAAAAAAACTTTTTTAAAAACAAGCTTTTTTCGTATTCTTCTCAGCAAATCCTTTCATTTGATATCCATATCATGGCAGTGCGCAAAAAATAACTAGACTGCCATCTTGGGCCGACCGCCATATGGGATTTAGAATGACGTCACTTAGCTAACCATGCATTGAAATCCAAACTAAACGTGTATGCAAAATTACATCTTAATCGGTGGAGGATAACTGCTTTAAAATTCAGTTGCAAAATTTGACCCGAACTTACTTACTACTTACTTCCTATAGTTGTCGGCACATAACTTGGCTAGAGTAGTTAGATGCGCACAAAACGTTTTTTAGGTCTCTTTGGTTACCAAGCGGGACGCGGGGAACGTTTAGCATCGTTCCGAGCGCGCGATTGGTTGGTCAGTTGACGCAAGGATCGAGTGACCAATCGCGTCCCGTCCTCGTTCCCTTCTCTCTATATGGTGGTTGGTCATTTAGGACGCGGTAAGGTCTTACTACGCCAAAACCTTGCCAAGTTACATGCCGGGATCTATACATACATACATGTATTGGAAGTTAAATAAAAGCTTGTAAAATTAAAATGCTACCCCGTGACTATGTTGTGGAGAGGTTTTCGCATGTAAAATACAGATTCTCAACTGCATCCGGTAAGAATGTAAGCTGTCTTCAGCCTAGACGGAAAAAGTCTAGGCAGCTTGATTGAACCTTCGTGTATTCATATACATTCTTGCAAAACCCAATTAATAACTTTTTGATCGCTTCAATTCCGGTGTCTGATTGATAGGTGCACGTGACTGTAAATTACGAGTATCTACAACATACCTACCTAACGTAAAATTCCGCTTAAAGTAACACCTCGCGACCTCACGAGATGTCGTGCGAATCACGATAGGACTGCGTGCGCCTGCAATCGCCGAAATTTGGCCACTGTAAACATGCCTAACCATAGTGATAGAGGGGGGCCTTTGTGATCCGAGAATAATTCTTAATTGGCATAAGTTATACCTAGTGGGAATCTTTTAATAACATCAGCCATTCATAATCCCAGATTATAAGTAATTAAAGAATGAGCAGAAGCTTATGCGAATTCGGCAAGGCGAAGCATTTAACCCCGTCAATCGACCAATCACATAGACGGAAATCCGTAAAGATTCCTCAATACCCAGAAGTTTTTCAAACTTTGGTGAACCGAGGAAAAAAACCAAACTAAGTAAACTTTGGTGTGAAGTTTACTAGATAATAATTTTTATAGAACAGATCATCTTCATTCGGGGGACAAAGTACAGTGCTACTAGAGCAGCCTAGTCTGGACCTGGACGCGTAGGTACCCTAGTCTAATTTGATTTATTTTTTCAAAGTTCACTTAGTAAACTTTTTGGTTTAAAATCAAACTACCTTAGATTCTTAATTTAGTAAGTAGTTTTAAAGCCTCCAAAACCAGAGCACTCTTGGCAACCCTAATTTATGAAATCATGTGTGTTTAAAAATTTAAGACCAAAGTGTTTCGAATCATGTAAGTGCGAGTAAGTACTCGTATTAACATCCGCAACGCACAATTAGTAAGCATCCACCGATATGATGTTTTAATTAAGTAGGTGGAGATAACCGCGGGCCACGCATCGCGAGATAACTGTGATAAGGTTGGCGTGTGCTACCGATGCTATGTCACAGAGAGAGCTCTCCGGATCTTACTGGTCTGTTTAAAACATCTTTGTGTCATCTGACGATTAATTAAATCCAAACTTTAAACCATAATTATTTTTCATATAATTCCTGTAGCACTATAGAATAAATGGATTATGTGAAGAACGATATAGAAGAAAAGGGACTGAACGATATATACTAGCGTTAGGCTTAGATTTAGCATGTACTACGGTTTTTAGTCACGCGGATATTATTCGCGCGCAATAACATTTTGCGACTCGGGAATCGAACCCGCTTTGCAGTAGCGCTTTCGACCATGTAACCAACGAATTTATGTTGCTGAAATACATTTGTGTGATTCGATCTTGACTCACTTCATTCAAAACACCCAAAGATCAAAGATAAACAACAGAATACAAACGTTCAAAGCATGATATCCCCAATCTAAGGACGGGATCTCATTGAGAGCTATAAACTATATTGAGCTCGGCACTATTAGATATTTAGCTAATTAACAATTAGTCAATGGCGGTCACATTCGTTGGGAGCAACTGTAAGACGTGAGCTAAGGCGGTTATAAACTCAAACTCAACTATCAATTATTTCAAATTTAACCATTAAAAGGTACTTTTTGAATTGTCAAGGCAGTCAGTCTAAAAGATGAAAGTAAACCGTGGGTAGATCTGTATGAAGAAAAACGTGGTCAAGCGCGAGCCTTTATTATAGGCATAAAAAAATCTTGCAAGAAACTTCACGGACAACGGACGACGCAAGCTATTATCTAGTGTGACATTATGAGCTATTTCGTTACCATTAGTTCGTAATTATTATTAGTTTTTTTCTTCTCTTTTTGTTTAAGAAATTGACTCGCACACTGTTGTTGTTGTTGAATTAGGTAATTTACCTATGTTTGCAATATTTGTAAATATGTGAGAACCATGTTCCTATTTATCAAATGAATTTACCTGTTAATGTTAGTAATACTTTATATCTATACGTAGTATAGTAGTATTAGTCTGGGTGCATCGTCCTCACGTCTATAAATTAATATGTAAGTATTGTAAAACACTTTTATAAAACATTTGCTCGTAAAGGGTCTCTTATTTCACCAATTTCAATATCGTAATGTATCTCATTACGTACTTGTGCGTTATTGTAATGTAAAATGCACGATTTTTTTTTAATAAGGTAAAACGCTTGGTTTATTAAGATGCTCCGTCTAAAACGAACGGTACTTTTTGAAATCTAAGCAAAGAGTTTTTATGTCAGAAAAGTGGTCAACATTTTATGAATAAAATTAACTTTGGGCGAAAAAATATAATAAATAAACATTTAATTCTTTTAATTATTTAATTTAATTAATTTTGACCATAAATTACAACCATTTATCTGTAACAAAACACAAAAATATTAATTTACTTTATTAGTAATAATGGCTGTTTTGTGCCGTTGCCTTAAAAAAAAGCGTTGATGCGCGCGCATCGCTCATTTGTGAACAAGTAAAAATTATTGCGCGCTTTTTCTTTTCGCTGTATTGTTTTTATTTGAAAATTTCGTCAAGCAATGATGAATTTATTAATTCGCCATCGCCAGAGGTCTTAGAGGCAGCGAAAAAGGCTACTCTTAGCCTCTTGCCGGAAAAATCGACCGATAGATACTTACAAGCGTATCAAAATCTTATGGAAAACAAGCAAGGATGCAATTTTTTTTTTCAGAAAGTGTGTTTTAGCCTATTTCATGGAACTTTCTCAAAAATATAAGTCAAGCCCATTGTGGTGCTACTATTCAATGCTAAAAAGTGCCGTGAAAACAAAACATGGTATTGATATCAAGTCACACTTCAACTTGCTGGCATTTCTAAAAAGACGCTGAAGTGGCCATGTGAGTAGAAAGTATTTACGGCTGACAATGTCAAGAAGTTCCTAAAAGAAGCTCAGGATTGCCGATATTTGGCAACAAAGGTCAGTTGAAACTAAATTATTGTTATTAAATTACTTACGTATTTCTTTACAATATAGGTGTTTTCTACGCTGTTTTTTCAGGTTGTATTAATATTCGGCATAAATGGTGAATGTAGACGTCAAGAGTTGGCGAACATCACAACTAATGTTGTCGAGAACCATGGACGGGTTCATCTTGTCCAGGTCAAAAACACAAACAATAAAATTCCGAGATCGTTCAGAATACAGGGGCCTTTTCACGACATAGTGAAGAAATACGAAGCGCTTCGTTCAACAAAAGCGATGTCTAACAGATTTTTTCAAAAACCAAAACAGAAAATGCACTAGCCAACCCATTGTCATAAATAAACTTAGAGCAATGCCGAAAAAAATTGCCACTTTCTTAAATTTGGATGATCCACAACATGAATACACAGGGGACACTTTCAGAAGGTCCTCGGCTACATTGCTCGCCGATTCAGGTGCGAACTTATTGACACTAAAACGCCACGGAAGGTGGCGGTCGAACAGTGTAGCCGAGGATTACATAGATGACTCGATGAGAAATAAAGAAGAAATTAGCTCCCGCATTACAAGGAATATAAATTTGGAGCCAAGTGTTGACTCTCGACCATCTACGAGCACACACGCGTATATTCCACCATCGTCGTCGCCACCGACTGCAGAACTCTGTGGTCTCGTTTCTCCTACTTTCACTTAAGAGAGAGAGAGAGACTGGTGAAATAGTAACTAATAATAATAACTTAACAACATTAAAAATGCCAACTGGCAACATAATAATCAATTTTACAAATTGTTCAAATTTTTCAAAGTGCTTTAACAAGTGATTAAAGATTTATTCGTTTAAGAAAGTCCGAGTTTTATTTATTTCATCGCAAATATGCCTCGCCTACGGCTCGGGCTACAATAAAAATAGCAATATCGCCTCGCCTGTAATTTTCAACTTACCGCACTTATATCATAATATACTATTTCAAGAGTACTTACAAGAAACTCCACACTTGTGGAGTTTCTTGTCCGTTCTTCTCTATGATAAACTACTTTTCCGAATGGACGGTAGAAACAATTATTATATTACGTATAAATTTAAAATTTGAGTTCAAAAGTACCACGTAAAAATTAAATTTTTTGACGTTCAAAAGTGTGTGGCCTAATTGTAATAAAGAAATTTGACTTTGACTTTGTTCGGTCCCTCGCTAAGTCTAGAGAGGGACCTCTGATATACAGGGTGTTTGGAAGGGAGCTGTACATACGCCTAGGGTAGAAACTAGGGATAGTCTGCTACCTACCCCCGCCCATTATATTGACCTTGGCCTCAAGGTTTTTTTTTAATTTATTATTATTTTTTATTTGACTTTTTTATGATTTTTTGACTAAAACTACCTGTAGCTCAAAATCTATCCATGGGACCGGTCGGCTAATGGTCTTGTTTTAATCGTTAGAGTCTTAGGGTCCTGCAAAAAATTATTTTACACCAGAAAATTGTGGAGAAGAAAAGTTATGGGGCCTGAAGTACCGTAGTAAGGTAAAGAAATAATTTTAAGGGCAACTTTCTATGGGGTTTAAAAAAAAACTAACAGGGTTGGAGTTCTTCTGATTTTTTTAAAACATCCTCAGTCCATGCCCTTTCTAACGATATGCTAAAAGTGTAATTATCACTTTTAGTTTTAAAGTTATTAATTAATTTCCGCAACTAGGGCACTTCAAGCAAAAATTTCAACTAATGAAAATTAAATGTGTTCGATCGTAAAAGGATGGCAAATGAAACAAAAAATTTGGTAATGACTAATGTCATTAAATTACAAATTTTAATTAATTACTAATTTTAATTAATTACAAATTTTGTTCAAATTGATGACCATTGACCTGTAAACATGCTCGGCACCTCTTCCTCATCTCCACGGTCACCGTTCTAAGCAGCAGTTCCTCGCGCATTGTATCGAATGCGGCGTGGATCCTGTTAATTAGAACCTCCCTTGTTGGTACTTCTTCTGCGTACACCAACTCTTTCGCCCTTCCCCAGACGTAGAAGTCGAGTGGGGTAAGGTCAGGCGACCTTGGGGGCCAGGGAATTGGCCCACCCCGACTTAACAGGATCCACGCCGCATTCGATACAATGCGCGAGGAACTGCTGCTTAGAACGGTGACCGTGGAGATGAGGAAGAGGTGCCGAGCATGTTTACAGGTCAATGGTCATCAATTTGAACAAAATTTGTAATTAATTAAAATTAGTAATTAATTAAAATTTGTAATTTAATGACATTAGTCATTACCAAATTTTTTGTTTCATTTGCCATCCTTTTACGATCGAACACATTTAATTTTCATTAGTTGAAATTTTTGCTTGAAGTGCCCTAGTTGCGGAAATTAATTAATAACTTTAAAACTAAAAGTGATAATTACACTTTTAGCATATCGTTAGAAAGGGCATGGACTGAGGATGTTTTAAAAAAATCAAAAGAACTCCAACCCTGTTAGTTTTTTTTTAAACCCCATAGAAAGTTGCCCTTAAAATTATTTCTTTACCTTACTACGGTACTTCAGGCCCCATAACTTTTCTTCTCCACAATTTTCTGGTGTAAAATAATTTTTTGCAGGACCCTAAGACTCTAACGATTAAAACAAGACCATTAGCCGACCGGTCCCATGGATAGATTTTGAGCTACAGGTAGTTTTAGTCAAAAAATCATAAAAAAGTCAAATAAAAAATAATAATAAATTAAAAAAAAACCTTGAGGCCAAGGTCAATATAATGGGCGGGGGTAGGTAGCAGACTATCCCTAGTTTCTACCCTAGGCGTATGTACAGCTCCCTTCCAAACACCCTGTATACTTCCAGAAGAAGTATATACCAGCTTGCAAGCGATTATATACGATACTAGTCATGACGGTACCTTGTTAATATATTTATGAAAACATCATGTACGTTAGAAAGAATTTACTTCTTTTTAGTAAAAACGGCGACAGACATAATTATGTTACTAGAAATAGGGACCTTAATCCAACCAGGTTTCAGGCTGGCTAAAGTAGCATCATCTTTTATGGGGTACTGTATAAAATGTTACAATAAAATACCTCCCCACAATGAATGAGATGAAATTTAAAACTTGTATAAAACGCACACTATGCAGGCAAGCATAGTATAAGTTGGGGGATTACATCGCTGATAAAAATGCTTGGCTAAATGCTGGTCCTGCTCCGCAGCCATTAGGGCGCAAGAACAATTAGTGATGGGCAGAAAAGTTTTGAAGTATTGTTGGACCTACTGAAGACTGTTTGAATATACTTGTATTGTATAAACTCAATTTCTTTTAGTAGGTATTATATATCTGCACAGCACATGTGTGAGTACTATGTTCCGACTGTAAATCTACCATTCACTGTACCTATGTGTCGTTCGTTGACTTCTGTGTGCCCTGGCAGTTGAGCGTGTCATGCTCTCTCTAATTTCTCTCTGATGGTGGCACATTTGTGTTGGATCATTCGGTTCCCTTCAGGATGGTTGAGCTGAGTGGTGCCGATCCATGCGTCATGTTCGTGAACGGGCGCCATCAGTTGGGATTGGTCATAACTTAGCTGCCTCGGCCTGTTATTGCATTTTTATGTTGAAATTGTTTGTTACTCTAGACGCTTTTACGTGCACGTCTTTTTGCATCGTTCTCACATATATGTATTTTTTTTTAACAAGAATGATGTAACCAAAAACTTGTAATTGAAACTGATGGAAAGGAGTGTCCGTGGAGTTTCTTGCAAATTCTTTTCCATTGAGATTTACTGACGCTTGCGAATTTGCAACTAGAGTCATGTTTTTTTTTGTTTGACAATTCAAAGGTACCTCTTAGGTTTACTTAAAATAAACTATTTTTAAGTCGCAGTAGATGACCTGCAATTTTTAATAATGAGGCCAGACAAATATATTTAGTATTTCTGTCTCTTGTAAATTAAATTGCAGATTAGCTCTTCTTGATCTACAAAAAATAGCTTTCAATAGGACCGCGCCCTAACACTAAAAACATCGTATAAATCAATCATGTCAGTATTTGTATTGATACTGAGGCGCCAGCATCCAATTATAAACGAAATACCGTAGTAATCTATGTAAATAAATTTAAAAATGGGGTCTCATTAAAAATGTGAACAACCTTGCTTATCATCGTGTCAGCGGTCGGTTTACCACGCGCTCAGTGAGTGATTGGGACCTCTACTACAATGTAAGGTAGAATTTAATTTATCTCTGCTGGAGAAAGGTCTCAACTGATTTCCAGCTGTTTCGGTCCAGGGTTAGTGTGTTTATTTATTTATTCAGGAACTCCAACAATAGAAGTACACAATGAATCGTCAATATGAAGTAATGACAAGTGCACTAACTCAATTATAGGAGGTCACAGCATGCTTTTGGAGTATCGACTAAATAAAAACTAAAAAATAAACTCTTATGTTCTGTGTTTACTAAACAGTACACAATAGTACAGTACTATTATAGCGGAATACTTATCTTTAACGTGAATAAAGAACTGAGGAAAACGTTTGATTTCTTGAAAGTAGATAATTAACTGTAATTTCAATAAATCATTAAATAATATACTGCTCGTTAGTGAGCAATTAAATGTTTCATCATAAAACTTCGTTGCATTCGGGTTTACCATTCATTGGCTTATGCGCTTCTGGTTTAATAGTTTCACATGGATGAATTGTGTGCAAGATGATCGTCAGACTAATTGCGTAAGTGAGTTCGGCAGGGCAAAGGGAACACTCCATGAAATGACACATTCCTTTTAAATTTTCGTTATTGCGTAAATAAATAATTTTGAAAGGCTAAGTCCTCCACCCTATGAGCTGAATCAACATATGCTTTCCATGACCCTTTCGAGTGTATTACGCAATACGAAAGTCCTTATTTTAAAGATGTCGTCACCCTTACCTGTTCGTGTTCTTTGCCGAATTCTCTTACGCAAATAGACTGCTAGAAAGGAGAGAAAAGGGACTGATGGATAGTAAGACAGCTGACAGTGTACAATTGAAGAGTACGTGGAACAAGTAACAAGTGACAAGGACAAAATCCATCCATACAAATATTATAAATGCGAAAGTTACTCTGTATATCTGTCTGTTAATTTTTCACCCTATTTCTTCTCTCTTTTACAAAAAATGTAGGTAGGATATGATATTATTGTTTTATTTATTTCTCGTCTTCACTAAGTTAATTTAAGTGCTACTAATACTATTGTTAAGGGTTTAGCATAAGCATGTAATTATATTGTATGTCGTTTTGTGACAATTAAACATTTTTCTTTTTATTTTCTTTCAAGTCATAACGGCTGAACAGATTTGTATGAAGCTTGGCATATGGATAGACCAGAACCTGGATATAATGTTTGCTTGGGATAATAAAACACTTTTCAGAAGCAGGCAGAAGCTAGTAGTTTATATATTTACAAACTCCCACACCGCCACATGACGCAAGCTGTAGTTGATTCTGACTAATTGTAAGAAATACGCATAATCTTTACATATTTCTCTCAAATTCACGTGACTTTAACTTAGCAACACAATCTAGGTGCCAATGAATTATTAATAAATACCGAGACAGAGGACAATGCTCTCGGGAATTCGTTCATAATCTCGAGTGAAGCGAAAAGTTCATAAACGGAACTTGTTCTCATTTTTTTATACCAGTTTTATGTTTTGTTATGCGAATCTGTTGTTTACCTATCAATGCGGGTTTTCTACTGCTGTTTTCGTCGCTGCTTCGTCCATGTTTTTGAAATTGTATGTGATGATAAGTATATCATACCTAGCGCAAATAAATCTTATGTGATACATTCTTTATTTAAAATTGTTCATAGTTTTATGATGTACTCGTACCTACTACTAACTATAAAAGAGTTTAAAACCGTGGGCCTAGCGCAGCCGCAGCTAAAAAGCATCTTAGCAGTAACGTAGGACCACTACATAGGCGTACCATAGCAACGGCGTAGGCCCGCCGTAGTAGCCGCGTAGACCTACCGTAGCCGCATCGTAGCAGCTACACCTACCGTAGCCGTATAGATCTACCGTAGCCGCAGCGTAGCAGCATAGACCTATCGTAGCGGCATAGGAAGACCGTAGTAGCGTAGGCCAACCGTAGCCGCCGAGTATTAACGCCCGTACCGTACTAGCGTAGGCAAATTGTGATTGTCGATCGACTTTAGAAAATAAGACTAAAATTCGTCCATTATCCAATTCTCTTCATCTTGCTTTTGTAGAAGAAACCTGAGTGAAGATCATATAAGAGGCATTGGACAGTACATATTTTGGCAAAGAATAACGGCCCATATTTATTACAATTCAGATTCGACAACATTCTCCAAAATTATGTTAAACCGTTAATTACCGTTTTATTATTCATCCCGCTATTCATCCTATATTTGAGAACAAAAATAACAGGTAGATAACAGTTCTTTCTCAAGGGAAAAACAAGAGAAAATATTCTAAGTTCATTGGTTACTTCACCTCTATTCGTCACGACAGTGAACTTCCAGATAAATAATTGTTTTTTCTAAGAACAACAAAACAACAGCGGAGTTAATTTTAATTGAAAAGGTTACTCACATTGCGACAAGTGTGAATCTCCTAAAATAGTTTACTAAAGAAAGACATATGATAACATAAATGGGTCATTTTTTAAAGCTTATCTGTTATAGTAGTTAGGTTGTTGAACTCAGCATTTGAGTAACTTTTTCTCAAAATTTTTGGCTTTTACAGAATAACATTTTTATTTGAAGAACTGAATTTTTATATCTTTTGTTAGCCAATGAACTAGGCACATTTCATCCACATGTTCAAAATCAAACCTAAAATTTTCATAAAAGTTGAACTTCTACGATCTTTTCTTCGACTTAACCAAATCATCGCTTACCATCAGGTGAAATAGTGGTCAAGCGCGAGCCTGTAAATAATTGTAATAAAAAACTACAAACGTGAAAAATGCTTGTGCGATTAAACTCACAGATCCATCGAATCGGGCGTTCATTATCTAACAAGAGCTGCTTTTAGATATTAGCTAGTGCTTTTACCTTTTTAGTCAATGACCACATAGGTAGTTCAGGGCAGGGTCATTGGGGATTTTAGATCATTCACCACGACAGGCAAACATTATTGGCTATCGTACCGGATAGTCGTCGGCTTCGATCATAATAAAATTGTATTTGAAATGGTGTAAGTACAATAAAAAGTATGTATATTTATCGTAGAAATTAAGAATTTAATTCTTAAGGGCTGCTAATCTGCTACTCACTCATCCTTTTGTAACATCATGTTATTCCGTAAGATGGTCCACATTTTGGACAGTTATGTTAAAGTCTCATAAGATCTGATCACAGTGCACAAACAATAATGGTTAGCACTTACATACCTTCACAAAAAATGCAAATAAAACCTTTAATATAGATGACCCAAACGAGTTCTATGCCGAGTTTTTTAAATAATTAAACACGCAATTTATTGACACTCTTCCACTGAAAGCGAAAAGTATTTACACCAAGTTCGTATTTAGCGATTGGGCGACTCCAGGCATGCGTAAAAGCAGGCCAAAGCTATATGAACTTTTTGGCCTAAAGCAACATATGAATAATACAAGCTTTCATAAACATGTTGCAAAATATTAAAAAATCTTTAAAATTGCATGCAAAATAGCTAAAGCGCTGTATATAATCAATAAAATAAAATCAGCAAACAGTAAATTAAAAACATCGGCTAAGTGCGTGTCGGGCCACGCGCAGTAATAGGGTTCCGTAGTTGCATAATAATGCGGACTAAGAAGAGGGTTTTTTGTTTTTACATGAACATTAAAACGATTTGAGCTTACAACGTCTAAAAGCGGACCCACACAGGACGATGCTAACTGAAGAAGGAGTTATAAAATCCAACTTCACAAGTGAAGTTAGAAAAATATTATCTTATGCAGTACCACCGCGGGTTGAGGCAAGCGTTTGTAATTAAGATTTATAACCAGCGTCACTTAATCATTTGAATACTGCAGTATTGCCGTTACGGAGATAGTCTTCGTTAAAATCGCCAAATAAACCGAAAACAAATATTTTAGTAGATATGAGTATTTTCAAACAACTTAATCAACTACCAAAAAGTAAAATCAAATAATTCAATGATAGGATCAAACAACGAACGTAAATAAGCTGCAATAAATAATCTATATTGAGGACGGCAATTGTGAAATTTATAAATCAAACAGTTTTTCTAAGAATCACACTAGACGACAAATTACAATGGGGTCCTCACATAACATCTCTTATGGGTCGGCTAAGCACAGCCGATTATGCTGTTAGAAAGATAAGACAGTTAACGGATGTACATACCGCGCGTTTAGTCAATTTTAGTTACTTTTGCAGCATTATGTCGGTCGGGCAGCTGATATTTAGTCCATATTTATATTTCAAAAAAAGTGAGCTCTCAGAGCTCTGACAGCTCTTAGTTACTGAGAATATGTTAGGGAACTATAAAAGATTAACATCATGACAGTTTCTTGATATTATGTAGATATGTAAGGAAAAATATACATCTCTTTAGTAAAGTCAGTGATAGACACAATTGTAATAATAGAAATAAAGATAAGTTAGATCAACCATCTAATAGATTAGCTAAAGTACACATCTTTCATGGGGTACCTACTGTGTTAAATTCTGTAACAAAATACTATGTGATATATTAAAACTAAATGAAGGAAAATTTAAAAGTTTTGTTAAAAGCACACTTTATAAACAAGCAGATTACAAATTAGATAATTATATTCAAGTTAAAATGCTTGCAAACACGCTGGTCCAGCTCCATAGGGCAATCTTTAGTGTACACAAAATCAAACTGATTAATTAATATTTTCATTCATAACTATAGTACAGCTTTTTTCTTTCCTTTTTGTTTAAGAAATTGACTCGCTCATTGTTCCGTTGTTGTTGACTTAGGTAATTTACGTATGTTTGCAATATTTGTAAGTATGTGAGAACTATGTTCCTATTTATCGAATTAACGAATTTACCTGTTAGTGCTTGTAATACTTTACACCTGTACGTAGTATAATAGTGTTAGGTTAGGTTAGTCTCATCGGTCAGTCGGTCATCGTTCTCACTTACTATATTTATGATTGTAGGTATATTGTAAAACACTATTTTTAAAGAGTAAATATGGAGTTTCTTGTCCTTTCTTCTCCATAACCAGCTACTTTTCCGAATGTACGGTATAATCAATTATTATTACTAACAGATTAAAAAAATTTGGCGTTCAAAATTGCCACTAATGGCCTAGTTAAAATAAAGAATTTTGACTTTGACTTTGAAATAAGGGAGCGAGTTTATTGCCATCAACCGTAATCACTACAAGTTGTTTCAAAATATTTTATACGCAGAGTAAGTGATTTATCTAAAAATAAAAACAGAGCGGGCACCTGTGTTTGCATTAGTTACAAAGAGTATTACCTCATTGCGAAAACTTATCTAAGCCACGAGAAAAATCCGGAAGTCTTAGATATTCTTTATCTCACGCGTGACAATCACGGTGTTTGATCATGACAAGAGTCATTATTAGAGTAATGTAAGGTGTTTCTTTTATTTGTGTTGATTTGATTATTTTTTATCCTCGTTGTAAAAGTTAGTAGAGTTAATGCGCAGTGGAAGCAGGAAAGTAAAGCATATTTGCATTTTTATCATCATTTCATCCATGCTCACCATGATCAAGGCAACAATAAAGGGTAGTGAATCGTAATCACAAATCGTGAGCAAAAAAAGTTAACTGTCCTCTACATTTTGTCGAAAATAACGTATGTATCGCCAGGCCTGCAGAGATGTATAGATATTTGCGGTAAGAAGAAAGATAAGAAGAAAGGCAAGAAGAAAGAAAGAAAAGTGACGCCAATCATGTGACGGACGTGTATTTTGTGGACAGTCTTTTGTAAATGACGCTTAAAAATAGCTGATACTCAGCTCATCCTTTTTCATCTTTTCTTGTGAGGATGGTGACACCTCTTGTGTCAAGGTTAATTAAGCCGCTTCTGGGATCCCCACAGGCCCTGACTTGGCTATTTCAGACTTACATTAACTATTTAAGTCCAGGTTTCCACACGATATTTTCCTTCACCGTTGCCTGTGATGTCCAAGCTAAACTTGGAAAGTACATATGAATGTGAAAAAGTCACAATGGTAATTGCCCGGATTTGAACCCACGACCTCAAGCACGAGAGGCGCGATCTTAGCCACTGAGCCACCACGACATGTCAGCTCAGCCTAATTTAAATAAATAAGGGTTAGTCGTCAGCAGTTGTTTATTGGGATAATTATGTTGTAGGTAAGCGGTGAATAAAAGTCACAAATCATATAAAACCCACTTTATTTCTCATCTATCTCCCTTAATAACCTCTGTAACTGTACGTAATACTATCATATTTACAATATACACACTTCAACATATACCAAAATAAATACACAGAAAAATAATGTCCTTATAATTTCGATATGTTATACTTATAATACAAAATTTTCCAAAATAAAAACAATAACTAACAGCCATGATTGATAATCTCACAATAATAATAAAAAAAAACAATACAAACATAAGAAGTTAAAATAATAATTAACTATTAGAACTAATTTACAGTAACTGGTGTTTTATATTAGTTGATAGGCATTGAGAAAATGCGTTTTAATTAGTAAAAAATCAATCTAGAACTATATTGGGGTCAGCTTCTAGTCTAAACAGATCCAACTAAGTACCTGACTATCTGACCTCCAAATGCCAGTGACTGGGTAACATACATGACTACCAAAGATGTTCAAATGACAGCCAGGACTAAAGTTTAACGTGCTTGTCGAGGTGCGGTGGAATCTTGCTATGTAAAGATCGTCACCCATCCACGGACGAACCTTGGCAAGCGTTGCTTAACTTTAAAGGTTGATCTCTGCGGCTGATATAATTTAGCCACTAGCTCAAGATTGAATTAGTAAGGAAACGGTTTGATTTAGTCATTTTAGTTAATTAATAAATGATTATATGGTTCAAGTTTTAATAACCTGGGCGACCCAGCTCTGCTCATCAAATTTTCATCAAAATGATGAAAATTTACAGAAATATAGCTTATACTTCAGATTAACACATAGGCTATAATTTATAAAGATATTAAAAAAGTACTGATATCACGCGGGCAGAGCCGCGAGCGGCAGCTATTGATTTTATATAATTTGTAACTATTCTAATAAAATGGGTCAGTTATAATTTATTTTAAACTTTTGCGTTTAAATAAATAAAATAAAAATTCAGACTTTCCTTCTTTTGATATAAACTTAACTGTATGGAATGTAATTTTATAATTTCATTATTTTTCAATCTCCTGTGTCGTGCACTATAATATCTCCTGCTTACTTGCGTAATCTCTGATTTAGGTCACTGTGACCGAAATTCAGTTGGGAGGGTTTTTTAAAACTTTTATTCTCGTATTTTTTTTACTTTTGATACGCTTACCCACACCGAATCTCATTTTTTTATCTCGTAGACTAAACTTATTTTATGAGAGTTGCCTCTTTAATGTTACTTTAAAATAGTGTCGTATCCTGAATGATCGAAAATCGAAATAGATCGAAAATTTAACTATTTCAAAGAAAAAAAATACATTCGGCCCTTATTTAATTTCTACTCATTTATATCAGACATCATTCCATCGGTCGCATTTATCTCATTGTTGATTTCTTCATTTATTACAATAAAATTTTATGTAATGTGTGTATTAATATTGTTATATTTAAATATATTACGTTTATATTCATAAAACATTTATTTACACCAATTAGTAAAATTCTATTGAGTAGTCACGTCACATCAATTCGATGTATCACTTATGATTGAGCCTTACTACATCACTACACTTGCAACATTTATAAAAAATAAGGTCATTGGCAGCTGTCAGTTCAGTCTACGAAACAAAAAATAACAATAAAAGTAATTTTATTTCCTTACTAAATAAAACCATTTTCTCTCAATGTCTACGAAAACCAAAAAATATTGAACAGTACTTAAATTCGGCTTGAAAAACCTGATTACAGCCTGCCAGTTATAAAATCTTTAGTTTCTATTAGAAACCATCGAAGGGATTTAGATGCCCATATAAAAGTATCATTTTCACCATAAGCTATTTATCCATACCTTCAGGTAATATTAAAAAGCCTTACAGGCTTTTATCACCAGTGTTCCTATTAGTTATTATTAAAATAGTAATAGGCAATCAACTTAGTACGACCTTCTATTTTTACTTCATATTCATTCATCCTATTATTATTTCTTTAAACCCAGTTTCCAGAACGAAAATGATCAAAAATATTGTCAATCACGCGGTAGCGTTATTTTACTGCCAATCGCATCGCTTAATTTGTGACGCATCGAAAATTTCGTTCCGAAACCGGAATGTAAAAGGTTTTTCTTCCCATTAAAAAAGAACTGTAGGTAGTATTGGGCCCTGAAAAGAGTTTAAACTAAGCTGCACAAATGTACTACATATAAAATTGTCGTTACCACGAAGATTCTCAAAAGTACAGAAGTGTAAAACATAACCCTCCTTAGGCAGTCGGGTAAAATTTCATCTATGGCTAGAACTTGTGGTAGCTACTTTTTAGATTATTTTTGTGGTCTGTGTTTGGTCAGAAAGACTATGATCCTAAATAGTTGCCTTTATTAGTTTGCTTTTTGCTCTATATTTTTTTATATGCCTAGTTAAACTCGACATAAAATTATATGCGCGTAAGTTTGTGATTCGAGCCGATTCCGATTTCGAGTGGTGTAATGAACCGAGACTTGTAGAATTTCTTGATAATGCTAAATTTACCTAACATCAACTGTATGAAACTTTGAAAAACTGCAAATCTGTACTTGAAAATGATAGTTATCATATGTTTTATATAGTTCGGCAACTCATCATAAGCCGATTTCTGAATCGAGTTATTCGAGTTAAGAACATGCCAAACTCTACTTTAATGCTAAGTTTTGACACGTTTTCTCGCTATAGTTGAGTTTGAAAGTACTCAACTTCAAATTCTTGATTCAGAATACGGATGATAATCTATTAGAAGTACTTCTAATTTGACAAGATTTTGACGTTGTTTTTTGCTAAGATGAGATTTCGTTTGATTTTTTTTAAACACGGTAATTGTGTCAGAATCAATGGCAATGCCTGCAATGCCTTTAATTTTGACTATTCAGCAAAATTAATTGATTTGTTTAACATAACTATGAAACAGTGTATTAGGGATTTCCTTTAAAATCCTTCATATTGTGTTATGCAATCGGGGTGCTGGTCTCAACATAGTCCCTTCACCTTATCCTGTCTTATGTCAGTGTTCAACAGCTGGTAGTTCTGGCGTGGTGGTAGGAATGCTGGTGGTGGTGGCGAGGGTGGTCAGCGCTGTGGTGATGGGGGCATCCTTGTCTAGAGGTCTGTAGGACCAGTTGCCGCAGCCGTCGAACTCGAGTACGTGGGTGTGGTATTTCCTACAGGGAGAGATTTTAATTAGGATTATTTTTATAATGATAATGTTATTTTATTTCTTTGCTGGTTTGGTTGATAACAGTCACTTTTAAATATGTAAAATATAAATACAGTAATAACAACTACTTGGATTACTTTCTCAGTAAATTGAGACTTTTTTAGCATTATAACTCAGCCATAACGGCTACCTTATGGTTAAAAATTAAAGGGCCCAATTAAAGTTTGATGTTTTAATCAAGGGCCCAATTAAAACTTGATGTTATGATCAAGGGGTCAATTAAAGCTTGATGTTATGATCAAGGGCCCAATTAAAGCTTGATGTTATGATCAAGGGCGTAATTAAAAATTGATTGACACTCAACTCTTAGAAACATTTTCTGCTACGCCTAACGAAGCGATAAAGTTTCTGATAGTTGAGTCGTTATAACCTCAAGCTGCGAGAAGAGAATTAACTCATCTTTTTCATGATATAAACTATGGTATATAATATAACAGTCATAACAATAAAAAACAATCCTATGGAACAATTAAATTTTGCTAAGTTCGGTGGCCTCTTCTTTGTTTCTGTTGGCTAAGCTCTACAGAGGGTACTACAACGTTGCCCTACACACTGGTTATTCCTCTACTTACCACACACTAGGTCGATGCGTGATGGACAGCAGCGTGATGCCCTCCTTGACGGCCGCCTCGTACATCACGACTTCAGTCTCCATGGATACAGCGCTGGTACACTCGTCTAGTAATGCGTACACGGGCCTGCAAACATAAACAAAGTGTTAATTTTTATGTGATGCTGACGATACGCAACGTAGCCTAAAAATGAACAACCGGAGCAAGCGCGTGATCAAAACACGAGACTCGTAGACTGCGTCAACAACGCAATCTATGAATTGAAAACGCAGTCTACAAGTCGATAACGCAATTTACAAGTCCAAAACGCAGTCTACGAGTTGACAACGCAATCAACGAGTCGGCAACGCAGTCTATGAGTCCAAAACCAATCTACGAGTTGGTAACGCAGTCTACGAGCGGCAACACAAATAATAAATAGATAAGTTAGTCGACGAGTGGATGACGCAGCACGGGGTCCCAGCGCTAACAAATAAAATTTGGTTCAAATAAATGTCACTAGACGGCGCGATATGCAAGGATTTGTTATTGAATTGTATGTAAAAATAACATTTCTAGAAATGATCACAAAAAATGTATGTAATTTTTTAATCAACTCTCCAAAGCACGAAATTATAGAATATTGGGTTCCTAATTCACATTTCACAGATTATTTGAACGGATCATTTAAAATTGATTCCAATAGATGGCGCGGTTTTAAATTTCTGAGGAATGCCACTATTTTTTTTAACTTGCATTATAACACATTTTGGTAGAATGATAATGTAAAAACGTTCCTAAAAATTAATAAAACAAATCGTCACTGTATTTATAGAAAAAAATTGTCACGAACCGAGAAAACCCCTTTTACTTGCAAGTCGCTGCTAACTCCATCTATAGCCGTGGAACGAAATCGAAAGAATTAAAAAAAAACTGACTGTATTATGATAAAATTTTTGTTTTAATTTTATTTTGATTACAGTTAAAAATTAAATCAGATTAAAACAAAAAAATAATCATATTAATGATTAAATTTCTGTTTTAATCCCTCAGTCATTAGTTTGGCGAGGGCGGCACGTATGAAGTTGGCCCTTATTTTTATCTTTTTTATTAACGTGGCTTACGTTTAGTTCTTCTGAGCTAAACGTAACGCTACAATACAGACGACATGGTGCTACTGAACGCGTTAGTCGGTAGTATTAGGACACTATTGTCCATATGTGAATGTTATGTAATTAAACATGGGTTATTGTATAACGTTCAGAAAAGTAAGTACATTGTTTTTTGATGCGGGGATCAGGAACCTTCCTGATGCGTCTCCCATACGGCTAAACGATGTTACTCTTGAGCGAGTGGAACAATTTAAGTACCTAGGTCACTTGGTCACCACTGACTTCAAGGACAATGCTGACATTGAAAGGGAACGAAGGGCTCTTTTCGTGCCTGCGAATATGATAGCTCGCAGGTTTGCACGTTGTACTGCTGAAGTAAAGGTGACGCTGTTTAGAGCATTCTGTACACCTTCTACACTTGCAGCCTGTGGGAAAAGTATTTGCAGGCGTTGTATTGGAGCCCTTGGAGTCCACTATAATAACGTGTTCAAAAAACTGATGGGGTTGCCTTGACGTTGTAATGCGTTCTAACAGGGTTCTGGAAATGATTGCTGACAGAGTGGACTATCCGTATTTAGTTCACTGCAGTCACTTATATGTCACCGTATCGTGTTGTTTACTAACACTTAGTTTTTAATGCACATTGTTACTAACCCTATATGAGTCTTAGCTCGAAATAAAGTTATTGAATTTGAGTTAGGACAGCGCCTAATACAAATAAACACATTTTTTTTCGACTTCAAAAAAGAAGGAGGTTCTCAATTCGTCATAATAAAAAAATATATACCTGTGGTAGAACATCCTGGCCATGGCCATCCTCTGCTTCTCTCCGCCAGACAGCGTGGCCCGCCAGTCCCTGACGGCCCACAGGCCGCCGTGGCGGGCGGCGCAGGCGTCCAGGCGCACGAGCCGCAGGATGTGCGCGGCGCGGCTCTCTGCGGCCGCGTCGCCCTCGCAGGCGCGCGACGGGTACGTCACTTGGTCTATGAGGGAGCCTTGCGACATGTATGGTCTGTGGATTATACAGAATATGCTTTGTAATAATCTCGAAATATGAGATAAATATCATGGATTCTGTCTTACTCGCAAAAAAATATATCGTGCAAAATAATCGCTTGAGAGGTAGCATCTTTTCCGTAGGATCAAATATTAAGTGGTCTACTTGGAAATCTTTGGATAGACTGCGAACCCAAGTGAGATGGTGTAACGCCAACCTGGTAAAGTAGGGATATCTCGAAGCAAGGGTGAAAGAAAGAAAATACATTTATTTAGCACAGATTAATAGACACACAACATGCCGACATGATGACTGAAGGGTATGAAAGTAGAACCACAACGCAGACTATATCTCACCAACTTTCCTGCTTTCTGTACCCTAAAACCTGTAGCCGAAGCTGCTTACACGTTACCTTCGACAATGCCCTGATGGTGAGGAAATAAAAGGACCTTTGATTTCCCTAATGAGTCCCCTCTTGGTTTCAATCTCGCCTGACGATAAGGATAGATAAGGTCTACGATGGAATAAGCAAGCACAAAGATGCCTGTTCTCCGGTTTACTCTTGCTTTGAAGACTAGCGAGTCATACCATAGACCAATAACGATGATGATGCACTCACCTCTGCGGTATATAGAACATGATGGGCCGTGACGTACAGAAGCCTGTATCAGCTAGATTAGTTTCATCGGCGCAGTGTGCGCACGCGCAGGGACGCGGTACGTGCAGTTCGCCGCCGAACACCGGCCATAGACCGGAGATTATGCGGAATAAACTGTGAACAGAAATAGTACAGGTTAGACAATCAATTGTTTTAAATTTTGAAAGCTTTGCCGGTGCCGCGCTATTATCTGATCTAGGATCAAATTAAATACGCGAACTTGTGCACACAGATAAGTGTTACAATATGGTGGTTCTGTATACTTAACACTTCGAAAAGCCTATTGTTTTATATCGCGTTTTATAACCATTATTTGAAAAAATATTGATTTACCATATATTAAGAAGGTGTGCAAGGGGTTCCACCTGTTAAGGATGATTTCCTGGACAAAAACTATCTTACGTCCTTTCAGGGTCTCAAACTATCTTTAAGCGGTTTAACCGTGAAAAGGTGATAGACAGCTAGGTCGTTGATGTAGATTCCTCTCAAGATTTAGAAGAAGGTCCGGGTCATCTATGCAGTCCGCCAGTAGCACGTAATTCGGGAACTTATTGCCCATTTTTAAACGGTGGGATGCCGTAATTACCGAAACAATTAAAAGGCCATTTTGTCTCGCGTGGATACACGGTTTGCCCACTCAAGGGGTAAAAAGTAAGTTGAATCAGATGAAGTATTTAAAGCTAGTAACCTAGACTTCCCGCATCCATTGGGTCCCACAATGAGTAGGTGTGTGCCGGGCGCGATGTCCAGCGTCACTCCGCCCGCCACTACGTCACACGCGGGTGTCACTATAGGTACGCCGCGCAGCCGGATCGCTAGGTCATTTGTGTAGATTATCTTGCCTGAAAACAATAAATAAATACGTAAAGCTGTTTGCTTTACCGAAAAAAAAAACAATCGAGAGTTCGCCGGCTTTTTAGTCTATACACCTGTAACATAACTCAAGTGCCAAAAGCAGATCAGCAGTTGTTTTTTTTCATGCTCGATCGCGTTGACGTAAATGTAAATTTGAATTGAAACTGGATAAACGCCGTCTGGTGACAGTAACGGGAAACCGCAATTTTGGATAAAAATTGACATAAGGAAACGTTTACGTTAACGCAATCGAGTGCGTTAAAATACTCGGCATAAGGCGTCTGACTACTTCTCAAGAACAAAAGTAAATGAAAAAAAAACCGGCCAAGTGCGAGTCGGACTCGTGCAGGAAGGGTTCCGGACCATTTTCGCAAAAAACGGCAAAAAAGTCACGTTTGTTGTATGAGAGCCTCACTTAAATATTTATTTTATTCTGTTATTAGCGAAATTTTTTAAGTTTTTAAGTGAAATTTTCACAGATGGTGTATGTTAGTTGTTATAGCGGCAACAGAAATAATCACATCTGTGAAAATTTCAAGTATCTAGCTATCACGGTTTATGAGATATAGCCTGGTGACAGACAGACAGACAGATAGACAGACAGACGGACCGCGGAGTCTTAGTAATAGAGTCCCGTTTTTACCCTTTGGGTACGGAACCCTAAAAAATAAAGCCGGCGACACATTTTATTTTATGCTACATAATTTATCTAGTAGTAGACTCGATTCGAACGACAATCTATTGAACACCTAGTTATAACACGATATCTTGCGAAAACACCCCGATTCAAACAGCAAAACGCCCATAACTTTTGATCGGCTGAACCGATTTTCATCAAACATAGCTACATTCTCGATAAAGTCAGCATTCAAACAAAAAAAACCGAAATCAAAACCAGTTCATCCGTTTAGGAGCTATCAAGCCACAGACAGATACACAAACACACAGGTACACACGTCAAACTTATTCACACACAAACACAACTCTTTTTTCGTCGGGGGTTAAAACACCGAAATCCCAACACCTGATAAAATACTCACAGCGGATCTTTGTGTCTCTGAACTGGTTGCTAGACGGTGTTGAATGTGATTGAATGTTGAAGGTGAAGATAGCATTGTATAACTGTCTCTTTCACTCGCTTACGTTTGTCGCATCGTCCTATCTCGCTTACTCTATGCAGTATACTCGATGACAAACTGTTTCTTGCGCAATGGTTTGCAGAGCCAACTTCAGAGCCACAAAGAACCGTTGTGACTATTATAGCACATAGTATTTGCTGCTTTGCACTTTACAGTCCAATGGAACAGCAATACAACAAGATCAAGGAGAGATCAGTCGCAAAACCATCAATCCTACGTGCCGCGTGAGGCATAAATCAAGACTAAAATACAGAAAGAATGCATCTTTGTTGCTCATCCTCATCATCCTTTTAATGTTACCACTGCTGGGACACAGGCGTACTCTCTGTGGGAGAGAATGGGCTGTAATCCACAAAGCGGGATCAGTGCGGGTTGATGGATGTCCCATGTCTTCGATTTTTTGGTTCTAAGACATCCCAGTTTCCTCAGGATGTTTTCCTTTACCGTTTTAAGAGCCGAACTAAGCTAGGCAGATAGAAATGGAGTCGTACCTTCAGGCACAGGTCTATTATCCTTGAAGGTCACTTGGAAGGCTGCCCCCTGAGAGCTAACATGCACACTGCGCACGCACTTGCCCCGCGCTACTTCACCGAACACAACCAACATGTCGGAAACTCGGGTCGCGTAGCCTGCGAGGGTCACTATTTCCTGGAATAGTAGAAAAAGGTTACGATTTGTATCAGAGCAAAAGACACACGTAATCTAAAAGTGTAATTTCAAATTTAATCTTTCAAATCACGTGTTATTAAGCTTCTCAGAAAACATGTTAAAGAACTTGCAAAAGTTACTTTCGTTTCAATCAAATTTTGTGACCAAAAGTGAGACAGTGAGAAATGAAATTTGGTAATTAAATCAAAAACGAATATTATATTTCCATAAAATGATTATATATCAAATCATATCCCAGATTTCTGGATTGAGTATTTGAAGTTTAAAGTAGGGTTTAACACGTTTTTAATCACAAACACTCGATTTAGAAACCGGCCTTTGATTCTCCTACATGATATCACAGATAATATAATACTCAATATTATAAAGAGGGAAGATTTTTTTGTTTGTTTGTTTGTACCGAATAGGCTCCAAAACTACTGGACCAATTTAAAAAATTCTTTCACCTATGGAAAGCTACATTATTCTTGAGTAACATAGGCTATAATTTATTTTCAAAAATTAGAGATCCCTATGAAAATTGCAATAGTGTAACCCAAAGTCGCAAAATGTTGTTTATGCAATGGTCATATAATAGGGGTTATTAAAACACGAGCGTGGGTTTATCATTAACATGAGGCGAAGCCGAATGTGATTATAATATCAGTGTGTTTTAATACCTTATTATATGCCGTTGCATACACTACTTTATCTTCACTGATACAGTTGAAATAAAACAAAAGTGGAGACAGAAAAATATGTGGTATGGCGGGCAATCTAAATTCTCATTGCGCATGACTGCGCAGCGCGAGCATCCATAGACAATGACACAATTTTTCTACATAAAGTCAATGAGCCCTTATGCGCTAATAAATTAAAAAGTAAAACTGTGCTATAAAATTAAAAAGTTATTTTATGATGCACTTGTTTGAAAATCGAAGGAAAATGTTGCACTGTAATAGTTTTTCTATCCACGAATATAAAGAACGTGTTTATACAATGTTTTTTGAATTCATATTTGGAACATTACGTTGTGAGTGTAGATAATAGTAGTTTAGGCAATGGTCATATAATGGGGGTTATTAAAACACGAGCGTGGGTTTATCAAATGAGGAGAAGCCGAATTTGATAATAATAACACGGGAGTGTTTTAATACCCAATTATATGCCGTTGCATACACTATTTTATCTTCACTCATACATTTGGAATAAAACAAAAAGTGGAAACGGAAAAGATATGTGATATGGCGGGCAATTCAAATTCTCATCAGCGCGCGCCTCCATAGACATGACACTACTTTTCGACAGTAAATCAAGGAGCCCATAAGCGCCAATAAATTAAAAAAGTAAAAGTGTGCTATAAAAATTAAAAAGTTATTTTATGATGCAGTTTTTTGAAAATCGAAGGAAAATGCTGCACTGTAATGGTTGTTTTTTTAAATTTTACCTATCCACGGATGTAAAGTACGTGTTTATAGAATATTTTTTAAATTCATAATTGGCATGCGCTGAGAAAACTATTTATGATACATTAAAATTAGGTACTACATGATTAATGTACTCATGTACCTACAAAAAAGTCTGCGATAGAATATATCTCACTGTAATAGGTAAGTCACAATGTGTTCTAACATTTAATTAGATCGCCGGTAGAAACAAAATTTGGTTACATTCGTATTTTAGTATTAATTCTTATTCAAATAAATAGTTTAACAAATTAGCAGACAGGTAGGTAGGCAGGTAAGTAGGGTAGGTAAGTAGGGTAGGTAGGCAGGGTAGGTAGGTAGGTAGCCAGTTGACGGGAGCGAAGCCACGGGGTCAGCTAGTACAATACAAATTTGAATAGTCGAGTGGTACGCCTTAGTAATTTAAAACCGCGCCATCTATTGGAATCAATTTTAAATGATCCGTTCAAATAAACTTTGAAATGTGAATTAAGAGACCAATACGAGGGCTGCACTAAAAGTATCGGGAATGGAATATTTCCACTGTTCCTGTCATATTAAAATCTTTTTAATTGATAACTCCTTGGTTTTAAAAATCGAATACTATTTATTTATTTAAAAAAAGATTCTTGGTCTTGTCACAAGGTTTTGTCAAACTTGTTTAGTCGTTGAGAAAATGGAATTGACTCGAGAAAATTCAAGAGCGATGATTTATTATGACTTTTGAAGTGGTTTAACACAAAAACAGCGTGTTGACCAGATGATTTCTGCATTTGGTGATGAAGCCCCATCCAAAACCACAATTTATCGCTGGTTTGCTGAATTTCAACGTGGACGTGTCAAGTTCAGTAATGATCCCCTTCAAGGTCGTCCAAAAACTGCAGTCACCCAAGAAAACGTTGATGCTGTGCGTAAGCTGATTGAGGAAGATCGACATGTGACATACCGAGAAATTCAGGCAACTTTAGACATTGGCATGAGTCAAATACAAATAATCTTGCATGAACAACATTTAGGTGTAAAAAAGCTAGTTACTTAGTGCGTCAGAACTCTCGAAAGATTCCACGCAGGATTCTCAAATGCTGTATACAACATCGTATCAGGTGACGAATCCTGGATATACGCGTACGAACCCGAAACAAAAAACCATTCACGAGTTTGGGTGTTCGAAAATGAGTTAAAGCCAACAAAAATTGTTCGTTCACGGCGTGTTGCAAAAAAAATGGTGGCCACGTTTGTCACCAAAACCGGCCATGTTGCGACTATTCCTCTTGAGGGACATAGAACGGTTAATGCAGAATGTTATGCTAGCATTTGTTTGCCACAGGTCGTTTCTGAACTCCGTAAAGAGAACTGCAACCGCTGCATCATCCTCCATCACGACAATGCGAGTTCTCACACCGCGCACAGAACAAAAGAGTTTTTAGAGCAAGAAAACATAGAATTATTAGACCATCCGCCGTACAGCCCCGACCTAAGCCCTAATGATTTCTATACTTTCCCTAAAATAAAGAACAAATTGCGTGGTCAGAGATTTTCATCACCTGAAGAAGCTGTGGACGCCTACAAAACGGCCATTTTGTAGACCCCAACTTCCGAATGGAATGGTTGCTTCAATGACTGGTTTCATCGTATGGAAAAATGTGTCAAATTTCGCGGAGAATACTTCGAAAAGCAATAAATACATTTTTAAATAGTAATGTTGTGTCACTTCCTTGATTCCCGAAATTTTCAGTGCCGCCCGCGTTAGGTTCCAAGGGGATGACGAGCTGAAGTGAGCGAACGCAGCTCCCGTCACCTCCTTCATGTTAGGTTACTTAGACCCTGCACGAGACACGCACAAATGGGAGCCCCGCATTTGTATTCCATAATTTTGTGCTTAGGAGAGTTGTTTTCTATGTTATCGCCGAGACCCCGTGAAGATATAAATTGTTTCCTTCAACTTTTGAAGGCAATTGAACGGACTAGTACCGTTCAATTCCCTTCACGAATATAAACACTAACATACAGTATTCTAATTCAAATGAAAAATATATAATTTACCTTATAACTGGACATAAGCCTCTCTATCGCGTCGGCGGCAGAGTTGAGAAGATTTCTCGACGTCGTCATGTATTCCGCTCGGTCACTTATACTGCTGCCTGAAACAAGAGAAACCAAATCAGTATACTTGATTTGTGAGGCTCAATATGGCAACGGTTGAGACTAACGTTGGTAAGAATTCAGATCATGGATATTGCATGGATTCTGCACACATTCACAGGTCGGTTAATTATATATCGTACCTCGGATCATCTAAAAGCACTTTAGACCTGTGGTCCCAGCTGTCATTTGTACATCTTCTTTGTGGGTGTTCAGACACCGTGCAAATCAATAGTAGTAATAGGGATGTTAGCTGAAAAATTGTTTATTGTCCGTCTGATAGATTTTATTAATCTACCTGACGGACATAAGACGCTCCTCGCTCTTGCGAGATATGTTTTTATGGTTTTTCGTGGCATGCTGAATAATCCACAAATATTGGAATCGTTGGGATTGCTCGTTCCAAACAGCAACCCGTACAAATTTATTAAAGTTTGCACCAGTGATTCGTGCAGTAAGTATTCTTAATACCATCTCTCTGCGTTTGGACATATTTTCTTGCTCTTTGGCGGAATTCCAGAGGGTGACACTTAGTGTGTTGTCCACTGTGTAACTTGTGCTTCTACCCAGACCCGTTACTTAGGACTGTACAATTAGCAATTTATGAGTACTTTTGTTAGCTTGGGTCTTACCTGTTAAAACAAATGTATGTGTTAATGAATAAATAAATAAATTTTCAGTTAACATCCCTATTACTACGACATTAACAAAACATTGAAAGCCCAACATCTGCCGGATATATACATTAAACTAGTCCAAAATATCTCCCGCGGTGCTGACAGAGGAGTTCGAGGTTGGGGAGGTTGTTGATCAAGGCTCTGCCCTTAGCCCGTCGCTTTTCAACATAGTGATGGACTATACTACTAAAAATATCCAAGCACCACTGCCCAGGAACCTCCTGTTCGCAGACGACATCGTCCTTATGGCCAGATCAGCAACCGAGTTACAGACCACCATGATCACTTGGATGACTGCTCTAGAGTCTGCAGGTCTTAAAGTCAATAGAGCAAAGACTGAACATTTAAAGTGCCAGTTTAACAACAGCAGTAGCCAAGCCACCATCTATTACCCAGATCGTAATCCTATGCCGAAAATAAATAAGTTCAAATACCTAGGCTCAGTAATCACAGAGCAAGGAGATATCGCCGCCGATGTAGCACAGCACAGGGTAAACGTGGCATGGCTGAAGTGGCGATCACTAACAGGAGTCTTTTGCGATGCTCGTAAGAACCAAAGGCAAGATCTACAGAACGACGGTGAGGCCGGTAATGATTTACGGAACAGACGAAAAGACGCACGTTCTAAAGCTTCACACTGTCGAGATGAAGATGCTGAGGTGGTCTCGAGGTGGGACGAGACTGCATAAAGTAAGAAACGGGCATGTCCGCGGTATCGCTCCAATATCGGAGAAACTAACGGAGAGCCGTCTCAGATGGTATGCTCACGAGATGCGAAAAGACGCGGAACACGTAGAGAAAGCATTGCAACTACCTGAACACAGCACAGTTAGAGGACGACCTCCGGCTACGTGGTGGACTAGCATGACGAAACTCCTATCGGAGGAAAAGTTGCCCGATCCGACAACCCAGGACAGATTTTCCTGGCGCCAGATTATTAGGAGAACCACCCCACCTAAAGTGGGATAGTGCTAGGAAGAAGAACAGGAAGATAATAAAAAATTGTTGGACACGTATTTTTCTTTTGACATGTAATCATAAAGTGGCGACGAAATAATGCGTTCAAATATCGTGTGACGTCACGCCATTAGTACACTTTGTACTGACACAGTGAAGTCACAAGCCACCACTCCTGAACTTTGATGCGCTTAATCTTTGTAAATATTTATTGATTTGGTGAAGCAAATTATACGTGTCCAATATTTTTTGATAATCTCACTGACGGACTAAATAGAATTAACATTTTTTCTTGTGTATATGTATATTACCTACTTAGTCATAGGTTGAGGAAGACAGATAGGCAGACGATCCACGTAAAATATTGTATTCTTATGCATCCACCAACCTGAACATATTAAGGAGCATTTCCTTTCAACGCAATGAATTATGGAACGTGTGTAGGTGTTTTTAGTATTATTGTGTAACTAGTTTCATGTTACTATATAGCTGTATCTTACTTATACTATATATTGTACACTGCATTACTGCACTCTATTATGATCTCTATCACTCAAAGATAAACTGGAAGAAAATTCCATTTGGATTTAAGCTCGCCTTTGTACATGAATTTTGTTATCAATTTGTTTAAATGTAATGTCTTGGTGTACAACTGACGTTTTTGCTTACTAAAGTGATGGGGGTAGACCATGTCCTAGGTAAGGACATTTCCCTTGGGATAATTTCCTACTTCCAACGATGGCGAAGCAGAAGATCATCATCATCATCATCATAACAGCCGAAAGACGTCCACTGCTGGACATAGGCTCCCCCAAGCGTCTACACATTGGCCAGTCCCGTGCGTCCCGGATCCAGCGGTTCTCCACATTCTTCACCAGGTCATCGCTCCACCTAGTGGCAGGCCATCAAACGCAACGTCTTCCGGTTCACGGTCGCCACTCCAGAACTTGACAGAAGATAGTTAAGAAGATACACAGTAGGTAAGGCTGCGGGAATCTGCTAGATGGGAGACGCACAGAACCGGTCGATGTGACGACACTTGTGAGAAGCCTGCGTTCAGCAGTGGACGTCTTCCGGCTGACATGGTGATGATAAAGACACAAGTTATAATAAGTCACCTTTCTGGCCAGTAGTGTGCGTGGCCGTGAGGATGGGCAGCGCCAGCATGACCATGCCGGTGCCCGACCACACGTACTTCATACAGAACTGCTCCAGCATCACGTACCACAGCTTCTTGTTGAATACCGACGTCATCTGCGCTACCAGCTCTTTGTAGGCAGATTGGAGCTGGCCCAGTTCCACCTAGAAAGAAGGTTAGGTTAGTTTCATTGTCTTCACTATTCACGAAATCCTTTGGATTGTGAATAAAAGGACAGTAATACGGTTGGTTTTCAATTATATAACTTTTCGATCAGCTTTAAAGAACCATGGCGAAATTTTAGCTGAAATTTGAGCGTCTGAATATGAGTTATATACTAAAGTAATTCAAGTAATTGACTACGTTTGTTCAAAGTATAACATTAACTGGTACACCACGGATAAAAAAAAACATTATAAATGAAAGTCAATTAGCAAAACTTTATAAGTCTCAGTTTTTTAAGGATCTGAGTCAACACGACTGGTTAGAAATCTATGAAAAAAGTATGACTTTGGGTACCAGACAAAAGGCTTTTATACCATTCCCCCTCTAAAAAGCTTATTTTATTCACTGAAAACAGTGAATAAAATAAGAAAAGCACTTTTAATCACTGTTTTGGTGTTTGCATTTAGAACACACCAATATATACCTCCATCTCAATGCTATACAACCTCCTTGCGCATAAAATACTCGATACAAACTTCTTGTGCAAAGAATATTCGACTTTCAAATTCCTTCGTTGATTTAATTTTGAGTTTGTTTATATTTAGGATTTTAATAATGATTTTGGTCTAGGATGTTTAGTAAATACTTATTTGGATTTGAATTCTAATATAAATTGCATTGGTGTTTTATTAATTATAATTATGTAACGTAACGGATTACGGAGGTGGTCACTGGCGTCTGAAACACACCCAGCTCAGCTTAAATTCACAAAAAATGTGAAACCCTGAGGTTTCTCATTTTTTGTAAATATTGAAGTTAATAAACCATTTACTTATTTATTATTATTCCTTTTGCTTTTTGCTTAAATCTTTCTTTTTCTGGCAGTTATGGTATAAAATATAGTATGTAACTCTTGAATAAAACGGATTTATATCGAGGGTCATGAATCACTCGCTATGCTCGTAATTCAATCATCATGAATCACTCCCTACGGTCGTGATTCAGTTGTTAGAATCCTTTACTTGTTCGTGATTCACCTATGGCCCTCGCTTTAAATCCGTCCTGTTCAGTAGTTGCATAATATACTATTGCATTATGTTCAACAAACAGATAAGACAAGTGGCAAATCTGGCAAAAACTTTTAAAAATCCATGAAGTTACTACGACCAAACATGTTTAATCTCGTCACTCAAATACCGGTTAGTGACTGTTACAATTAAATAGTCGTCACCTTATGTCCTCCATAGAAGGCTACCTCCTCAGCATGAGCAATGAGCCGCGCGTGCACGTGCCTCAAGTTGGCCTTCATGCGGGCCTCCTCCCCGGCCAGGGCTCCGAACCTGGGACTCAGCAGGCGAAGTAGTTGGCCTGTCATGCAGATTACTACTGTTGCTATGCTGGGACCTGGAAAGATGAGTTTGTTTGGTTAAAATAAGTAAAAAACCTAAAATATACTTTTTTGCCCTATTCGTTATGTTCAAAGAAATTTAATCATACCCTTGGGGTAAAAATAAACTACGAGACCGTGGTCGGTCGAATTGAAGTCGTCGTCTCTTCAAAACATTGTGATCGTATCATTTTAGTAAATATTTACATATTAGCTTAATAATTAGGTAACATACTCAAAGGACTTGAATTCGGTTTCAAGGGTGGCTATAATCACAGACACATTTTCACACGACGATTATTTAATTTTTATGAAGCGATTTTGAGTGGATGCGAAACGCACAGGACCGATCAATGTGGCAACGCTTGGGGGAGGCCTATGTCCAGTCGTGGACATCTTTCGGCTGAAATTATGAAGCCCATACCTACGAAAAACGAATTACCACAGTATGAACCATAGTAGATGATAACGTACTTGAGGTTCGTCTAGAAGAACCGGTGCCCAAAAGTGACGGTGACCCACTAGATGAGTCGCCTCCTTTACAATGAAGGTGTGAGTTAGAACCGCGACAGCGACCGCGAAGAGCGACACCACTAACTGTCCTTAGGCTTTGTATGGGAGCGAGACCGCGCGCGAGACCGAGACGCGCGACCGAAGACCTCTCGCCGGTCTCGCTCACGGACGAGCAGTGTCGCGCGGCGCGCTCGACCAACCATTTTGTCATTATATTATTAAAGAACCATTCATTGATTGACACCCTTATAAAACAATATATTTGGTCTCTAGCTATATATAATTCGATCAATCTATATAACTTGGCTGTTCATAACAATACAGTGGGATAATAATTTTCAACAGTGTAACTGACTTTAACCATTTAAATTGAGGAGAGTGTGTGTGCAACACATGTCGCGGTCTCGCCCCACAGTACCCCTCGGAGACCGCGACACGTGGTGCAAGTCTCGGTCTGGAGTCGCGGTCTCGCGCCACGATCGCGCCGCCAATTCACTCCTTTAGGTATGACATCCAATAGAATCTATTACTATAGAATACTAGTTTTTGAGGGTCTTCTACATACCAATGAATATGTTGCCCTTCATCTTGTTGGAGTAGGTGGCAAGCGTGAGCACGATGAGCAGCAAGTCGAAGCACGGCTTCGTGAGCGAACTGTACAGGTGTGCCACGGACTGCGTGAACACTGACACGTCTTCTGTTAGTCTGAAAGTAGAAACACAATATTATTACGACGACGTACATAAAGTCGGATTTGTCAAATACCTAATCTAGTCTAACGACAGAACCCACAGGGAGACTGTTGTGTGGATGTAAGCTGTTTACTTTCTCTGCTAACCGCTCTTGTAATGATAAGTATTAGATGCTGACATGGATGAAAATCGATAAGGGTAACCTCTTGCTTTAAATTAATTTATAAGTATAGCAAAAATTTAATAGACACAAAAAGTAATTCAATATAGCGATGTTTGAAGTAAATCTATGTCCAGACCGTGCAAGTCTTTTGGCTGAATGCTGAGCAAGAAACCACATACTGTTTGTCTAAAGTTGCCGCCCAAACGCAAATATGTTAGATGCTAACGGAATCGCACAAGACTAATCTTATTAGACATGAAACAGTATAACAATAAATAACTCACCTATGATCAGCATTTTCAATCCTAGCATCTAAATTGGCGACCCTATAGTAAGTTTGGTTCTTGAAGTACATGTCATACGCGTGGTTGACCAGCCTAGTCCTGAAAGCGAGCGCCAGCCGGCTCTCCAGATATCTGATCATGGAATTGATGAAGGTGGCTGGGACGGCGATACCGAACCATTGGAGCAGGAGAGCTGCGAAGCGTTTCATGTCTTTTTGAACTATATGTTTCACTGGAAAGAAAAAGTTGTAATTTAGTTAGTGAAAAAATACTAATTGACCTTACGAAAAGATAAACAGGATTGAGGGTCCAATTTAACTTTGTTATTTGGTAAATGATATCAATACATCGACATAGGTTGTGGTCAGTTTGACGACCGCAACTAAGTTTACTATAGCAATTTGTTTCATCTTTGTAATCGAATTAGCTATAGCCAAAAAAAGAACATAAACAATCCTACTCACCAATGGATCCTTCCAAAGAAGCCACATAAATAGACAAGAAGGTCCTTGTAAATAGGCACAGCGTATGCGCTGACAACAAGGCGACCTCATGACTCCTTACTCCTGGCACCATGATCTTGGCTAAGGATATCAGCTGCCGGAGGAACTCCAGGTTGAGACCCGGGATGTGTTCCTCCACTGATTGGGTTTCGTCGGCATCCTCCTGTGGAAGGAAATTGGGGATTAAACCATTTTAATTAATGTTAGGCGAGTCAGCTTTCAAAATTTTATCACGATTTTTTAAATTTTGCTTGTTACAAGCTTTTTTATTTTACTTGAATAGTATGTATGTATTTAAGTGTGTTCGTGTCAAATTTTGCAACTGAATTTCAAAGCAGTTATCCTCCACCGATTAAGATGAAATTTTGCATACACGTTTAGTTTGGATGACAAAGCATGGTTAGCTGAGTGATATCGTTATAAATCAATATGGCGGAAGGTCCAAGATGGCGGACTAGTTATTTTTGTGCGCTGCCATGATATGGGTATCAAATGAAAGGGTTTGCTGAGAAGAAAACGAAAAAAGATAGTTTAAAAAAAAAGAATAATTTTATTTCAAGTATGTATTTTCATTAACGTCTCCTACTCGCCTTTTTCTTTTCTTATTTGTTAAATGTATTATTATTTATCCTTAACTCAGTTTGTCGTCTAAAGCCATGAATTATGCTATAACAACATGTTGTCTACTTACAATATTCTGTTTATTGTCAGTGTCGGCATCTCCTCTGCAGAGTGCGCACTGCTCCGCCCCGCAGCGTCCGCCGCATGTGTCGCCGTTTGCTGTGCCATTGTCGACGTTGTGTAGCTTGCCATTCTTTGTGACCTGTAAAAACAAATGACCTAGAGTAAAGTGGCTTATCTTTGTGTTGTATACGTTTTGCTAAACTTTTTGTAACTGAGGAAGATTCTATAGTGTTCCATGTATGAGATTGGAAGTTGGACGGACTTTTCGGTGGCTTTTCTCCGAATGTAAAACCTGAGGTTCTAGACAAGTGGCATGCTATTGTAGAGGCTTTCCACATAGGACAAGCAACCTGTTCGGCCGCTGACACCTAAAGCTGGCGACTTATATTTATTTTAAGTTTGGAAGGAAGTCGAATACAGAATATTTGAAATATATCGAACGCGTGTAGGTTTTTGTTTAGCTGGCAAATCTGTGAGGGCCGACCTACGAGCAGCACGTCTTAATAAATATACGTCGTAGAAGTCGGATAGTATTTTATTAGCCTCTGGCTGCGTTCCCCTTTTACACTATCAACGAAAGAGTTTGATAAAATGTATGAGATTGCTAGCGTAATCGAAAAGTCAAGTGGCATTGTGGTTAATCCCTTACATTTTGGCGTTACGACAATCGCCTTCGCTGATGTAATATTTTAATTTAATTATGCGTACAGCTGAAGAGTGGAAAGCCGGAGTCTGTATTTCCTGATAGCTACAACCTCCGTACGCAAAATAGGCGCTTGGTCGTGGAGTTGCGGTTACCAGCCCGTTTTAACCCAACCTAACCTAGCTACAATCTGGGAGACCTTTAAGTCAAGAGTGAATAGGTTACTTCTAGGCAAGCGTACTCCATCGTCGATCACATCATTGCTTACTATCATGTGAGAGAATGGTCAAACGCGAGTTTAAGCCTACAAATTATATTTAAAAAAATCTCTTTTTCTAAAGTCTTTTATCCTGTGCTATTGTTGTTGTCGCATGTTGTTGGTTCTGATCATTAATATTCCCTTTGTTGATTATCTGCAGCATTTTCTTAGCTTTCTATTTAAATCAATAATATATCTTTAATATAGCAAATGAAGAATGACCAACCTTATAATTATTATTATTGTTGCAAGGAGGCGTCTGTTTCTTGTCCCTCGTGCCATACACAGCACAGGCTGCCAAGGCAACCCCGACACCAACCCCCAACGCTATCGAAGGCTGCACCCTCGATGCCTGCTCCCTAATCTTTGTCAAAATCGCAGGCATTTTCACAAAAAAATTCTTCTATATGACTGTGATCATTTATGCTTATCTTAAGGAGATCTTTGAATTAATTTAAATCACAGTGAATTTTATTGTTGGTTTTGATTCAGGTCATTACAGTGATATTTCTTCGTCCATTGTCCTGTAACAAAGAAAATGTGGAGATAAGTACTATGAAAATTGCTGAGAAATATTGTGGTTACTAGTTTCTGCCAGCGGCTTTGCCCGCGTGAAATGTGTTTTCTAATCCCAAGTAAGTAAGTAAGCAAGTAAGTAAATCATTTATTTGCGTAAAACATGGTATACATTGATGTTAATATTATTACAGTAGCTCAACATGTTTCGCTAAGATATAACATAGCATGCAAAAATTTATATTTTAACAAAAGGAATCAACATCTCACATCCATAAAATCTTTTAAACTGTAAAAATTACATTCAATAAGCCACTTGTGTAATTCTATCTTAAACTTTCTCGAGTTCAATATTTTAAAGCGACTTGGTATTTTGTTATAAATACGTACGCACATTGCAAGACAGCTTTTGTTGTATTTCGCAAGTCTTGGCAAATCACTTAATACCAGTTCATGAGGATCTCGTCTGCTTCTGGGATTTACATCATTTGCTGATTTAAATAAATGTTTGTTGTTAACTACAAATATACATACCTCATTTATATACAGACATGGTAGAGGTAGCACACCAAACCTCTTGAACATTGGTCTACATGAGTCATCAGGTTTAATACCACTTATTGCTCTGATGCACTTTTTTTGTGCGATAAATGCTCTATTCATATTGGTACCATTACCCCACATTACGAGACCATATCGCAGTATCGACTCAACATAAGCGTAGTATGACATAATTGCTGTTTTTATGTTAGTTATGTTTTTAACTTGCTTCAGTGCGTATACAAATTTATTGATTCGAGTGCTTACATTATCTACATGTTCTTTCCAGTTAAAATCTTTGTCTATTATTACGCCTAAAAACCTTGTATGGGTTGCCTCTTCGATTTTATTAATATTAAGTTTTATATTGTTTTTATTATTATTTGATTGATTAAATTGAATGTAAACGGATTTATCTAAATTTATTTTTAAATTATTCATGTCAAGCCAAAGCAGTAATTTGTCTATTGTATTATTTATGTCAAACTCATGGTCAGTCTTGTTTTTCTTTTTATCTGATGTCACTATGATTGATATATCGTCGGCAAATAAAATGCATTTATGTTTGGTTATTTTTATGATGTCATTAATATATAAAAGAAACAATATTGGACCAAGCACACTTCCTTGCGGAACGCCACATTTATTTTGCTTATATTCTGATGAGTATGGTATCATATCTCTATTACTGTTAATTTTACTAATAATGACACGTTGCTGTCTATTGCCTAAATAGGATGATATCCATTCAAGTGCAGGTCCTCTAATCCCAATAGTCTCTAGTTTATCCAACAATATGCTGTGCGATACAAAATCGAAGGCTTTTGATAAATCAAAAAAAAAGTCCCGTAGTCAGATGTTTATTATTAATATTTGAAAGTACTGCCTTCGTAAGAGAGTAAATAGCTAATGATGTGGATTTCTTTTTTTGAAATCCATACTGTTCAGTACTTATTATTTGGAATTTATTGCAAAATTCTATTAGCCTTTTAAACATACATTTCTCATAAATTTTTGAAAAAATAGGTATCAATGTAATTGGACGGTAATTACTAATATCACATTTATCTCCTTTTTTAAATAACGGCTTAATAATTGATAATTTTAACCTATCGGGAAATGTTCCTGCTGCAAAAGACATGTTAATTAAATGGGTTAAAATACTAGTCAATTCATTACAGCACGGTTTTATGATTTTAGTACTAATTTCGTCATAGCCCTCTGATCTAGTGTTGGACAGGGACATTATTTCAAGGCGCACTTCGTTTTCTGACATTGGTTTAAGAAACATTGAGTTGACATATCTATTTAGCCTATAATTTTGAACAGCTGGATCTTGCGGTGACGTTTGCGTCAAATTCACGTAATAATTGTTGAATGTAGAAGCTATTTCTACAGGGTCTGTAACTACAATACCATTTAATTTTATTGCATCTATATTATCTTTAGGGGTGGTATTTTTATTTATTTCATTTTTGATGACAGTCCAAGTGGCTTTACATTTGTTATCCTGTGTTTGAATATATTTTATGTTCGCATTCTTTTTTGAGCTGTAAATACATTTTTTAAGCATATAGGAATATCTTTTATATATTAATTTATTAGAATTATTTTTGTTTTTATAAAATTCATAGCGTAATTTTCGCTTAGTTTTGCAACTTTGTCTAAGACCTTTACTTATCCACTTTTGCGTGTTTTTAGCGGTACTGTTGACCCTGACTCTTACCTTAGGAAAACAGAGATTGTAAAAGAGGCACCACAGATCATGAAAATCATTAAAGGCAGAATTTGAATCTGTGTTTATATATATATCAGACCAGCAAAGACTTTGTAAGCATTCCCGGAATTTTCGGATATTATCTAGGTTGTAATCTCTTTTATAAACGTAGTGTATTGTTGCTTTTTGTGGTACATTTTGAGAAGGAAAGCTAAGCATTTGTGCTGTATCATGATCTGATAGATGTAAGGGTAGTACGGTTGCAGTAGCATTGGAAATATTGCTCAAAATATGATCAATACAAGCCAATTTACGTGTGGGAACATTTATCAGCATTTTCAAATTATAATTATTGCATAAGTCTTGTAACTGATTTGTAATGTTACCTTTTTTAGTGTATTTATATTCAAATCACCAGCTATAACTATATTAACTTTAGACTTGTATTTATTTATTAAATCGTGCAAAAGCTTGTGTAATTTTAATAAAAACTGTGTTGGATCAGATTTAGGAGTGCGATAAACACATATAATAACTAATTTACCACACATTAATTCTATTCCACAGGCTTCAAACGTATTTTGAGTGGCGTAGTTTTTAACTATTGACAATTCTTTAAAATTTAGCTCTTTTTTTACTAATATACAAGTGCCACCCCTTTGTTGTTCTCTACAGAAGTTAGTAGCCATTACATAATTATTTATTTTTACATAATTGTCCAAACCTTTTTTTATAAAAGTTTCAGATAGGCATATTACATCTGGGTCATTATTATCATCCTTTAGTTCTTGAATGGTTAGTTCTAGTAGTTCTTGTTTGGATAGAACACTGGCGATATTTTGATGTAATATTTTAAAATAGTGCGATTTGTTGGTGGCTTTACGTACGAAAAAATGAGTCGCTCTTATTTATAACAGGAAAATAGTACGGTATAGTTCCTTTCCTAACCTTCGTATTGGATTCCGTAAAGTTATTGCTTTTAGGATGCTTAACAGTTTCACTGCGACTTTGTTTCTTCAAGTAGAAGGGAATTGTCCCTTTTTTTGTTTCATGTATACCAATGCTCAATTTGAAACTTGATTTGCCACTTGCTATTCTCTTTCGAATTTCACTAGGGTTCAAATATTTATCGTTATAGTCATTACAATCTATAACAAAATTAATTGACTTACACATATCAGACAATTCGGTGCTTATTTGGTTTACAAAGTGACATTTTTTATACTTACTACATACATTTTTTATAGAATTGTTTAATTTATTGACATTGATGAATACATTTTTCACGACATTTAATACAATTACAGTGTTACAACTAAATATATCCAATATATTTTTCAATTGAGACAAGATAATATTTATGCTACGGTCATTTTCACCTAAACAAATTACAACTTTATCGTCTATTGTTAATTTTACATTTCTGCAGTTGGATGTTACTTCGCTACATGGTGCGTTTGGTTTAGTTTGAGCAACGAGTTGATAATTTTCATATTGTGAATTTACTCTTGAGTGTGATAAGGCGGCTGCTAAGCCAACGCAACGTTGAGTACCGAAAATATATATTTTCTTCCCAGAAATCAGATTTTGTACTTGCTTGGCAGTGCAAGTTTTAAAACTAGCCGTATTCCGTTTCGGTTCTTCAATGGAAAGTTCGCAGGTATTCTGACTCTGTATCAATAATGTAATACGTTCTGTAAGAGTTAGAATTTCTTTTTCTGCAGTCCTTAATTGCTGTTGCAGGGTTAGGATTTCCTGTTGCAGGCGTAATATATTTACGTGATCAGTAACTTCAACGTTCAATGTGGATGGCGATGGAGAGGATGACGTAGAATGCACGTAGTGTTGTTGTGACAGGGCTTGCTTCTTTTTCTAAGGGATCATTATACCAGGATGAAAAGTAGCCTATGTACTATTCCAGCCTTTAATCTAATTTAAAAATTTCAGCGCGATTTGTGCAAATTTGTGGCGTGATTGACTAACAAACATACATCCTTCGCATTTATTACATGCTTTTATTTAACTTGCAATGTATTTATGTATGTAAGTGTGTTCGGGTCAAATCTTGCAACTGAATTTTAAAGCAGTTTTACTAAATCGATTAAGATGAAATTTTGCATACACGTTTAGTTTGGATGCATGGACAATGCATGGTAAGCTTAGGGACTTTATTCTAAATCCGAGTTCGCGGACGGGCCAAGATGGCGGACTAGTTATTTTTCACGGCCATGATATGGGTATCAAATGAAAGGGTTTGCTGAGCAGAATACGAAAAAAGCTTGTTTTAAAAAAAAAAGTGAGTGTGTTTATAATATTAGTAAGATTCACATTCTAGTAGCTATATCATCTCAGCGACTAATACTTTGAAAAGAATTAGTGTTTTTAAGAGTTGCCGTGATGCCAGACATCAGAGGGGCAACTCCCGAATTTTTTACGACAGTTGCTGACAGGAATTGTGTTATGATCATTTCACTTCTGCTATCGGTATGTCAACAAAGCTAGAAGATTCATTGCTCAAATAAAACAATACATTATTCTCCAAGATATAATGATCTTTTGTAATAGGTAGTGCCGTTAATAACGTTTGCATCTGACATTCAATAAATTGATACCTAATTTATGGAATGCTGTAAAATATCTTCGTCTATATTTTATGGAATGCTGTTATTATGGAAACTTGTAGATTTTAAACTTAAGAAAATCTACGCAAGGTTATCAGAAGTTTGAAAATAAAGAAAACGGCGTTTTCAGATTATATTTATACAAGAATTGCTCGTTTGAAGGTATTAGATTAGATTTAAGACTCTTTATTAGGTCATTTAACTGACGCAATCAAGCATGTTTTTGTAGGTAAGTTGTTACAATTATGATAATGTCTCATTGGTTGTTTGTCTATTCACAACACTATTAAGTTGGAGATTCAAGTTTATTTTAGATATTTTAATTGGTAAGATCAAATCAATTAAAAAGTCAAGATGGAACGTTGCAAACAACAAGGTGAAGCCGGTTAAATCTTTATTATTTGATCTGAGAGCTGGACTGACAAGCTAAGGCGCAGTTTCGTTTTACGTGTAACGGCAAGGCGTAGTTTTAACCGGCTTCCATAAACAAGAATTTTTAAATGAAAAAAAAAAAACTTAATCAAGAAGAAACTTGTTAGTTTTAATAAGATAATATATGTAATTAAAATCTAGAAAACATTTACACAAAATGCGATGAGACAAATATATTTATACCATTCCCCCTCTAAAAAGCTTTTTATTCACTGAAAACAGTGAATAAAAAGCACTTTTAATCACTGTTTTGGTGTTTGAATTTAGAACACACCAATACATATTTGACCTCCATCTCAATGCTATACAACCTAATTGCGCATAAAATACTCGATACAAACTTCTTGTGCAAAGAATATTCGACTTTCAAACTCCTTCGTCGATTTAATTTTGAGTTTGTTTATATTTAGGATTTTAATAATGATTTTGATTTTGGTCTTAGATGTTCAGTGAATACTTATTTGGATTTTAATTCTACTATTAATTACATTGGTGTTTAATTAATAGTATAATTATATAACGTAACGCAGGTGGTCACTGGCCCCTGAAACACAGGTGCTGTTACCTAGCTCAGCTTCAATTTACATAAAATGTGAAACCCTGAGGTCTCTCATTTTTTTAAATTTTGTGGGTAATAAAACATTTATTTATTTATTATTATTCCTTGTGCTTTTGGCTTAAATCTTTCTTTTTCTCGTAATCATGGTATAAAATATAGTATGCAACTCTTGAATAAAACTGATTGGGCCATGAATCACTCGCGTCGCTCAGGATTCTAACACTTGAATCACTCTCTATGCTCGTGATTCAATCATCATGAATCACTCCCTACGGTCGTAATTCAATTGTTAGAGTCCTTCACTTGTTCGTGATTCATCTATGACCCTCGATTTAAAACCGTCCTTTATTCACTAGTTGCATAATATACTATTATTTCAATATACTTTGACCAACCACACCAGTTTAAGTATAAAATAACTTCTAAACACAGTAATTAACTCCGAACAATAACTGACGTTTGACCCGGAGAACAAAACTTTCCATCACATTGTTCTTATTGTCTCTAAGTGTAGCGATAATTATATTATGTTCATTCATTTCCACACGTGTTTCTAAGAGATTAACGCATGAATCAGCTGATTACTAAGACTTTAATTATTATTTATATAATTACAAAACTACGAAAATTATCATTAAATAAAGATGAATCACACAGGTGTTACCTTTTATTCATCAGGATCAAAGTTGTCACATAACAAACATTACCTTAAATTCAGTTACATTATATATAATAAACCGGCCAAGCACGAGTCGGACTCGTGCACGAAGGGTTCCGTAGCATTTTCGCAAAAAACGGCAAATAAATCACGTTTCATGGATTGGAGCCCCACTTTAATATTTATTTTATTATATTGATTGTTATATCGGCAACAGAAATACGTCATCTGTGAAAATTTCTACTGTATAGCTATCACGGTTCAAGAGATACATCTGGTGACAGGCAGACAGACAAACGGACAGAGTACGGATCCACACATGATTACTTATGCGTCAGTAAAAAAACTGCTAATTGATTCTGAAATCACGACAGTAATTTGTCACATACACTTTAATTAATCATATATAGTTTTTTTTCATCTAAGTATTTTTTCTGATTTGACAAGACTTAAGACTACTGGTTCTGATTCTGATGTAGCAAAGGGATATTCAACCATCATTTCATCACAGAATGCTATATTGAACTTATGTTAACACGGATAAAATAGCTAAATCATGCTACAATAGTACAATAACTTCAACAGAAAGTGAATGGCTATTCTATGAATACGCACAAAGCGCAATGCTCGTGCGCATCTATGCAATTGAAGCTAAACGAACACAATTCAGCGCAAACAATGATAAAATAACGCGTCATGAGTGTTGCAAACTATTGCAGGTAGCTCCAATCGTTTAGCTGTAAAACCCATGTGACAGACGACGGACAGAAAGACGGACACATGAGTGATAGCAATAGAGTTCTAGGGAACCCTAAAAAAATATTTGTCTAAGCAACGGTAGTGCATAAATATATCCAGTTATAACACACGCGCGCATTCGAAAAGAGGAACGACCTCTTTTCGAATGCGATCGTCTTATTTATTTGCTTCGACTCTGTGTCAATGTGCTTTTACTCATACTGTCCCACAGCTAGATAGACGTTATCTCTCTGTCCACGTTATCCACAGAAGACCCCGAAGATGGCGAGATGAACAAGGCTGCTTTGTGAGGTATTGCGCCACACAGAAAGCAGCCGTGGAAAGTAGAAGAAAAAAAAGAACACACAATTACAAAAATTTAAGATGACTTTGGATAGGAAACAGAGGGTAGGCTATCGAAGGATCCCGAACATCAGATATTTAAAGAAACAAGATTTTTAGTAAAAATAAAAAATGAACTTCACATAACAAAGATTTCTAGTTCGAAGTTTCTAGCTTCGATGATACAAGTTTTATTTATTTCGAGTCATGTGAAGGACGATGTCAATCAAACTTTTGTGTCAATTAAAATTCTGGCTTTTTTTGGGTTTCCGTTCCCAAAGGGTAAACACGGGACCCTATTACTCCACTGTCCGTCTGTCTGTCTGTCACCAGGCTATATCTCATGAACCGTGATAGCTAGACAGTTGAAATTTTTAAATATGATGTATTTCTGTTTCCGCTATAACAACAAATACTATAAACGGGGCACCCATACAACAAACGTGATTTTTTTGCCGTTTTTGTGCGCGAGTCCGACTCACACTTGGCCGGATTTTACTTTGGTTTTACATCATTAAAAGCCACAGTAGAAAAGTAGATACATATATTAAACAATGTGATTGTCACACTACACTAGATACAATACAGTATACGCATGGAATATTCTCGTACAACACAATATGTCAATTTTAATAAGAACATGGACACGTTAGGTAAATTTTTGCTAAATATTAAGAAAAGTCGCGATCAAACAGAAACAAGGTGAGCTAAAATCTTGATAAACTCAAATTATTTAAATATTCTAATTAAACCATTTACAGGCACTTTTGAATTGTCAAGGTATCGGTCAGTCGCACAGATATTAGATAAGTATGACCTTACAGATGGTAACGATACTAAAATGTCGTTGTCTCAAGATTGCACAATGTTTAGAGCCAACAAACAAACATAGTAAAAAACATAACATTAGTGAGAAAGAGCCTGACATTAAATTCGTTGAAACATGTAGCTAAAAATATAACTAATATTAGACTGTAAATGGTCTACTGCTGGCCAAAAAGCCGTCATAATCACAGTAGAGAAAGGATCATTGGTATCTTTTTTTTTTCTTGTTATAGGCTCGCGCTTGACCACTATCTCACCTGGTGGTAAGCGATGATGTGTGTGATCTTCTCTTAAGGTTGCCCTAGTCGGAGGCACGAACTATTTCGTGACCGGGGTTAAAATGCATGATATCTTATCCGACAACACGTACAAAAGGGATAGACGCTGTGATGAGCAATAAGAAGCTAGTGCGCGTACGAATACACTCACTCATGGTATAAAAATAATAAATGGAAGGATATTTTATAAACAGACCTTTGAGAGTATGAGTATCATGAACAAACTACTGAATGTATTGTTTAAAATAAAATTATTAGCATTTTTAACTGCTAATTTATCCCCTTGTATAGTGTTTAGTCACTGTTTTGCAATTTTTAATGGTATTTATTTCCGCCAAAAGATGCGTTGAAATTAGTGTTGAAATATGGAACTTTCGACGCTCATAATTCTCAAATACACGTTTTGTTTACTTTTTGTTTCCATACAGGGCTAGACAATGATGACACAAATTGCTGTTTTTTTTTTGAGTGTTGATACACCAGTGGAGTGGTCAAACAGTGGAGGAATCGCCATACTACGTTTGTATGGAAGAATGACTGGTTAGAGCAACCTTAATAACTGCATGTCAGTGATTTTGGATCAATGCAAGTTCTGGTTTCCACGGTATGTTTAGAGATTAGTAGGACCCAAAACGTAACAGCAACACTGGCGTAGTGTGGGTGTAATATAGGAGATGTACCACCTCTGCCTAAAACTTTGGGGAAAATAGGGCTTAAGAAGACCATTTCCGTTGTACATTTATTATTAAAGCAAAATAAAACTGTATGCCGCGGTGTCTTAAAGTTTTATAATGTTTCGTAGATACATCTTGTAAGCACACACAAACAAATATTTATAGTTTTATATTTCGCTGCATGTCTTGAAGTTATATCCTAGAGGCCGATATAAAACTCTGTCCCATAATTTTACGGATTATAATATAGAACTTGCACTACAATAAGATAGTTGGCAAAAAATATCTATTTAGTCCGTCAGTTAGATAAAATAAAAGTATTGAACAAGTATTTTTTATTTTGCCACGTAAACAAAAAATTACGACGATACAGTGCGTTGAAATATCGCGTGCAACACGGTGTGCTACACTTTATACTGACAAAGTGACGTCACAAGCCCCCACTCCTGAACTTTGATGCGTTTTATCTTTGTCAATTTGCATTTATTTGATAAAGCCACAGATAATATAATACTATCATACAGATGCCTCATCCCATACTCCTCATCCCATAATCCATGCTTTTCATCTGATTATTTTTTATAAATCGATCTCGTTCGATTCCGTTCCACGGCGACAGATAGATCACCATCTATATCCGTGGAACGGAACCGAACGCGATCGATGTACAAAAAATAATCAGTACAGTACGTCGGCACGGTTTCTTTGTACCACTGGTAAAGCATAAAATACGGGTACAATATTATTTGATAATCTCACTGACGGACTAAATAGAATTATCATTTTTCTACCCTGTATCATCCCTATTTTATGGACCAACCTAAAAAGCTAAAGACAGACCACTTCAAGCCATTACCTCACGCAGCAAAGCCATAAGCCACATCACTGCAAACAAATGACATAATAGGTCGTTGATACTCGGTTGAGTAACGTTCATCTCGGTAATCGATTGCGTAGCGTTTAGAATAGGTGAGGAGGCTATCAAGATAGAGAAGGATTTAGAGGTGTGAGTATGATGCTGCGTTAAACTCACGCCTTTAGCCCATAGGGGTAGGCAGAAACTACATAACACTACGGCTACGATCCTTACCTATTCTCCTTTTGCTTCATTTACGTTCAGAATTCGAATACATGTGACATCCACCAACCCGCACTGGGCCCTCTTGGTGGATTACGGCCCATTCCCTCTCACAGAGAGGAGGCCTGTGTCCCAGCAGTAGGAACATTAATAGGCTGATAATGATGATGACGTTCATATTGCGTATATTGGTAGCAATTTCATATAAACTAGGAAACTAGTCTCTGCCCGTAGTTTCGCTCCTGTCGCCTATCAAATACCAAGCTTTCGGGATAAAAGCAATTTATGGTACTCAACGATGGCGAAGGTATCGATAATCGATTAATAAAAAAATTCAAACTAGGATCAGTTTTTTTTGTATTCTACAATATCCCGCTACTGTCGATCTGCCTAATATTTTATCCATATACTAGGGACAAGTTAATAAATGTTCATATAGTATAAGTATAAAATAACTCAAATCTTTGAGAAGGAACTTAATGAAAAGACTACAAAACTTCAGAAGATTTTAAGATACGACTACAAGAGTATTTCATTTTGCCTCCGAGACAAAAGCAAATTATTCTCGTTGCCAAGGACGCACTATTTTAATTTTTAATTTATTTTATTAATAGACAAGTCGTAGACGTAACACTTCTTACAAGTAGGTAAAATTTTAAACCCCCGACACGATATCTTGCGCAAATACCCCGATTCAAACAGTAAAACGGCTATATCTTTTGAACGGCTGAACCGATTTTCATCAATCATAGCTAAGAACACTCTCGAAATAAAAAATAGGAACATAAAAGTGTTACAATACAATATGTATATTTTTGGAATGGCCTATCCTACCTGCCTACCTAGGTACTTAGTAGCTTTCATTTGATACCCATATTGTTAGTATAACGAAAAAAAATTGTATTACTCCCTTTTTTAGAGAGGGGCGATATTTCAAAAAAATATATAGCCTATGTCACTCCCACAATTGAGACAAGCCGTTTGGGCTATAGAGCGTGTTATAGGAATGGACATGCATACATACGCTCGAAAAACAGTACCCTCCCGCAGTCGGGTAAAAATCGGAAGGCATGCCTCAGACATTTAAGACCGTGCCATATAATGATCTCAATTTTAAATAATCCGTTCAAATAATCTTTGAAATGTAAATTAAGAGCCCAATATTCCATAATTTCGTGCTTAGGAGAGTTGATTACAAAACAAAATATTTTTTTTATGATCAATTCTAGATAATGTTAATTTTACACACAATTCAATAACAACTCGATGCATCATGCAGTGACATTTATTTGAAACAAATTTAATTTGTTAGCGATGAGACCCCGTGGCAAAGGTAAAGATATACCTAAGCGACAAGTATTGATTCCTCTGGGTCTAAATTCAGGATGTTGCAATACTTGCTATCAAGTACCTATTTCAGCATTATTTTACACGTATCGAAGTTTGGTAACTGATATAACAATCAATGTAATACCGCGATAAACTTCTTGCAATGATTTGTGAATAAATTAAGTTTTGACATACGTAATTGTCGATGAAACTTTTTGTGTAACGTACCAACTATTGATTAACATAATTTAAATTTCGTAAATTATCTGTACCCATGCGGAAATTATTTTAAATATGTAAAAAATATGTAGGCAATAAATCAAAACATTATTTTTAGAATCATACTAATATTATAAATGTGAATGTAAGTTTGTTTGTTACGCTTTCACGCAAAATCTACTGAACCGATCATCATGAAACTTTGTACATATTATTCTTGGAGGTATTAGAAGTAACATAGGATATTATTTATTAAAAAAAAAATATGGCTTCACTGCGAGCGAAGCCGCGGGTAAAAGCTAGTTAAATATAAAAACAATTTTATTTTAATAAAAAAGAACCGAGTACAAATAAATCAGCCGAAATACAATATTGCACATCATCTAAACGACATCACACTTATAATAATATATAAAATACAATCACATCACACTAATATTATAAAGGCGAAAGTTTGTGAGTGTGTTTGTTACTTCTTCACGCTCAAACGGCTGGATGGATCTGGATGAAAATTGGCACAGAGATAGATTATAGTCAGGAATAGCATAAAAGACTTTTTATCCCGGGAATATGTTCCCTCGGGATAATTATCGACTTTCAAGCGCGAAGCCGCTGGCAGAAGCTAGTTTACAATATTTATTAGTATTTTATGTCTAAAACCTACTACGTCTACTACTAAATACTGGCTCAGTGAAATATTAAGATAAAAATTGTAGAATATTTTTGCATTCGCTTCCGCTTCCTTTAGGCGATAATAATTAACATAAAATATTATTTTAATTTGAAATGATTTTAAACCTATTAGTAACTTTAAATAAGTAAAATTTTCTGAATTATGTTAATTAGTGTCTTATTGTCTCTCATGCTAGTCGTACGATATTATATAATCTTCATTGTTATTTAATTAGAACACACAGTTTTTTTCTTAATACGATATAAAGCTGCTCCGCAGAATCTAACAGATCTTAAAGAACACTATCACGATCTTAACTTGACAAACTTAATAAATGAGCAACTATTAAAAACAAGTTTACTTTGAATAATGATATACGATTCACACGTTTTTAGCCCTGGTTAATTAATTTTAATGGCAACACAGCGAATTTTGCACGTTTTGTGTTATGTGACATTCAAAAACCACAGGACGATCGATTTGAAAATCTAGAATCAAGACTATTTATTTAACGATCAATTTCTAAAAATCTCTTTCTTCGTAAATCATAACAAATAAATTATCTGCTTATTATTCTTTCCTCAATATGGACTATGTAAGTATCCGAGTTCAAATAATATTCAATAAGAGAATGTTCAATTACTTTGTTACGTGATTAACGACATTATGAGAATGACAATCAATTTACTTTATTTTAATTATGCCAAAACTTTAATTACCGGTAGGATTACAGGATATTTTTAACGCTTTGAAGGTATTCAAAGTGATAATTATATCCTGTTAGGTACAATAGCGAGCTCACAACCTGTACATATTCTCAATTTGTCCAATTGCTTCTTTTCAAGCAAGTCAAAGACACGGAAACACTTACCAAAGCAATGATAAAACATATGATTATCATTGTTTATAAATAACAGAGGTCTTAAGTCCACTCCTTGCGGTACTCCTCACGTGTTTCCACTCGGCAGTACAACCTTGACCCTGACGTGACTCAGATACACTGCAGACAATAACTTGGCACCGACCTCTGCCACCAATAAGGATTTAAATAGGAAAAACAAATGAATTAAGCGAGAGGACAAGCTAACTTGTGATACACAGTGTCAGTTTCCTTTGTTCGATCAAAGTAATTATTCATAGCGTGTTTATTCTAAATTATTCTGTGTAACGAATGTTATTAAAAATTACTGTATTTTTCATTGCTTTGCAATCTACTGACCTCAATAACTGAATACAGATATTAAAAAGTTGCTATAAACACACAGAAAGATACTTCTATATAATGAGATTCAATTTAAACAGCTAAATTTGCCTTTTTTAATTCTTGAATTGACTCCGTGTTAATTACTTATTGAATAATATAATGAAGCGGCTAATTTGAATTCTAATTATTCTACTAAATCAATTGTTAAAATAACACGAGAATGTCTACACAGAGATTTTCATCAGGATCTGAAGCAGCAGGAAAACTATTTCCAAGCCATCTTTTTTAAGAATTACTACCACATTATATTCTCTCTTGTATCGTCGAAAGTTAAGCTGTCATAACAATGAATTAATATTGCAAAGTCAATAAAAAAATGGACAGTATGCAAATGTATAGATAATTAACACCTACAGAGTTACCTATTATTTTTATAGAAACTTATAATTTATTCATAGTTATTTTAACTACCTATTATCTGAACAAGTATGATTTGTTTGTTGATTTCTTCGTATTAGTGCGTATATTATTCTATAGAAATTAGTTACCGCAGTTATAGTAAGAACAACTCTTATTTGAGCAATCTACTAGTTTACGAGCTTTTATTTAGTTTACCTTAATAGCTAGTTAGTATGTATGGGACAAATATTGCAATTGAATTTTAAAACAGATACCCCCTACCGATTGAACTGAAATTTTGTATTCACGTTTGGGTTGTATTTGTTATCTTTCGAACGCCTTAAGTACCTACCAATTAGGTAATTAAGGCGTTCTTAAATCATGTATCTATCTATATTCGTTGACTGTATATTTATATCTGTTCGAAAACATAAAAGTATTGCCATAGTAACGGCCGTCCCTAATATGCATAACAATTATAAATGTGGACAATCCGGACCAAGCAACAAAGAACCATCACAAACATCATTATAACTAAAGAAAGAAAAGGCAAAAGAAACAAAAAAGCATCGGAATTTACCCGTAGTACATTGACAAAAAGGACGAATGTCTATGAGACTTCCTTTAAGATGGTAAACAGTCAACCAGACCAGACCTCGCTTTGTATAGGCTTTCTATTCAATAAGAGATCAGGTTATACTGGAAATTTATAATATGATATAATTATATGCGTATACGTACATAAGTAGAATGATATTATTCATAGAGACATTTTGACTAGCACTAAGTATCGTAATTAGTTTAGGTTGTGATGAGGAAGCTGTAGACGTGATCACATGAGCTACTGTAATAGTATGTTTTGAAATTAAATATTTGGTACAGGGTCTTGGATCATCTTTTGTTGGTAATAATATAGGTACAAAAAAACATAATATAGAGATTAGAGCTTAAATAATTACAATTTTTTATAAGATTGAGTGGAAAAAAACCTTGGCCTGGTGATTTGAACTCGTTCCTGTCGGATTTGCCGTATAAGGCAGGAGATAAAATTGGCTGGTAAGATATGGGGAATGCTTTTGCCCAGCAGTGGGACATTATTGACAAAATAATATAAATAAAAAGTGGGACAAAGATCTAAAAGTAATAAAAAAGCTGGAGATATATATTAGCCGTCGCCAACGTTAACAGCTAATTCTAAAACTTAATCTAAAATATTTCAATGCAGATTTATGACAGAAACACGTTTTTACTGCATGTTCTAAAGTTCAAAGTTTCTATGAAGACAAAAAAACAATATTGACATGAGTTATTAATCAAAGAAACGTGATTTTTTAACGTAATAAATATAAGATATAAACATAGATAAGATTATAAACAACGTCATATCATTAATTCCATTGATCACGAAATGTAAGGTAACTGAGGGGAAACCGGTTGCTAATGATAAATCAGCGATAATTACTGTGTTACTGTGTACCTGTTATGATTATGCTGCAATATTTGATCAATTCTACCATTATCTGTTTTCGTGACTAAATTATGTGGGATTTTAAATTCCTTTCAAAATGATAATGGAAAATGTGTGAAAAGACTTAGTAGGTAGCCATTACGCCAAGCCAGTGAAAAATGTGTGGATTGTTGTTGGGAAGAATGAAGTCATAAAAGACGGAGGGAATGATAGCATGACGGTAGGTAGGGGAGAAAGAAGGAAGAAGAAAACGTGTTGTGCCGGCAACAAGTAACATGAGATAAGGGCAGTAAGATGATGATCATGTTAAGCGCTATCAACTATTATTTAGTTCAAACACACTTAAAATAGTAAAATAGTAGGTAATAAAACTTGAAGAAGATCTGCCTTTTAGAAAGCCATTCTTACTGTTACGGTGACTGAGACATCCACATTGTTATAAGATTTTAATGAGGAATGAAACCTCACGGTGCATTGGTTAGGTTACATTAAACGTTTCCCATAATGTAATAAAAATGTATGGTATTGGCATAGGTCAGTAAAAAATTACGAGTATATCTTATATCAATCTTGAGCTGTTAAGTTATTTTCCAATATTGGGATTCAATAGGCATCGATGATTGATTAATCAACAACTTTTTGAAATCCCAATTATAAATGCCTATGCGCACCTCAAAAAACTTGGGGACATGTTTTCATGTGCGACTCTACTAACCAGCTTTTTTGCTAATAACTTACAAAAATTAATTATATAATCGATTAAGTGACTTTAAGTTATCGATCACAAAGCTTTTATTTTGAACTATAAAACTGTAATTATATAAAGTAAATAGTAAAATCGTTTATTTCTCACAACAAACCAAGTACAAAAAAAAAGAAATATTATGCTAAATTGTAATTTACAACTTTGGTTGTAGATACTTTATATGTACCTATTCAATTTAAAAGCCAATTTTAATCATAGAAGATCATAGCTTTTTCAAGCAATTTTAACATAGTCAATTAATCAATTAGTAACACAACACGATAAAATGTTCTTTATTACCTTTTCAGTTTCCAGAAAATCTTTTTTATTAACTATGATTATACAAAATATGACGACGGTCACGAGAGCAGTGGTGGCCCAGTGGTATCGGCCGCGACTTACAAAGTGTAGGTCGTGGGTTCGAGCCCAGGCAGGCGCTTTACTTTGTGTAAAACATCGTGAGGAAACCGGCATGTCCTAGAACCAAAAATTCGAAGACATGTGACATCCTCCAACATGCACTGGGCCCGCGTGGTGAATTACGGCCCATTCCCTCTCAAAGAGAGGAGGCCTGTGTCCCAGCAGTGGGAAACTTTATAGGCTAATAATGTGTGATAATGATGTGATACAAAATATAATTTGTAACTTGATTTGAATGTTTAAGCCGTGAAGATTTATTTAACGTAAAGCGTAAAGGTCTAAAAACAAATAAGAAAAACAAATGTTTCACCACTAGGCATGCATAATTAATAACGTAGTTATGAAATTACTTACGAAATATCAATAAAGTTTGTGTGAGTAAAGTCAACAACGTCTAAATATTAGCATTGCATCTTGTCAAATATGACAGAATCGACGACATTGCCATATAGATCTACAGAAAAGCAAAACTTCAGAACATGATAGTTAAAAGAACACATAACAATCATAGATGAACTAAGACAAACACGCAGACAGACAGATAAATGCAAAGGATATATATAAGAAGCAAGGCCTTTACTGTAGTAAGAAATTATATCCATAAATATTGACTTGTACGAGTATCTTGTATATCTAATTCCAAATAACAACATCACTTTATTTTTCACATCAGTATGAAAAAATATAACACAAAGACACACATTGAAAAAAAAATTAGCCTCAAAGCATTTCGACATCCACGATCTGGAAACATCATTTGATCTCTAATTCCTCTGGGATACATCTCAAGTATTACTCGTACATACAAATGAAGTAGATCCATGATAGCATCAGGACTATAAGTCTTATATGTAAACGATATCAATGTGTATAAAGTTTCGCACTATATTGAATACATAATTAATTATATCATCGTTTGATTGTCGTCTGACATATTAACGATGTTCTTTTTAAACTTTATGTATCAGCAGACGTGATGATTGATCCTTAATTGTATCCAGAAGATTAGGTTAGTGACTATATTACAAGCTTTTAACTAACTTGCGATGTATGTATGTTTGTATTTATGAATTGAAATGTAAAGCACACTGAATTTTAAAGCAGTTATCCTCCACCGATTAAGATGAAATTTTGCATAAACGTTTAGTTTGGATGACAATGCATGGTAAGTTAAGTGACGTCATTCTAAATCCAATATAGTGGACGGCCCAAGATGGTGGACTAGTTATTTTTTGTGCACTGTCATGATATGGATATCAAATGAAAGGATTTACTGAGAACAATACGAAAAAAGCTTGTTTAAAAAAAAAAAAAAAAATGAATAAATTATTAGTCTGAATTGTTCCTCATAAGTATTTTTGGTATGCAGTCTAGATTAACCTTTGCCTACTTATAAAGGGTGGGCAAAAATCGTGGATCAAACGAACCAGTGCGATAATTGAGGTAACAGGCAATAAAAAAAGAAGATTATTTTTGCCTTTCTGCCCTCCATGTATAAATTTTAGAGCTTCTGTTTAGATACGAGCACGCCCGCAGACAGGCACGACCTTTGATCAATAATACACATCTGTCTCAGTACAGATCAGTATATTATTGATCAAAGGGCATAAACGCAATAAAAGCGATGGCGATGTTTTCAAAAAAAATGTATCCGTAGATTAAATCATACTCTAATTTTTTTAACTACATTTTTTGCAAATAAATTGTCTATTTGATTTGATTTTGATCGATTTATATGCAAACGCATTTGCAGATCATTGTCGCGTTGTCGTGAAGCATCTTCCGTTACAAAAAGGCGTTCGGTCATTGGTATTATACAGCGAATCTTTTCTTATAAATATATATAATACAAACAATCTCGTTAAACTGTTAGAACTTTCGTTCAATACTGTCAGACCAAAGCCCAATAGTTTGCATAAGAATCTCAATCAAAACAGCAAGATCATCAACACCGATATCACCACTTTAATATCATACTTCTAAAACCGCATCAAGAAAACCGTCGGCATAATTCCCAAGGTGAGATCGAATAGGCTCACTAAGTCAGTACACGAAGTCGCAGCGCTCACCTTGACCGGACCGCTACATGCTACTGGCTACACGCTCTGCTAGAGTGTCACTATCTGACAAAATCATATTTTGAGTTTGGAGTGCTCCAATTGCCCATGCGTCCGCACTTTGGAGGACTTTCTGAACGCCACTGATGTCACTATAAACGTGGCCAGCTACTGGACCCAAACTATCTAAGGGTCAAAACACCATCGAGTCAAAAAGAAGAAGAAGAAGTTATAGGCGAAAAACAAAAAGACGAAAAATAAATCATAATTATGCGAGTTTCCGGTGTCAAAAAATAGATCTAACTGAACACTTTTGAATAGGCACATTGTTCGTTTAAATCAATGACATATTACCATATAATAAGTAAAATTTAAATAACAACGACACATTTTTATTTCATGTTGCATAATTTATCTAGTAGTAGACACGCTTATTACACGCTTAGTACGGAGACATTAAAACTCAAAATCGGTTGAACGTCATAATAATGACACGGACGGCAGCGCTGCGTAGCAATTACTGACCACAGTTAAGTTGAAACCATGAAACAGTTACTATATGCTCATTGAGCTTTCTAATGCAAGCGAGGTATGAAAGTTGTTAAAGAAGTAGATAAGAGAACGATAACAATGTTTTTATGATCAACCAAGAAAATGGCAAATCCAAATCTGCATATCTTATTATTTCGGTATAATACTCGTAAAGGTTTTCTAGTTTGAACCATAACAACTTATGTTGACTCTATAAGAGATAGAACAGTGCAATAGACTAGTGCAGTGTAGTGTAGAATTGCAGATAAAATAGTGCTTCATTTATGTACCTATCTTAATAACTATAAAAAGAGCCAAAAATATTGAAACCTTGCAGATACATAACCTATATCAAATACTAGACACTACAAGAACTACAAACCATAACTACAAGAAACATAACTCATAATTCAATCAGACTGCCCTGCAGAGGGACACGTGAGACTCATCATAAATAAAAAAAATATTTAAAAATAACAAAAAACAACAACGAGCTGGCTGACCAAAACCAGATGTATCCTCCGACTGCACAGCATGATTTTCTTCTTGTTTACGTCTTTTTAGTTCGCTTTGTAAGCAGTCAGGTTTTTTGTTATTATTTAATATGTTTTTTATTTACAACTTTTTAGTATTTTTTTTTTAGATTTAGGTACATTTAAACATATAAGTGTTATATATTTTTGTAATCACCTCTTAAAACCCTTTATCTTGATACCCCAGACGATGGGGTGGGAAGAAAAAAAAATGGGACCCCACAATACGGCGCCCAAAATCCGCCATTTTTCTATTTTCCTATTTAAATGTAGCCAGTGACACTCGCAGGATTAAGACGAATCGATTGACTCGGTCAACGCGTTTGGTGTCTAGAACGCCACCTAAGAACAAACATACATTCATACATACATACAAATACTGATAAACACATTATCCTCCTTCGGCAGTCGGGTGAATATATAAATAATTTTCAACCAAAACAAGAACTAATAATAAACCATGACATTTTGATTATTTGATCTAGCAGCGATCTGTCTCACCTTAGCCGGGAAACAGATTATCTATACCTATACATATTTTAATAAATTTGCATATTATGTATCTGTTTTTACGTAATTTTTTCGTGTTAAATAACTTTGGCCATGCTTTTATCACGTGATCTTGAGAATCGTGCGTCAGACAAGACCGACTGACGTGTAAGAAGGTCGAGATTCTTCTCTGATGTTTCTTTATTGTAAGATATTTTTTGTCCCGCTGTCCCATCGCTCCATCATTCAAATCAAATCAAATAATTTATTTCCATAATACATGTTAAAAAGTTGTTACAGGTATAAAAGGTAAATTGTATTATAACCTAATGAGGTGTGCAAATTATATATTAGGTACTCGCACCCACTCAACACATCCCTGCTGTCTAGATATTGGATTTCCTTTGTCCAAAGCCGGCTAATCTATATATTTCAAAACTGACTCCAAGCTTTCAGCTATTTCTACACTTACTTCAATGATGAATCTCGCATTTAAGCACCTGCAACCCTGGTCTTTGTGTAGTCTGTCCTAAGGCTTGCAAAGTGAGACCAGCTCTATCTCGATCTTAGATAAGGTTTCATTGCCAATTTGATCCCTTACTCAAATTTTAATATCTTCGTTCTTTGCCAACTTTCGAGATTAAATCGATACAAACCTTTAAAGAATCTATTGTGGCGGTTAGTAACAAAGTATAATTAATTTATACATATTACATTCTTCAAACCAAGCACGTAATGTCAATAGGTATCAGAATAGCCGCCATTAGACATTTGTCTGTCAGACGTCACACTTAATTCTGATCGGAGGAGTTAGGTGTTACATGATCAGAATCAAGGATCCATTGTTGTTTTTATGCAGATGAAAGGACCTATAAAACAAACGGCTATGAATTAAATAACAAAAAAACTTAAATTCCCGACTGCTTATGAAGCGAACTTAAAAGATGTAGTCGGAGGATACCCACCTTTAATTCGCGAGCTGGCTGACCAAAACCATATGTATCCTCCGACTGCACAGCATGATTTTCTTCTGGGTTTAGATTTTTTAGTTCGCTTCTTAAGCAGTCGGATTTTTTGATTTCATTAACTTTTTGTTATTTACAACTTTTTAGTTAGGTATCATTTTTTTTCGAATTATTTTTTAACATGTAAGTGGCATATGTTTTTGTGACCACCAATAAAAACTCTTAATTGTGATACCCCATTCGACAATTACCGGACCGAAATCGGTATCGAAGAAAGAAAAACAAGGTTACAAATACAAAGACTTCGAAAAAGAAATTATTTTTCACTTTGTAGTGTTTTGCTTTGGAAGTCGGTTTATTTTTTTTGTTAAAATGTTTTTTATTTATTAGCAAAGCCTAGTAGCTACGAAACGATTATTATAGTTAATCGCTTAACTCCATTCAAAAAACAATTTAAAATGATATTTCATGATCGATCGAGATCGATTTATCGCCCCCGAAACCTCCTGCATACTAAATTTCATGAAAATCGTTGGAGCCGTTGCCGCGATTCAGATTATTTATAGATACATATACACAAGAATGCCTCGTTTAAAGGTATTAGATAGATTGAAGAGATAGATAATCTGAAAATAAACATTTTTCCTGGTGCGAAAAAAAAACCATTTCAAGTTGTTAACATTATATTTTTTGCTATTATAATTCCAAAGATGATATAATCGCAGAATTTATTAGGGGGAGTCTAACCAGTACGGACCGCAAAAAAATCTTCTGAAGAACCAGATTTTTAATTCCTATTGCCTTTTTAATCAACTTTTCTAGAAGAAAAAAATATGTAGGCAGTCTTCATCAAAAACTTGTTTATATAATCAGGACTATAAAAAAAACAAAAACAAAAAACTTTTAAAAAAAAAAAAGACTACCGACTTCCTAATAAGACAACTACAAAGTGAAAAATAACTTTAGTTTTTGGAAGTCGGTGGCTTTCGTAGGTACCATGTTTTTGCCTAATGGACACCGATTTCCAAAATTAAAGTTATTTTTCAACTTTATAATTGCCTTATTTGGAAGTCGGTAGTCTTTTTTTGTAAAAAGTTTTTATTTTTCACTTTTTATTTGTACCTACCTGAAAGGCGTTTAGTAAGATACCTTAACGTCAGAATAGATAACCCGAATATCATGAAACTTGAACATAACCAGTGAAATGAGAGATTTGCGTACACCTTAAGAGCGTACTGGCGTGATGTTATGTTATGAAATGATATAATCAATAAACAGACATGCGATTGCAGCAATCCCGAGAGATTTGTCGTTATTTATTGAAGAATTCTGTCGTATATCTTCGAAGTTCTTCATCAAATCTTCACCAAATGGTAAAATGGTACTAATTTCGAAACATATTCTTTCAAACAAAAAAAGAATTTTCAAAATCGGTCCACAATTGACGGAGAAAAAAAAACATGAAGTCGAACATAGAACCTCCTCCTATTTTGGTAAGTCGGTTTAAAATACATTTATAAAGTAGACGAAAATCATGTTTGGCGTTATACCAACCGGTTCGAATAACCTGCATTACAGGTACATCATAATTTGCGTCATATATAACACATTTAATAGGCTATTAAGGTTTTTATATGCTTTTTAGTCTACTGAAAATGCGTATGACCTTGTCGGAAGGGCTCTGGAAAACAATCTCAATGTCAATCTCTGAAACCTTTTTTAATTATGTTGGAGTAGTTGTCTTCCACTCTAACCGGATGCAGTTGAGTACCAATATTTTACGTGGTGTATTTTTTTAAACTGTCGCACCCTAGGAATTTACGCAGCGCAGCAGCCGATCACTCAAACAACCGTGTCGTCCGTATTGTATCATTTATATACTTTTTATTATTGTACAATATATATATTTTCTATTCATTTTTTTCGTATTTTTCAAGTGTAAGCACCTACATATTAACATCATAACAGTTACTTGGGTATTTAGTAATACTGGTTGTCGTACTCTCGGACGGATGTCCATCCTATGGAAGGATGACCGACTTTCACGGACCCAGGGAAGAGTAGCTTACCCTAATCTGTAGACCTGTGGAGCTGTATTTCTTAGCCACGATCTCCACTAACGTATTATCAGTTTGTAAGCTGTTTCTTTTGAAATATATTCAGGTCTACACTACTTAAACTATATTATAATTCTGAAAGTTTGTATGTTTGTGTTTCAATCATGCAAGTGGCTGAACAGGTTTGGAAATTTTGCACATACATAACTGGATTAACACATAAGATACTTTTGTGCCGATAAACTCATTGAAATGATTATTTGAAAAAAATAAACCATTTAACCCAGGCGAAGCCGCGGGCAGAAGCTTATTTACCATTTTAATAAGCTTTTGGCATGCTGATAGTAGGTAGAATTAAAGTATAATGTAGTTAGAGTAATTTGTTCTTGTCATCCGGTAATCATATGTAAATGCCGTTACAAATTGCAGGTTTTCCTTTGTTAGTCATATATTCATATTACCCCCGGTTGCATAACATACATATTTCCATTTTTAAGTACAAAACAGTTAATATTTTATTTTTAATCCTCGAGGCTAAATCACCCATGCTTTTTAAACTACATTGTCGATTGTTGATCGAAACACGTAATTAGAACACGATTTCTTCTGAAAATACCCCGATTCAAAGAGTTAAATGCGCATAAATTTAGGACGGCTGAACCGATTTTCATCAAACATAGCTAAGAACACTCTCGGCAAAGTGATCTTTCAAACATAAACAAACTTAATCAAAATTGGTTCATTCGTTTAGGTAGATGATGCCACAGACAGATACACAAGCACACAGTTCAAATCTTATAACAACTTATAACCTCTAACTTATAACACACTTCTTTTTCCGTCGGCGGTTAAAAATAAAGACAATTGAAAAACTAAATCATCATTGACTGTCTTCTCCGGCGGGTTTTCCTCTCGTGGTCAGTCTCACAGGAATCATAGTTGAAAAGTAGCCTAATTATGGACACTGAGCGATAGAACAGCCATTTTCAATTTTTGAAAGGAGAGGGCTACCGTTTTTGTAAACACCAGTTGGCGCCACTGGTGAGTAAGGTCATATATAGCTGTTAAACGTTGTCATTTCGGGCACGGAAGCAAAGTTATAATTAAAATCATTTCTAATGCAATATAATTGCTATTAAATTTAACATCGAATATGCCTCAGTTTTTCGAAAAAAAGAAGGATAACCTTTGCCGAAACATAAAACTCTATTAAAGCTGTGGTTGGTAAAACTCGTACCTATCTCAATCTGCCATATTTGGAAAATATTCACAATAATAAAAAAATATGTAAATAAACTCGCATTTGACATTTCGAAGACCTCACTCTACACCAGCGCCCCAAGCGGCAAATTCATACGCGATAGCTCTCATTGGATCAGTACTTCCGGAGATTACGTTTCATACAAACATTATAAACAATTTTTCCTGCTTACAATATTAGTTTCAATTGAAAGTCTACCGTGCTCAAAAAATAATAACATTTATTCATACAGTCATATGAGTAAGTATGCTAAAACTTTCACTATGTTCTTGATATAGACTTTAAATAAACTCAAACTGAAACTGTATTTTAAATAAGTAGGTATCTGAAGAAAATTTCTACAGATCTATGTTGGGGTCGGCTTCCAGTCTAACCGGATTCAGCTGAGTACCAGTATTTTAAATGGAGCGACTGCCTATCTGATCTCCACAACCCAGTAACTGGGTAACGTGGTACCCTTTGGCAAGACTGGTGTCAGATTTCAGGCTTCTTACTACCCGTAACAACTTTCAAAGATCTATTGACAGCCGGGACCAACCGCTTAAAGTGCTTGCCGAGGCACGGGGCAATCTCGCTATGTATGTAAGTTGATCACGCATCAACGGATCGACCTCGGCAAGCGTTGCTTAAATTTGAAGACCGAGCTGTGCGGCTGTTATTATGACGACGACCACGAGCTCCTCTAAGAATAGTGCACTTCATTACATAATGGGTAGTTCTAAAAGCAATAAAATCAAAAACACCGGTCCTCTCACAGACAGGCCTAACCTTATCCCAATTAAAATGTTGAGGCCGGCTTCCGTTCTAACCGTATGCAGCTTCAGTCGTCATCATCATCATCTTCATATCAGCCGAAAGACGTCCTCTGCTGGACATAGGCTTCCACCAAGCGTCGCCACATTGACCGGTCCCGTGCGTCCAGCGGATCCCCGCAACCTTCACCCGGTCAGGCTTTTTCAGTATTGGCTATAATTATATGGAGCGAGAGAGCCTATCAGCCTATATGACGCTTGATCATAAATACCTTAAAGAAAGTAAAGGCAGTGGTGGCCCAGTAGTAGCGACTTACGTGCCGTAGGTCGTGGGTTCGAACCCAGGTGCTTTACTTTATGTAAATTATTTAATAACCACTGCTCTCAAAACGGTGAAGGAAAACATCGTGAGGAAACCGGCATGTCTTAGAAACCAAAATTCGAAGACATGTGACATCCACCAACCCACACTGAGCCCGCGTGGTGGATTACGGCCCATTCCATAACAGAGAGGAGGCCTGCACGCATAACGGACCAAATGAGTCTTAGTGCGGAAAAGGGTTCCATCTATCCCATACTACCCTAGAGAGAACCGGTTTTCGGCTCCCATCAAACAAAATCAAATGTACCAAAAGAAACATTTGTCACAGATCGACATGTCATTAATATTAACCAGTTATTGATCACAGTAGGTACCTATGTTAATGGCGTGCACGTCAATGGCGCCGATTTTATTTACGCTACTTTTAATTCGTAACTTTTAGTGTACTTGAAGTGTGCGTAGAATTACTAAACAATGTCGGTAATAAAATTAATTGAAGAAGATGGATTAAGGTAATGACTACTTAGTTGGCAGACATAGGCTCATTTGTCAGTGCCTAAAGTTTTGTTAGGTAAACAATCTAATCATGTCACGAATGACTTAAGGTTTCCGCAGACAGGCGTTTTCAGGGAAATTGCAATTTTCGCATTGTCACGTGGCGCTTGTCTAGGGGAGCTAGGGGTCTGAATTCTGGAGATAACATAACGTAACATCACCACTGTATCCTTCGAAAGGTTGGGCATAGACAAACCTATAGACACCCACAATTTGCTAGTTATATATAAGTCTTATTTCATACGGGGCGAGTATATTCTGGAGATAATAGAGTAAAAGTATCTGTAACCTAAGAGTCTTACAGTTCACCCAGGAAAGCGTTACCCTAACCTACAAAAGCCATAAAGCTCGCCTTTGTACATAAATTGACCTATTGTATTGGTTTCTGTACGTTTGTGTACAATAAAGACTATGAATACCTATGAAAAGTCGTAAAACCATTTTCAACAAAAAACCTTGAAACAAAGCCAACTAATAGACACAATAGTTCGCCATAATTTATCATTTACGGCACACGACTACCGTACCAAGTGAAAGTATTGAGATGAACAAAAAAATGGTGCCACGGTACTGGCACAGTCAGTTTTTTTATAATTTCACCGTTAAGAGTTCGCATTTTCGACAAATCTCATTCAGCACTCTCTTCACTTTCGGAAAAGGCCTATTATAATGATTAAATCAATATTTGTCTACCTGTAGAATATACCCGTATTCTTTCAAAGTGCAGGCATGCATCACTGACAAAGGATAATATTATCATAAAATATCTTTACGCAGTTCGTTGACACTTCGTCAATATGATACTTAATGCCTTTAACGCTTTGTTGACTCAGGAATAAAGCAGTCACAAAGTGACGACCATAAGTTGTTGTTGGCAGTGTTACTTCGTTGCACACAAAGGTTGCACAAATGAAGGTTCAATGATTCTTTAACTTTGTATGAAATATTAATTTTATATGTGTCTAATATGTTTTTCCTATCAATTTGCATTTAGAGATTGAGGGATTTGGAAACACAAAACACATAGTTTACTTAAATCTTATAAGAACATTTTCAGTCATCTAAAAAATGGAAAAATTAAAGAACTATTTCCTTTAATTACAAGCTTTTATTACACTTGCAATGTATGTATGTAAGTGTGTTCGGGTCAAATATTGTAACTGAAATTTAAAGCAGTTATCCTCCACCGATTAAAATGAAATTTTGCATACACTTTTAGTTTGAATGATAATGCATGGTTAGCTATGTGACGTCATTCTAAATCCAATATGGCGGACGCTCCAAGATGGCGGACTAGTTATTTTTTGTGCACTGCCACGATATGGGCATCAAGTGAAAGGGTTTGCTGAGACGGATACAAAAAGCTAATTTTAAAAAAAAATTGAAGTTACCGCAAATAAATCGGAGTTAATAATAACAGATAGTAATTAGATAATGATATTCACATCTATAACAAGCAAAAAGCTTAATAAAAAGTGTAACACTACTTTTTTTAGTCTGTGTTACTCGGACTATAATAACGAATCCATTGACACATTATTCTTCAAAATCGGATGAATAGTTTAGGCGCTACGGAGGAACAAACGCAAATACAAACGTACATGACATAGACTGCTAAAATCATAATAAAATCATAACCCTTCCTTTTGGCTTCGCCGTAGTCGAGTAAAAAGAAAATTTATAAATGATTTGCAATACTTATTTCAATATTTTCTTGAATGAGCACAGAAAATATTGTTAAACCTCAAACAAATCAACGATCACTGCCTAATAATTGAAGTCAGTGTGACCATGATGTCTATAATAAAAAGCAACAGTAAAGAATATTAAGCATATTGTGTTCTTTGATAAGTGTAGTTCTGAGACAGAGTTCAGTAAACTGTAGAGCCGTTCCTCAAGTTATTATGAAATCGACGGGTTTATTTTTATCCCATAATAAATAAATGACCAATATTTTAATGATTATTGACATAAGCCGACATAACTGATAGCTGTATATATGTAAATAAATAAATAATATTCGAGAGAAATGTAAATAAGGTGATTAATCATAGTTTTACGAGGAGGGCTCAACAATGGACTTAGACATTCCTATGATAACACAAGCTTTTATAACAGGTTTGTACTAAGCAGACAAGAGAAATATTAAAATGACTAGCTGTGTCCGCGGCTTCGCTCCCGTCAACATCCTACCCTACCTAGCTACCAATTTTTCTTATTTTTTTTTTTCATAAGAACCTTCGCCTAACAATAACAAACACAACAATAAAAATAATAGTGAAATCGGTTCAACCGTTCACGCGTGATGGGACCAAGGGAAATGATTCATCCATACTAATATTATAAATTTGAAAGTAACTCTGTAGTTGGGCTCATCGCATTAAGTTTTTTCTTGAATTGTCCCCTAGTTACAATAATACTATCACTTGCTTCCTTTATAACCGGAGGGTTTTTAAGAAAATTCACGCCACTAGTTGGCGCCACATTGGTGAGAGGTCTTTTACTTGGAAAATTTAACTTATGACATCAACTTGCTTGACGTCAATTTGACTAATGTCAAAAAACATAAGCATTTGACAGCAGCTTGGACCTCACGTCTCAGTGATGCCACCTAGTGTACATGATTTCAGAATACCCTCATTAAAAAAAACTAAAAACTCTACAAAGCGAAAAATAACTTCTTTATTGGAATTCGATGTCAAAAAATGAAGAAAAGAAAACAGAAACCCCGACTTCCAAAAATGAAGTAATTTTTATTTTGTTGTGTTTTTATTTGGAAGTCGGTTGTATTTTATTACGATGAAGTTTTGTTCTTTCATATCTCACAAAGTGCATGTCTTTACCCTCTCTCTAACTCAAATAAGAAATATACTGTAGGTATAATAAATACATGTACTTATCAAAAATTCTTCAATTTCAAATCTATGCAAAATTTCGGAAAGCGAATATAGTATGCAATAAATCATAAGTAATATGCAAATTATAATTAAATAAATTTAATAAATAAGCACTCCCTCAACCTTGCAGTTACCTTGAAGGCTAGTATTTCGTATAAGCTGTATTAGCTCGACTCGAAGTTTCGAAACACCTGTTCCGAACGGTGGAAGAGCCTATTACAAAATATTTAAAAATAACAAAAAACCCGACTGCTTAGAAAGCGTACTAAAAAGACGTAAACAAGAAGAAAATCAAGCTAAGCAGTCGGAGGGGATACATATACGCGGGCTGGCTGACCCAAACCAGATGTATCCTCCGACTGCACAGCTTGATTTTCTTCTTGTTTACGTCTTTTTAGTTCGCTTTCCAAGCAGTCGGGCTTTTTGTTTTTTTTATTTTTTTTTTTATTTGTATCTTTGTAGTTATATCTTTTTATAATTAGGTATATTTAAACATATAAGTGTTATATATTTATGTAATCACCTCTAAAAACCCTTTATTTTGTTACCCCACACGATGGGTCAGGAAGAAAAAAAAATTTTGGGCTCCCACAATATGGCGCCCTTTTTCTATTTTCCAATTTTAATGTAGCCAGTGACACTCGCAGGGTTAAGACGAATCGATTGACGTAAGAATCATCAAAATCGGTCAACGCGTTTGGTCTCTAGAACGCCACATAGGAACAAACATACATACATAAATGGTAAAAATTGATTACAATTTATAATAACAATAATCATCATCAACAGCCTTTTAACGTTCCCAGTGCTGGGACACCGGCCTCCTCTCTATGAAATAATTAGTAAGCAAGATTGTAACTGTGAACTATTTAAATAAACCCAGTGTATCGAATAATTTGTGTTATTTCATTTGCACGACTGTACCCACCGATATACGATGTCTTAACCTAAGGGGCCATCCTGACTTCCCAATGGTTTGCATCTATCGGCCAGCCCCGATGCGACAAATATAACTTATCAAAGATATCTTTTTGCGCCATTTAAATAAAGATATTCTAAAAATAGCAGGGTTATTAATTTTCTAGAATCAAAGATTAATTTGTTTCTCCTTGTTGCCGCAAAATAAAGAACATACATCATATCTGTTTAATAAACTAAAATAAAATAAAGAAAAGCGTATTATCAATTACGTAAAAGTCTTGACAAAAAATAATATTTATAGAGATGTTAGTACGCACGGAACACAATAAATTATCATCTTTATTGCAATGGTGTGGCGTTTTTTATTATTGTGTTTTTCCGTTATTTATATGCTTCTAAAAATATTTTGTTGTATTGGATGTTTGAGCTGTGATATGACAATATTTAACTTTGATAATCTAACAAAAAGGCTACATTTGTACCTAACGTCCTTTGGTATGTTAATTTTATATATTTTGTGCAACGCAGAACACAATATGCAAACAAAAGAATAACTATCAAATTACTGAACATTTATTACACACTTAGCAACAATTTGTCTAGGTAATAAGTGTCTTCAAAGAAAGCGAACATCAATAGGTAATTATAAAAAACCTACTTTAAATTAAACCGTTTCCTGGGCTCATCCCTATAGATAATCTAAATCCAGAAATCGAATTCGAGATCAAAAGTGTAAATAAAGAAATATCATTGTCAAAGTGACAGTTTAGGGGTAATCAACATTTCCCTAGTAATTCAAATTAAGTATTGTTTGTTGTTCAAGTTAGTATTTTTGGAAGATCGCTAAAGCAGCGTGTCAAAATTCAAAATATGATAGCCTAAGATAAGTCCTAGGTAAATTAAATTTGGTAAAATTTAATTTCGATTTGGCCGATTTCTTTTTTGTTCTGTTCATAATTGTCAGGACAAGGTTTGTGTGTAAAAAAATCTTATTTATTTCATTAGTAAAAAGCACCCATGCGACGCCGAGGCGTTTCGCTATTTGAAAACACTTAATGAAGTCACTGCCTTATTGCCAGTAGCATAAAAATAATTTGCACGATTTTATTACAAACAGTTATATTTTATTTTTGGATCCTAGTTTACGTCACTTTAAAATTGAAAACTGTTTGCAATAATATATTTTAACTGTTAAAGATATGCCTACAATTGTATCACTATGTAATAGTATTTTTCGGCAAACTGCACAATTGAGGTTATTATTTAAATTGGAAAAATCTTTGTTTACATTTTTGATCTCGAATTCAATTTCATAGTTTAGCTAGCTCATCAAGCTTTAGACACAGTGACATGCTGTCATCGATAACGATTGCCAAAAGTCCAACATATTTGGCATTGAACTCGCATGTCAATCCCGTACATTATTTCGATACTAACCGAATTGTTTCAGCTAGTATTGATTGCCAAAAAATCTGCCTAGACACTTTGTCTAGGCCCTCTTTCACTATAAGTCAGTTTTTCTTGAATTTATAGTCCATCCATTAGTACCCAATAATATTATTATAGTGAAAGTTTGTAATTTTATTTTAGTGTTTCACGCAAAAACTATTGAACGGAATAATACGGTATTTGATGAAACTTTACAATATTAAAGCTTATAAATCAGAATCATAAAGTAAAAAAGCCAGTAAAAGTAGCTTATCCTTTATATAAATTCAATCAAGTCTAGGAAAAGACATTGCATCCATATTTCCCCATACTCCTTCCTAGTAATTATTTCTCAGATTCCCCTAACGGGGTCAGACAAAGATCTCTAAAGAAATGCGTGCCAGTAATAACATAACGAGTTGAAATATTGCAAGTGCATAAGTAAACATAATTGGATAAACGACTGAGGGTATTGCCTACGTGACTGATGATTCAGGAGTGGAATCTTCGAGAAACAATAAACTTCTAATGATTATGTAATGGAGGTTTTGTTGCTTTGGACACAGAGTCATAGATCTACTTGTATACATCATATGGGGAGGCCCAATATGATGTAGCATGCATTTTTCTTTCCCTCTTTTCTTCATTTCTAGTTATGCGGGATTGATTTTCTGATTCTTTAGGTGTTTTTCATTCAGCTGGTACCTAAGCATCGCCCTCAGACAGACCCAACATCTTTGTCTCTTCGGACAACATCGTGCAGGAAGTTTAGGATTTATACCTCTCCCTCTCTGTCATGTTGCCATTGCTTACAGCTACTCGCCACATGGTAATCGGGACGTCGTTTTACAATTCCATACCATCATAGCTTGGATTCCGTAAGTTGGCCGGAGGACGGTGTTACTACAAAACTACCTCGTAATATATTTATTGCGACATGTCTTATCTATACTAATATTTTAAAGAGGAAAGATTTGTATTTTTGTGTAACGAATAAACTTAGAGATAATAATCGTTTCAATATAACCAGCAATTTTGGTAAGTAAAAAAAAACTGTTATTATTAAAGATAAAAGAAAATATCACTCATCGATTAACCCAGCCCAAGCGAGAAACATTACTAAAACCTTAAAACACATCGTAAATATATATTTTTATAATCCCTCAAAGAAGTATAAAAATGTCGACCAAATCAACTTTCACTGGTGTGTGATCGAAACTTCGAGATCACTGAATGATGCTATAGAAAGTTTTGTGTGCCCACTTGGCAGGTTCGATAATGCATAATATGTGTACGATAGTGTATGCATGCTTCCTCATATGCTTGGAGTAGTTGGGCGAAGTGTGTCGGTATCATTTTAGTGTGACAACATTTTGAATTGTGGAAAGAAAACATTAATGTCATTTTTGATAAACAAATATAACAATATTTTTTCTTTCTTTCGAACTTCAATTTCCAGTTTTCTTTTTTCAACTTTCAGTTGAATTCGCCAAAATATAATAAAAACAGCTTTACATACATGGACAAAAAAATAAAGAGAAATGTGTTAAAAAACGGAGAGAGAGATTTATGTGCAACAGTAAGGCTAGATACGATAGATAGATTTTTAATGACCTACAAAGAGTCAATAACTTATCAATACATCTGACAACTAAAGTCAAAGTCAAAGTCAAAATTTTATTGCGAACTAAGTGTACAATGTTGATGTTATTTTATGTTGATGTTATTTTATGTTTTTTACTATACAGATTACAAAGATAGAGCTCATTGATCATTAAAATGAGCAGTCAAAAAATATTTTTCCCTACTTTTAAAAAGTAAATAAATAATTACTGAGATCAATAACCAAGTCTCTTCAATGGCATCAGAAATTAACGTAAAAGTCAAACAAAAAATAAAATGTCAACAAAAATAAATAAAAAGACAACTGCTGGAAATTTAATTTCAGACGATGCATTCCGCCAATTTCTTGAGAAACTACCATTTTTTTAAATTATTATTAATAGGCTCGCATATGACCGCTATCTCCCCAGACGGTAAGCGATGATGTGGTCGACAATAAAACACGCTTACCTTGAACTAACTTTTTCACACTTGACTTGAATTCCATGTTTAAAAAGATATTTTTTTTTTTACAAAAATTACAACCGACTTCCAAACAAAAACATTACAAAGTTAAAATAACTTCAATTTCAGAAGTCGGTGACAAAAAAACGTAGAAACAAAAACAGAAACACCGACTTCCGAAATTGAAGTTATTTTTTACTTTGTAGTGTTTTTGTTTGGAAGTCGGTTGTAATTATTGTAAAAAAGTTTGTTGTCACCGACTTCCGAAATTGAAGTTATTTTAACTTTGTAGTGATTTTGTTTGGAAGTCGGTTGTAATATTTGTAAAAAAAAAAAAAAAAATTCACTTTTTAGTTGAGGTACATAATGGACCAGTTCTATAGGCTAGGCATCTGAGCGTATAGTGCCCACAGTAAAGCTAGAATAGATTAACCCAATAACATGAAACTTAAACAAAGCCGGTGCAATGAGAGTAGGTATACGAAGGTGAACTGTTCACATCTGCGTACCCCTTTAAAGCGTACCAGTGTGATATTATGTTATGAAATGGTGTAAACAATAAACAGACATGCGATTGGAACTATTGCGAGTGATTTGCCGTCATTTATTGAAGAGTTCTGATGTATTTCTCCAAAGTTCTTCATCAGATCTTGATGAAAATGGGACCACATGACGAGCACCAGCTTTCAAATAAAAAAAGAATCATCAAAATCGGTTCATCCAATTAAAAGTTCTGTGGTAACAAACATAAAAAAAAAAAAAATACAGTCGAATTGATAACCTCCTCCTTTTTGCGAAGTCGGTTAAAAACAGGAACCACAGATGCAACATTCTTCCTTTGACATTTGACCTTATAAAGAGGTTTATAGCTGCGTCATTATCAGTTTTTTTTTACTAATAGTTACTGCCGGGTCCCTCAAGGTCGCAGGGCAACAAAGGAAGAAAGAAATGTCAGTACTTTAAATTGTTTCTTTTGAAGTAAAATATATCCTTTACCCATACAATGTAAAAGGATATCAGGTAATAATGAGATGTTCTCACGGTCAAGGAAAAAACGATGTTTGTGAGTTTTTACAATTTCCGGTTTTTAAGATTTTAATGCTGATTTAAGACGACGACTAACGCCAACGACCTTGAGGGAACAAAACGCGCACTCGTTTCACACCCGCGCGTCCCAAAATTTAGTAGTTTTCTGTACTTTCCTTTTTATTCCATAACTTTAAAAAAAAAGCCTCAGATCAAAATGTAGATAATTAAATTGTCTTTAAGATGGTGTCAATTTCATTAAAATACGCCCAGCGGTTTTGCTGCGATTGTCGTGTTTTTGTCCGTTTTAGACATAACTTTACAAATTAATTACACTATTTACTAGGAATAAAACTTAAAATTTTCTTAGATCAAATTCTTAAGAAAATAGTCTAATTTAACATATATTTTTTCCAAAAAATTACGACTAGCATTTTAAACGTGATTCTCATTTTAAAATTAGCTACTCAGGGGTAACTGCGCCTTAAGAGATCCGTCTTTAAATACCGTAACATTAACATTATGTTTGTACTTAGGGAGGCTAGGAGGAAGGTATTCTCTAACTAAGAAATACTTTGGAGCTTGCAAGGCACACCTTTCTTTGTAAGACAAATTATTAAGTAGAGCTTGGAAGATAACATGACTGCTTACTAGGAGAAAACAAGAGGTCAAGATATTATACAAGGGCAAAATCAATCTACCTAGTGCCCACTTTTGTTAGGATTGGCTAACAGTCTAGTCGCGGATCGGAGTCTATTAAGGAAAAACATCCAAAGACTTTTAGTTGATGTCAAAATGATACAACCAGGTACACATACGCAACCACAAGACCGTGACCCAAAGACCCTGAATACGGTGCCTATAATAATATGAAGGCAATAATTATAATAAAATGCCTACTAAATACTTCCTTACTTTAACATTTTTATAAATTTACATAAGATTCAAAATCATTAAAAATTCGGTGATAAAATGTAAAAGATATAAAAACGCATTGTATTAATATTGATATCTATCAGGGGCTCAAAAAACTTCTAATTTTTACAACGATCCTAATTAAATATTACACAGGAAACTACGTAAATTATTGCGTATATTTTGATAAAAACGAAATACCAATGGTTTGCTTAATCAATGTCAAATATTTAAAACTAATCGCGGACTTATCTAAAGCATTTGATATGGTAAGCTTATCTCTGTTCTATAATATCGATTTGTTCTACATAGGATACTGACTTGTAGGCTGCTTAGTAAATGTTTTCCAATTTCAGTAAACTATTAGCTTTGTCCGCGGCTTTGCTTACGTGGTCTATGTCTATCCCACTGAAACTACACTTTATCGATAGTGTGGTTTTTATAGTGCGAGAATTGCCGTAATCGGTACATTCCGAAAATATTTAACCATTAACAATTTACGTTTTTTAAATTAACCTATACTGACCAAAAATCTTTACAAATACACAAACCATACCTCTTTTATAATTTAGATTTGATTTCTGGATTGCTTTAGCAATTTGATTTCAAAATAAAAAGCCTTGAGCCATAAATAACTAGATTTGAGATAGTAATATGAAACATTACTCTGTAATATAAGTCTGTCGTGAGTTTCGTCAAGTTTCCTAAGTGTGAAACACTAAGCATTAAAGTGTACAATTAACTAATCTTTCTCTACATCAGCCTTCAAAGCAAGAGTGAACAGGCATCTTCTAGGATCGTTCGTTTCATCATAGATCTCATCCATCTCTTCCTATGAGGCGGGTTCATCATCATCATCATCATTTTTGCTGAAAGACGTCCACTGCTGGACATAGGCCTCCACCAAGTGTCACCACATCGATCGGTCCCGTGTGTATCACATCCAGCGGATTCCCGCAGGCCTTCCAACGCTGTGTCTGTCGGTATAGCAGGCTCATTGTCACATAATAATAAAAAAGAATAGACTTTTTACTGAAGTTCTACTGCAGTGTCTCATAATACCAACTAGGAAAATTACTTCTTACAATACATATACCTAATACACAGTCGAACAAAAATATATCGTATTCGTAAGGAAAAACTAATTTTTTTCTACCAACCCTCCGTCTTAACCAGTTTTAACTCAATTTTTGTCATTATGTGCCTTGTTCATCTAACATAATACAAATGTCATATGCCCAATTTACAAACTGTAAAATTTCATACAAAACTTTCAACCCTTTTTTTACCCCTTTAAGGGTGGAATTTCCAGAAACCAATAAATGAATTTTGAATTTTGAAAAAAATACCTATTTTATCCCCTTAGGGGTATAATTTTCAAAAACGAATTCTTTTTATCAACCAAGAGCTTGAAGCGAAAATTTCACGTGTCCAACTTACAAACTGCAAAAATTAGGCCTAGCGATCTTGGCTGTGCGTTGATCGATCAGTCAGTCAGTTTCTTCTTTTATATATATAGATAATATTTAGCAAGCTATTACAACAAGAAGAAAAAACATTATTTAAGCAAGGATATAACACAGCCGCAACAATCATAAATATAATGCAAATTCAAAATATTTTAGTTGTTCACAGCCTACGTGGGAACTTATAAAACGTCAAAAGCGAAAAGAAATCCAAAGTATTACTAGAATGAACAAACCAAATATAAATAACATAATACTGCAAGGCAAATTAAAGAATCAATAAGTACTCAATACTCCTATAGAGGAACATAAAATTAAGCTAGATTTTAATGCGGATTTACAAAAATACATACAGTTGGTTAAAATCACAGCAGTCGTAACGTAAATGTCTGGTAATGAAGAATGATGATCACTAAAATTGAAGGTCTACTTTGGACTACTAAGGAACTCTTCATGTATCCTATTGGC